>ML685767.1:9365707-9475476 GCA_007922175.1 Pelusios castaneus
GAATTACACAAGGGATGGACTTGGCCAATGAACTCACACTTTACCATGTGTTTTCCATCTTCTGACTCGATGATGTGTCCAGTAGTAGCTGGTTCCAAAGCAACTAGCCTATATTATGCAACATTTGTATAACATCCTACGGTCCACTTGGACATCTGTCAGACGGTAAAATTTGAGACTGAGAACACTTACTTTGTTTCAGATTATTCAAAAGTAGAAATAAAAAACCCTGATGCAGATACTAACACGTGTTTTGCTAAGAAATCGTATTTACCACATACCGTAGGCAAGCAGCACGGTGGTAAACCACTGCACAGCAATCTTAATGCTTCACGGATGACTAGCTTTGTGTGTTTCAAAATGTGGTATTAGCTAGAACAGGGATTCCCAACCCCTGACCCGTGGGCCAATAGTGGCCCAGGGGGCTTTTAAAAATGGTCTGCACTGCCAGCTGCTGGCTTGGAGCTGGGCCGTAGCCACCCGGTACTGGAGCGCAGCTAGGACCTCCTCTACAGCTGTCCGCCTCTCCTCTGGTCCTGGCCAGGGCTGGATTATGGTTTGGGGGCGGGGTCAAAGGTTCCAGGGCTGCAGGGGCTGTGGGTTGGTGCAGCTGCAGAATGTGTTGGGCGGGCTGGGGGGAGGCACTGGTGCTGCTGGCTGGGGACCACACACTTGTCTACAAGCTGGCCCTGTTCATGGGCATCCAGCCCCCTTTTCCTTTCCTTTCCTTTCCTTTCCTTTCCTTTCCTTTTTTTTTTTTTTTTTTTAAACTTGTTCAAATTTTTTTTTCAAATTTTGGTTAGAGGGCCACAAATATAATTTGTAGAACCCTGAAGGGCCACTAGTCTATTTAATTAAAATCAAATTTAATTTAATTAGTTGATTTTCATTAATTAATTATAATTAAAATTGGATTTGAATTTAAATAATTAAATTTTAATTAAATAGACTGGTGGCCCTTGAGGGTTGTAAAAACTATATTTGTGGCCCTCAAGCCAAAATGGATGGGAACCACTGAGTTAGAATGTGCCCAGTGAAGAATATCAAAAACATATTTTAAAAAGTGAGTCACCCTACACCCGAAATAAAAGATGGTGCTGGTGAGTAATGGGAACAATATTTATTCTGATCCTTTTTAAAATGGTATCCATGAGCTATTTATTGTACAACTTTATGAACAGAGCTGGCAGAAAAAAGGAAATATCTTTCCACAAAAAATATTAATATTTTTGAGGACAGGTGGAGGGGGTGATCACCCCAAACAAGACAAAATATCAGAAACACAGTGTTCATGAAAGGGGTCTAAAGAAAAATTTCAGTCCAGAAGAATTACAATGTAATTTTTCAGCTTCCTGGTTGTCAGCTGGGAGGAGACTTATTTCTTGGTTGCTAGGGAGGCACAGCATCTAGACACACAATCCCCCTAGTCCCCTTCCATCCAGAAACTCTTGGCCCTGACAAGCAGAAACTCTGGGCATTCAACCACACCACCTATCCGCACCCCCACTCTAGGAGTCATAGTGGCAAAGCACTGTGAGAGCAGCCTTAACAGCTCCCAGAGCTGGGGGAGGAAGGAGGCAACTCTTGTCCAAAACTTAGAAGACCCTTGAAGGTGGACACAACCAGGGAGCCACTGTTCAGATTTTTCTTGACAGAAAATTATTTTTTTTTCAGTAAGCTTTAGTTTTTCCTGTAGAAACTTTCAGTTTTGCAAAAATGGTATTTTTAGTTGGGAAAAATCATTCCAATTAAACTTTTTCTAAAAGTTCTATCTACTTGAAAATGTTTTCTTATAAAGACTAATGGTTTTGCTAGCCCCGCTCCTAGCCAATATCTGAGAATCACCCTTATATCTATCACAACTATTCTAGGTGAATATGACACTTTAACATGCTTTACTTTAACATTTTCTAGCTCTGACATCTTAAAGCCACCTTTAAGGACAGTAATTTTAGTTTACTTATTGGGGATTTTGATGCTATATACGGTTGAATTTGACCTCTGCTTGGAACTCTAGAAGCATATGTTGTGTATTATGGTCAGGTGAAGAGCAGTTTTAGTCACGAGTAGAAATAATGGGATCCACTAGATCCAATAATGTCAAGGTAGCATTCTATGTTTTTAGTCTTTTTAAAATTCACTGTTCTACATAACCTCTGGTTTGAAAACTGAAGCTGAAATAGTTTTTTTTTCCTTATATGTATACACATACCATTTCATAGGCTGTTTCTAGCTGTTGGATAGTTCATTTGTGTTTATAGGGTTGCTCATGATTGCTTATTCGCTGGCATTTTTACAGGTTTTGTAGGGGGAAAAGAAATTAACCATATTTTGACTCTCTCCTTTCTCCTTCTACATAATAAAAACCATGAATTTTTCGAACAAGTACTCTAAGAAAAAGGGAAGACATCTAAGAAAACATCATATTTTACATTTATAAGCCTTTACAGTCAGTGTCCCTTTAGGTCCAATTCTACAGAACCAGTGACTGTGACATAGGCTTCAGTTAAAAAGTCTAAAATAACTCTTTCGAGCAGTGGTTCTCAACCATCGGGAGGATATGCACAGGTCTCCCAGGAAGTACATCAACATCAACTCATCAAGATATTTACCTAGCTTTACAACAGACTGCAAATGTCAATAGCAATGACTTCTACTATTTTTATACAACTCACTGAAATGTAAGTACAATATTTATATTCCAATCAATTTATTTTATAAATTGCTTGGTAAACATGAGAAAGTAAGCAATTTTTCAGTAAGAGTGTGCTATGACTCAATTTTATTTCTGATTTTGTAATTAAGTAGTTTTAAAATGAAGTGAAACTTGGGGGTACACAAGGAGTACAGTAGTTTGGAAAGGTTGAAAGCCACTGCCTTAAAGCACCGGATCTTTGGGAGATATGTGGGGTATGTCTACACTTCAATGTAAATCCAGATTTAGTGGGACTTGAGTCAGCTGACTTCAGGCTAACAAATCCAGTGGTTGAATATTTACACTGATTGTTAACCTTATGTGAAGAATTTTCTAATCTGGGTTCAAACCAGGGCTCTCATGTCCACACTGGAGCACAAAGACCTGAACCAAACCAGCCACATCCCAGATCCCTTAGTTCCCTCTCAAAAGGTAGCTACTTTAGCCCTTTGACTTTGATCCACTGTGGGAAAAACTGACTATCCAGCCTGCATTTTAGAGGAAGTTTGAACTGCCTGCTAACACACCCTGCCAAGCAGTATTGTGGTCTCTATCCAGAGCTAGCAATGTGGAAGACTATTCGGTTGCATTGTCTGAACCACCAGAAGCACCTGAAAGAGTTTATGATGGATCAGGAGAAAGAGAAGATGGTGGCAGTTGAGGTGGAGGAACAGACACTTGGTTCAGGTTATGAGATTTGGTTCAGCTGCTGATGCCCCTTGAGTAGTATGGCACTTTAAGAGCAAGCCAGATGCGCAGACTGCTGGGATCACAGCCTCATACAGACTTCAGACAACCAGCAGTGGGTTCAGAACTGGTGCATGAAGAAAGTTACATTCCTGGAGCTCTGTGAGCAGCTTGCCCTGACCCTCCAGCATAAAGACATACTCACGAGGGAACCCTTATAGGTCCAGCAGCAGGTTGCTATAGCTACCCAAAAGCTGGTTGCCCCAGACTGCTTCATGTCTGTTGCCAATCAGTTTGGTGTTGGAAAGTCAATTGGGCCGGTTTTCAAGGCAATCAGGTGTGTGGTTTACACCACAGCCATGGGCATAAAAGATACTGCTGAAGTAACTGCTGGCTTTGAGAAAGCAGGGTTTCCAAACTGCACTGGGGCCACGAATGGGGCTTGTGGCCACAATTTGCCTTCCTCAAGGAGTACATGTCTACGTACATCACAAAGAGTACGGCTCCATAGTTATGCAGGTCTTTGTGGACCACAGGGGTTGATTTATGAATGTCCATATGGATTGCATTGGAAATGTTCATGATGCCAAGTTTTTTCACCTATCAGAAGTCTATGTTTGTGGACAGGCTGGGACACTATTCCTACCAAATGACATCATCATAAACAGAGTTACTGTCCCCATTATTATCCTGAGGAAGCGTACCCCTTTTGCCTTGACTTATGAAACCGTATTCTGATTTCAGAGGCCCTGGCAAAAACCAGTTTAATTACACTTAGCAAGTGCCTGTTCCTGGGCTGAACCCTGTCCTCAAGCTATGCAGCCAGCCTATGTCTTTCCTCTTGCCATGCCTCTCCTTTAGCCACAAGTCCCTCTCTGTCTTTGGTGCTGGCCCTGCTTGTTGATTGATCCTGTGTGAAATGGTTGTTGAATGTGCTTTAGGTAGATTGAAAGCCCATGGAAGATGTCTACAGACCCTTTTGAAGGCCAGTGTCATCAGTGCTGTCTACTGTGGCTTGCAGCGGTCTTCAGAATCTTTGTGAAGCCAAAGCCGAGATATTTCTACTCGAATGGCTCTATGACAGTCGGTCCCTCAGACAGAGAGTGCCCCTGCCACAGATGGCGATGGATGAACCTAGGCAGCAGAAACCAGGGAGGGTTTGTGCTCCCACGTTATGGATTTGCATGGCCCAAAGGAAGAGGGGAAGAGTGCCTTTGGGAATGTGCTTGTAGGAGGGGATGGGCTTTATTGATTGTGTGCAGGGGTTTCTGTGCACAGTGAGGGGTGGCGACTTGATTGTCGGGCAATGTACTGATGCAGGACTCCACCATTTATGACAGTACGGATTCATATAAGAAAGTGACTGAAGTATGGATGGGTGTATCTAACTGTACAGAGGAATGTTGTTTGCTTACTAATTCCTAATTGTCCCTGACCATGTGTTTACTTTTATTTGTTTTAATACACATTGTACGATATAGTGCAGTGACAGCAATGAACTTTCTTGATGGGACAAAAAGCTTTATTTATAAACATGTATTGCAAAAGTACAACAGCGGCCATTACCACACCACAACCACACACACAGCAGAGCCTTTCAGGGGAAAAATGAAAAAGTGCATGAACACCCAGAAACAGGTCAGCCATGTACAAGACAGAAACTTCCTACATGGCATGTCTCTTTCTTCTTTCCCCATTTGCCACACACTTGGCAAGGGAGGAATGTAGTGGAGACATCTATAGGGGAAAGGACTGTATGGGGCTACGTTGCCCTGTCCAGCCATGCATGGGAACAGACTATATGGGTCACCCAAGCATTGAGTTTTCTATGCTGTTTCTGGACTGCACAGAAATCCGGCTGTGGTGCGGATGATGCATCAGGAGCCAATATTCTTGCAGCCACTATTGATATCAGCCACTCAAACAGATCTGGCAGCTGAGCTCTGTCCTCCTCCTTTGGCCGCCATACCTGTTCCAGGAACTGCAAAGCAAGTGCTTGCTCCTGGGCTGAAACCCTGTCCTCAAGCTGTGCAGCCAGCCTATACCTTTCCACTTGCCATGCCTCTCCTCTATCCACAAGTCCCTCTCTGCCTTTGTTGCTGGACCTCCTTGTTCACCCTGTCCAGAACTTCAGCCATAAGTTCATCAAGGAAACACCTCCCCTTGGAAAAGTCCATGAAAGTATGTTGGGCCAGACTCGTACTGCAGTGTGGGCAAGCTGCAGAGGTACTACATCCAATAGAGAGCGAGCAACTGGATTAGGATGAGACAGAAAGGGTTGCTGCCTCACATACTGCAGTGCATAAGCACAGAAGAAATCCTCATAGGATTTCAAGGACATAAAAGTTACTTTTCCAAACTAAACTTTACTAAGCTGTGAGAAGGATGCTTCGAATCACAGAAGCTCCCTGTCACAGCATGGTTAATTCCAGTGAAAGAAGTGCAGAGATAATGGTAAGTTATAAATTCAAAGTTGTTTTCTGGAAACTCCAGAACTACTTGGTTTCAGGGGGTGGAGAGGGATATGGAGATGCAAGTGGCATTGCTACAAAAGTGGCTTCTTTTATCATGTCACACCTTCCACATTTTGGAGGACATAATTGTTCATGTAGTGCCTGACTGGCAAAGAGAGATGTGATTCTAGACTACCCGTGGGAAACCTGCAGTGTATGCAACCAAAGTAATCAAACATATAGTGACTGAACAGCATGTTATGGGTGGTATGGGGCTACCAAGATGATTCTGGAAAATATGACCTTCCTCTGCAGTGTGACTTGCTATCTGGTGTTCCTGCTTTGGGAAAAGTTTGCAGTTTTCTGAACCCCAGGACTGGGTCAGAATTCATCAGGGAATCAAAGGATGCTGAATTAGCTTCCACATGGCTCTGCCAGTTATGAAGCTCCACAGTCATCCTCCTTACATCTCCTACTCTTACCCCAGCCCATTTCTGGACACATTTTCAAACCCAGTTGGATCCTAGAAACGCCAGAAGAAACTGGGTCTAGGAGGATCTCAGTCACTAGGGGAAGAAAGAGGGTGGACTGAAGGATGCAGGAGACCACGTGTCTTGCTTCTCCTACTGGATGGTCACGGACTGAGTGTTGCTTATAAAAACATCTTTTTGTCTTTCCAGTTGCAGAGTTAGTGTCACAACTATGGTAAAGATGTAAGCTCAGGTCAAAAAGGTGTCACAAAATTAAAACATGGAGAAAAGACTTAGAATCTTTTATTATATCAGCAGCATTAGAGGTCACTAACAATGAGAGGATTTGCTCTTTTGGGGATTAAATATGGCAATATTAAACCCACTACTTAGATACCTTTTTTTTTTTTAATTGTAGGCTGAGGTTTCTATAAAGAATATAGAATGATTCCACTAAAAATGAACACATTGAAATAATGTATTTAATATATTTTAAAGGATCATATCTTATTTTCCATTATAATGGCAGTGTAAAAATATGTAGAAAGGTAAGGCCCCTTCCCCAAGGAACTTCCTAACCCATGGGCCTGATCCAAAGTCTACTGGAATTGATGGGAAGATCCCATTGGCTTTAATGGTCTTTGGATGAAGCCCTAAGGACTGGTCCAATGGGTTGACATCAATAAAAGTATTAGTATTCACTCCACTGGGAGGCTGACTAGGTCCTAATTTAAGATACAATCAAGGGTATGTCTCTGATGATGGTGACATATTCACTTCAGTCAGTTCAACTTTCCAGTTCAATTGAGGGGTTTGTGAAGACCCGTTCAGTCAATTGGGAAGTCAATTGTTGAAATTCACCCCCTCAAATGGAGTAGTGCTGAGTCAAAGGGCAGTCATTTCCCTTCGACTCATCACAGTGGAGCCACCAAGATAAGTGGACATTAGGAAGTTGAAGGGAGATAACACAAGTTATTTTAAGTAACTCGAACACCTCCCTTTGACTGCCGCCGAAAACAGCAGCAAATGTAGACCAGGGCCAACTATGACTAACAAGACAGGGAGTGAAGCAAAAGAAGACATTTATAAAGAGTGATTCAAGGAAGAGAAGGAGGTTATCTGGTACCTACTAATGGGGAAAGTGTTCTAAACACAAGACATGGTAATGGAGTTGCCTGAGGCATAAATGAGGGCATACTGGTCCTTCAGTCACAAGTGGGAAGATACAAAGAGAGCACCAAGAAGATAGAACTGGAAGAAGGATACATTTTCTCACATTCAAGAAAATCAATCAGTGAACTTTATTCATTTGCTGAACATTGCTTACAACTTAATGGCATTCTTAGTTGATATACTTACTGACTCTATAGAAATCCTACCTTGTGAACATGCCAGGCCTTTCTGAGCTGCTGACTCGCTCACTTAAGCAATTCGCACAGAAAAACAAATTTCATAAAGCAAAACTTCTTTTGCTACATAAGGTATCATTCTAATCATTCGTAGCTTCTACATATACTACAATACCAATAAAACCAATAAAACCCAAAAGATCAAATACAGGAAATAAAAATCAAGTATAATTACAAGCAAACTCCTTTGTTCTTTCTTCCATCAGCACTTCAACTGAAGACTGATTTTATTCCCTTGACCAGTTTTACACCAGCCTATTTCCATTGACTTCAGTAGAGTTTCTCCTGATTTATACTAGCGTAATTGAGATAAGATTCAGGCCCTGTGGCTCTACAACACAAACAACCTACAGTGAAATCACAAGATCAGCACTTGGGCATGTAAACACCAGCCTAAAACAGAACACTAGGCAAGTAAATGCTTGCTAGTTGCTGATTTACACATACAGAAGAGAATCTTTGCTTCAATGATGTGATGCCCTTGATAGAATTTGGACAGCCACTTACCTTCACACCCTTTTCTTTTTAATGTTAACAAAACATTGCATTATTTTCACTTAGCCTGGTTTTTGGTGTATTACCTGTCACTAGTACAGCTACTCCTTGCTGTCCAGTCATGCTGTGGGTTAACTAGTATACCCCAGGAGAGGAAGACAGAGGTTGGGGTCAAAGTGCCAATCACCAGCTGCAGAGGCTTTTGAGTCTTGGTCTTACCTGTATAAGAAACATACAGATAATTCTATTTGTGCTTAGGTTTATTTCTCTATTTGGGGAAAAATATTTGTGGCTGATTAGCAGATTGAAAGAAATTAAGATTTAGTTTCTATTGATGAGTTATGCCCAGGGTCTATTTAATGTTGACTGCAGTATTTTTCACCAGGATTGAAATACAACATAACCTACAAACTTATTTTACATAGAACTGTTGACAGGCCTCAAGCAGTGCCTCAGTTTGGCAAGACCCATCCCTCACCATGCAGGTAACCTAACCCCTCACCTCTAACACAGAACTTGCAATTTAGCGTTGCTATGAACACAGTAGTGCAAAATCCCTTTAAGATCAGAGGTTTCCAAACTGTGAGGCATGCATGCATCTCTGGAGGGGACAATGAGGTTATCAGAGGGGGAGGAGGCTGTAGACAACCAGCTGTCCAGGCCTGGCTAGGGAAGCAGCAGGGAGCGCACGCAGGTGGGTGGTCACAGGGGGTGAAGGCATGCAGTCGTGCTTCACTCACATCGAAACAAAGTTTGGGAACCTCTGCTCTAGATGAAGATTAACTTTTAAATACAGTTTTAAAAGCTAATGCCTAAGACCAGTGAAATGATCTCGAAGTAGTGCCCTGCATTGCCTGGAGCAAAATCTTGGTTCAGTTCTCTGTTTGTGACTCTTGGACCCTGCTTTGGAAATACTATTCAGCCATTGGGAGGAGTTCATCACGTCTTTATCAATGATACTGCCAAAGCGTTAAGAAGTGGCTTTGCGCTCTTTGCCCAGCAAGTCTATAAGAAAGTGAGATTTGCTTTTCCAAGCTGTGTGCAGGCAGTTGGAAAACACTGCAGTATGCGTGTTTTACACTACATTGATGAGTAGCATTTTCACAGGTAAAAAAATGTAGGGGGTGATGGTGGTTCCAGTTAGAAGTGTGCTGTGGTGTAATGTACTATGGACTATGCAACATTTAAAAAAGAAAGGGAAAACACCAAATATTTACTTGGTATGTAGGCTAGCTTCCCCGCTTCCCTGTTATCTTATAGGACTCTCTCTCTCTCTCTCTCTCTCTCTCTCTCTCTGTGTGTGTGTGTGTTTTTAAGAGTTCATTTATTTGTCAAACTGTTTGGCACACATCTTGTCGACTGTGAAGTCACTTCCTAAATTTACTTTCTGGGGAACCAAGGGTCATACGAACCTGCAAATATAAGAATAGAAAAGCCCCTCTCTCATCTGCAACTGTTGCTTAATATGTAAAATTAACTTTTAAATGTTGATTTGTTATTATAGACTAAAGAGCAGAGCAGATTGCAATATCTTGAAACAGACATTTTATTACTAGAAAAGCATTTTCGATCCTTCTTAGAAGTTTCTAAACCTTTGAATTAAAATTTCTCTTTGAGCTCTGCAAAGTTGCACTCCAGCTTTACAAGTGTATAGAGTAGATTCAGCCAGACCTGCAAACACTGGAGATGACGTCTGGTATGCAGTGTCACAAAAGTGCAAGAGTCCGTGTGACTGTCATAAAGACTCACTTCTATGAGGTCCACAGGGATTAACTCACATCAGTCCAATGCTTTCCTCAATTTAACACTTGGAGAGAGGAGGGAAGGGGAGCAAGGGAATGTCTAAATTAATCCCACCTTTCCTTATTGTCTCTCAGGACATTTTGTCCTTTCTGCAGCTGTCTTTTAAGAGCAGGGAATGTCTTTAAGTGTTGTCTGTCAAACAAACAAAGCTTTTCCAACAGATAGACAAACAGCAAAGCTTGAAGTTCAAGGATGTTGTTTCATTCAAATTAGTTCTCGCAACCCAAGTTAAAAAGCATTTGATTGCAACATTACTGAGTTCGGCAGCGTTCTTTTCAGTTATGTAGTAATGATATAAGTATGAGAGAATGCAACGTTCAGAGCTCAGTTTCCCCAAAGATTAAGACTGCTTGCATAGGAGTTGTGGCCTAGACCATTATAGAAAAAAAGAGGTCAGCTACGAAGTTTGGCAGGATCCAAAGTTATGCATACTTAGCAGAATTTGTATCAGGGAACTTGGTTCAGGGCCATCTCTAGTGGGAATGAGCCAATTAAAATTCCCCATGACTGAAATAGCTATTAAAATCAATAATCCTAAATGGAGGCTTTAGGCAGTTTATTTTTTTTAAATGCTGTACCTGAATATCTCTTAAATCGCAGTCTATTTTCAAGTATGTTCTATATGCATCTAATAGAAAAAAATATTGCTTCATGCCTGCAAGGGCCCTGGCAAAGAGATTACCCCCACCAAAAAGTACAAATGATTAAACAAGTTCCATTTGCAGATCTCAGGTACTTAAAAATATTAATTCATTATTCTTTACCACACCCCTGTGAAGCAGAGAGTTTTCCTCATGGTAAGATAAGGAACTAAAGAACTGAAAGCTTAAATGACTTGCTCAAGGTGATACAGGAAGTCTGTAGCAGAGGCTAGAAATAGAATTCAGATCTCCTTCTTACCAGATTTGCTGCTATAGTCAGAGAAGCATTATTTCCCTTCAGCAATGAGCATTACTGAAGGTGGTGCTTCTCTAGAATATACAGTAATACATATAAAGACCCTTCAGTCTATCAATAGAGTGCATTAAAATTTCCAAGGCAGAAAGATTCCTAACTGGCATTCTGGAGACATTACAAAACATTAATCTCCTATCCAGCCCAAGAATTCCAAAGGCAACAGATCAGTATATTTCAAGACAGAATTCATGGTTTATAATTGTGAATCAGCATTCCATTAGTGAAGACAACTTTTCATGAAGCACTTTTGATCCCCATATTCTAGAAAAAAGAAATGAAATATGTTAAATCTCACTTTTCACAATGAGAACCTATTATAAAGAAAGATCTTTAGAAATATATCCAGATATCTTAATCAGATCAGAACATTCATCAGTGAATACTGTCTAGATGCCTATGCCTACATTTTTTTTAATCACACAAATGTGGGATTGGAGATCACCCATATCTGAAAATTTTGTTTTGTCAAACAAACTAAATAAAAACAATATTTGACTGAATATAGAAAGACGTGGTAATGTTACCGTACCTGAGCAGGTTTTCTTGTGACTTGGAATGGGCACAGGTCGCACTGTAATCAAGTACCTTGGCTCTGCATCTGGAAATAACAATTTGGTAATTAGTGCAAATGCACAATTTGTTTTTAAAAATTATCAATGAATTATTCCCGATGAACAGTAAAATAATTAACATGAAACTATTTTTGTAATTTGTTCCAGGCTTGTGTAGATTTACCTTATGATTTATTCATTGACAATCCAGAAACATTCTAGATATTATCAAAGTGATTTAAAACAAAAATACAAACCAAAACCCCCAAAAGACATCTCTACATGAAAAAAAAATTTATAACCTAAATGAGACATTCCAAAACAGAGAGAAAGCAGAACACTAGGTGATGGGAATACAAATACAACATCTTGAGCTACTCTAGTAGTACTATATGTTATTTGCTTACAGATGAGGAAGAGGTGATAACAGAAAGGGAAACAGCAGGATGGAGCACAGGGAATGTAGCAGAGGATGGAATTCAAAAGGATTCTGAGTGAAGATATTCACTGAGATGCCAATAGGCTGAAGATCTAATGACTGCTGTTGTTGCAGATGGGGAGTTTCCTGGGGCAGTGGCAGTGGGGCAGTGTTACTGTGAAAGTTCCCCCACCCCAGGAATCCTAATCACATACGTATAAAGGGATGGAAACAATTGTGGCTCAAGGCTTATCTACTTGGTGAAATTCCCCTGCATAGCTATATCGGTAAAATTATACTGCTAGTGTTATACCAGTGCAAGACCCCATGTGAATAAATTTATTACAGAATAAGAATGTCTTTTTCCAGTTTAGTTCATACAATAGCTAAATCCGAGTATAAGCATGTAGATTGATATTTAATCATTTTATACATGCTTGATCTAGTGGCTACTACAAAAAAGTGAGAGTCATGATGTGCTTGGTTTTATTCTTCACTCTGGCTCTGGTTGATTTTGGACTTTGAGCAAATATTTTTGCATGTGCCTCAGTTTCCCTCTCTTTGGGCCCGGACTATAACTTATGAATTAGTATAGCATGCAGCACAACAGATCTTGATCGTTATTAAGATCTCAGGATACTATCATACAAATAATATTTTAATATGATCGATGAGCTATAGCTAGCTATTTCTTGCCAAGCAAATGTGCCTTTTACATTCTCTCAAATGTTTATATTTATTTAAATATATTTATTTAAATTTAATCTTAACAGTTAGTATCCTGGTTGTCAATTATTTATTTACTTAAGAAAATGACAAAAGTTCTCATGAAAATGTTATTCATGAGTGAAAGATATGAGGCCTCAACCTTAAATCCACAGAGCAATTTATATTCATAACCGTTCTAATAGCTAAAGATGCAACGTTTAAATAATAATAAAAGGACAAATCTCATCACTATCAGCCCACTAAATAAAATCAAAGGGTTTCAAACTGAGAAGAATTTGTACACTGAGCCCTGCAAGAGAAGCACTAAGTTCTCATAAAGCTGGAGTTGCAAATCAGAAATACAGCTGTTTCCAAGTGTCAGAGTCATTTACTGGCTGGTTGGATTGATTGAGAATCAGCTTATAAATTCCTTGGAGATATTACTCTAAATGGGAAACAATGAAACGAAAGGGAAGCAAATCAAACAAAAATCAAGCCTTGCTGTTATTTTTATACACAGGCTAACAGTCTCAGTATGTTTGATGCAGCCTAGAGGAGCACAAACTCATGGTCTGAGAGGCTGCATTTTCAATGATGTTTCTGGCAGTAAAAGCTTAATAACTGCAACCCCCTAACTTAGAATAATGAGCTATTTGGTTAAAACAGTGTTCTGAAGGGAAGAACATTTATAGTTTTTGGAAACTGTTATCCTCTGAAAAAGGAAGGAAAATAGAGATTTTCCCTGTCCTGACACATCAGAGATCAAATAAAGCAATCTTTCTACTCCTTTTAAATATTTCAGGCTCATTTCTACTCCAATATATGTCTGCACAACTCTAACAGAAATCATGGGAGCTGGGCAGGTCTAGCTGAGTATAGAATTTGGCCCACAGTAAATTGGTCTGTACTGTTTTACCCATAATTTTAAATATGGGTATCCACATAAAGTTCATTGTGCAACTGTAAGATACAATGGGCCACGTTTGTCCCTCATAGTGGATCCTGCAGACCAACTGCCATAGGCCTCAAAAATCCACTGTGTGTTACAAAGCTGTATTGAAATTATACAAAACTATAGAGAAGAGCTCTCATTTTAGTCTATGTAAGGAAATGGCAAGGGGAAAACACTTTGTTTTGTTTTGTTTTTTAAAAAGGGAGGAATACTAGATCTGAGGCCTTGACTATATTAGAAAACTTGCATGGATTTTAAATTGATTTAATTAAATAAATATACTTAAATAGGTGGAAATCTGTAACATATATGCACTTAATTAGTTAAATGCTTGCTTTTAAATGGGCTCAGACTCTGTCTGAATTAAAATAAACTGAATGCAGTAAGATTATTCTGGTTTAATAACATTTGTATTAGGAATTGTAAGAGATTTAACTAGATAGATTTTTAAATAATTTTTGTTAACTGATACAACTTGTCAGTGTACACAGAACCTCAATCAAGAATCAGAAAAGTAATGACAATTAAACAGGAACTGGCCCAAAACTCTATTCATCCCTCAGTTTGAAACAAACCATTTTTGATCTTTGAAAATTATTATTATTATGAGAAAAAGTTTTGATGCTGCCTTTATCTAACAATCTCATAGCTCTTCAAAGCCATTAGTTAAACAATACAATGGCCTTGTGAGGTAAATATTATTAATATGAAACTTTACAGATGGATAAACTAAGTGAAGAAAGATTAAGTCCTTACATTTTCAAAAGACGTCATTTTTGGTTTCCAATTCAAGATATAAAGTGCCTAGATTTTCCACTTATGGCCTCCACAGAAAGCAACTGGAGCTAGAGGTTCTTAACCCCTCTAACAATCAGTCCATAGGTTTCTCAAGTTGGGCAGCCAAAAACAGTAGCACCCCAAATTAGTGGGCACTTGACAATTAAAGTCTAAATGACTTGCCTAAGATCATGCAGATTTGTTGTAGTTGGGTCGATCCCAGAATATTACAAACACAAGATGGGCGAGGCAAAATCTTTTACTAGACAAATTTCTGTCAGTGAGAAACCAGTTTCTGCTGCACAGAGCTCTTCTTCAGGTCTGGGAAAGGTAACGCTTAGGGCTGGTCTACACTGCGAAGGGATTTTGGTAGTAGTTGAAGGGAGATACGCAAGTTACTTAAAATAACTCCCTTTGACTGCCTAATCCCCCTTTGACTGCCTAACACTGACTCACCGCAGGTCCCCACAGTGCTGAGTCAAGGGGAAATGCCTTCCTGTTGAATCACCACTATGCTTCTTGCTGGGTAGGTCTTACCAAACTGACCTCCAGCTAATTCTGGGTTTGAATGAGCGCATCTTTACAGACACTCAATCAAACTTGCACAATCGATGCTATATGTTGTAGGAAGTACCACCAACAGTGCAGCCTAGCCGTTAGTATGTTTCCCAGATCTAAAGAAATGTTCTCTGTAGCTTGAAAACCTGTCTTACTTGAGGGGGAATTCTGTGCCACTGTACAAATACAGAAATTATGTCCTCACCCCCCCCTCCCTGTTTTTTTTTCCCCTGCAGAAAATACATATGGAGAAAGGGGAAGCGGAGTGACTGAGTGGGGGATGTAGGGATGCATGGGGACAAAGGCCAATTAGCCTGACTGAATGGTAGAGGCTAATGGTCAGCCAAGGTCTTCATGAGGGCGGCTCCCCAGCTCTCTAACAATCCACCCCCCACCAAAAACACCCAAAACGGTTCCTTACTGAATCCATCCACACACAAGAACTCTCCAGGTTCACCCCCCAGAGTCCTTCCCAGCAATTACTTCCTTTTCCCTCAGCTCCTTTCTTACCCCTCACTCCCTCAAGCCTTTGCATTGCTTCTGATGAGTGCAGGAAATATGTCTCCGTATTGTAGTTTTAATTAATTGTTACTCAAAATTCTGTATTAATATGACTAGTTAATCATCTAGTTGTCAAAAATTTCAGATTTTTTTGTTGTCTCTACTGTTAGACATACATGCTGGCACATATTTTGAAATACAGTACCAAAATACATGAAACTGGCATGATTATACAGTGTTACTCTGACAAACAAAATATGCAAAATTTTAAAATCTGGTGTGTAGAATTCTTAATTTTTTGCTGCAGAATTCCTCCAGGAGTATTATGCGTCTCACCAACAGAAGTTGGTCCAGTACAAATACCAGCTCACCAACTTCACCTAAGACCACACAACTTGGGTCTGAGCAAGAAGAACAGAAGTCCTGACTCCCAGGACCCCCCTCAATCCAATCACAGTCTATCTATATAATGGGCCAATATTTAGCAGCTTTGGTGTCTAATAGGCTTACAAGCATATTTCAAAACCTAATGAATGGCCTGATTTTCAAGTGTGAGCACTTAACTTTCCTGGGAGCTGTGAGGGATCATTATCTTGAAGATGTGGCTACTTTTGTACAGGTGCCTAAAAACAGAATTGGGGTCTAATTTTAAAAAGACAACATCTTGAAAATATTGCTTTGGTTTCCTGGTCTCTCAACTCAGTTCTCTACTGGATATTCAAGTGTGTGAGAGATCATGTTGCCCTCTTTTCTTGCACAAAGTACCAGGGAATCTTTAACAACTACAAACTTGGTTTTAAGTCTTGCCTTACTCTGGCTCATGAAGAGCAAATGTTACTCCTTGGAATGCACTGTGTCACATATTTTTACTAATAAAATGGCTATAGGCTCCCTGAAATATGTTATCCAGGCTGTTTAGAGCTGCTAGTTTTCCCCTGAGATTTCCTGAAACAACCGGACTTAATCTTGGTGGGATGGAGAGGTGTTTCCCATCCAAATATTCAGCCAAAACCACACTGCTTAATTTGTGAGATATGATTAGCTCTGAGTCTTGAGACAGTATATGCAGCATTACTTAACAGGTGTGGTATACCATAATGCAGGAATTATTTAAAAAAGCATAAAATTCTGTTCCCAACCTTCCCTCTACACATCAAAGATCACAAAATCCAATGTTTATAAATAGTGGTTAGTTTTATAATTTATTTTTGTTCTACATTTGAAATCTGTTCTCAGAAAAAATTTATGTTGGGCGTTGTTCACTCACCCTTCATGGAGGTTGGCAAGTACACTCCATGTGAAGAATAGAGTACATCCACTTTTTCCAATGAACTCATCATTTCCCTGATAACACTATTTTAAAAGGAAGCATTTTTGAAAAAGGGGTTTTTTGGTATAATAGGCAGGGCTAGGAACCAGTTTTCTGACATTACAGCCAAAATTACTAAACTAAATTTAAGTCAACATTGAATTTTATGATATTCATCCTCATCAATGTCAATTATTATGAAACTGGAACAATTTAATCAGACAATAGAAGTTCATGTTGCAATCCAGATACAACACTAAAATCCAGTTTCTAAACTGATCTTAGAAAACACATTATAATGTAGAAATATGCTTAGGGGAAGGTTATGGAGAGACCCAAACATTTTACTGAATATGTCAAGGTACAAGGATCATAGTTTATTTTAATTTATTTGTAAGCATTTGTACAGTGCTAATCAACACCATATACAAGCATCATTATTGGAATCCCCCAGAGCTCAAGAATGATTGTCATCCAATAAAATGATAAAATTATTGCTAGTGGATCTGCAGGTGGCTAATGAGGCTGATCCGAGATCCATAAATCCTTATCACATTTGGGCAGACATTTCCCAATGGAAGGGGTAGATCTGGATTGTTAAATCTGTCTGCAGAACTTTCTTTTTTCCTTTCCCATTTTTCTGTTTCCTGTTGTCTCCATTGGATCTCAAAATACCGGCATCCTTGCCACAAAGCCATTTTCCATCTCAGGTTTCCCATGAGTTTATATCAATATTGCA
The DNA here is from genome assembly GCA_007922175.1 of Pelusios castaneus. NCBI lineage: Eukaryota > Metazoa > Chordata > Testudines > Pelomedusidae > Pelusios > Pelusios castaneus. Next base: position 9,383,190 of record ML685767.1, read on the forward strand.
TGTCTTCATGTTGGCTTTGAGGGCGTCTTTGAATTGCTTTTTTTACCCACTCACAGACCTTTGGCCATAGCTCAGTTGTGAGACTATAATGTCCTTTGGGTGTTCATTTTTTTTGGCATTTGAAGAACATGACCAGGCTAACAGAGTTGGTGGTGGATGATCATAGCTTCTCATAGAATCATAGGGTTGGAAGGGACCTCACGAGGTCATCTAGTCCAACCCCCTGCTAAAAAGCAGGACCACTCCCCCTAAATCATCCCAGCCAGGGTTTTGTCTAACCGAGCCTTAAAGATCTCCAAAGATGGAGAATCTACCACCTCCCTAGATAGCCCATTCCAATGCTTCACCACCCTCCTAGTGAGAAAGTATTTCCTAATGTCCAACCTTGACCTCCCCAGCTGTAATTTGAAACCATTGCTCCTTGTTCTGTCCTCTGTTACCCTCGAGAACAGCCTAGCTCCCTCCTCTTTGGAGCAACCCTTCAAGTAGTTGAAGGTTGCTATCAAATCTCCCCTCAGTCTTCTCTTCTGTAGACTATATAAGCCGAGTTCCTTCAGTCTCTCCTCATAAGTCATGTGCCCCAGTCCCCTAATCATTTTTGTTGCCCTCCACTGGACTCTTTCTAATTTGTCCACATCCTTTCTGTAGTGGGGAGCCCAAAACTGGACACACTATTCCAGATGCGGCCTGACCAGTATCGAATAGAGGGGAATTATCACATCCCTCGATCTGCTGGCAATACTCCTACTGATGCAGCCTAATATGCCATTGGCCTTTTTGGCAACAAGGGCACACTGCTGGCTCATATTCATCTTCCCGCCCACCATAACCCTCAGGTCCTTTTCTACAGCGCTGCTACTTAGCCGATCAGTCCCCAGCCTGTAGCAGTGCATGGGATTTTTCCGTCCTAAGTGCAGGACTTTGCACTTGTCTTTGTTGAACCTCATGAGGTTTCTTTCGGCCCAGTGTTCCAATTTGTCCAAGTCTCACTGGATCCTGTCCCTGCCCTCCAGAGTATCTACCATTCCCCCCAACTTGGTGCCATCTGCAAACTTACTAAGCATGCAGTCTATTACATCATCAAGATCATTAATGAAGATGTTGAATAGAACCGGCCCCAGGACCGACCCCTGGGGCACTCCACTCGTTACCAGTTGCCAACCAGACATCGAGCCATTGATTCCTACCCGCTGAGCTCATTGATCTAACCAGTTTTCGATCCACCTTACGGTCCACTCGTCCAACCCATACTTCCTTAACTTGCTGACGAGAATGCTGTGGGAAACCGTACCAAAAGTCTTGCTAAAGTCAAGGTATACAATGTCAATGGCTCTTCCCGCATCCACAAATCCAGTCATCTCATCATAGAAGGAAATCAGGTTGGTCAGGCACGATTTGCCCTTGGTGAATCCATGTTGACTGTTCCTGATCACTCTATTTTCCTCCAAGTGTTTCAGGATGGATTCCTTGAGGACCTGCTCCATGATTTTCCCAGGGATTGAGGTGAGGCTGACCGGTTTGTAGTTCCCTGGATCCTCCTTTTTCCCTTTCTTAAAGATAGGTACTATATTTGCCTTTTTCCAATCCTCCGGGACCACCCCCATTCGCCACGAGTTCTCAAAGATAATGGCCAGCGGCTCTGCAATCACTTCCCCCAACTCCCTCAGCACCCTCGGATGCAGTTCATCCGGCCCCATGGACTTGTGCACATCCAATTTCATTAAGTGTTCCCTAACCTGACTTTCCATCACCAAGGGCCGCTCTTCTCTCTATTCTGCGTTACCCCGTACAGCTGACCCTCCCTGTGAAGACTGAAGTAAAAAAAGCATTGAGTACTTCAGCCTTTTCCGCATCATCCTCCACGAGGATGCCTGCCCCATTCACTAAGGGACCTACACCACTTCTGATCCTTTTCTTGTTGCTGATATACTTATAGAACCCCTTTCTGTTATCCTTCACATCTCTTGCTAGCTGCAACTCCAATTGTCCTTTGGCCTTTCTGATTTTATCCCTGCAGTCCCGAGCAATATCTTTATACGCCTCCCTTGTCATCTGTCCAAGCTTCCACTTCTTGTAAGCTTCCCTTTTATGTTTCAGCTCCCCGCAGAGTTCCCTGCTAAGCCACGCTGGTCGCCGTCCACATTTGCTGTTCTTTCTGAACATCGGAATGTTATTTTCCTGTGCTTTTAACAGGGTTTCTTTAAAATACAGCCAGCTGTCTTGGACACTTTTCCCCTTCAGATCAGCCTCCCATGGGACCCTGCCCATCAGCTCCCTAAGGGAGCCAAAATCTGCTTTTCTGAAGTCCAGGGTGTGTGTTCTGCTTCTTTCCTTCCTTCCCTTGATCAGGATCCTGAACTCTACCATTTCATGGTCGCTGCTGCCCAGGTTGCCATTTACTTCTACTTCCCCGATCAATTCTTCTCTGTTTGTGAGCAATAGGTCTAGAAGTGCAAGGCCCCTAGTTGGTTCCTCCAGCATTTGTACTAGGAAGTTGTCCTCAATATTCTCCAAAAGCTTCCTGGATTGCCTGTGCACTGCTGTATTATCTTTTCAGCAGATGTCAGGATAATTGAAGTCCCCCATAAGAACCAGGGCCTGCGACGATCTGGAAACTTCTGTTAGTTGTCCATAGAATGCTTCATCCACCTCCTCTTTCTGGTCTGGCGGTCTATAGCAGAGACCCACCACAACATTACCCTTGTTGCATTCTCCCCTAAACTTAACCCATAGACTTTCAACCATCTTGTTTCCACTTTCATAGTGGAGCTCCGAGCAGTCATACAGCTCTTTTACATATAGCGCTACTCCTCCCCCCCTTCTTCCCTGCCTGTCCTTCCTGAACAATTTATATCCATCCATGGCAGTGCTCCAGTCATGCAAGTTATCCCACCCCAAACTTCTGTGCTGGAAATTCTGCCTTGAGAGAGATGGTGTATCGGTTATCCCCAATTTGATTAAGAAGATCTTTCAGAGGTACTGTTTGTGGCATTGTTCAAGAATCTTGAGGTATCCACTGTAGGTGACCCAGGTTTCAGCACCATACAAGAAAGCAGGAGTAACAATACTCTGGCACACAAGATGCTTGGTTTGATTCCTGATGTCACAATCTTGGAAGACATGTTTTCTCAAGTGTCTTAAAACTGCAGTGGCACATTGAAGGCAGTGGTAAATTTTCTTGTCATTGTCAGCTTTGTGACAGATAGCTGCTGAGATAAAGGAAGTGCTCAATGTTCTCCAAGGTTATGGGAATTATGGGAGCATGATCCTGGTGATTCAGAGCCTGTTGGTGAAATGCTTTAGTTTTCTTGGGGATAGGCGTTAGATTGTTGATAAATTGGTTATAGGCCTCTCGAAAAGTGTTGACTATTTTTTGAAGATTTTTTTCTGAGTGGGTGCATAGGGCACAGTTATCTACATGTTGGAATTGATTTAGTGATAATCTTTGTCGTGGATCACAGGCAATTGAGGTTGAAAAGCTTGCCGTCCATACCGTAAACTGAAGGTGAAGCCCAGAGGGGAGCTTGTCAGCAATGAGAAAGAGTAGTATAGCAAAGAAGATGAAGACAAGGGTTGGAATGATCACACAGCCTTCCCTGACTCCTCTCTTGGCCAGAAAGGGACCATTTCAAATCCGTTGCTAGCAACTATCACAGACATGTTACCAAGAAGGAGTCAAAGGACAGCAACAAATGTTGGAGGGAATACAAATGTAAAGTGAGTTCTCCATGGAGTCTCACAACTGATGGAGTTGAATGCTTTCATGAAGTCAATAAAGGCCATGTGCAGAAGTTGTTGCTCATGGCACTTTTCCTGAAGTTGATGGACAGTGAAGATCTTGTTGATGGTACCTCAAGATGGTCTGAATCTGCATTGCAATTCTGGGACTATTTCCTCAGTCATGGGGAGTAGCTGATGGAGGAGGATTCTGGCAAGAATCTTTCTGGAAGTGGAAAAGAGTGCAATTCTTTGATGGTTTCCACAATCCCATTTGTCTGCTTTCTTGAAGATGGTCATGATCATGGCATCCCAAAAGTCAACTGGGATTTCTTTTGAATTCCAAATCCTGAGTATTAAGACGTGACGCTGGTGAGCCAGTTCTTTCATCTCCCTGTCTTTGAAGATTTTAATGGGGATTCCATCAGCTTCAGATACCTTATTGTTGTTCATCTGTTTGATGAAAGCTACACTTACATTCGCTAATTTAGCCATAAAATACTCTTGTAATAAGATAGGCAGGCCAGCCACAGGGGCTTAGTTACTGTCTGTATAGACGGGCCCTCAGGCTCAGTCCTGAGATACAGATGCCAGGACTAATCCCATTTTCTGGAAGTGGGAGACCAGCTGCCCAAGGCCCCTACATATTAACTTTTCAGGGATATAGAACAGTAACAGCTATGAACTCCAAAGCTTTGCAAAGTGACTTCTTAAACACACAAACATTTTATTCCTAGAAGAAAACTTAGAGACTTACAAATCCATCCAAAACCAACAAAATCTGCGTGCAAAAACCCTCCCTCCTATGCCCTCTGAGTTGTAGGTCAGTCCCTTCAGGATGCCAGGACCTCTCCTCTTGGTCAGCTTCATATTCTCTCTCTGCCCCCTCTCTAGCTCATTCAGGTTAGGGTCCATGCAGGGAGCATGTGTCTTAACAGCAGCTTCTAACAATTTCCTCCTTTCTTCTTCTTTTCCACTCAGTAATTTCCATTTCCATGAAATGTGAGACATAACATGGTCCCTATCAGCAAATGGCTGATTCAATACACACAGAGGATTAGTTATACATAGGGTTCCTAGAATCAATCAGAATTCATAAATTTGATATAGATTTCCTAAACATCACACATATATATCAATGGCAACTGTTATGATGACTTTTCTGTGAGGTGGAAACCAATTGTTGGACTGAGACAAACACTTCCCTTTATGGGGCCACTGAACAAATTGTCCAGTGGCCATACTGAACATCAACATGCTGCAACAATCCTCTGCCAACACAGCAGTACATTCCTTTATGAGACCTGCAGTTAAATAATCCATTTTTGCTTATATACGGTAGAAGAATGGCTCAAAAACAAGCAGCTTAGGAACAAAAATCCTAATGGCATATTTAACCTCAAATTCTTACAGGGAAGTAGAAAGGATACCTATATATTTGCAAAAAAAATCAAGGGATCCTATGGCACTTTTAAAGACTAACAAATTGAAAGCTCATGCAATAGGACTCCTTGTTTGTTTTGCTGACCTAGACTAACATGGTTCCCCCTTTGGAATTTGCAAGAAAGTGATTCATAGGACACTTAACAGTGTGTTCAGTTATCTTGGAGATCTTCAGTATAAGTGAGCCAAATTGAGGGAGGAAATGAACACCTGTAAATCCTCAGTCAACTTCAGTGGAGCTAGGCCATTTTACATCATCGGAGAATCTGGCCCCCTAGTCTTCACTGGACTTGAGATACCACTCTTATCAGTACTTCCATATTAAGTTTAGGATCCAGTTTCAGTTGGATTTGTTTTGTTTTTAAAACCACACAGGATGCTACATCCAAGAATGGTAAATTTCTAGGATGGGGTTTGAACGTAAGAGATAGTTAAATCTTTCCAGTCATCCACCAGAACTTCGTACTCCAACACCTAATAGCTAAAAATGACATTTAAAGCAGAGCTGGCTTGCAATTGCTAATTGTTAGATCCAAACAAGCCTTTATTTTGGCAACTGAGCATGAAATGCAGTATATCCCTCCACTCTTGTTTAACTGAAAACTTATAGAAAAATTGCTAAACAATGCAACCTTAACTTGCATTCACTGCTCCTGCTTCAGATACAGAATCCTGTTGTCAGGAGCCAATGACGTCTATTTGATTCCATGTAAACTTCTCAAGTTTTAAGTACCGTATTTTTCGGACTATAAGACGCACTTTTTCCCCCCCAAAAGTGGGGGGAAAATGAGGGTGCGTCTTATAGTCCGAATGCTGTCCAGCGCTGCTCCCTCCAACCCCCGGGGCAGCCGCTTTGCCGCGGCACACCCGGCCTGCGCCCGTCCTCTGCGCTGGCCTACTCCGCCCCCAGGTTGGGACAGGCAGGCTTAGGCTAGGGTCCGGAGCGGGCGCCTGCCTGCCTGCCCCACGTGGCCGGGCCAGAGGGGTGGCTGCGGCAGCGGCGGGCTCCCAGGCTCCCACCCGCCGTCCGCCTCCTTCCCGGGGCCTCGGCCTCCCAGCACCTTGCCGGGATCAGCCTCCAGGGCTGGGGTATGCTCCCCCCCTCCGGCAGCTTCCCGGGGCATGGCAGAGTCCTCCCCCAACCCCGCCGGCGGCTTCCCGGGCCGCGGCAGGGTCCTCCCTCGGCCCCGCCGGCGCCTTCCCAGGGCCGCGGCAGGGTCCTCCTCCGGCCCCGCCGGCGGCTTCCCGGGGCCGCGGCAGGGTACTCCCCCGGCCCCGCCGGCGGCTTCCTGGGGCCGCGGCACGGTCCTCCCCCGGCCCCACCGGCGGCTTCCCGGGGCCAAGGCAGAGCCCTGTCCCGCCCCGCCGGCGGCTTCCCGGGGCCAAGGCAGGGTCCTTCTTTTTCTTTCTCTTCTTTCTCTTCCTTCTTTCTTCTTTTTCTTCCTTCTTTCTCTCCCTTCCTTCTCTCTTTTTTCTTTCTCCCTTTTTCTTTCCTTCTTTCTCTCCTTTGCTTTCCTTTTTCTTTCCTTCTTTCTCTTCTTTGCCTTCCTTCTTTTTTTTCTTCCTCTTTCTCTTCCTTTCTTTTTTCCTTCTTTGTCTTCCTTTTTCTTTCCTTCTTTTTCTTTCTTTCTCTTCTTTCCTTCCTTTCTCTTCCCTTCCTTTTCTCTTCTTTGCCTTCCTTTCTCTTCCCTTCCTTTTCTCTTCTTTGCCTTCCTCTAAAAACTGGGTGCGTCTTATGGTCAGGTGCGTCTTATGGTCCGAAAAATACGGTATATTAGCCTATGTGAAATTAAAGAACCAACAAATCATGAAAAATATATTAAATTCCTGTAAAATGGTCTGAGGAGTTTAATGATTTCATTCCATTTAGGGTGTACCCTGCATTATATTTTAAAATACTAATACTGATATTAATATTTTTACTGAATTCGGTTAGTCTCACCATCTAACCAAATGAAAATTAATTTAGAGACAGCCACTCTACGAACTGATAGATGAAATAGCAAAGGGCCTGGCTCACCTACCAGTGAATTCTCTGTATCTTAAAGTCTTTAAATCATGATTTGAGGAGGTAGATAACTCAGTCATAGGTTGGAGGCTTATTGCTGGAGTGGGTGAGGTTTTGAGGCCTGCATTGTTCAGGAGGTCAGATTAGATGATCATACTGTTCCCTTCTGACCTTATAGTCTATAAGTATAGTCTTTAGAAAGATATTATTTTAAATAAAGATTTGTCTATGTTATTGAACAGCAGCTTATCTGTCTCATGAATTCATGATGAATTTCTATTGAATCAAAAGAACCGAGGCAGTTGCACAACTACTCTTCATTCTCAGACAACATAATCTTTTTACATAATTCCAATGTGTTTTATGGCCATGGGGAAAAAACATAAAAAAAATTCTGGAAACTAGGACCCTTGAAACTTTAAAATTTTGCACGTGAACTTAAGACGAAGGCCAACTCTAATAGCCACAACTTCCTTATGAGGAAAGAGATTTAGGTACTTTTTCATATGTACTTCCCGTTTTCCCTAGACTTGCTGTGGCTGCATTGTCTGTCCCTGTGGTTCCCCGAACTTGCTGTAATTGCACCTTGTGATTTACTGTAATTGTACTTTCTGTTATGTTAAGGTTGTTAGCCTATGAGAAATAAGAAAATCAGATGTACCTGTATAAGGAATAGAGGAAGTATGTATGCTAATATGTAATAATAATGATGCTAAAGTAATATGCTAATGCTAAAAGGTATATAAGGCAACGCCCCAGTGTATTCGGGGCTCAGCCTTTGGAAGTGATTTCGCTGGGCCAGCTGTCGGCCGACAATAAACTCAGTTAGCCTCCTATTCCGGTGTCCGAGATCCTTCTGTCTTGCTACACTTAAGTTCTTACTTATATTTGTTAAATGATACAGTTCTTTCTATCAATTAAAAAAAATCATACATCAGTTAGGATGCATCCTGAATGTAAGATACTTTTATTTTCAGATTAATAGAAGAAAATTAGCAAGACACCTTATGCACTAAAACATTAAAATACGAGTAAAAGTAGCATCTGGATAGCAAATCAATGTCCATGTGAAGTCCACACACACAGTCCATCACAGTCCATGTGAAGTGAATGTTTGTAACAGCAAAGGAAGATAAGGCCAAGATCTGTGGCTCTTTGACAAATGCCTAGTTTTGATCATTGAAAATTAAGTTTTCTGTTTTCCTACAATTTTTAACTACAGGACAACGCTGAATAGAAAACTAAGTTTCAGCTTTTCCTACATCAGTGTTAAGTATAATCCTTCCTTCTAAGATGCCAGAAGAACATTTACTTAACTTTAACAAAGTTCAGACTTCACAGTTAATAACTCTGATCGGTATGAACAGATATGTTTTCAGAGGATACAAACAATGTAAGTTGCTATCACCTATGGCTCAGATTCAGCACCACTAAAGTCAAAGGACTTATGTCATTGACTTAACTGGAGCAGGAATGAGTTCTGTTTTAGAAAACTGGGTAGACACATCTGCTGAAATTGTTCTACTGTCTCCTGTAACTTAAAATCATGCAGCATCTGTGTTTCCAGAGATGACTTATCTATGTTGCAATGAAAGAGCTGCGGCACAGCAATTGATTCGGGCTTGTGGAACTCAGGCTGTAGGACTAAAAATTGCAGTGTAGATCTGTGGGCTCAGGCTGGAGGAAGGTGGTATCTTAAGCCTGGGGCTCCAGCCCAAGCACAAATATCTACAAAGCAATTTTATAGCTCTGCAGCCCAAATCCGAGTAACCTTACACAAGGTCTGAGACTTAGTGCTGTGCATTTTTTATTGCAGTATAGATACACCCCGAGGTGCATGGAGGAATTTAAATGGGCCCTCTTTTGGAGCAGTACATTTTGTGTCCTCCCCGCAGCCCTAGAAGCATCTCGATCTTCCCTGGCCATGGGAGGACCTCACTCTTCCCTCCACCCTGGCTCCAGCAGGAGATCGCTTTGCTGTCCTTTTACCCCTCTGGCCCTGGCCAGAGGTCACTCTTCCCTCCCACTGCACCTGTGGTCCCAGGACTGGAGGAGTTCTGTGCTCCCAATGACTATTGGGAGGAGCTTGATCCCCCACTTTCCTCCTCTGTGCATCCCTTTGGATGTACCAAACCAAGGCCCTGTTTACTCATGATTGTTGAAGATCCTGTGGCACTTTTCATTAAAGAAAAAGGGGATTAATTCCAACTTCGGTAATTGCTTTTTGCCTCCCTACATTTTTACTGATTCAGATGAGAGTTGCTCTTCACTTCCACTCCTGATCACCCGCTACCTAAGGCTGGTGTAGAAGAGTAGTTGTATTGCACCTCAGGTACCTGTCTTTCAGTGGCATTTAAGCGATGCCTATAAAGGCAGCTTATAAAGCCCTGGAGGATAATTCTAGATGAAAAGCTCCATATAAACATAGGACACTTATTAAAAGTAAGTTAAAGCATAGCCTAGATGTTTAAAAGATATTTGTTCTTGAGATTCGGTGCCAGTTCTTCTCTTTGCTAAATCATAAATGACTCTCATTGCCAAATGGGCACCGAACATTTCGGACTTTACCATGGGCTTGTAGTGCTGATCTACACCATCCTCTGCTCTGCCCACAATGGATAATGGGACTAGTGGACAATGCAAACGGCACTTGTAAAGCTGTAACTCTTCAGGGGGAAACAAAACCCAAAGACAGCTGTGCAGTTGCCAAGCATAGTATGTTTATGAGAGAAAATACCAGTGCACCAGCAGATATTACAATCAATTATGTCACCCTCACTTTCCAGTGATGTTAATAAATTAATAACCATTATGCGGAAGTAGCTATATGCCATGCCCATTTGGTATGCCAACTCCAAGAACTATTAAACAGAAGGTAATAAAGTGCTGATAAGGGACTCATAAATATGTAGTAATTCCACTGGAATCAATTTACAACAGTGCTGCAGAGTCTTGCATCTAGTCAAGGTCTTTAAAAATCAAATGTAGCAGTAAAATATACATTATCTGAAAAATAAAAAGTATAAACAACATACAGCAGTCCTACAAGAACTTCAACTAGTTTTATAGAAAGCTAACAAGGAGCTTTGTGGCACTTCTAAAGACCAACACATTTATTTATTGCATGAGCTTTCGTGGGAGATATCCAACTTTGTCAGAAGCTTGAAAATGGTGTGTGTGTGTGTGTGGGGGGGAGTATAGGAAGGAGGGATTCTTCCTATACTTTTTCCCATTCCAAGGATCCTTCCTTTCTATATGTTTTTCCAAGAATCCCTCCTTCCTATACTTCTTCCCTCCTCTCCCCCCCCCACACACCATTTTCAAGCATCTAATGAAGTGGGATCTCTCCCACGAAAGCTCAAATGACATATAAATTTGCTGGTCTTTAGAAGTGCCACAAGACTTCTTGTTTGTGTTGCTGAACTAGACTAACATGGCTATCCCTCTGTAACTAGTTTTATAGAGAACATTCGGGATGTGATTAAAGAGTTCCCAGTTTTGTAATTTTTCCCCAATATCCATTTCAGTCACTCTGTCTCCCAGCAGTTCAACATCAAACTTATTAAGACTCAGTAGTGTTAATTTCAATCACATACTAACTACTATTCAGAGACTCTCTCTTTACTATATGCCCTTGCTAGGCATCACTGAAAATTGTAACATCCCCTAAACATACTTGGAAAAGCCTAAATACTCCAATAGTAAAATAACTAAACCCGGACAAACAAAAAACATATGGAAAGGTGTTCTTTACAAGAATGGGATGTATAGAGAGTGGTGATGATGTAAACATTTCTCTAACAGTGAAAGATGAGTTTTACATATTCCTCTTGTTTTGCACAATGTCCTCTCAAGTTGCCAACATTGTTTTTCACTATGTTCAAATCACTCAAAGAATTCTTGAAATTCAGAATTAGAATATTTTAAGCATCTCTCAGCTAATGATGCGAAAGGTTCCCAGCTATGTCATATCAGAAATAGCATGCCTCATGGCCTATATTAGCATTTGAACTGCAAAGTAACAACGTATGCAGAGTTTATGTGAAAGTTCTACCTGGTTTAATTTTTGAGCCTATTTGTTTTTAAAGAACTGACAAATTAACAGCTTATGTTTGTGACATTGACAAACCATGTGCCAGCTCTTGGAAAGGCTTTAGGCCTCAGCCAAGCACTGACAAATTCATTGCTGGGAAGCAGTCTGTTTCCCCTGTGTATTGGTATGGTTAAGATAAGCACTAAACTTGTAATAATGTGTTCAGACATTATAAAAAGCTTGTAAACTGGTGCATGCATTAATCTCACTTATAATTTTTTTAGCACCTGCTATCATTTAATTTCTGCTTTAAAACTGCAAAACTGTTTGCCCTGAAACTGTGAAACCAGTCAGGAGGGACTATCTGCTGACTATTAAGAAGCCCTATTAAAACTAAATGGGTCACAGTACGACATCATAAAGACTTTTTAAATTGTCCCTTCATACGCTTGAAGAGGCTATGTGCAAAAGGCTCACCTCATCAGCTTGAAATTCTGGAAGAAGGAAATAAAAATAGCTGATGGGAATTTTCCATCTCTTTTGTTGTTTGAACCCTTAGGAGGACCGAGTAACAGAAGCAAAACAGAGATCCCCAGGCTCAATCTGGGCTAGCCCTAAACGACATTCAGAACTGACAAATTACTACAACTCTGTCATCTTTTAAAATCACAGACTAACTCTTTTGTATATGTATATTTGCGTGAATTAGTCTTGTAAACCTCATTTCCTTTCTTAGTTACTATAGCATTGGCTCAAGTGTTGTCTTTAGTGTAAGATCTAAAATACAAATTGATCTTGGGTAAGTGACTGGTCCCATTCATAATGTAAGCCCAGGCTGAGCAGAACTTGAATTAGTAGACGCTGGGTTTATTAACTCGGGTCTTGGGTATCTACATTCATTTATATCCCCAAGTTAGGAATTGTTGAACTCTGCACCTCAACCAGGGGCTCCAGCATCTACTCTGCATTATGCAGGACCAAGTTTGAAAGAACTGGGTTTGTTTAGTCTGGAAAAGAGGAAACTAAGAGGAGACATGATAACAGTTATCAAGTACCTAAAAAATTGTTACAAGGAGGAAGGAGAAAAATTATTCTCTTTAACTGCTGATGATAGGACAAGAAGCAATGGTCTTAAATTACAGCAAAGGAGGTTTAGATTGGACATTAGGAAAAAAAGTTCCTAACCATCAGGGTGATTAACCACTAGAATAAGTTGCCTAGGGAGATTGTGGAATCTCCATCCATTGTCTAACCTGCTCTTAAAAATTTCCAAACACCTGTCAGAGATGGTTTAAAATGGTACTTGGTCCTGCCATGAGTACAGGGGACTGGACTCAATGGCTATGTCTACACTGGCAAGTTAGTTCGAATTAAGGAAGCATAATTTGAACTAACTAAAGCCATGGCTACACTATGCTTTCATTAGTTCGAATTAAGGGCTTCCTTAATTTGAACTATTTGAACTAAGGGTTAATTCGAACTAGTTAGTTCGAATTAACCAATGTGGCCATGTTAATTCGAACTAATTGCTTAGTTCGAACCAACCGGCCCGTTGAAATCAATGTAAATCACTAATTCAAACTAAGCAAGTGCCATAAATGGCACTTGCTTAGTTCGAACTAATTTTTTCTAGTTTGAATTAAGTTAATTCGAACTAACTAAAATTAGTTCGAATTAGTTAGTTCGAATTAGCTAATTCGAACTAATTTTAGTAAGTGTAGACATATCCAATGACTTCTAGTGGTCCCCTCCAGTTTCTATGATTCTTAGTCCAACCCAGACTTTTTACTGCCCTCCCAAAAAGTGGCCACTCTAGCCATTTGTTTGTAGTGCCATGTAGGAAGCCCTGACTATATATACTAAACTTGACTGTCCAAAGGACAAATAAAGTCAACCAGTGGGGTTGTGGGATATTCCTAGAGCATCTACATAGCAAAACAATAGAGCTTAAACTCAGATGCATCTGCAAGGAAAGGGCTTAAGGGAAAACTTTCAAATAAGAAGAGGAATAGGTTTCAGCACACTACAGAAATCTGCTACAAGACTGCAAATCACTAAAACAACTAAATCACTACAAATGACTAAAGCAACATAACCTCTGCTATTTCATCTTCATCCTCAAAAGAGCACATAAAAAAACAGCTATTAAGAGGCACTCAGTAGCATATATATGGCAATCAAACCTAAAAATCATGTGTGTGCATGTGTGAGAGAGAGATTGCCACTTATGGATTGCATCAATAAATTATACTGAATTCTATTTTGCAGTAAAAATTATTTCTTTTTTTAAAAAATCAAAATAAATTGCATACTCAGACAGTAAATCAAACATGGACTGTAGACAACATAGTCCACAGTGTCATGTTCCTTAACTCTTATCAATTGTATTCAACTAGAAGAGACCATTCTTGAAGAACTAACAATCAGAAATTAAGTTCAAGCATCTGGGGACCAATCTATAAATCCATCACCCACCCCCTAAAGTATTTAATCTACCATTTGTCTGGGGGATAATGATGTATCTTTTCTTACAAGGATTCAAAATGTCAAACAAAGGAACTCTGTAGAAGTGTGCAAACCCTCTCAAATTCAGACTGAAGTAGGTCTGCAAATTTGTAAGACAACGAGACCTAACAAACCTCTATGAAAGTGATGTTCAAAAAGATATGTCAGGATACATCCTAAAACAAACATTTTTCTCTTAGTAAAATTCTTCTGGGAACCCATAGACCAGGTTTGGTTTCACGCTCACTAAAACCAGACATGGAACTAAAGCCTTGGCTTTGATAAAACAACAAAACTCTGATATCAGAAAAACCAATTCTCTCTTTTAAAACTGGGCTATAATTCTGTGAGCAATACTATACAGTGAGACCATTGCCAATAGCTGGGAAATTTCAAAATGAGAGCATATGACATTTTCCAGGAATCTATAAAGACTAGGGCTCAGCTTGGATGCAACAACAAATTTCTGATCTCAGGGAAACATTTCCCTTTCAAAATAAAATATCTTTATTACACAGTCAAAATACTTAATAATAATGAGACAATTAAAAATAACTGGAATTATATAAAACATTAATGTACCAGCTACTGCCTGCCAGAATCAGATAGTTTCAGGCTCAGTAAAAATGGGTTACATCTAAGGGCTTGCCTTCATGGGAAGTTACTGTGTAGCAAGTCAGGGTATGATCTACAGTGCACTGGCTTGCCTGGCAGTAATATCCCTTAGGGCTGTGTTCTCTCACAGCTACTGAGGGACCACAACACCCTTAGATAATAATCTTTATTAGTATAAGGGATCATCCAAATGCTATATTCTGAAAATGTAGATGACTAGAACGTTGATGAAGTTCTAGTCTAAAAGGACTAAAAAGTTTCCAAAAGAGTACTTTTTCTACAATTCCTTGACATCTAGGGAATTTTCCTCAAAAGGGCCTTTTCTCTCTGGGAATCCTCCAAAGTGCTGACTGTGTAGAACCATAAAGGGGGAAGTTGAGCATCTTCCCCTCCAATGACATACTTAGAGGGGAAGCAAAGTGGAGCCATCTGTGCCCTTCCCTGCTCCTGCTTCCTTCCTCCACGAATAACCCCTCATCCTCAACAATTCATTGCCGTGGCTGCTCCACCAGCCAAGGGAGCAGGCACATGGACTCCCCTTCCCTCCACTGCTCCCTGACTAGGGGAAGGAACCCAGAACTCCCTTTCTTCCCTGTAGAGACCTTGACTACTTGAACTCATGCAATAACCGACAGAAGGAGAAAGCTATCATCTTTTATGTGGACTTGCCATCACAGGGTGCGGAGACACCCACTTTACTTCTGGGATTCACTGCTTTTGCAGGACAGCAAAGGAACACTGAGACTCAGGAATAATGGTTTCAGTTCCAAATTTTGGAAAGATGCATGTCTCATTGTTACAGACTCTTTTGTCCATGATCCTTTCAGACTCCCATTATTCTCTTTTGCGCCTATCACTCCCTCCCCAGCTTTTGCCCCCCTCCCCTTGATCTTATTGCCCCAGGTTCCTGCTCATTGCTTCCCAACTCCTGTCCATGTTGCCCTTCGGTTATATCCGAGCTCCAGCTTATCTTCCCCCTATCTCCACCTGCTGCCCCATTTCATGTCCATGTTCCCACAACCACTCTCAATCTATCCTCCACCCTCTATGAATCCTGCCTTGTCCCCATATACAGCTCCTATCTTCCCCTACCTTGGCTCATGTAGCTCTCAATTCCATTGTTCTTATATCCTATGGTTCCACATCTTCCTTTCCTCTTCCTCATTCCCAAATCCTGCTTCTAACCTGCCCTCCCCCCGGACTCTTATCTGTCATTCCCACCACCCTGCATCTCCTCTCCCTCTATTGCTACCTCTCTGCATTTAAATAGGGCTGCCAGGCTGCTTCCTCCTTTTCCTTTCCACTGCTTGTATGGGCATCAGTGGGAGGCATGTTGAGAACACAGGAAACAGTGTTTCCCTGTACTCTGTTCCTGTGACTAATGCCACAGAAATTCCCAGAATTTAGGAGGAGCAATTTGCCCAGCTCTGCTAGTAAGTGAATATTGGCATGAAGAGCAAAATGCTTGGAGGGTTTACAGCTACCCCTTTGGCCTGAACCAAATAAAATTGGGATAACGAGGTGGCTTGTCCAAACTAAGAACATTCTGTACAAATGTAAAAACTTAACATATTAAATTAGAGCTGTGAGTTTAGGGCTGGTATATACAGTGCTGCCAAGTCTCCAATTTGCAGGTATTTGGAACGTCTTCCCATTTAGCAGTATTCTAGTGGGGTTACCCTTTGTCTATTTAACAGGAAACCTACACTCACCGTTCCATTAGCTCCCTCCATAATACCTTCCACACAGAAGTCTGAGACATTAATGATGACCTCCCTCATCTGCTCAATGGGCCCAGTAAAGAAATTTAGGACATGTGTGGAAGGCAATTAAAGCTATAGATTGACTCCCGAAATCAAATATTTTGCTTGTTATGCCTTTCAAAACTTGATCTGAAAAAAACACCCACATTTTTAGTTGAACTTATGTGAATAGTCATGAAATTTAAACTCCTGTGAATATGCATTCGTTGTGACGTTTTGATAAACCCCACCATCCTTTTGAGAAATAGGCTCAACCGTTTTTGCCAATGAACTTAGAGTTCTATGCTTGCAACTACAGCTACCTAAAAAAGAAAAAAGATGTGAACATTTCTTTGCATTTTTATTGTTGAGATTTGAAAACATTTTTCATTGAAATTTGAAAAAATTTGAGCCTCTATGGAGCTGTATGAAGAAAATAAAAAAAAGTTATTTTGTCAAAAATTTAATTTCAGAAATTTCAATCATCTAAACATAAATGTAGCATTAATTTCCAAAACCACAAAAACCAGAAAATGCAAAAACAAATAAAGATGAGCACCACCAAGTTTTTAAGATTGTGAAATTGTGCTATTTGACATGGCTTTGTTACTCATAGGTATCTGCACTGGAGCTTTAAGGTGTCAATAGATTTAGCTGTTCTGGTATCTTTCAGACAATGCTTAAAGTTAGATTCATCCCTTGTTCAAAGCTAGCATCAAAGGGCAGGCCTACACTAGAAAAACTACATTGGCAAACCCTCCTAGTGAAGATGGAGGTTATATAAGCAAAAGAGTGCTTCTGTTGGTTTAGTGTATAGCAGTTCTGCAAATACAAAAAGCTATACCAGCAAAAGCACTTTTATTCCCCTATAACTACATCTACACTAGGGCATTTTCCAGTAACCAAGTGTCATAAGATATCAATCATCTAAGTGAGAGTGCTATACCACAAAAAGTTTCTGCTGTAAACATGGCCTATGGTCAATCATGAAGAGTCTTCAAACAAATGAGGACTTCACCTTTATGACTGGGAACAACAAACAAGACAGGACACTGGTTTTACTAAACACTCTTTTCATATTCTATTTCAACAACTCACTGCAGGTTTTGTAGGATCTCAATGAAGCATCAAAATTGATCTAAGTTCAGTTTGTGGATCTACTACAGATCTAGGCTCAACTCCTGCTCTGGAGCAGGCTTCTTGTGTGGCTTTTAGCAAGTCACTCCATTTTATTTTGTCTTAGCTTCCCAGCTGTAAAACTTGGATAATAATACTTCTTCTCTGCCAAGCTTTGTTCTCGCTCATCTGTTTAGATTGTAAGCTCTTTAGGACAGGACCAGCCCAGTAGAACCATAAGGAGTTCCAATCCCTTCTTGTGCCTCTATGCACTATTAGAGGACAAATAAAAAATAATTACAAGAGGCACTAGTAGATTCCCTATTATTAAGGCTACTTAACACTTACCTTTATAGCCCCCATTTTCAATTGCTGAACCAAACAATAGTCAGTGCATTAGCGTCCTTGAAAATTTTGCTGCCATGGGGCATAATCTATTCATGGGTGAAACCTGTTCCATGTGCGAATTAGAAAGGCGACAGGAGTGAAGCTGGGTATTGTTGACTGCCCTGCTCTGGATTTCTCCACCTACTTATAAATAAGATGCCACAGGAACCACAAAAGGCCTGAAAGACTGGAACTACTTTGTCCTAGACCAATCTGAAGTTAGAGATAAGAAGTCCAAACAGTCGCATGCCAGATTCTCTCGTAGCACAGTCATTCTCGTACCTTTTCAATAACTGCTCCAGTTTAGCAAACTGAAGAAAAACCTCAGCTGTGCAAGCCAGCATCCTCCACTTCTCATGTCATTGTGGATGCTCCTACCCACTCAGATAAGAACGCCCACAGCTGAACATAAAGCAGACAGCAAGTAACATACGAAGGTCACACATGGAGACAACATTGTTGGAATAAGGAAGAGGAAGCCTACAATAAAAAATGTGCAAAACCCTAGAGTTTTGGGGACATTGTGCTAGTACCCAGCATTCAATATTATTCTCCTTCACTCCATTTTAAACAGGACAGTCAGCTATCTCAGTATAGTCACTAAGCATCAGACCAGTGCAGTAAATTGTCTTTATCTACATTAAAACTCTGCTCTAAACTCCATCAGTTTTCCATAGTTCAATGAAATCAGACAGTTTTCACATAATACTTGGTGTTCTGCTAGATATCTCTACAATGTATCACAGCTTAAACTTCGCAAAGACTACCAGGCAGCATGTAAGTGAGTGAGTAAACACTTCAGTGTTACTGTAAACTAATCACATTCCTACCACTGGAAGATTTTATAAACAACCAAAATAATCTGGATGACACAGAAAATTATTAGGAGACTGAAGGAGCACTCTGTACCAAAGGCTAACTTTGGCTATGTCTACTCTTGTTAATTTAAGTTGACTTAGCATGTCCACACTTACATTTTAAGTCGACTTTGAGGGGACCCTACAAAATCGACCTAGAGCGTCCACACTGGACACCTAGGTAGACTTGTAGGGGCTAGGTGGACCTGGGGCTGGTACACAGTGGCAGGGGGGGCACCCCTTGCCAAGTGCCAGGGGGCTCAGCCTTTGCCCCATTGTACCTTGGTACAATGGGGCAAAGGGAGACAGGGACCCTGGCAGGGCATAGAGGCAGGGTTGGCAGGGCTCTGCCCTGCCCTTGGAGGGGGGCACAGCAGGCTGTGGCTGTGCCAGCCACCCTGGCAGGCTGCAGTGGGGAAGCCCTGGAGGCCCCTAATTCGACTTAGAGTTGACTTAGGGGTACTCCATGCCTACACTGGCTTAAAGTCGACTTTAGAAAGTCGACTTAAGCAGAAAGTTGACTTAAAAGGAGGTTTTATAAAGTCGACTTAATTTTTCCTTAAATCGACTTAAGCAGCTGCTTAAGTCAACTTAAGGAAAGTGTAGCATAGACGCAGAGTAAATTAAGTCGACTTAAACAAGCTTAAATCGACTTAATTTACAAGGGTAGACACATCCTTTGTGCATCATCCAGTTTAGCTAATTCTATATGTAAGAGATCTTGAAAAAAAAGAAATCTATTGCTGAGACATCCTAGTTTCACAAGCCAACACTTATTTTCTTTGTTACCTTATCTGCTGTGCTATGACTTTTGCTATACATGAATGTCACTATGGCTATGTCTACATTTGCAAGTTAGTTCGAATTAAGGAAGCTTAATTCGAACTAACTCAAGCCTTGGCCACACTAGGCTTTCATTGATTCGAATTAAGGGCTTCCTTAATTCGAACTAATACATTTGATTGCTTAGTTCGAACTAACCCTTAATTTGAAATAGTTAGTTTGAATTAAGTCAATGCGGCCATATTAGTTCGAACTAACTGCTTAGTTCGAACTAATCGGCCCATTGACCTTCATGCAACTGACTGATTCGAACTAAGCAAGTGCCCCGCATGCACATGGCTAGTTCAAACTAGCATTCTAGTGGGGTCATGCTAGTTCGAATTAAGTTAATTTGAACTAACTAAAATTAGTTTGAATTAGTTAGTTTGAATTAACTAATTCAAACTAGCTTTTGTAAGTGTAGACATAGCCTATGAGACTAATGTTCAGGTTTCTTAAAACTCCAACTGTGGAGTTTTTTAAACATCTTAATGAAGTTTGTGTTCAGTAAAGGAAATACAGCAGAAGTTACTGTAAGAGATACATGAAATCTACACTAAAATGACAGACTATATAATCAGCTAGTTCAGGGAACTGGCAATGGAAAACCAAAACAAAAGCTCACGAGGCTCTGGATACTAACAAACAGAATTTGAAATAGTGTCCATGACTGATTATGAGCCCTGGAGACAACTGCAAATTCCAGCCATATTTTTTTAAAAGGCTGTCACAAATTTTAGCTAATGACACGTTATGGATTCATGCTATAAAACATTAGTTTCCAAAAATTATTGTTGTTATAAGAATGGAAAATTCTCAATGGGTTTCTTCTCTTTTTCTCTCCCTTTCACCTAATACTATTAAAGGGCAAAAACAACAAACAAACAAAAGTTGTCCACATCATTTGAGTGCAGGAGACTGGACTAGATAAACCTCTCAAGATCTCTTCTAGTTCTACATTTCTATGATTCTGTTGCAATATATTGTACATGAGTCTGTCCCTTAAGTTTATTAGGAGGCTTGAATTGGTGTAGAATATGACTAGCTTAGTGGTGAGTGGGAGCAGATCACTGGAAAATGATACAATGATGCTGTACAACCACATTAACACTCACTGGCTTCTGGGAGCAATTTATGGTCTTGATCATTGTAGATTTAATCCACACATGGCCTAGCACCTACCCGCTTGAGAGACCACTGCTTTCCCCAAACAACAAGACCATGGCTGCATCTAGAGGAAGACAAACTGGAACTGGCTTGGCTTAAGTGAGCTGTGAAGGCACTTTGACTTTGGGGTTCACTCTCTCAACTCTGTTCCAAAATAGCCCGAATCAGCTGACTTTCCGGGCAATCAGCAAGGCTCATCAGTTTTCCCTGCCCTGTGGGAAGGGTGGGAACATAGAGATAAGAACTCAGGCAGAATGAAATATTAGTTTGTTTACTTAGTTAGCCTTAGAAGGGGACTTTGTTAAAGATTTAGGATGATTTTTGTGGATTTGGTTTTGTATAGTGTCACTGGCTGTTTTAATTGACAGAGAGCCTTGAGCTATAGGCAGGACCCCTTCTTTTGGTTTTAGAACTTAAAATGAACAAATATCAGTTTTAATATCAAGGGCTAGATCCCCAGCCAAGATTAATTTACCTATGAGCCATCTGAGGGGGAACAAAAGGAACTGCAGTCTCCCAAGTACTCCCAGCTGAAGTGCCACCACCACCAGCAGATTGTAGTGTGTCATGCAGGGGACCATCATCTCTCAGGTGTGACGCAATGGAAAAAAGATTGAGAACCACTGATCTAGGCTACCTACTCCCCCTACCTTCCAAACATGGAGTGTTCTGGGTGCTCTTTCCAACTGGAAGAACCTTTCCAGCAGCATAATAGCAGCCCTGTGGATGATCTATTTTAAGACAGCAACTAACCTAAGGATCACGGGGCTGTTTGAAACCATCTTTGTCTCCTTTCCCTCCCACCTCCCACTCAAGTTGAACCAAGTGTGAGATTAAACCCAACTTAAAATCTAGCCTTAAGATAATGCTATATATTTATGCAGAAATAAACAACTTATGTGAACAGTCAGACTAGTTTGTAACACGGTGTTCCATTTTCATGCAGTATCGAAGGGTTTTTTTCATTCACATAACCAGCTCCACAGGGCATAAAATAAACTCTTCATCTCTTGAATCTGAAGTGCCCCAGAGTTAACACAATTACAGTAAATCTTTTAAATGCAATCAATAAATGCTGTGAACCTGAAGAGTACACCAATAGCCTTTAGCAAATTCTGCATCTGGTTTCTTTCTCATTCTGTGTAAGGGAGATGTTTGCCTAAAGTCACAGATGCTAGTGTTTATATCACTTCAGCATATTGTACTTCACATTTCAATTACATGAGACAACTGTACTTACCATCATACTTATTCCCCCTAACTTTTAAGTGTAGCACTGCCATTAAGAAGTTGTCTCACCAGATTATATTACGATGTAGAGAGCTTGAATCTGTCGATGAAATGTGCCTTTCTCGTTCTTTCTTTCTTTCTTTCTTTCTTTCTTTCTTTCTTTCTTTCTTAAACAAAAGTTCCTATCTATTACTTCGGCATAACAAAACACATTGAGTAGGTTGCTAACTTGGTGCTTTGATCATATAGCACATTTCATTCCAGGCTATAAATGTCATGGATTCTATCATCTTTATTTAATCTTCACTGGAGCAGTATTTCACTTGTATAACAGCAATTGTTTCTACAGAATTCTAGGATACTGCTGGGTACTCTGATATACTACACCACAAAGATAAGAGGTGCTCTGACAATTTCATCTCACTTTAAGTTACTAACTTCACACATTAAAGCTACAGAAAATACAAATATTTAATGCAATTTGTCCCAGCTGAAGTCCATCTTTTACAAGAGTCCATGTCTTCATAAGATTTTACGTAGCACTGGGTACCATCATTCCTATTAAAGAGGAAATTTTTAGAAGACCTACAGAAGGCTGCATTGCTTTTTTCACCGAAGGACCTCAGTACTTTACAAACATCAATTAAGCCTCAGCACTCCGGAAAGTAAGCTACAGAAGATATTATACCCATTTTGCCGACATTACACGAAGAATTCTAAGGCCTTGTCTACTCTACACAGTTCTGTCACCAAAAGTCAGCTTCTATCAACAAAACAATGGAGGTGTATACACTGAAATGCTCCTCCGGTTAATTAGATAAGGAGTCCTGTGGCACTTTTAAAGACTAACAAATTTATTAGAGCATAGGCTTTCATGGGTTACAACCCACTTCCTCAGATACATGAAGTGAAAACTGCAGATATATATACCAGTGATTTTCAACCAGTGTATCATGAGAACTGTCCAAGTCTGCCATTAAATTTTGTACAAAGCTAATGAAAATCAGTGTAAACCAAACTTTGTTTCATCTTAAACCATATTCTAGCCAACCAAAATTACAACTTATAAAACCAATGAAAATTAATCATCAAATTAAAAGCGAGATATTGCTCTTTCGATTCTAAAACATAAGCATTCTAAATGCAGGTGGGCAAAGGGCAAAATTGAGATGATGTGTATTTGGATTTGAAACATTAATGCATTTGATCCTTCTTTAGCTTACTGTATACTCTATGTTGCAAACCTCTGTAGTAAGACCATAACCATAGTAAATGTAAGTAAATGTGACACTTATGAGCAATCAATTCAGCTGAAAGAAGTCGTGTGCCGTGGAATTGTTTGTCTCAATGAAGTGTGCCGTCTTACTGAAAAGGTTGGGATCCACTGATATATACACATGGAGGGTGAGTTAACAAGATCAATTCAATTCAAAGAGTGTAGATGTGGCCCATTAACAACAATTGATGAGAAAGTGAGAATGTTTAAAGAAGGAAAATTACCATTTGTAATGAATTAGCATACTGCAGTTTTGACTTCATGCATACAGATCACTCCACTGCCCTACAGGTACACTAGTATGCATTCTTCTCCAATTTAAAGGCCCAGGAACTTTTGGCACTCCTCTTTCTGTTTACGTGGCAAGAACAATTCATACAGTATCTTCCCAGCTCACCATGCCGGCTTTACACAACAGACGCTCTTCCGCACTGAATACACTGGAGTTATTGAATCTATGGGGAGAAGAGACTGTGCAGATGCAGCTTCAGTCCAGCCATAGGAGCTTTGATACCTACAAGCTGATTGCTAATGGCATGCAGGAGAAGGGGCCTGAAAAGGACATGCAGCAGTGCTGTGCTAAGATCATGGAACTGAAGCAGATGTGCCAGAAGACAAGGGAAGCCAACCATCACACTGGTGCAGCGCCAAAGACATGCTGCTTCCATAAGAAGCTGCACGCCATCCTCAGTGGTGACCCAAACTCCACTGCCAAGAGACCTGTGGATAGTTCAGAGGGGCTGGAGGCAGCAGCCAGCAGACTCAACCCCAGGGACGTAGTGGGGGATGAGGAAGCAGATCTGGAGGACAAAGTGGAGCACACAACAGCATGATCCTATGGCGCGGCAAGTCAGGACCTCTTTTCAACTCCAAGGAGGTCTAGCCAGTCCCAGCACTCCAACTCTGGCACACATGATGCTGGAAAGGTGAGCCCAAGTAAATACTCATTTTGCTTTGACATTGCAGTGAGAGGAGACTGAGTTCTCATGTACTTTGTTATATGGAAGAGGAGGGATAAGAGACAGAAATTAACAGAACCTGTCCATCTATTCAGTGGACACAGTGGAAAAGTTTGGTAATGTACATGGGGCTGTCCCAGGAATCCTCCACAGAGATCTCTAGGAAACTTTTCTGTAAGTGTAAGTATTCTAATTCCAAAGGGGTAGCCGTGTTAGTCTATTGTAGAAAGACAACAGAGTCCTGTGGCACTTTTAAAGACTAACAGATTTATTTATCGCATGAGCTTTTGTGGGAGAAAATCCCACTTCGTCAGCATCTGATGAAGTGGGATTTTCTCCCACGAAAGCTCATGCGATAAATAAATCTGTTAGTCTTTAAAAGTGCCACAGGACTCTGTAAGTACTCTGTAATCCTATGTCAAAAAAACAAAAAACCCCAACAACCTTTGCTCTCCTACCCAGCAATTGTTTCTGCAAGGACCAGAGTGGCACACGGGCGAGCAGCATATGAAGCCAATCTGAACCCAAATGTATGCAGGAGCTGCATACATTGTATCCAGGGTTACCTTTAGGAGTGAGATATGCAGCTTGATTATCCTAGCCAGTGGAAAAGGGTACCACAATATTCAAAATACTCTTCTTGGGTACTTTATAGTAACACCCTTCTCCAACCATTCAGACCCATTGTCCCTTCTTGCTAATTGCCCCTTGCCATCGCATCTCCCTCTTCCAGTCCACTCAACATATTGGGACTCATATCGAACTGCATGCTAGCCACAGGACAGTGAGAAAGAGGTGTGTGTAGCTTCTGTGATTCATGGCTGTGAACACGCTCACAATACTGGCTCCATTCCTTGTTTCCTTAGCTTCTACAGATGTGCCCTTGAGGACACACTACTCCATACTGGCACAGCATCTCTGTCAGATGAGGCGGCGAGCCAAGAAGAGTAAAGAGGATATATTACACTAAGGGTGCATCTACACTAGTAAATTAAGTCGACTTAAGCAGTCTTAAGTCAACTTAATTTACTCTGCGTCTACACTGGCATTTCCTTAAATCAACTTAAGCCCCCTAGGGGTTCCCTAGCTGCTGGAGCACGGTCCCAGCCAGAAAGGAGCCGCAGGGGTCCTGGCAGAAAGGAGCCCTGCACTCCCTTCTAGCTGGGCCCCCACGGGTCCCAGCAAGAAGGAAGCCGCAGCTCCCTTTTTGCCAGGACCTGCGGGGGTCCCGGGAAGAGGGGAGCCGCCAGCTTCCTTCTGGCCAAGACCCGCGGGGGTCCTGGGCAGAAGGAAGCCGTGGCTCCCTTTTTGCTGGGATCGCTCGGTTCCTGAGCAGAAAGGAGCCACGGGGCTCCCTTCTGCCTGGGACCTGAGCAGTCCCGACCAGAAGGGTGCCAGCGGTCTGGGGCAGAAGGAGCTCCACGCTCCCTTCTCCTCCAGACCACTCTAGGGCTTGCTGCCTCAGGGAGAACCCTCCTAGCCTGGGGAGCCGAGGCTCCAAAGGAGCCTCTCCTCCCCCTGGACCTAACTAGTCGACTTAGAGAGTCTAGTGTAGACTCTCTAAGTTGACTTAGTAAGGCCCACTTTAAGTTGACTTAGGAGTCCTGTGTGGACTCTCTAAATCGAGTTAATAAGGTCGACTTAAAGTCGACTTAGTAAAGTCGACTTGGTAAAGTCCTAAGTGTAGACATAGCCTAAGTGCTGCAGTCAACAGATACAGCCCTTACCGAAACAAGAGCAGAAGGGAGGCAGTTAATGAAAGACTAAGTCTGAAAAGCTTGGAGAGAACATAGGAGCAGTAGTGGATGATAAAGCTCCTGGAAGGTAAGACAGAGATGCTGAAGTCCCTCATTATGCTGCAGTCTGAATACATCTGTATATGACTCCCCCTGCAGCCAATACAGAACTCTGTTCCATGCCCTGCTTGTACTCCACCACTGCATTTCTTGTCTGTTCCCAGTCCCTCACAGTACCCCATGCACTCCATGTCTGGGGATTGGTTTCCCATTGAAAGCTGGAATTACATACCGGTGTGAGAGCCCTAACCACTAGACTAATCCTCACTGCCATGGCCCCTATTTGACCAAAATTTTGTGTTATTAAACTTGAGTCTTTGAAATAAAACAAGTCATTACTTGTGTCATGTGCATGCCAGTCAGTCCTGCCATTCAAATGCTGTGGCCATAACCAGGAACATTTGCTCAATATAATTAAAGCTCAGGAAGGAAGCACTACAGGGGTCATTCAAGGTAGCAAGTAAACCTTGCCTGGCCAAATGCATCACATAAAGACACATTACTGGGAAATCATTGTGAAAATGCTCTTTCAAAGCCTTCCTGATTCAAATAGCCACCCACTGTGTTCCTCTAATTACGTTGGTATTTGGCTGCTCAAAATCAGCAGCCAGCCTATCAATCTCAATGGTTCACCCCAGGAGAAACTTTTTCCTCTTCGCTTCACAAATATTATGAAGGGTACAGAAGGTCACAATGACCATCGGAATATTTTCCACCACTGAGGTCTAACCAATCAAAAATACAGCGCCAGCAACCTTTTAATCTGCCAAAGGCATATTCAGCCATCATTCGGCACCTGCTGGTCCTGTTAAAGAACTCCTTCCTAATGTCCAGGTTTCTGGTATAAGGCTTCATGAGCCACAAGAGCAAGGGGTAAATGAGGTCTTCAAGGGCATCTATAGGCATTTGCACATCCCCCATTAGAGTCTTTTAGTCTTGAAAGGAAGTCCTTGCTTTCAGCTTTCTATACAGTCCAGGGTTCCTAAAGATGTGTGCATCATGCACCTTTCCTAACACCACATTGATGTCAGTGAAATGGCCCTGACAATTCACCAGCACCTGCAAGACCATGGAGAAGTAGCACTTTCGATTGATGAATTCCATTGGAAGATGGTCTTGGCTCAATATTGGGATATGCATTCTATCACCCCATCACAGCTAAGGAATCCCATTTCCTCAAAGCCATCAATTCTTTCCTGCACATTACTAAGAGTCACAGTCCTTTAGAGCAGGAGATTATTAATGACTTTGCACACTTGCATCATCACAATCCCCAAGGTGGACTTTCTAACTACAAACTGATTCATGACTGACCAGTAGCAGTCTGGAATTGCCAGCTTCCGTACAGTGATGGCCACTGACTTTTCCACAGGCAGTTCTCATTTGGGTTACCTTGTGCCACAATGCTGGGGTGACCTCTGCATACAGTTCTGGGAAGTGGATTTGCACATCCAAAAATTCTCCAGCCACTCCATACATGCATCACGATGTGATCACACCATTCAGTACTTCTTTCTCAAGCCCAGTACCGATGGTCCACCATGGCAAGCTGTTCTGTGAATGCCGGCAGCAATCTTGAATTGTTTCTCTGGCAGGCAGCAGGGAAGGCATCACTAATTCATTCTCTGTTTCACAGCTGATGACATACTGTATTGCTGTATTCATAATGCTCATCATCAGACTGGTCAGCAGTTCAGGATTCATACTGTCAGGCAGAGATTGTCAGTGAATAGTTTACTAGGATTGTTGAAGAATGGCGTGGAATGAAGTTAGAAGTCCATGGGATGATGGAATGGAAATAACTTAGTCACGGGATGGCAAGCGCATCCCCATGATGCACTGCAATTTGTTCCCAGTGCTCCCAGCCGCAAAGTGTGATGAGTTGCACAGTGGAATAGCTACCCATGATGCAGGCTCTCTCTGTTGATGCTAGAGCAACAACAATGGATGCGCTCAACCAACACAGGGAGCTTTTGTGTGGGTGTGCACAACCAATGTAATTAAAGCGGTTTATGATCATCGACATAACGTAAGTCGACTTAACTCAGTAGTGTAGACATGACCTAATTCAGACAGCTCTACTGAATTGAATAGTTACACCAAGAATGAATTTGACCCTTAGAACTTAAGTGACTTTCCTTAACTCAAACTCTAAACCAGTGATGGAACCAGAAAGAGATCTCAGGAGTTTGATTCTCAGCTATATAACAATCATATCTTTGCTCAGTGGCCCGAGAGGAAGGAATTCACACCCTTCGAAATCCAGTTGGGCCCCCCTCCTCACTTTTAAACCAATCCATAGCATTCCTCTCCCAGTCACACACATCCCAAGGGGTTACCGTAATCACTCTCTCTCTTTGCAGTCCCTCCCCAGATGTTAAGAGAAGACAACTTTTATATTCCTGAGTTAAAATTCATATGACCCACTTAGCTGCCATTGTGAGTCTCTGAATCCTATAGCAGGGGCTTAAAGCCTGACAGATATCTGACACCCTGGTATCATAGCTGTCTCTGGTGACTGCAAGTGTATCACAAATCACCCTATCTGATCCATGCATAGTGCCAATGTCAGGAAAAAACAAAAAGACCTAAGCAGTTTTAAAAAAATATGTCAACCCAATAGCCAGCCAACATCACCTTTTCCAGAACCAGAAATATGTTCTCCTTAAGGATCTTCCAATTCCTCTGCCATCTGAAAGCTTTGCAAAAATCTCTGCAGATACATGACCACACACATTCACCCCACCCCAAACAACTCAAAAACCCAGATTTGCATTCTTTTAATTCCAGTTCCCCATCCATTGACCAAATGTAGCGTAATTCCTTACCAACTTCCGTTGCATAGGATTTTCCTTCTGAAGGCAGAGGGATATACTGGTTAGAGAAGAAGCTGCTTCCATACCCAAGGATGAAGCCTTCAAGTTTGGTATTTGGACTTATCCGAAGATACTTCATGCAAATGGTATCATCCGTTGTATTGATCTGGACTTTCAGGTTGTGTCTTTTAACTGGGGAGAGAATGACAAAAGAGGTGAGGAATTATCTTCTCCTTCTTTAACAGAATATTTGAATACAAGGCAGTTCAACAAGCCAGTGATAGGCAACAGCTGATTCAAGGGATGTCTACTTGAAATGTTCATTTAAAAAAGAAGCTAAACGTCATTTCAGGTAGAGCATTTGCCTCGGAGCTCTATTGCCAAATCATCTAGGTTTTCCGGTAGATTTTTCTTTTAAATACTGACTTGCATGAACAGCAGGAGGACAAACATCAGGGGTTTGTCTCCTCAGAAGCTGGGAGTGTTCCTCCCAGTCAGGGTAGACAGACACGTGCTAGCTCTGCTTGAGCTACTTATGCTAAAAATAGTCGTGTGGCTGTAGTGACGAGGGCTAGGAACAGGCTCACCTGACCCCCAGGGTGCGAGCTTCCACAATGTCCACACTGCTATTTTTGGCGCAGTAGCTCAACCAGAGCTAGCACATGTCTGTCACCCAGATAGGAAAGCATGCTCCCTGCTGCAACATACAACTGCAACTGCTACTAACCTAAAATTCATTACACACTAAGGCCTTGTCTACACTGAAATAACTGTGCAGACCCTCCAATCGATCCCAGAAGCACTCTCTGGTTGACTCTAACTCCACCCCTCCAAGTGTGCTTCAAGATGGCAGCACTGAGTGAAGACAGCCCAGTAAATAAGAGTAACTAAGTCAATGGGAGATGCGTATTCTGAGGCACACAGATTGCGTATCTCCCATTGACTTAGCCCTCCAATGTAGACTAGGCCTCAGTGTGGTGAAATGCATGAATGAAAAAAAATTCCTTTCATTATAATAACCTACGTACCACCTGAAACAACGATAGGTGAAAAAATGTCAAGAAGTAGTACACAAGTGTGATTTATAAAAGTTCATTGTATTCCTTTAACAATGCATTGCAACTCTTCACAGCTGTTTATGGAAAATAATAACTATACCCAGTTAAACTTACAGTAGGTTAGTGTCGGGGTTTGTTTGTGTATTTTGTTTGTTAGCAAAATCAACCAACCAACAAAAAAAAAGATAGCAAGATGTAATTTTCTAGTTAGAATTAGACCGGGACACCAGAACTAACATGCTTATATAAGCCAAAATATCAGAAGATTTTCTTAAACTTTATTTTTATTCTTTCCAGAGGAACAGAACATAAAATGAAAAACATCTTGTATATCCATCTACAACAATTTAACTTACAGCAGCACAGAACATAATGTTACTGTAGTCATATTATGTCTTCATAACAGAACTAGCAATTTTATAGACTACCAGTATGTTTCTCAGTCTCCTGGTGGGATGGTAGTATTTCAAGTTCTCAGGACTTACCATTTCAATTCACACTTCATTGTAATGGCTGAGAATGTCATTTTGAAGAACATGCCAGCCCTGCCCTGCCAGCATGATATCAAACAGTGCACCTGAGGTCACACTTGTGGAGGGATGCACTTTTCAAAATGGCTTCCCTCCACTGTGTGACCTTGCACAATCCATGTGTGAGAGGTCATGGTGACAAGGACAGGCCCATGCCGTTCCTGGAAGTACTGGAATAATGTCCAGTATTCTGGGGTTGTGGCAGTGGCTACCCTAATCTCAGGGAAGAGTGACATTCCAGACCAGAATTTCCAAGACTGATCATTTTTGAAAGCTCATGCGATAAATAAATGTGTTCTTTAAAAGTGCCACTGAACTCCTTTGTTTTGGTTTTGCTGGAATTGACTAACACAGCTACCCCTCTGGAACTTCTTTTCTTGAGGAAAGGTGATCACAGCAACAACAATCAGGCCTTTCCCACTTCCAGACTCTTCTGCACCCCAAAGATCCATTAAAAAAGAAGAGCAAGACTGCAATAGAACACCCCAGTCCAGATCTTTGCCTGCATTTCCAGTTCCTACTCTGCAAAAGTCCAGAAGATTGCAACAGCCGAAGAGTTTGCAAACTTCTTGTCATCCTAAGTATCATACCTTTCCTTTTTTTCAGTCCTCTTTTTAGTGGCTTGGAGATGTTCAGGCCTTTTCTCTTTATTTATATGTTTAAATTGTGAAATTGCAGCTGTGTGCTTGTATGTATGTCTCAGCACCAAAAAGACCGCATGTGCAAGGTGCTAGAAAGAGAAGTTCCCTAGGTTTAAACAACTCCAGACACTGTTTCATAACAGATATTTAATAAAGTGTGTTTTATGCTCTGAGCCTCTGACATCGTCATTTGTCACTTTTGGTAAATAAGAATTCTCAAAATTCTTCTTATTAAGAGTTCTGTTGAAATCTCAGAGCATTAATTAGAGGAACTGAAGTCTAAGAAGGAATCTTTTTCATTGACTCTGGTGTTGTGATTCACACATTACATAATAAACTGGTTTCAGTATTAAGCTTCTTAACCTGACTCAAATGATAAATTTACTTAATTTTGGTAAAATTCTGTGGTTAGAATGTATACCCAAATGAACACCTACTTTCTTAAACTCCTCTTTAGAGTTTATATGATATTTTTTGGTATTCTTTTAATGCTTTGATCTCAATATTGCCATGGAGTTAATTTGTTTGATTTGATTCTAATTTGACAGATATTTTATTCTGTTATTATTATTTATATTATTTATATTTTATTTATTAAACAAGGAGTCCTGTGGCAAATAAACGTGTTAGTCTTTAAAAGTGCCACAGGACTCCTTGTTTGTTTTGCTGAACTAGACTAACACAGCAACCTGTCTGGAACTTATTCTGTATAGTATTATTAATAACTTAGCTCTGGCGATATGTTTTCTTGATTTTAGTTTTGTTTATGCGTTTTATTAAAAATTTTAAAGTAGAGACTACATGAAGGTACCTTTCTTTCAACAGGCAACATGGGGTGCAGAACCTTTGAGGGCCAAGGTTAGATAACCACCGGTAAACCTACAAATCTGAACAGTTCCCCTTAATAAATCCATGATTTTCTTATTGGGCTCGGAGTACCACAAAAATTCCTAGCTAAAAGATGCTGGCATAGCAGGGCCCCCAGAAGGAACGAACAAGAATAATTCTGCTTTTGCTTTAGATTTAGCACTTTGCTACACATTCTCTACTGTATTAACTGATAGGATCATTACTATTGGAACAGAAGTTTTCTAGGATCAAGCCCTGGACTGAGTAATTAGACCCACCCACACTATTAGAATTATTTAACAGTCAAGTAGAACACAGACATAGTCTGAGCCAACTTTCCCATTCTCAGTATCATCACTCATGTGGCTAGCACTCCTATAAACATTCACAGTAGCTAATTAAACAGTGCTGAAGGCACAGCATAGGTCACAGGAGCCTGGCTGTTATCACCATGTGACAGGTACATATGAAAAGTTCTGCTTGAAAATTCTCCCGTCATGAAACATTTACAATGAATTCAATCTTTTGATGTCACTGTGGTAGGAAGAAAGCCTTAAAATAGACTAGTAAGATCAATTGGACTCTCTTCGGTTTTGAATCAGAGCCAAAATGTACTGTACTCAGTCATCACTTCAGTCTTTCTGCTTCCAATAAACGGCCTGTCTTAGAACCACACACCTTCACTTGAGAAAAACAAATGAGCGCTACACAGATTAAGAACAAATTGATAATATTGGGCTAAGTATATGTTTATTTATTATTTAGTAACAAACAAAGTAGCACAATTTCAACTTATCATCATTTTTTCTGTCCACATCTGTCCCTCCATTTAATATGTATTAACAACTAGGTAACCAATATGTGATTCTGCTTAATATGGGGGGTGGGGGGTGGGAAATCACAATACTCAACCGCCTTTTTTTTTTTTCTGTTTACAACGAACCTAAATGAGCACATTCGAAGAGTGCTATATACAGTCATACATGCAACATCACTCTTCAAACACAGAGAATAATGATACTCCTAGGACCAGCAAGGAGTATTCATTCACATCCGCCTTCCTCTGCTTGCTGCCTAGCAGAGAAAGCTACCGAAATAACCATGACATATTTTTACCATCAATTGTAGTGACTAAAGTCCAATTTCAGAAGTGATGTTTATTTCATGTCTCTACACGAATGGCAGGAATTCTTTCCAAGGCTACAGTGGTTTAAGGGATCTTTGGTGTAGCTTACATGGTAAAGGGATTTAAAGAGGGTGTCAACTGAAGTGTACATGGGTGGGTCGCTGAAGTGTCTGGGATATGAACTGAGGCTGAAAGCTGGGTAAGTGGAAGTTTATTCAGGTTCAATCCCCATAACTGACTGATTTTTCTGAGTCACCTCCATATTTATCACCAATTTCCTCCAAAATGAGAACATGGCATCATTGTAATGTGGTTATTTTATCACATACACCTATTCCAACTATAGCATTTCCATTGAACCTAGAGTCCAGAAAACCTAATAATGTTTCACCAGATGTTAGTTATTAGAAAAATAATTATCAAAGATTTAGCTTCTTGTATTCCCATTGCAGCTCTGCCACAACAAAAGATCGGTCCTCTTTCTTCATGAACACTGAATAATTTGTCTAAACCTGCACTAACTTCTCCTTGATGGCATTATTACTACTTTTACTCTTCTTCATATACCTTACAAAAATAAACCACACATGAAACTAGTTCTTATAATAAAATATTAAATGTTATTTTCATAGATTCCAAAGTCAGATGGGACCAATATGATCATCTAGTCTGACCTCCTGCACAATGCAGGCCACAAAACCTCACCCACACTCTCTTGTAATAAACCTCCAACTATTACTGAGTTATTAAAGTCCTCAAATCATGATTTAAAGACTTTAAAGTACCGAGACTCCACAAGCAAGTGAGCTGTGCCCCATGTTTCAAAGGAAGGAGAAAACCCCCAGAGCCCTTGCCAATCTGCCCTGGGGGAAAATTCCTTCCCAACCCCAAACATGATGATCAGTTAAAACCCTGAGCATGTACCATTTTTCTGAACAGCACACTGACACCTTTCATAGTAAATTTGAGTGTACATTATATAAATCAGGGAGAACAAACTAGAAGAGTGATTTCAGCCCACACCAGAATGCCAATCCACAGGGACTTGGTGGCTCATGCAATAGTTATCATACAGAAACTGCTTCAAAAGGAGAGAGAGACGGAATATGTGACTGACTGCCATGGTAGACTCACCTAAGATAAGTGTTGCCCAGCTGGCAGTATTGGGGTGGTTCTCTCAATATTCCCTGCTGCTTTTCAGTAAGACGTAGCAGGGAGCCCTTGACTTGGCTGTATATGTAGGACCAGTGCCTTAAGGAACAAAATGGTCATGCCAGCTGCTGAGTAAAAGGCAGCATTTAGGAGTTCCACACATCATCAGCTACTGGCAAATTCAGTCTAGAATCCTGATGGAACCCTAGGTTTTGGTGACATATTCTCACTTTTTCCACACTTGCATTAGCTTTTGGCATGTATTACTATATCTAGCCCTTGGTGTTTGCATATGCAGACTGTCTATTATATTGAGGCCATCACTAAAAGGAAGGTTTTCAGGAACCATAACTGTCTGTGAAATACAACCCTTCTGGCCTGGCTTGCAAAAAAAACCACCTGCTAAAATGCAAACATTCACTGCAATGAAAGATGATCAGTGGCTAAAAACAATGAGGCATACCATGAAAAGAATATCTTTACTAACACTCTATCATAAAGGAAAATTTCTCCACATATGATGCTGGAAAACATTTTGGGTAGAGAATTCCCTGTCCCTAAGGTTAGGATCTTTGAAAGGACAGTCCAATAAAAACAACAGTTTCCTAAAGGAACAACTGAGTGGTAATACTTTGGAAAGAGTGTACAATTCAAAACAGCCTAAGGACACTATTTGGAAGCAACATTTGTTTGGCTCACTGAAAGAAATAAACAGTCAGGAATAAGAAGAGGCGCCAAGAGCAAGCAAGGATTAGAACTCTTGAAATGCTTATCTGTCAATGTTTTTAACTGATGTACACTCCTTTAAACTTTGAAAATTACTATTACAATCCAATATAATGTGCATTTGGACACAGATATCACAAACTTTGGCAAGGCCCCTAGCAAGTTCTGGGAGGGGGAACGACTATCTGACAGATGTGATTCCTCTCTTTTATTACTCCATGAAATGGGTAGTTCCTTAAAGGCAGAGAGGATCTTGAAGCACACTCCTTGTTCCCAACCCTCCGTCACTCTTACTTTTAAAAGCTCTCACTACTAGTTGATATTCAGCTATTAGAGTAAGAATTTTCCATCTGAACATCCTTGGTGAATGTCTTACCAGGTTTCTTTGTTTTAGTCTGACCTCCCAGTGGAAGTGCACCACAGAAAGGTGGTATAAAATGCAAGGTATAATTTTAAATGGCAGCTTTTATATTATTTCAGCACTAGTTCATATCTATAAAGAGATAGGGAGCAAATATAGAACTGAGCCATTCAACTAGTTTCACAAATGGAGCACTTTTTTTTGAAAGACAGCGATGCCCGGGTTGAGCGTAGTATAATTTCATTGTTAAAGGCATCCAAGAGTTTGCTTCCTAAAGAAGGACCTGTGGAGAAGAAAGAGAAACAACAGCACCTTTTGAGTTAACAATTTTAAAACTCTGTATGGAATCACCCGTTATGGCATGGTTTATTAACCAAGAATAGGGGCTAACATATTAGAAAATGAAAAAAAATATGTTCAAATAAATTTAAAAAGGTATTTTCTTACTAATTGAATTTTATATTAACTAACTTAAATGGGAAGGTACTTTATTGGACCTCTTGTGGATTCCTTGCACTTTTATGATCAGATATTAAAAAGCTCTATAAATATTAATTAATAAGAAATTCAATGCTCCCATGAAGTAAGAGCTGTCTAGAAATCAAACGGACCTCCACTGAAAGGCAGCTGGGTGGAAAGAAGGAGCACAGCACACAAATCATCTGATCAGGACAGAAACCGAAAGTACTAAAATCTGTCTTCTTCTGGTCACATATCACCATTTCATTACATTGGTACAGATACCTTACAGGAGACTTACCTAGCTTTTTCTTTTGTATATGTCTAACAGCAAAGTGCTGAACCAGGTGAAGATGAAGATTTACATAAATGATAACAAAATATGAGGTGGCTTCTTTCAAAATGCCACATTTGTGGTACTTCCTACATTTAGTCCTGAACTAGGGACAAAACAAATCAAAAACACTTCTAGACTCACTGGCTAATTACAGTTTTAGGTCAAATAGAGTAAATACAAAGCTTGCCATCAAAAAGTCAGCATTTGCCAACATTACCACTCACTGGTATCTGAGATGACCACAGCTTTCCTTCATACTTAGACTAGGAGATACCTGTGGTAACTCTATGTGTAGCAGTGGTTGGCAAATGTTGACTTTTAATAACTTCTGCTACACACACTATTGAGGACAGGAGACCTACAAAACATATACTACGTAATTTTAGAAAGCTGGAATTCACATTTGTCTCTGGTCCTAGCAGTTTGTGAGATTCTGGACTTGAAATAATTTAGATTAGCATCTTGCTTTTCTTCCCAATCTCTACTTCATTCTAACAGGATTATAGAACCTCTCGGTAGGTACAGGAGATACCACCAGTGCTTAGTTTGTACATCTGCGTGAAATTCACCAAATGCAAAAAGGCCTGCCCAACGCCTATCCACCACTCAAGCCACATTTAAGACCTAGCTTATGTGAAAGTAAGTGGTGCACAGACATTAGGCAGCCCTTCTGCATGAGCGTGAATTTCACCCTCTTGGGCCATCTATAAATCTCAATTTCAAATGCAATAACACAGGGGTGGCCAAATTTACTGACCCTCCAAGCTGCATACAATAATTTACAGAAGTTTGAGAGCCATACGACACGTAACCTTGAAGTATTTCACAGAGCTCCTCCATGCCCCCATTCTCTGCCTTCCAGACTGAAGGGGAGAAGGGAGAGGCGACGGAAGTGCAGGACCTCTACCCTGCAGTGATGGGGGTGGTGCTAGGAACTTTTGCCCTGAGGAGAGGGGGGTCTTGGGACTTTAGCCACATGAGGGGGCCATGCCAGGGCATGAGTCCTATGGAGAGTAGGGGTGCCAGCTCTGCCCCCATACACACACACAGGGTTAAAGCTCCAAAACCCTCCTCCCTACCGGGCAGAAGCCCTAAGCTCTTCCCTGCCCCAGTCTAGTAGGTGAAGAATGTGGGGGGAGAGTGACTTCAACTGTAAAAGAGCTGCATGTGGCTCACGAGCCATGGTTTGGGCAGGCCACATCTGCAATAAAGTATTAATCTCTAAGCAGCCATTTAAGACATACTGGGTAATATGTCAGATTTGAAATGGAGCAGAAAAATTAATATCCCAATGGAATGAGTTGAAGTAATGACATCTTGACATCTGCCAGAGCTAGAGAAAATTAAGTACAAACACTTTTGGGTCCAGTGAATTTTTCCAAATACTAGCCCAGGAAAATAATTATCACTGGTAACTGAATGAATATTTATCACCCTTTAAAGCGTGCCAATTTTGTGTTAGATAAATATATAAAGGTTACCTTAATATTTCCCATATTTTACTCTACTTGAGGGAATTGTTAACAAAAAATTACATCTGCAGAATTGTAGGCATCTAAGAAATTATCAAAGGCACCTGGGAGTTGTTTAAAGGTGACCACAATCTGTAGGCTGAAACAATTAAATGAATCCACAGAATTCAAGTTACAGGTGAATGAAAGAGAATGTGAACTATTAACTCTCCCTGACATTTGTTTGTTCTTGTTTGAGTCTATCCATACACTACACTTCTTGCTGTTGTTACTGATAAGGAGACTTCAAACTTCTTGATACTGTAACCAGTAGTGGATGAACATAAACCCTTTGGAATTTGAGTTCATCTCAGACAAGCATTCAAAAGTTAAGATACTGATCTAACCCTCCAAATTTTGAGGAAGAAACATCATGATACATAGGAGCCATGAAATCTCAAATGTATTCTGCTTCTAATCTGACTAGAGACACAGCCAGAATGGTCTTATGTAGTATTTCACTTTTTTAGCTTCCTCATGGAACTGGAAAATGAAGAAATGGTGATGGAAAGTAATAGAAAAAAAGTACCATTTCTGAACCTTGAGAAAAAGATTTGATTTAGTTTGGTTCTAAAAATGTGGAAGAGTTTGGATGGTAGGGTTAGCAGAAGTTGAATTAACTGTCTTGCCTGTCTCTACCCAGGAACAAACTGATACGTTGGTTCAATTGACTAAAACTGCCTCAATAGAAGCATCCTCCTTCCTTCTAATGAATATTGCAAGATGTGGCTGACATTTCATACATTAGTAACTAAACTTTCACACTGATGATAGCAAACTTAAGGACTGTAGTACAGACAAACACGAGGAATCATTTGCAAGCTCGAATAATCTTACTTTTAAAAAAATATATGCAGCTTTGCCAGTTAGCCTTTATATGGTGTGTCTGGTCCCTTGCTTCATGAAGACTCAGATAAACTATTATGGTTGGAAGCATGTTATTGATTAGGACTGAGAATTCTGTTTTGCAAAGAGGAAAAAAAAAAGGAGAGATTTCAAAATTAATGTTGTTCTGCATCAGAATAAAACAGAGCTTTCTAAATTTGGAGGAGGATGAGAAAGAACAAGAAAAAGACCACCTCCCTACAAAAAAACAAAAACAACAAAAAAAAACCACCCAGCAATCAATAGGCTGGTGGTTAAAGCACCCACCTAGAATGTGGGAGATCTAGATTCAAGTTCCTGCCCTGTCCAATTTAGAGCAGACACTTGAACTTGGATCTCCCGCATCCCTCATAAGTGTCTGAACTATTGGCTATTCTGAAGCATGTCCCTCTTTTTCTCTCACTCCCATTTTGATCAGTATCTCTATCTGCAACCTAAGAAACCTTCCTGACAAAAGTTTAACTGAAGCTGATAACTTTCCATGGAAAGTTCTAGAGGGATAGCCATTAGTGTTGGTCTAGTTCAGCAAAACAAACATGGAGTCAAGTAGCACTTTTAAAAACTAACAAATTATTATTTTATTTATTTATTTTATGTATTTATCGAAAACTCATGCGATAAATACATTTGTTAGTCTTTAAAAGTGCCACAAGACTCCTTGTTTGTTTTCCATGGAAAGTTTCAGTTTCAATAAATCAGCATTTTTGGACAAAAAATGTTTAGCTGAAAAAATCCCGAGCAGATCTACATGGATTTGCTTTTCCTCTATTCTATTCTATTCTATTCTAGAGGTTTCAATTTTATGAAGCGACTTAGGAACTATCCTCCTGCTTTTCTTTGTTCCACCTAAAGAATAATAAACCCTAAACTACAAAACTAAAGGTGAAGACAGCGGTGCCTCATTGCAATAAAGTCAGCCAGGTCATCAAAATTCCTTTTGCCTTAGATTGAAGTTTTGCTTATTTTACAGATTTTAGGGGCTATGAACAATAAAACTCCTACTTTCTCCCACAATGCTGAACAAATGGAGAATGTCATAAGAAAATGCATCAGAACAATCTATTTATGTGCACAGTCCCACTTATAACATTCAAATAGTTTGCAGCAGTGCGTGCATTTTCCATATCTTGTGCCATACATCCCATCAGTCTGGATTTCAATAACATCACCTAACCAAATGCATTATTTTTATTTATTTATTTTGGTGAGTTGTCTGCTGCACCCAACCCAATCTGTCTCCTAAGCAAGAAGAAATGTTGGGTTAAAGAACCAGAGTTTAAAATGGCAGCTATCTAAAAACAGGTTTGTTTCTATGCAGAAAGATAAACAAGCAACATTTAAAGGGAGCTGTATTTATCTCACTCAACACTAACATAGATATACATCTCTTTATATAGAACACTTGCCAACACACCCAGCCACAAACCATACAGCTGACAGTTAGCATATTAAAAGCTTTGAGTGATGAATTTAGGTGCCAGAAACAGTGCACCCAGGATCATCCTGAACAACATGCTAAAGCTGGTGAACAGGAGATGTTGTCCTCATTTTTCTCTTTCACAGTTAATGTCTCCTGAGGCACTAGTGTTTTGAAAATGAACTTAATGAAGGAAAAAAGTCAGCGCGTAAACCTAACATTCCTCGGCAAATGTGAGCGGTAATCAAGCATCACGTTAATTATTAAATACATGTTTACACAGGTGTATCTTGCAAAACTGATCTAGTCTAAGCCTGTTCGGTCATTTGGTTCCAATGTGCTACTAGCCACGTCAGGAGCAAAACTGAACTTCCACTTTGGTTTTAAAAGGTTTCAGAAGTTTTTGATCTCTTCTAAAAAAAAAAAAAAAAAGGCAAATTTGTTTCCTTCATAGTCCTTTATATATTTACTTTTACCTTATCCAGTTGGGAATGCCTAATGTCTATAGTCCCTACAACAGTAATAATTTTTCCTCGCTACTCTCTGAATGGAATCCTTTTAGCAGTCGTGGTTCTCCACCTCCAAAAGTTCACTTACCTGCTTTTCCGTACACAACACTTGCCTTGCCTTCCAACCTCATACTATAGTTTCTAGTCAGACAAAATTCCCGTTGAGCTCAGTTACTAAAGTTCCACTGTGCCTCAGGAGTTCACGAACATCAAATTTCTTGTCTATAAAACTTCTACTTGCCCGTGATATTTGAAGTTTTTCCCATTAATGGAAAATGCATTGGCCTCTCTTTGCTGCTTGCTTTGTCTCATGTCACTACAGTATAGAATACTTCAGGTGACACATTTCTCTCGTACGTTATAAGTGGTACTTAATACACAGCAAAAATAAGGCCCGTTATTTCAAAAGTTGATAGAAACATCATTCAAGTAACCAATTATTCAAATGACCCCTTGCCAAGGCATTAGGTTTTCAGCTAATTTGAATTCACACTAGGAATGCAAAAGTGAGGTCAAGATAAGAGAAGTGATTTTGTCTGTGAATTTCAGTTTTTAAAAGGATACAGAAGGATAGGGTTTATTTCCCAAGGAAGTATATCAGATCTCTCTCCTCCTCATCAAATTTGAACAAAAGTCAGTGATGTTGGTTTTTCATAAGAGTTAGGAGTGTAAGAAGTCAGCATTCTTCCAGCTACAGTACTATTCTGCTCTAGGCTGGCACTTCCTTTGTTAAATTGGATTATTTTGCATAAAAACAAACTGAGCAATATAGCACAATGAAGCCTAAGTAGAAGCTTCCTCTCTCAAAGTCGAAATAACTACAGACTAGCCGTGGAGGAGCGAGTGACTGCTGACCCCTCTCCACCAGGTGGAAATGATGAAGCAAGGAATCATAACCTGCATTTCTCCTATGAAAGCTTATGCAATAAATAAATGTGTTAGTATTTCAAAGTGCCACAGGACTCCTTGTTTGTTTTGATGACCCGCATTGTGTCAGTTATTAATTCATCTAGGAACTATCCAGTAATAAAGTTGGTGCTAATTAAACCACATCCCTTATATCTTATCTTTCCTGCTGTGCTCAGAACATCAGGAAGCTCTCATCACATTAGCCAGGGAATAGTGGGTAGGAGGATGAGGAATTCTACTCTCTACTTTTTGCAGAAGGAACTCTACCCTCTACTTCTTGTAGAGAAGCGTGAGCTGCTAAAAACCTCTACAGCCCCTCTAATTTCTTCCATTTTCTTCTATTTCAAGACCAAATTTTTGACTTCACAAGTATTTAGCAGTTGGCTTGAAACCACTTAACAGTGGATGAGTGTGCAAGGCAAAAGTTATACTAGCATTACCCTCATCAAACATCAGTCAATTCAATGCACTACTACTAAATTATATTTGTTCTATGGAAATTAAGCAAATTAAGTGGAGCTGGCAGCCTTCAGTTCTAAACAGATCGACGCTATTTTGCTATCTTTCCATCTGCCTGTGACATCAAAGTAGCTGATTTCTTACTGGAGCAAAGTTATTGCTGCCAACTAACAATACTGAAGTAACATGGAAAATGGAAACTATTTTACTGAGCAGTAATTATGGGTAATTCTTTTTATCTTCCTCATTTCCAAAAATAGACCATGACTGTTTTATAAGCATATACAAGATATATTTGCATAAAAAGGACAGCTGCTCTGTTTGTAGAAGTCCCAGGACAGCAGCTGAAATAAGGATGGTTTGGAAGGGAAAGCCATTCGAGAAAGATACAGTTGATCCCACAGCTAAGGAGATTTCTGCACTTTCTATCCCTTCATTACTCTTCTTGATTTTCATCTGTAGGGGCCTCTATTATTCTGGATTGTCTTTACCATTCTGGTGCTGTAAGCCAGTGATCCCCAACCATAGCCTATGGGCCTTTCGAAGTGGGCCACCAATCCCCTTCTGCTGGCTGCAGAAGAGAGCCTCTGCTTAAGGACACAGGCAGATCACAGTGCTGTAGGGCTAAAAACTGGTGCAAGTTCCTTGGTGCAGCCAAGGAGACAGGAGATCAGCTCTCCCCTCCTCCTGGCTATAGCAGAGAGCATCGCAAAATGCTCTGCCTGAGTCCCTCGGCGCTAGTGTCTCTGCTGCAGCCAGAGGGAGTGGAGTACTGATCTCCCATCCCCCTGGCTACAGAAGGGAGCAACTGTGTAGGGACCCAGGTGGAGCGAACAGGGCTACAGAACATGTGCGATTTCCCTGCTGCAGTCAGGGGGATGGGAGATCAGCGAGGTGGCATTCTCCTCACTGAACTCCTTCTGTCTGGCTGCAGTAGGGGCGAGGGTGTTGGTGGAGATTGGTGGCCTTTCAGGATTATAAACATGGTATCTGTGGCCCTTGAGCCAAAAAATTGTGAACCATTGCTGTAAGCTAAAGGAAATAAGACCTAAAGCTAACCCACCAGGGAGTCCTTTTCATTAGTAAACTTAGTTGCCAACAGCTAACTGAGATGATCTTTTGGGTACTAAATGGGTTAAAGTTAACAAATAACCCACAGGTAATTTTTACATACCCTAACATGCCATATTTCATTCCTCGTAAATCTTTTATTTACAAATACAGTCACACATTTGCAAACATAGGTGCATAGAGTCAATTATTTAACACCTGATTCCTATATAACTGATACAATGGCTGAAAATGTCACGTCATCTCCACATCTTTTTTCCCTTTTTTAAATACTTTCAGTGAGTTTTCACCAGTAGATCTCAGAACATCTTAAGTAAAGGAGTTAAATATCATTATCCCACTTTTACAGATAAGAAAACAGACAGAGAGAGCTGAAATTATTGTCCAGCATCACCTTTGGGAAGGGGGGGAGGTGAGCAGGGCGACCTCCCCAAGCCACAAGGTTATGCAGGCCCCACATTGCCCAGCTCCCAGCAAGGCAGCACAAGGCCCACACCACTGCCCCTCTGCCTCCCACCCCCACCCTGGTTCGCCTGGCTCCCTCCTGCCCTGCTGCCCGGGGTGGGAGGGGAGAAGGCACGGGCCTGGCCTCTCTGGACCAGCCCACCCTTCCCAGGGATGGCCCTGAGCATCACCCAGCAGGCCAAGAGTAGCGGTGGTCGAGAGTCCCAATACTGTTCTCTAGTCACTACAAAATAACACCCAAATTTAAAAATGTGGTCATAAGACAAATAGGATTTGAAAAAAATCCTTAGCTGAAATATTTCTTCCACCCTTTGGGATTCAGTGCACAAAATTCAGGCCTGGTGTAAGGAGAACTGGTCTATTGTTTTCAATATAATTTGAAAACTTAAAAAAAAAAATCGGATACACATTTTTCAACCAATTAGGGTAAAACGAAGTATCTACTGTATGTCTTTTCCCCCTGGAATTTCTGAAGACAAAGTAGATGTCTTGCATCTTAAAACACTAATGTACTATTAAAATTATGTCTAATCCCCTAAAGAACATAAACAACCCACTACAGAGTGATGACATCATAGTTTCTTCAAAGGAAAAAGTTATATTTACTTAATATGCATTAAGTCTTAACACTTGACTTTCAACAGAATTCCCCAGATGCGTTATTCTGACCCTGTATTTAAATAGAAATCCACAGCTGCTGCACACTTATTGACCATAATTAGAGCATCAAAGCTGCTGACTAAAATATAAATAGTGAACCAATTATGGATGCCAACAGCCTAATTTATACCTTTTGGACTTGTTTTCATATTTGGTATAAGTTAGAGCTCATTTTACAAATTTGAATTCACTTTTTTGAGCTATAGTAATCTTCAGTACATATTACACACGTCTGTTTAAATACATATTGCATGTAGCCACTTTAAGAAAAAAAGGGATAAATCACTTGTTTCTAACCATAGCAGTTTCCAAAATTACATAACTTAAAATGACATCTTTCTGAAAACTTCAGCTACACCAATA
Organism: Pelusios castaneus; assembly: GCA_007922175.1. Lineage (NCBI taxonomy): Eukaryota > Metazoa > Chordata > Testudines > Pelomedusidae > Pelusios > Pelusios castaneus. Next base: position 9,427,167 of record ML685767.1, read on the forward strand.
AAATGCAGCCAACTCTTGAGTGCAACACTGAATTGGCTCTTTTTTATTTCTCTCTCTCTCTCTCTCTCTCTTTTTTTTTTTTTTATTTCAGAGTACACAAACAGTCAATGGACTCTTCATTCTGTTCTAATTTACAACTATGCAAGTCCAGCACACTTAATTCTGCCATTAGTATTCAAACAGAAAAAAGTTAATGGGTTCACATAAGTGTATCTCAGGGCAAATTCTGGCCTATTTTAAACTTAAAACCATAACACCAACATAATACTCCACAGCTAATCTTCATCAGTTGTCAAACCTTGTGAGCAATAAATATTAAACTCAAAGGTACAATCAGTCAAGCACCAGTGATTAGAAAGATAAGAAATATTAATCTGATATCACGTAAGACTCTAAATGCTGCAACTCGCTACACAGTACAATAATTCACAATATGAAAAATACAACAGGGTGGACAGATGTACAGTAGGCAGATTCTCATTGTCCAGACTAAAATTCAGCCAGGGCTCTGAGGTTAACACCTCTACTTTTACAAAAAAAAATTTAAGGAATTTTATAATGCTCACATTATGTTTTAGGTTTCATCTGAAAGATGGATTAAACAACAACCAGTCTTTTCTGTAATTATTATACTTGCAATTTAAAAAGGGACAGGAGCCAGAGGACAGTGGGAAAATAAAAGCAGAAGAGGAAAAAAAAACCTGCTTACAATTTTCTGAAATGATGATGTTCTGACTTGTTCATAACCTTTATGTCAGTTCCTTTTTCCCAACCCAGTCATTCATTCCACAGGTTTACCTTGAAAAATGTCTTTCCACCTACTCAAAACAATGTATTAAGTATCATGTTTATTATTGTGGTACATTTGAGACAACCAAGATAAGGGTCCCATTGTGTCAGGTACTGTACAAACATAATCAGCGAGAGTTCCTGACCCAAAGAGTTTAAAATCTAAAACACCAAGACAATGAAGTGGGAAGAAATGGATATAAATACAAGCAGAATGAACAATACAAAAAATGTCATGTTTTTTCTTTTTAAAATCCTTTCAATGGGGTTATATTAGGAGGGGATTAGCTAGGTGGAAAAGGAAGGGAGGGAGGGGCAGGAAGGGTTAGAAAGAGTGAAGGAGGGGCAGGAGGAATTAGAGCAGACAGCCAGTCTGCACATGGGAGAGCATGTTCGGAGTGACAACTGCAGAGAAGAGAAGTACGTGTCGATACGCTTTAATTGTTTTCTTAAGCTCCTGTGCCAGCTTTGGTCTCTGGCTGGCTCCACCGTGCACTTTCTTTCCTAAAATCCACGTGGCTAGGGGCAGAGGAAACGTCACATTGATTCTAGTGACCCCAGAGAGTGGGACCTCAGCTTGCACAGCTTGGGGGTTGGAGAATTCTTGTGGGGGACCCTCCTGGACAGCTTGCACTGGCTGGGCCCCCTTTTGCCCCTCTAAACAAAACTTTAACAATGTCCTCAGCAGCGGCAAAATACATCCCAAAAGCATTGAATGCATGACAGAGTGATGTGACAATCTGTTGATATAATTGATACAAAAGTTTTTTAGGTTACTGTTAAGGTTCTGTGATACAGTCCAAGTTTTATGCAGTTGTGGTACCTATTGCTTTTAGCAGTGCTTTTTTGTAATAGAAAAGATGCTGGTACTTGGCCACGGACCTGGAGCTGCTGGTGGCCGCAGCAGCAGGAACCAGAGCCACATTGCTGTGACAAAGAGGTGCCAGTACTCAGTACCTCTGAGTACATCACAAAAAAAAGCCTGGCATTTTAGGTGTCTGTTGGAGCTTTGTGGAGTACTGAAGTGTGTTCTCTGAAGTGCTGTGCACAACAGGAAGGTGGGAAAGGATTGCATTAGTCCTTCCCTTTAATTTCTAATTTCCATGCTTTTCAGGATTTGAGTGTGACCTGCTGCAAACTGAACAGTCACTAAGCTAAGTTTCTGATTGCTGGTATGATTGCTCTTGTGTCAGGATGAACACAGTACACCACAGCAGCTTTTTCACACCACTAATAACTCTCCTCGCCACAATTTCCTCTCCCATGTCAGTCAGCTTTCTGCCTCTCTCTCTAAAGACACATTTACACTGCAATCAGAGTGTGATTGTAGCTTAAGTAGCACACACACACTAGCTTTAATCTAGGGAGTAGGGCTAGAAACAACAGTGAAGATGTGGCCCATGAGTACATATTCACACTGCTAGCCTGTGCTGACTTGGAGCTTAAATCCAAGACGCTCTCAGTCATTGGTGGTTCCACATCAGCACTGCAATTTTTAGCCTGATATCTTGAGCAGAGTCTGTCTACCCAGGCTGTAGTGCAGACGTGCCCTAAGATTCAAAATAGGATAATTTACAAGCCACTTCGTAATAAATCAGTCTGTAATTTATTTAGATTGCTATTTAGATTTAAAAAAAATAAAAACCAATCTTTTAGGTGTTTAGAGATGCTCTTTCTATTAACAGAGTATTTCATAACATTTCAGTTCCCTGTATGAAGCATCAAAGCCAAGCACACTGTAGAACAACATTTCACATATGTTTCCTTGAAAAGTGAATCATGATGTTGCCATTCTAAAAGCTATATAAAAGTGCATCCAAAAAAAAAAAAGGAGAGATCATTAAGGTTGTAAAGTCAGGTATTCAAAGTTTGGAAAAGGTCAAAATTAAGGCTACCTGTATATAAGCAAAAAATGGTTATTAACCTTCTGTAACAGTTCTTCGAAAGGTATTGCTCATGTCCATTTCAAGTAGGTGTGTGCATGCACCATGTGCACAGTTCATCAGAAGGCTTTTCCCCTCGTAGTATCCATAGGGTCAGCTCTGATGCCCCTTGGAGTCATGCCTCCATGGCACTCTGTCTGTGTAGGGCCCTGCCAACCCTCAGCCTCTTCAGTTCCTTCTTGCCGACAGGTTCCAACAGAGAAGTAGGCAGGTGGGTCTCGGAATGGACAGAGCAATACATCTCAAAGAACAACAGTTACAGAAGGTTAATAATTGTTTTTTCTTCTTCAGGTGTTTGGTCATGTTGATTCCAAGTAGGTGATTCCCAAACTAAGTGTAGGAGGTGGGGTTGGAGCTTAGCATGCAACCGACTGAAACACTGCTCTGCCAAAAACAGCAGCGTCTCTGGCATACTGGGGAATAGCGGAGTGGGTAGTGAAGGTGTGAATATTCAAATATGGCAGAGTGGCCTGCAGGCTGGGACCCTTGGGCCTGATGGTTATGTCCATGGAGTCCAAAATGACCCCCAGGCAGGCATTTGCTAGTGAAGGGGTCATGGCATGCATGGGTGTCCCGTCTCCGCCCTCTGGTGCTTGATAGGTCAGTGCCGACTCCCCATGAAGAACAGGATGGTGCCTCCGAGCCCAAGGAGAATCAGTCCTGGTGACCAGAAGGGTACAGTGCCAGAGAGCAACACCATGGAGAAAATAACCATGCCATCATGGAAGGCTTTGCCCTTTGATGGCACTGTGATCTTTCTGAGCACCAGTTCTAGGTCCCACCTCACTGAAAGCAGAGGGGCCAGGACCTTGAGAAGCTGCCTAACTACCTCAAATATTTCAGAAGTTGATGGGAGCTGCAACTCCTCCTCTTGTCTCTGCAGGAAATCCATCGGGCCCAGTCTCAATAAACCCCTCCATGGGCCTGGAGTCAACGGCATCACTGCTGCAGGTTCAGGGCTTCGGTGGCTCGACATGGGTCTCACCTTGCTCGAGCTCTTGTGCTCTTATGTACTTGTTGCTGGTGAATGGCCCCTGCTTATCCTTTCCTGTTTCTTACATGGCACCGGGGAGTGGAAATGATGCTTCACCCCTCCGCACGTTGAGCCCTTCAGCACCAGGGAAGTACGTCGGTATTGGGCATCTCTCGGTATGGGGGCTTCCCCTCACCAATACTGATGCAGTTGACACTGAGCTGGGATGGAAAGCGTCTGATCTGACAGGCGCTGCTCCATGGGATGAAGGGATGACTCCATTAAAAGGAACTTAAACCTCTGGCTCTTTTCCCTTCTAGTCCTTGGTTCTTGCAGCGATCCTGCTGATGAGATTCCCCTAAACTCTTTCAACAGGACGAGTGACACTTGTCTCTAGGCATAGGCTTCCCACAGTACTAGCAGGACCTGAAGCCAGGCATGCCCTGTTCCTAGCAGAGAAGGCGAAGTTTGAAACCAGTAAGTGGTAGCTGTCCTTAGACAACACAAATTAATTAACAGCTACACACAACTATTTTACAGGTACTCCTAGGTACTGGCTAGACTTGCAAAACAAAAGCAAAGTGTGACTCCAGGGGTCACCAATCTACAGGTACTAGTGGGTGGAAACACCTCTGGGCAAATTGTGCACGTGGCACGCACATGGAATCGACATGAGCAAGCACTAATTCTGGAATCTCCTAATTTTTGAGTAGTTGAGCCTGCAGTCCTTTATGTGGACCTCCCCACAAAGGTCATCAGGATGACTGACATCTATCACTTGAGCTAACTGAATACCTAGTAGCAATTGTGCACTGTTATCTCCATGTGGACCAGCCACTGTGAAGGAAGAGACTTTTGTCAATGTATTTCAAAGATATTTGTTCACTAGAAAAAATGTGTTCATTTTGAGATTTTAGAGGTAAGTGTGTTCTAGTGGTTACAGACCATTATTCCTCTTTACCCTCAGTCTGTCTCCTGTTCCCTCTTCTGCTTTTCCCCCTGGCTCCTGTCCCTTTGTTCTCCTGTGTTTGCATCTATTCCTGTCCCCCATCCTCTCCTATTTCCACCTATGTTTCTATCATTCTACACTTATATTTGCATCGTCCCTGGCCCATCTTCAAAACTTTTGAAATCATGTCAGGCCACTTCCTTCATTAAGAATAGTTCAGCAGCCAGGAGGAGCAGTTATAAGAAAAATCCTACTCAGCCCCAAATCCCATGATGCATGCACAGCCATGTTGGTAGAGAGGAGAGGAAGTGGAGCATGCTTATTACAGAAGGAATCTTGCAGAATTTAGCTGCCAAACTCTAATATGCCTCTATAGTACGCATACAATCTGCAACTTTCACATGTTTGTAACTTGGCTAATTTTGGAGGGATTTTCAAAAGCATGACAGAAAGCTACATCTTGAACCACAGCAACCACTCCCAGATTCAAATCTTTCCTCCAAAGCATGGAGGCACTAGCATTTCCCAATAAAACAGATGTAGAAACTTTTTTTAATGGACATAAAACAATGCATTTTCCCTTAATCTCATTCTTGAAATGAGTGAACTATTTAATGAAATTTTACAAAAATTCAGCCTGAAGCAGACACAGACTAGAAAATTTCAGCATGAATGGTTTAATTTTTATAAAGTTACAAGCAACTGAAAAGAGGCAAACTTAGGCTACCAGCAACACATAAAAACGGTGTACAATCTTCAATTTAAGTTTGTGACTGAACTCAACCTCAGTCACTTTCTCCCACCTACAGCAGTTCATTTTCTATACTTTTACAGCATTCTTTGGGCAGCTTTCTTCCAATGTGTGAGATTTTCCTTAGCTACTAAGTGGAGTGCTTTGCCTTTGTTCTTATTGAATGTCATCCTATTTACCTCAGACCATTTCACCAGTTTGACAAAATCATTTTGAATTGTGATCCTATCCTTCAAAGCACTTGCAACTCCTCCCAGCATATCATCATCCACAAACTATATGGGTACTCTCTATGCCATTAACTAAATCATCGATGAAAATAATGAACAGAACCGGACCCAAAACGGATCCCTGCGGTACCCCACTTGTTATGCCTTTCCAGCATGACTGTAAACCATTGATAACTACTCTCTGGGAGCGGTTATCCAACCAGTTATGCACCCATCTAGTAGCTCCATCTAGGATGTATTTCCTTAGTTTGTTAATGAGAAGGTGATGTGAGACCATATCAAAAGCCTTATTAAATGCTAGATATACCACACCTACTGCTTCCCCTTTATGCACAAAGCTTGTTATCCTGTCATAGAAAGCTATCAGGTTGGCTTGACATGATTTGTTCTTGACAATTCCATGCTGACTGTCACCTAACACCTTATTCTCTTCTAGATGTTTGCAAATTAATTCCTTAATTATTTGCTCCATTATCTTTCCTGGTACAGAGGTTAAGCTGACTGGTCTGTAATTCTCTGAGTTGTCCTTATTTCTCTTTTTATAGATGGGCACTATATTTGTCCTTTTCCAGTCCTCTGGGATCTCTCCCGTTTTCCATGACTTTTCAGAGATAATAGCTAATGGCTCAGATATCTGCCGAGTCAGCTCCTTGAGATTTCTAGGGTACATATCATCAGGCTCTGATGACTTAAAGACATCTAACTTGTCTAAGTAATTTTAACTTGTTCTTTCCCTATTTTAGCTTCTGATCCTATCCCATTTTTACTGCCATCTACTATGATAGGCAGCCAATCGCCACCAACCTTCTCAGTGAAAACCGAAACAAAGAAGTCATTTAGTTCCTCTGCCATTTCCACATTTTCTGTTATTGTTTTCTCCTCTTTATTGAGTAACGGTCCTTCACTGTCCTTGGTCTTCCTCTTGTTTCTAATGTAGACATGGAGATAGGGGAGGTGGATCTGCTTAACCTAGAGCCAATCTTTCTCCAGACTGGCTTGGTCCTTTCCTGCTGTGGGAGGGGAGGGCAATGTGAGCCACTCAATTTGCATTGCATTTTATCCAGGGGCAGAATGTTTTCAAACTTATCCAGGATGCATCATTAGCTCCTGATCCCCACTGCCTTCAGCAGCAAGCCAAAGGCAGCGAGGCGAGGCGAGAGCGCTTTGCCCAGCCTCCAGGCTGGCCCTCCCCCCCCCCCCAGGGTGAAGCAGGCAGGCCTAGAGGTGGGGCAGGTGTGTGGGGCCTGGCCTGTCTCGGCCCCGGACCGGCCTGCCCCTGCCCCATGTGATGGTCCTCGGCCATGGCTGGGGCTAGCCCTAGCCAGCGGCAGCCTCCCAGCTGGGGCCAGGGCTGGGGCTGGCTCTCCGCCGGCAGCCAGCCTCGGATTCCTGGCCAGGGTAGGGAAGGGCTAGACTCACTCTTGGCAACTGGCCTTGGGTTCCTGGCCACAGCCAGCTCCCAGTCCCCGGGAGGCAACCAGGATCCCTGGAGGACAGAGCAGGCCGGCCCACCATGGTCCCCTCCAGCATGGGAGGTGGGGTCTCCGCCTAGGCTGGGCCCTGCTCCCACCAAGGGATGACCCTGCTAAAGGCTCAGAGTCAAATTCTTGGTTTTCCTACAACACTGTAATACCTTGATGAGTCTTCTCCCTTAGAGAATCAATGTATTGGCCTGTACACCCACAGTAGAAATTGATTACTTTTCCTCCTGAAGTCTCCTTATTTTCCCCCAATACTTCCACTATGCATCAGCTTATGGTGGAGGAATTACAATTCACATCCTATTCCTAAATCTGGATCTCCTAACTGCTGTCTGACATTTCAACATGCTGGACTCCCACAAAACTATTATGATACTTCCACCAGATTAACTAGCATAGGAAAGTTCTGAGAATCCCAGTATTCTATCACGTCAATAAATTCACTTGTGCAATCTGCAAATATCTGTTAATTTAGGTACTCCATAAACATCTAACTGTGAAATGAGATAAAAATCAAAAAACTAATATAATGGCCCCAAACATATCAGTGAAATTACTGTAATCTGTAATCTTTGGAATGATTAGATGAGAATGCTGTGTTACTGTTATGTTAATGTTTAATTACTAGTAAGGAGCTAATGATGCATCCTGGATAAGTTTGAAAACATTCTGCAAACAGTAAGTACTTCTGAGAAATGTGAGAGTGCTCTTTAATAATTATTAATATTGTGCCTTGGCCATGGTGTTTTCTGTACTAATAGTTTTGCTTAAATGCTTCCAAACAGGAGACTACTGGGATGTCCCAGGCAGGAAGAAAAAGGTAATTGTTAGATTATAGACATTTAGGCCTACCTATAAGGCCTATGATTTTCTTTAAATATGTTGTATCGCTAGCTGGCTATAGTGGTAGCAAATCAAAGAATCAACTTGACTGGCTAAGGCCCTGTACTTGAGCTAAACAAAGGCAAAAAGCACCAGAGGCAGCCATAAACTGGGAAGCATGGAGTCACATCCACACGTTCCAAACACATCATATCAGGAGGAGCCAACACCTCAAGAGCATCACACGTCTGACAAAATTTACATTTTGTATTGTTTGGTCATCCTGGTATCTATTTTTCTGATGACTTGTGTCTGCATCCTTAATTGTTTCTATCTGTCTTGTAATTAGTTGTAATCAGTTACGGTGGTGGGGTATGATTGGGTGGAGGATTATGTTACAATATGGTAGGATTGGTTATAGAATTATCTAGTAATATATGTAAAAAAGTGATTGGCTAAAAAATACACTATAAAACCTGAGGCCCAACAGGAAGTAGGGAGAAGGTCTATACAAACGGCAGCAAATTCACCACTATCAGATTGAACTTCCTGATCAACTAAGGAGTAGTGATGAGTCAACGAGAGGTCATTTCCTGTAGACTCAGTGCACTCAAGGCATCATGGTAAGTAGGTGGTTGAAAGTCGAAGGGAGATACACAAGTTATTTTAAGTAACTTGTGTATCTCCCGTCGACTGCCACTAAAAACCACCTGCAGTATAGACCAGGGCTCCGATGAAGGATCCCGGCACCAAGGTATCTTAGGAAGCTAAGCCTGGATTGCCAGTATAAGATACCAGTACATTAGGTAAAACAGACGTGCAAATAGGTTGTAGTTTTAAAATAATTTCTCTCTAATGCTTTGATGCAAATGCTGAATAAGTATTCTTAAGAAAGCTATTCAAAAGTCACAGAGCTGATCCAAGCAGGCATCCAAACCAAGATGGGGTATTAAGCATTAGTAATCCACAGGTTAGTGTACTCAAAGTCTAGTCTAAGAATTGTGAGATTCTACCTTAAAACAGATAAAAGCAAGAGGTCTGTCACCTTAGGGAACTCCCTCACAGAGACCAGAAGGGGCACAAAAGGTGCAGTGTCAATACCATATATTTTTATATAATTCTTTTCCTTCATTCTCTTTAATAGTATTAAAAAGAGAGAGGCTTGATCCTAATTTTGTGCGAATTCCCCATACCCTAGACATTAATGTCATAGGCACTTTAAAAATATTATAGATTAGATGAGACTAGACAGATAGGATTATACCTCATCTGATCTCATGATGGTTTCTGCTCATAACAATGAAACAACAATATGACACACCACACTGAGTATTTGAATTTTCCATGCAGATTCCCGTCATTACATCTGAAACACAACACAGGACTTTGCGCAGTGCATAGTAGAAAGATTCATAGGTTTGGAAATATATCTGGCACTGATGTTTGCAATATATTGTACTGTATATTCAGAATGGATTCCCTACTTTTAAGTAACTAGCCATCTGATAAAGCAATTAAATCTCAGGAATTTATGTAAAAGTGCTTAGGTCTTTCTGTATATCTGATCACATGCTAGCTGAACTCAATAAGAAAAATTCCTGGCAAACAATAATTCAATTTTATCAGTAATATTTCAATAACCCACAACTGAAATGCTATGTGCCCTGAGGGTTGTAATCTACTCCCTAGAACCTCTGGGGACCCTCAGTAAATCTTCCAGTTATGTATTCCCCTCCAATTTAGAAAGTTACAAAACACTGGCAAAAATTAGTCCCACTATATGACCCCAGGATTCCCAAATGACCATGAGGCCTAATCACTTACAAAAATGTATTTTCCTTTCCTCTTCTTTTGTTCAACATTTCCAACACAGCATCCATAATAGAGTGGTTTTCTTTAAGCTTTAATTCTCTTGCAAGATGAACACACATACATGTATTATGCAAGTTGGATCCAGCTAATCCTTTTAAATGCTGGGTCCAACTGCATATGATTTCCACTTCTGGAAATTTTTATCCCATCTTGCATCATCATTAGAGAGGATGAGTCCCCGAACTCTGAAGACCTCGCCTCTTATAAAAGCATCAGTACTAAAACAACAAGTGACCCTGTTATCCTTTTCTAGGCGCTTTGTGCTGTTATCTGACCTTGCAGAGTCCACACTACACTATCATAAGCTCCAGTCCTAGAAAGTGACTGAAGAAAGAACTGATGGATTTTCAATATGCATTAGCCTGTGATTAAAGAACAAAAGAATGTCCATGGCAGAATTCAACTGATGATTTCACAGGCAATATCACTTCCAGATATTGATAGGAATTTTCTTTTCCTGCTCTAGGGACACTTTGCAGTTATGATAATGTGGAATTATCATACAGATACAGATTTTAAAAGAAATCTAAACCATGCAATGATGTATATGGTTAAAAAGCAGTGGTATATACCTTACAGAAAAAAACATTTACTAAAACAATTTATACATAGAAAATCAATTTGATATATATGCAAATATAAATGTTAAGATTTACTAATTTAAGTGTCTCTCTAATAAATCATACAAATCCACTGAAGAGGACAGTAACTCTGAGAACTAAGCATACTTTGAAGAGTTTAATGTCTGCTGTTCCAGCAAGGCATAGTGCTAATTATGCATTTTCTTATTTAATTTATATTTCAAATATGTGCATTTCCTTAAACCTGACATGAATTTACTGTACTGTGTATAGATAACTTCACTGTTATGCATTTTGCTTCCATTGTATATTTATTCAAAGTTGAATTTCTGATACTGTGCAAAACATATGTCTGGCTCCATGTATAGTATTTATGGTATGTGAAAACACATGCCTATGTCATTACTAATCCAAGGCTCAGTACACTAAATTAATTCCACAAATGATATTCCATAGTTTACAAGTACATTATGTATATATCATTTTATGTTGATAAACATTTAGTTCTCTCTTTCAACAATCTGAGATTCTTTTTTCTGTATAATATTAATTGTTTGACATGTTTGAAATATTATACTTTACTCAAGTAAGAAAATGTGACAGATCATGGACAAACTTCGGACAAAGGGAAACAAACTCGCCATGTCCAAAGCTCCCTTTAATTGAACCTCAGTACAGCCGAATGCATACATTTACCTTTGGTCTAACTGAGCTCCTGTGATTTGTCTCAGCATTAATACTATAAATGCCCCACAATACATGCACGCATGCCCATCCCCAATAAAGATTCTATTTATTGTCCACTATTGGCTGTTTTGTAAGCTCTACGGAGGCTGTGCAAAATGACTGTTAACAGCTCTGGTTCCTAAGAAGTCAAATGAGTAAGGCTGACAGAGTAGCTTCTTTTACCAGTCAGTAACCGATCATATAACTACAGTAATTCTTAAAGAAAAGTTGGGAAGAAACATTTTTTAAAAAAATATACCACAATACATTTATAAACAGAAAACAAGACCATGGAATCATTACCGATACCAGAGTCACTAATATTGAGGCAAATAAGTCCTCTGACTTCAATGGAACAACTTGTGTGAGAAATAACTATTCATGTGAATTCACATTCAAAACCTGGCCCACAGATTAAAACATGTTCCATGCCACCAAAGAGTTTACAAAATGAAATGTCCTGAACTCCAAGTCTTACTATTGAGAATCCTCACATAAGAATCAGATCTATGAAAAAATAAAAATACTTTTGCAATATTTTCACCTCTAGGACATTAAAACGTTCCAGTTTCTGTGCAACTTTTTAAAGCAGACTGGAAGAGCCCTCATGCTACACTATTTAAAACTTTCGCTCTTGTGATGGGGTTTTCACTGAAGACTTAATCTTACTCCACTGAAGTCAATGGCAAAATTAACTCTTTAGAACACCTCATATAAATTGCAAACTCAGCTGATCAATGCTGAAAGAGCCCTCTTTATCACTGGGACAATACTATCTCTGTCAGATCATCCAAAGGATACCTCTAAACTATGATCCCCACCCCCTCTTTCTTTTCTGGACTCAGCTTTTTGCCTGCTTGGCTTCTGTAACAGATATGGCAATTTCCTGCAATATCTTGGCAAAAACCTTACTGAATTAAGTCCTATTTTAAAAATTAATTATTTTAGAGTTCAGTGTCTTAGAAATTCAAATATTTATATATAAGTATGGGATTGTGTGCAACATTTCCAGGGAGGGGAAGACACAACTAATATAGACCCTGGTTAGTGTTAGAAGCTTTAAAGGACTATTTGAAACAATGCACCAGACAAGGGTTAACTTATAAAATTAAGTGAGTTTCCTATGAACTCTCTGGGAGAAGATGTATGCAAATGTACTCCTTCTAGTTATTCAGGAACTCAGCCTTTTGAAAGTTCACCCTGAGGAGGGGCCCTTTGCTGATGACCTGTTATATGAGGAGAAGATCCGAGTCCCACACTCTATAAAAAAGAGTGACTTTTACATTAATGAGTGTGCTTGTTCTGAGCTTAAGGAACTATTATGAACTTTTGAGCACAGGAAAAAACAAACAAACAACAAAAAACCAAAACCTTCCTTGATGGGATCTAAGGGATTGATCACCTGCAGGAGCCCTTGCATGATTTTGGGCAAGCGTGGCTCTTTGGTAAACTTATTAGTATGTGTGTAGGGTTTTATTAGCATGTGTGTAGGTTCCACAGGGATCTGTCCTAGGTCTGGTTCTATTAAATATCTTCATAAATGATTTGGATAATGGAATAGAGAGTACAGTTATAAAGTTTGTGGATACTACCTAGCTGAAAGGGACTGCAAGCCCCTTAGAGGATAGGATTAGACTTCAAAATAGAGAAATGGTCCAAAATAAATAGGATGAAATTCAGTAAGCACAAAGGCAAAGTACTACACTTAGGAAGCAATAATCAATTGCACAAATACAAAAGGGAAAACAAATGCCTAGGAAGGAATCCTGCAAGAAAGGATCTGGGGTCCAGAGTACATCACAGTCTAAACATGATTCAATTGTGTAAGACCGTTGCAAAAGAAGCAAAAACTATTCTGGGATGCATTAGAGAGAGTATTGTAGTAAGCAACACAGAAGAAATAATTACTCCACTTAGCACTGATAAAGCCTAACTGGAATACTGTGTCCAGTTCTGGGCACCACATTACGGGAAAGATGTGGAGAAAGTGAAGAAAGTCCAGAGGAGTATAAAAAATGATTAAGGACCTAGAAAACATGACCTATGAGGAAAGACTGAAATGTTTTTAGTTTGTTTCATCTGAAAAGAAGAGAAGATTGATGGGATGAGAACATGACGACAGTTTTCAAGTACATAAAAAGTTGTTACAAGAAGGAGGGTGATAAATTGTTCTCATTCGCTGAGGACAGGACAAGAAATAATGAGCTTAAATTGCAGCAAGGGTTTAGATTAGAGATTAGGAAAACTTCCTAACTGTAAGGGTAGTTAAGCACTGGAGAAAATTACTTGGGGAAGCTGTGGAAACTCTGTCATTGGAGGTTTTTTGGAGCAGGTTAGACAAACACCTGTCAGGAATGGTCTGGATAATATTTAGTCCTGACGGAGTGCAGGGGACTGGACCAAATGACCTATCAAGGTCCCTTCCTGCAGGTTTATGATTCCATGACTATTTTTACATGTTTTCTCTGTAATGCTTTCACCTTCAGAACTGATGTGTAACAAAGTAGTTTTATAGCCTCTGAGGAGAAGGCAGAATAGTTTTGCTCAGGCAGTCTAACCGGCTGGGGAACTCACAATGTAGACAGAGAACTGTACAACCTGGATAAATCCCAGTCAGGAAAGTCAAAGCATTATAGGTCTCTAGTCAAGAGAGGTGATGGCCGAAGAGCCTGGAGCCTAGAGAGGGTGCACTCACTGGACCACGGAGAGAGAAAACTGATGGAATGGCCGTGAACTGTGACAGCCTCATCCACAATGCAGCCTTAAACCAGATATTTTGTATGGTAGTCAACTACATGGTGTAGGTCAGACAAGACAGAGACAAAGCCGTTCCCTGCATACTTAAGGTACTACAACCCATGCCTCCTCACTAGCCCTCCCTCCTCCCATAATCGCATATGTGCATTGATTATACATGTATGTTGGTGTGTATATTGTACACATATGTTCTGATTAAATAAAACATTACAAACATGTTCAATAACTGTTTATCTTCAAGAGGTGTGGCACATGTCTATTCCACTCTTTCTGTCTGTGTGCCCAGCACATGGGTGCTGGAAACTTTTTCCCTCAGCTGTACTTGGGCAGCTCTAATACCCTCTGCTGTGCCATGGTACCTGCTGTGTGCAGGTAGAAAGGGCAGAGCAGCTCTTAGCTTCCTTCAGTTCTTTCTGCCAGAATTCCAATACAGAGGGACAGGAGGGCAGGTCGTGGAAAGTACATGTCCAACATATCTCGAAGAACAATTGAATAGGCTGGTAACCACTTTTTTCTTCTTCAAGAGATAGTACGTCTGCATTTCACTCTTGATGACTCATAAGCCATGGAAACAAGAGGAGGAATCGGAGTCTATTTAAATAAAGTTTGGAGAACAATTCTTTCAATTCCAGTATCCTCTCTGGAGTCTTGATTGACAGCATAATGGGAAGCAAATGTCTGGACTGAGGACAAGGTTGCTGTTCTAAAGATGACTACAGTCGGACTCTGTGCTACAAATGCCATCGAAGTTGACAGTTCTCATTAAATGAGCTGTGACTCTTCTCAGTGGGATGACATTAGACAGGTCATGACATCCGTGTATAAAGGATGCTTGAGGGGAGATTCCTTGAGGGGAGACTGATTGTTCTTTTATTCTGTTTTCCACATCTATGAACAGTTCTAATGGCTTACAGAAATGCCTGGTCCTTTTCAAGTAGAACTCCAGAGCTCTTCTGATGTCCAAGATATGTAAATACTCTTCTTCCCTACTGATGACTCTGTTCTGTTCCCGACTTATCTTTCATAATGTGAATGAAGGGAATTGGGGGAAAAAGAGTAGAAAATCTGCCTGGCTATGGCAGCAAAAATGCATCCATCAGGGAACCTGTGCTATAAACTTATAGGGAGCAGAGCTGTTGAACTTTCTGGTGCTCCTTGTCACAAATAGGTCTACAAAGGGAAACCCCCCGGTTGGAAAATGTTTCTGGCCACATCTGGATGAAAAGATCACTCATGATGACCTGAAAACAATATGCTCAGGTGGCTTGTTAGATCATTTTGGATCTCTGGAAGGTAAGATGTTTCTATATCTATTGCGTTGGCAATCCAGAGGTCCCAGAGCAGAACTGCCTCTTGACAAACTGGACAAGAGCAAGTTCCTCCTTGCTTGTTGAGATAAAACAGTGCTTCTTTCTTATGTGACGATTAACAGGCTATGTCCTTTGTTCCGCAACAAACATTCGGCACACCAGTCTGTTAGCTTTCAGAGGTTGTTAAGTCTTCTGAGGGCCATATATCCTGAATCTGTAGAGAACCCAGAGAGTTGATGGTGCTGTTTTTGGCAACACACTTGACAGTACCCATGTTGGTGCCAGAGCAGACTGAAGCACTGATTTGGATTGGATTTGGAGTGCTTAGATTTCAATGTTCTCCACTCCACCGTTTCTCACCCCTCTTACAAGACTTAGAGGAATGGGGATCTTCCCATGGCTGGAGCCTCTTTAGAAGTCTTGTATTCCTTCCTCAGCATCGGTGAGAGAGATTGGTGCTAGGACTCTGATAACACTGGAGGTACACTTTTCCCTGAAGCTGCACCACTGAGTCAAACCAGGACTCCTCCAATAGTGGCCTGAGAGTTGCCTCCAATGGCAGAACTTTCAGCCTAACCTTCCTGTCTTTCTTCATTCTAGGCTTCAATTCCCAGCAAATCCAACACTGGTCCTTCACATACACTTCACCCAGGCACTTCAGACAAATACTGTGCAAGACACTTAGGGTGCATCTACACTGGCAACTTAGGTTGACTTAAGTAGGCTTAAGTCGACCTAAACAAAGCCACTGGGCTTTTATTAAGTCGACTTTAGCATTTCCTTAAGTCGATTTAATAACACCTAGTTTTAGGTCAATTTAAGCCTTAAATCGACTTAAAGCCAGTGTGGATGGGGATTAGCCCTTAAGTCAACCTTATTAAGTCAACTTAAAGTGTTAGGTCAACAAGGGGCTATGTCTACACTAGAAAAGTTAAGTCGACTTTGTTAAGTCGACTTAATAAGGTCAACTGTAAGTCGACCTTATTAAGTTGGCTTAACAAAGTCGACAACTTTTCTAGTGTAGACATAGCCTTACTGACATAGGCCTTAAGCCAGAAGCATGCAGCTTGAAGCCCAGTGACCAATGCCTCGGTGCCAGCAGCAGAACCTCGAAACAGGGGTAAAAACAACAAATTCAAAAAGTATTTTTTAAACACACCTAAAACTTACTATTATAACTGTATTAACTACTAGACTAAGCATATCATATACAAAGCTGAGAGAAAACTGTTCTGGTGATGAACAGGGATTCCAACAGCCAACATGAGCAATAAGAAGGAGCTAATGGGGGACTGCTCTGTCCTTTCTACTTATATGCAGTGGCACACAGTAGCAGAATGAGCTCAAGCCACCCAATGGGTATTGCTGAGGCAAAAGTTTCCAACGACCATGGCCGCATACACAGACACGAAAAGCAGAATGTACGTGTGAAATCACCCAAAGGGGACCTAAACTGATTAATAAAAACCAAAGATTTGATGTCAAATATTTTTCTACATATTCACCTTGTTTATTTGGACAGTGAATTGATTTATCCTTTCTTCATGTTTAGACTTGAACTGCAGCAAGGAGTGAATTAATCCTGCCGGAACACATTTAATCGCTTCAAGTGAGAACTTTCTGGGAGCTTTGTTTTACTTACTTGTACTGTGTTTTTGAACTCACCACAATTTTCTGTTATCCAAAAAAATTCCATACTTAATATCAAAGAAGAGAAAATGTGTATGAACAATAATAATACACTACACTGGCAGGAACTGGACAAAAGAGAGGGGATTTTTCCCTCAGCAAGTTCAAAAACAACAACATAAATGCTATGTTTCTCCATATCCACTGCCAAGCTTCCTGGAGTGGTTCCCAAAGTATTAATAATTGTGTGAACTCATACAGAGCATGCCCTTTTAAATTATTGCCATTTACAGACCCACAAGGCCATGTTACAAATATCATTGCTGAACTGGGGTAGTGCTAGGAGAACATTACAACTTCTTGCTGTTTTTCTGAAGCTTGTTTTTCTTGAGTAGGTTTAAACACTTTGCAGAAGCCTGAAAATGCATGAAGTACACAATGATACCTAGGCATACAGATCCATGCCATTTTAAGTTTGCAAAACTTATGCTGAATTACAGATTTTAATTTGAAGGCCAGGATTCCTTTCAGGATGTGGTCCCCCTCAAGCATGGGTTGCAATTGTGTTAATGAAACCCCGTATGGGTTCTGACCACAAATCTCTAGTTGTCACCTATCACCCCTCACTGGAAGCCAGGGCCAGTCCAACCATATAGCCGAACCAGGCGGTCGCTTAGGGCACCAGGCTTTAAGGGGTAACTGAAATGATTTTTTTCTCTGTTTAAAAATATATATTAATATGTTATCTCTAATAAATGAAAGTGTTGCCCTCTAATGGGGGGTGCCAAAGTCATAGTTCACCTAGGACACCAAAAACCCTTGGGCCGGCCCTGCTGGAAGCCATATCTTCGTGGAGAGAGGAACGGGAAGGAGTAGGGTCAGTGAGGAGAAACCAAAGGCATTTGGAGTAGGCTTCTGTGGGCAGTAGGTCTACCTCCTTTTATAGAAGTACAGAAAATACTTCCCTCCATTCTAGGGCAGAGATGCTGTCTTCTCAGCCACTCAGCTAATCCCCTTTAGTAAAAACAATGTACCTACAACAGCTTCAGCCAGACACAGTGCCTCAATTTCTGCCTTTTATTTTACTCGGGTGCTCTCTGTCTATTGTATACATCCCTGCAGGGCCAGACATAATGAGCCCTCAATGTCTGCAAATCTTTAATGAATCACTTATCAAGTGTGGTGGATCAGGGTAAGCGAATTGTCCTTTAATTCTTTGTGACCAAAATTAAAATTCAGCAATGAAAATGTGTTTGATGGTTCAAACTTTGCCCATTATAAACTTATCACACATTTTGGCCTGAGTAATCATTTTACTCAATTGGAACGGCACAGAGCTGACGTAGCAATCCTGCCAGTCAGGATTGATGTGTTTTAGGACATCTGTGCTGAGTAAGATGGCCTAGCCCCTGGTCACATAAAGTTTAAATCATGCCACTGCTCTTAGTCATTCTCATCAACGCTACATTGACAACAGTTTAAAACAAAAATACACTTCACTAGCACACACCATAATGTGTTCGCTGTATAGAGGTGATTTCAATTTCTACACTGTACAAAGCCCCAAAGAAAATATATTTTAGAGATTCAAAAAAGTTAAGTGGCTAAGTATTAAAAGAATAATGTGCAGAAAGAGATATTTATTGTGAATGTGAAAATTAAACAAGATAGATAAGATCTCAAGATTCCTCAACACTGAGATCATTTTAGTGATATTTACACTGATCCAGAAATTTAATCTGTACAGGCAGGTCTTTAATGGATCCACCCATGTGCACCAGATTGCAGGATTATGGACTGTGTCAATATAAAAATGGGATTTTGGAATACCAAATTACCTTTCACCTGAGAAGCTTGATGTTCAGCACTGGAGGTGTTATGCTGTGATTTTAGCTATAGTTGACTACCTGATTATGTTAGCTTGAGCAAAATAAACTGAGTTGTTAGAAGAGAGATGGTAATTTGAAGACCATACAGGAGGCAGTGAATTTGACTTGACACATTTGAAAATTTCTAGGAATTTGGTTATACTTTCTGTAGCATACTGGGATTTCTTATAGCCCCATAGTTCAATTTTCAGAGCATTAACATAGGAGAATTATCTCACACAAGGTTATTTTTCATAATATTTCTCCTTGCAGCTATTTAAAAATGAAGGCAAGGGGCCTAGTCCAAACTGCCTCTCCTTTATTACGATGGATTTTAAATCTTAAGGAATCTGTGTATTTTTAAAAGCAATCTCTTGAAAGTACTTTTGTAAATGATGGAAAATTAACCAATAATTCATTTGGTAATTTCCATGTGCGTGTGTGTGTTTGCACATGCTACTTTGATATGATGTTTTTGTTATTTGTTCAAATAATTTACAGGAAGATTTTTTTCATCTTCATTATAATTTCTGGCTTTTTATCCTGAAACTATCAAAGGAATGCTGTTGGGTGGGGGCACAAAAGTTTGGGGACTAACATTTGGCTATTCTGTTATGGCAACCATAGAATACACCATAATCAATCTCCATAGTTCTAATGTCTGTTTGATACAAATAATATAAACCTATGCTAAGGTTTAACCTCTGGTTAGGAACAACAGAATTACATAATGTAACACTGCCAACAAATTTAGTGGGGATAAATCTAACCTCACAATCTTTTAAAAAGCTGTATGTTAAAAAGTTGGGAAGTTTGCTGTAAATACAGTGATCCATCTCCAAAAGCTGCCTTATAAAAATAAATAAAGTTACTACAGCATGTGCACTATTTCCTTACAGTACACTTTATTTATTACAGCAAATACTTCCAACATTGCAAATCCTGAGGTTATTTAAGGCGACTCATTTTTTTTAAGGGTGACATCTGCATGCCTCTTCCACTATAATTTTTCTATTAGCTCCCTCTGCTGACAGCAACATACAGAGAAAAATACTGAACTAGGAGCCCTCAACAAGACTGTGATCCTACCTCATAAGGGAGTATTAAATCAGTAGCTTACTCTGTCCCTGTCTGTGTAGGTGGCAATAGCAAGGAGAGTGGAAAAGGCTGTCTTGTGCCCCTTCTACAAAGTAAGGGACAGGACAGAATGTTACCAGAAGTGATTGCCCTTCAAGCATCATAAATGCAGATGCAGTTAGAAACTCAGTAAATCAAAGAAAATTTTGTGCTGCTCTGGTTTAATGCAACCAAAAGGTCATTTTAGTTTATAAAATGGAGAAACCTCAGATTTCTTTCAGCTCTACTAAAAGGATAAGGAAATGCTGACCTGAATTTCCCTGACTACGGGGTTCCAACTTCTAACCCAACTGTGTTCCGCTGCACTCTGCAGGCAACATCTTGGCAGTGTCTGTTAAAACACGGTGTCCGTTGTGTCAAGAAAACTGATTTCCATGGACATCTGAACTGTCCACAGAAAGTTCATCCAGAAAACTAAAACAAAAAAATGCTTTTTACCCACATTATGGGGTACACTGCAGAGATCATTAACTGCAAAAGCATTTGGATCAGGCCCTAACAAAATAGGAGCCAGAGATTCATGGTGTGGAAGAAGATAGTATCTTGTGGATTGTGCCCTGAAAGTTTGTCTCCGGAGTTTTAACTTGTTTAGTCCTGATCCATCAGATTCACTGGGCTCTGTTTATTAAGCTATTCTTCAATGCCATGTGTTCTTTTGCATTCTGTCACCATCCAAAGGAGAATGTTTCTGTTATATACAGCTATAAAAATTATACACTTTCCGTAATGTAATTCAGGTAGCCCTCCCGTCTGTGAAGCCATTCCTCTTCTCTCATCTATTTAGCTGGATTTCCCCAAATCACAGCCATTAGGTCAGAGATGATGGTGTTGCACAGTAGTATAACAGTGGTGGGAGGTCCCCACATCAGAATATTTGTGTGAAGGAAAAATGTCAGATCATAGAGAACTTCTGAATTTGGCTTAACTGTACAGCATAAAAATTGTTTCAATTCAAATGGCTCACCAAGATAAATCAGTAAATCAGGCAAAGCTTTACAATAAAGAGGTCTGTAGGGTTGTATAAAATGGGGTTAAACTCTTCAGTAGGTACCAGAAGTTTAGTTACTTCCAAACTCTTTGAAGATGAAAAGAGCTGCAGAATATAAGTGCTAAGTATCTTAAAAAGCTTTACTCATAATATGTAAGAACCTAGTTTACAATTATACCTGTATTGTTTTATCCACAGTTCTCTATATTTGATAGAATCCAACTCTAGCCACTGAATTCCCCAAAATCTGAGTTTCCAGAAGAAAAAAAAAGTTTCTAGCCCTTGTGATTGTGACGAAAAGCTTCATAACTGGTGGGATGTCCTATTTCTGAGTTAGCAGCCAGCCTAATTTAAAGCTGGGATCTCTGCTGTCCATCTGACTGGGTTGTTTACTTTGAATATCAATGCGGGGAGATAACTATGAACCACAGTGCCTTCACAGCAACACACAAAATCCCATTTGCCCTAGCCTTCCCACAATACCACATTAAACACCACAATGCCTGTCAAACCTTAATGCATTATGGTAAGGTCTTTAATCACATATTATTTGGACAAGATGGACAGTGAATGTGGTGAAGAGTTCCAAGAAAAAAAGATGTTCTTTTTATGTTCAAGATACTGCTCTCAGAACCAGCCGAGCTGGGTTCAAGTCCTAGGTCTTGCAAAAATGATCAAGTGGGACTTCTCAATTATCCACTCCATCACAGAGCTCTTACGTGCTGTTCGGCAAGATTGTATTATAATGCATGTGCACACAGGGAATGAATTAATGTGGCAACCTTATCTCTGGCATTACCTTACTTTAGAGTTCTTGACTCTGCAACCTTAAAGTTCTTTTAATGTCACATTCTATAAGTAATTATTTATGTTTCCAATGTTTTCCTCCAGCACAGCACTAACTTTCAGAGATGAAACACTTAAAGCAAATTTAAGTAAAGAAAACTTTCTCAGGAACAGCAAAGAAAAATAAAACATTCACAGACATTTGTGTCAGACACGTGCCTGGGGAGGTGGCAGCACATAAGCACCCTGGAAGAAGGAGCCATGTGTGTTCCAGCCTGATGAAAGGCCCTTTTGAACAGGACAATCTTTCCATTGGCTCTGCAAATCATTGACATCCAAAGGGTTTATTGGCTCCCTTCCTCTACAGCTGCAAGAAGCAGATTGTCTTTCCTCCTTGGACCACTGAAAGGAAATCCCATTGCATGAGGCCAGGGATCAGTATGTTTCACCTCCTGCAGAAGAGACTCAAGAACTGGGATTCCACAGCAGCAGTAAGAATTAGAAAGGTTTATACTGAGAATCTATCACAGGCTATCACACTGCATGACAAAACCCTGGCTGGGATGATTTAATGGGAGTGGTCCTGCTTTTAGCAGGGGGTTGGACTAGATGACCTCATGAGGTCCCTTCCAGCCCTAAGATTCCATGAAAATGAATTGTCTGGAGCCTCTCTCAGGAAAAACGAAACTGACCCTACTATACTCTGTACAGTATGAGTGGTTCCGGACCTTCACTTGCATGAGCTGTTTGTGACTGAGCTTGAGCAATACAGAAGAAAGATAATATTTGTACTTCATGAAGAGATTTTTTTACAAGGCAGGGTGGACTGTTCTAATGATGAGAAAAAACACCCCCACACTTATTATTTTGGAAGTTCTTAAAATCTACTCATCATAATTTATGGAAACACATGGAAGTCTAATCAAACAGGACATACTCTAACAAAGAAATCTTTGTGCATTCCTAGATAAACAATTCGGGAACCAATGTACAGTGAGTCCAACCCAATAAAAATAATCATCTGAAATTTTATCTGCAAGGATCGGAAACTTCTTATGTTTATACATTTGCAAAGGGAGAATCCTTCAAAAGTCATTAAAGAACAGAAATTTGACATTTCTCTGTGTGACTTTAATGCAAATGACAAGTGGAACTGTGTTTTGGGGATTTTTTGGCTTTACGTTAGCAAAGCAAGACTGTGTCCAGGGGTTACCTCCTGTGATTGCAGCATGGAAAGTGAAGCAAGTTTTGCCAGAACTTTACGGTTAAACATATTCATGGCTATCATTGGATGAAAGAGAACAGAAAGTCAAATAATACCATCTGTATAAGGCAGGAATTGGAAAAGCATCATTCTCCTAAAGCAGACCATAGATACTTGTAAGTGCGGTATAACCTCAGTGTTCCAATGCTCTATGTCTTTGGATGCTAATTATTTTTTTAAGCAAGCCATTTTCAGAAGGAACAGTTAGACAGAAAACTACCAAAATGTTTTTATCGCAGGGTGAGAGTTGCATCTTCTGTTCCACTCAGCACCCCTTTCATTCGTCCACCTAAGGCATGTCGTACTCTAGGATGTCCTCAAGGACACTTCTTTGTGGCATAACATTGCTCTAAGCAACTAAGTACTTAAAAAAAAAAAATAGTTACAGCTTCTCCTGTAAACTTTGCTGCCAGCAGCAGTCTGCAGATATAAAATGCATCTACAAAGCACAGACTGGACTTATATAGGCATTTCTACAAAGCAGAGGGCAGTACGTTCAGGAAAAGAACAGTTGTGAAATGAAGTGCTACTTCAGTTCCATGGTGCTACAAAGTACTTCACGATCTAGAAACATGACTTCAATTTCACACTACATCTGTTCTTCTTGCAGCAATAAAATACACACACTATGCCAATGTTACACTGATCAAATTAACAAGTGAAGGCGGAGGGTCGCTTCTAGTTTTTCAAACTCCAGCAGAGGGGAATATTTAAACAAATATCCACATGACATGAGTTTTTTCATGTGGACTGCAGATTTTTGAAATGCAGTTTCTTAATAAACCCCGGTTTTCTCTTGAGAGAGTACACACTGACTTGCAGAGATTGAACTACAGTACTAATAAGGATGAAAAGCACAGAACATTTGTTCCAAAATAAAATGGAAATTCCCTGCCAAGAACTTGGGGTGCACCTCAGCCACATTTCCTTGAAGATCTTACTGCTACAAATTTACACACTATTGTCTAAACCATTATAAAAGCACTAGAATTAGTCCTCTTTGTTCCATGGCAACTCTTACTGGATTCACAAACTACAATGGAAATGTTTATGTCTTCGCTTCAGTTAAGTTTAAGAGTTTTAAACAACTCTCTCTTGTACCTGGAAATTGCCCTGCAGGCTGCCCTTCTCTTACATTTCTCTTTCAGATAGGCTTTAATCCTTCCTTACATAACGAAAGCAAATTTGTACTGCAAAAACACAGACATTTTCCCCAAAAAATACAAAGTTGTGATAGCTACTTGCCTCTTGGCAATTTCTGAGCATTTCCCAGCTTTAGTGCAATATGTCCACAGAAAAGAAGAAAGACCAATCTTGATATCATGGCTACAAACCCAAATGATGCTGATGGGTATCACAGAACAAGGTACTGCAGCTGCAGTTTAGTGAACTGTTCTCGCAGTGGCAGAGGCAGCATAGCTTTGACAGCAGCTTAGTTTACACAGTGGGAGGAGAGAGAATGACATCACACCTTCCCACTAGAAAAGCAAGGAAAATTAGCATAAAAATGATATTATCAGACTCCCCCGGCAATAGACTTCTGGTTTTTGTTATAGGGTCTTTCGGTCTCAGGCTTACAACAGATCAACTTGTGATCACTTACACTTCATGCAAAGAAGCCACACAAATGTCAAAATGCCATTAATACTACCCTGGAAAACCAGACAGAAAGACATACCATTACACTGCTTTGTCCAAAGAAGCTGAACAGCAAATGTAAAATTATTTTTTTTTTTACATTAACCAGAAAATTATTTTACCTTATTGCTCTCACCATTTTCTGATCCTAAAATCTTGTCCAACTTACTGTGATTTGGGACCAGACTCTGCTGTCACTTGTACAAGGAATAATAAATGACGTAACTATTCAGATTTTAACACGTAGCATAAAGTGAACGGCCTCTTGTAAGGCTAAATGCCACTGTCCATTTGTTGAATTTCCTCTGGCCATTTCAAAACATTTTACATTTCTGCCTTTAGGACAAGCTCTAGGAATTACTAGACAAGTTGCAAAGCTGAAGCTAAGCTCCTGGAAGGTGATGGGTGCGGCAGTGGGCCATTAAAGGGCAAATTCTGCTATCATTTATTCCAATGAAATCAGTGGTAACTTCATGGAAATCAGTGGATTTATTCCAAGGTTAAAACAGGTATAACTAAGAGCAGAATTTATCCCAAATAATTAACAAATTGGAGAGAGCGGGCAGAGATGAGGGGATTTCCAAGGGGAATTTGAAAAAATGAGGAAGCTAATAAAAAAAAGGCTCTAACGTTCAAAAGAAAGAAAATTAAAATTCTTAAACTCTCCCAGGAGGCTACTTAAGCACCTCATAAATAACTAGAAGCTTACTTTACAGCCTAAAATTAGACTCTTTTGTTTTTATCCTGACATAAAGAAATCTTTCCTCACTCCCATCATTCTACAATTCAGATAGGCTATGTCTACACTTGCACTTTTAAGTCGACTTTAACTAAGTCGACTTAAAGTCGACTTAGTTAAGTCGACTTAGTGTGTCTACACTTAAAATTAAAGTCGACTTAAAGGGGAACTTACAAAGTCGATGGTCAACTTCTAGGGGCTAGAGGGACCTTGGGCAGGTCCACGGTGGCAGGGGGGCACCCCTTTCGTGCAATGGGGCAAAGGGGGACAGGGACCCTGGCAGGGCATGTGGACAGGGTGTGATGCTGTCTGGATTTAGGGAAGCATTTATGATATTATTTTCTATTCATATATCCTAAATGCTCTATAATCCATAGGAGCTATGTCATGTTTGGTATCAATAGAAAGGTAGTAATTTGCTGGGAATGATTATATAGTTTATGTCTAGGAATTCTATTTGGATTAGAAGTTAGTTTAGATAGGAATTTTGTGTTCTATCTATACTTTAACTTGTGTGATTTTTATGGAAATGTCTGAGAGGGGTGGGTGTGTCAAACCATTGTGTCCTTAATGTTTAGGAATTTTCCAGCTACAATGGGTCCAGGGAGTAAACTGATGAGCCATTAAGGACACAATGGGCTCATATCACCTGGCACATTCCTTAACATTAAGGAGACAATGTTTTGACATACCTGCCCCTCTCAGACATTTCCATAAAATCACACAAGTTAAAGTATAGATAGAACACAAAATTCCTATCTAAACTAACTTCTAATCCAAATAGAATTCCTAGACACAAACTATATAATCATTCCCAGCAAATGACTGCCTTTCTATTGATACCAAACATGACATAACTCCTATGGATTACAGAGCATTTAGGATATATGAATAGAAAATAATATCATAAATGCTTCTCTAAATCCAGACAGCATCACACAGGCTCTGCCCTGCCCTTTGGGGGGCCCACCAGGCGCCCTCCTGTGGCCCCCCCCCCAGGGCAAGCTGCTTAAGTCGACTTAAGCAAAGTGTAGTGTAGACGCAGGGTAAATTAAGTTGACTTAAGCAAGCTTAAGTCGACTTAATTTACCAGTGTAGATGCAGTCATAGAGTGGTGAACTGACAGTTAATATTACATATGGATCCATACTAAAATAGTAGGATCCAAATAGCCTCAGCCCCTGCACTTTGGGGGAAATTCAGATCCTGGAAGTTTGAGCATCTCTCATAAGAACTATGAAAATTAAAAACAGATTCCTGAACCAGATCAAACTTGGGTGAGACAGGGAGCATACAAATAGGGTTGAGAGAGTAAGACTTGTAATCCTATGACAAAACCTGTTGTAAATGAGCCACAAAGGAGTGGCTCTGATGTCATCCTTACAAGTAGCTGATGATCTGATTTCTGGAATAAAGTCTGTAAATGTTGTTCAGGGAGTTAAAGATAGAAGGGGGAAAACAGTATTGTTTATAGTGGAGAAGACCTGAGACGCCAGTCCAAATATTCAGTTGTAGTGATGTATGGTAAGGGGATTAAAAAGAGCTGGATGCACAGCAATATCTTGCATCTCACGTTTTGTTTTTTTTTATGTGAGGGAGTCTAAATATATATTTGGGAAAATCCTCTGTAAAACACATTCTAATTTAAACTATTCTAAATAAGGCACAGAAGGTCTGTCCAAAGATGGCTTAATATCTTACGGAAAGCTAGAGAAAATATTACTAAAATGAGATTACCGTATGTACCGTCTATAATGCTGCAGAAGCAGGTGTAGACAGCACCAATTTGCCTTGCAGACAGTCTGCCCTCCCCTTTCACAATCATATGACACTCTTCTGGCCAACTGTAGCAATTTATTATAAAGGAAAACCAATATTAGAAAACGCTGTACTTCAGTTATCTAGTGCAATGCATTTTAAACTCTCTCTCGAGAAATAATCATACCCTTGCTCTTCATTTAATCTTCTGCTCCTCACATGCTTCTCTGCGGCCAGTTCTTTCTCCTCTATTCCTCAGTCCATGCAGTAGGTGCTCCTAACAGAGGTAATTACAGTTTGGTAATTAGGTTCGAGTCCAAAGAACTCTAAGTCGGTCTAACAGAAGCTAAGTAGGTGTAATGTACATGCTGAGTGGATCACAATAAAGTGCAAGGTACAACGGCTTAGAGTCTCTCTGGGTGTACTTCAGCTCCTCTGATACGGTTGTGTGTGTGTGTGTCCATGCTATCTGTACTCTGTATGATTGTGTGCCTTCCTCTCCTACAAGATCTTCTTTTCCTGGAAACATTCTGTAACCCTAGAAAAATCTCTGCTTTTCCTTTTTTGCACAAATCCTTATGCTAGTTACTGGCCATTGCTTACAGCAGTGATGTGAAGTAAAACATGCAGTTCTGTGTTCTGCAGACAGTATGTAGGTTATATGGTTATAGACTTTAGCAGAATCAGCATAAGGTTCAATTCTCAGAAATATAAGAACGAGACTTTCCAACCATTCATGTAGAATGTTATCCAGACTGAAGTTCCTTAGATTTCCCTTCATCTGCACAAACTTCATGTTATCCACCTATAAACTCTTACTACCCTATCAAACACAAAGAGATAACCTTGGAAGAATTAGGTGATAATAGTTTTGCACTCTGATGCCATTAAACAAAGAATTAGAAAGTTAATTACAAAGGTGGGATATGTATTTCCAAGGAGGAAAGTCACAGGCAGGCAAAAGTCATGAAGTCAGATGAAGATCTACTGACTCCTACTCCTCTATGCTAAGCCCTAGACTATGTTGCCTGAACATTTAAGTACTCAAAAAGTTCACATGCTTACTTCAGCAGTACCTAGTTTGGGTGCAGAACAAAGTACCTCTGGCATAGACTCATTCTCTAATACTATTTTGACATTCTTCAAACTAGTAAGTGCTCTGCAAATGAGGGCCTTGGGAAGAAATTAAACTTTTTCAGATATAAGCAAAAATTCTTCATGTTATTTTGGCTAAAGTTCAAAATATTCTCATATTATCTAAACAAATTCATCCATTATTCCTGATTATTTCTGCAAATTCTAGTTGACTCAGCTCTTCATTTTTCTGAGTTAGATAAAGGGAGTAGTTCTGTTTGCAGTGTTCTGTTTGAGACAAAAAGGGGATTGCAAATGGATTCTTAAAAACTGAAATCCTGTCTTCTTTGTGGCATGTTGTCAAGCTCTTGTCACTTCTTCTAAGAGCAGTGTCTTTCTTTGCCCTAATTTTTCTGCCCTCAAAATGTCGGGGAGACTGCTGTACGCCAGTTGGTTTCCACTGTCCCCACAAGACGGTTGCACTTGAGTGTTGCTTTGTCTATTGTTCATTCTGCACTTTGGGATAAAATGCACTACATTTGAGTCCCATTAATTATAATCAGCATTCTCATTTTGGTGACTCAGTTACTGGACTTCTTTCCTGTAAATCTGTCACAGGATCTTCTGAAAGTCTTCAGGGTAAGAGAGATGCCAAAAACACTGGCTCAGATGTATTACTTTAAAAAAAAAAAGTTTAACCTGCTCCTTTTGTTAGCTTTTAATTATTCTCCTCTTCCCTCTTCCCACTTATTTCTAATTGTATACATCTGCCCTATAATACTATAAGATGTAAGGGTCTGCTTGACAATATAGTATGATAATTGGCTCTTTGGACACATGCGGAAGGATGTGCCTACTGTGTCATGAAAATGGTGGACAACGGCAATTCCACTCTCTTGCTCTCAAACTGTGTTCCAGACCCTCAAGTCAGTGATAGGAATCAAAGACATAATGAAATGGAGAAAATGAGCCAAAAAGAGTGGAGAGGAGTGAAAAATGCAGTAGAGTTGGCATATTAGAAGGGAAGTATAATTAGGGAAAGGCCAAAACAAAGAACAGAAGGAAAAAAGGTCTCATTATTATAGGTGGCTATGGGATGTAAAAACTATCAGCATTTATTTTTTTTATTTATTTTTTGCTCTGAAAGCAAAGATAGACTTACTTGTCTGTAATTTTTAGGGTCAACCGTAACACCTTTTTAGAAGGTAAATAAAAACAGCATTAGCATATGATTTTAATGATGGCATGCATGCTTTTGTGCATTAATCATTCATTAATCAGGCTGCTTCGAATCTCCAGAATCACCTATATGACTCAAGAGCCTATGTTCCAGGATGCTGTGTTAAAGAATGGAGACATTGAAAGTGAATGGGACTTGAGTGCTTTTGATGTCCTAACTGCTATGTTGACACACCTTCAAATATTCTTACATTATTTATTATTACCTAAACTCCATAGTAGTCCAGTACACCTACTGGCTCTCTCAGAGGCTTTCTGCTTCCGATATAATTGACTATTTGCTTTTCTATCTTTGGTTACTGGCTCTTCAAATTCCTTCTTAGCACTCCTAATTTCTATCTTGCATTTAACCTGCTAAAGTTTATGCTACTTTCTATTGGCCTCAGTGGGCCAGATTTCCATTTTCTGAATGGTGCTTGTTTAGTCTTGCCTTTTAGAGATACTGTGTGATTTGTTTCAGGTTTTGGCATAGAGATATGCATGCCCTTTGTGATTCTGTCACACCATGCTTAATCAGTATCAAAAGTACACAAAAAGCAATCTTTTGTTGCAAGGCAGAGAGCTGCGAAAATTTCCTATGCACTCCTGGGTTCCCGTGGTCATCATCTTGTGTTCTGAAATATTAGACATGCTTGCCCCATCTGGACATACAGAGCTAACAATCTGTTATTGCTATGAAGTCATTCATCCGCACCTAGCACCGTATTGACCTCCTGCTGCAGTGAATTCCAGAGGCTGACTACATGCTGAGTGAAACATTTCTTTTAGTTTGTTCTAAAGGGACCAAGAGAATTAGCAGTATGCTCATAACAATCCCTGATATAGCAGCATGGGATTGCACTGGTGTGTGTTCAGAGATAATTTCCAAGCTTCCCAAAACACTGCACATCATATTTAGTTGGGGTTTGGTCTCTGGAGGTTCCTCCACAGCTGAATCATGGCAGTAACTGGCAAACTGCTTCTAATTCAATTCTTAAGGGTCAAGCTAGTAAGAGATCTTTTTCCCTGGTACCTCTGTAATGCTGTGTAAGTCCTGAATATTGTTATTGAAGAAATCAGTGCCTGGGATGAAGACTGGTTTATTCCCTCTTATCAATAGTTTGGAGTGCTGGTATTCCAGATAATTAGTTGGAGAAGAGTGATATGAATCATTCCCTCTCTCTTTCCCAGCTGTCTGCATTCATTCCAAATATACACCCTCTACAGAACATTTTCCAACAAATGCTTATTTATTTCCTGCAAATTTGCTTATTGAGTGATTATCCTATGTTGAAGAATTGGCAGGCATCAGGAGGAAAGTGTGGATATTACAGGGGGAATTTTAGATTATTATTATTCCCACACAAAAAGACAGGAAATGAAACTTCTGCTTTATGTTTGGTGACAAGATGCAACATGGAGGTACTGGTGATGGATTTTTAGGTTACAAAGATAATGGAATGTCTGTCTTTAGTTTACAACAGCAACACAATCTATGGAGGTATTAGTGATGGAACACTAATGATTAAAAAGTCTGATATTTGCCAAGTGATAGATTTCTCTACAAGTTACTGTAACACATCGTACCATATAACAAACAAGCCAATTTAGTCAAATCTTCCTTCAATTATATTCATAAGACATTTTTATTATGCAGGGAATGGCTCCTTATCTTGCAACATCTCAGTCACCAGTTTGTTTCTAGTTCTTACTCAATAACTATTTAAGGCTTAATCCCTCTGATTCATCTCATTCAATATTGTAAATGTCATTTTCTTTTTCTTTTCCCAACAGTAACCTCTAATCAAATTTTCTGCGCCTTATTTTTGCAATTCTGTTGTCACTTGACTTTTTCTTATTATTTTCTTCTTTAAGCCCTGTTCTGGCTAGCCTTATTTATTTATTTAGTAAAAATGGACATTTGTCAAAAATGAGGTGAACAGGAACATGGGGGGCAGAGGAGGGGAGCTGCGATGCCTGCTCCATGCAGAGGTAGAGCTCTAATGAGGGAGAGGTGGGGCTGGCAGGGGGGCCTCAGACCAGGCCCACATGGGGGTCAGGGTCTCAGGCAACTGGTTTAGGCCAGTTCCACACAGTGTCCCATTTTTCCTTTGGGAAATACGGTCACCCAACTTAATTCCTACCACAAAGCCAAGTTTTCCCCAACTAATTTAGCTTTCAGCACTAGACTGACACAAGAGGGCATTCTCAAAATATATTTTAGTCATTGGAAACTCTTCAGTCACCTAGAGAATCTTCCAAAGGATTGTGCATAATCAAGATTGTATAGCACCGTTAGCCAAATAAATCCTATTAACCTTCTTAGAACTGCAGCAAAGAAAATTGTTAGTGCCACTGAGAGCCATTTCACCAGCTTTTGGGCATATATCAGTGTGTGTGCATAAATATATATATCACAATACAAGATAACCAAATTTCCTCCCATATTTTACATCCGTATTTGGTTTCCATTTTTTTTTCTAAGCATTCTGCAACTAGAAAATCAATTTTTCACAAAATGTCCATTTTGGCCATGCTCAGATTAAAATCATGTAGGGTGTAACTACAAACTTTATGCAAAAACACAAACTACACTTAGATGTTCAAGGTTACAACAGTGAACAAGGGTTTCATATTTTTATACCAGTTAAGCGTCATATACCGACCCTTATCAATACAGTATAGCTCTGTCATGAAAGGTTTGGGAGGTGAATGGGAAAGACAAAGAATCATTTTGGTCCAAAGTTTGATAATGGAATGGAGTCGTTCACTTCAAAGTCACCAAGTACGATTGCAACTTAAACTTGGTAGTGATGAAAAATGGTTATCCTCTGGTGATTGTTCAGTGGCTGCTGGCCTGCCCTGTATGTATTCTTTGGATAAACAGAAAAGCTGAGTCTCCAGAACTGTCAGTTCTACATCTTTCAACAAAGAAATCTTACAGTAAAATTCAAAGCTGACATCCGTTTCATGATACTTCACTGGAGTCAGTAGTATTCCATGAAGTATAAGTAAATCTGGCACAATCTAGCGATAGCAGGTACAGAGTTAAACTACAGATATTTTCTCCCCCTCACTCAAAGGCTCTGACATAGCCAGGGATAGCACTGAGAATAACTAGAGTAAAACTAAAAATAAAACATATTGTTAACATTTATCAAGTGCAATGAGGAGCTCTCACAGTCAGATGGGGAAAGACAATCAAGTGGGGGTTTTTTTTTGGGGGGGGGGTTGTTTTATAAAGGATGCTTATCCTCTGTGAATATGTGATTCTTGGCCTAACTAACATCTTCCATAAATAAAATTAATTCCTTGGTCATGATGAATGTGTGCGGGGACAAGAGAGAAATAATTCATGCAAGTTGTCCTCCCATTCTGAGTCACCTTGGCTAATAAAGTATCTTCCACAAACTTTTCTGGTTAACGTGCTGCACTGCAGTAGAATCAAGATCAGTGGAATTTATATGTTTCAAAGCGCTATAAATAATTTTCAAGCAGGGCCACTAGTCACTACTATATATAGAATGCAAGCAGTTGGAACAGTATATAAATTGCTTTCTTCATTTTGAATGGGAATGATAAGCTTTTGTTCAAAACTCAAATGTTACAATATCCCCAAAATATGTAGCAGATGACATAAAAAATTATTAGAACAATTCATGTTTTTCAGTTTTCATACCATCCTGTCTTTTACTTGAGAGATAGCAGAAATATATTACACTATACATGTGCTTAAAATAACAATTCATACTTAATTTGCTTGAAGCAAAACAGAGCAGTGATTACGTAAAATCACAGTAGTACAAAAGTAACTTTTTAAAATAAGATTATTCAATACCCCAATCTTCCCTTGGGAAACAGTTTTTTACAAAACCTATAGAATCTATACACTCAAGGCAAAAGTATGATGTTATCTGCAGAATAAAGAGATTTTGTTTATGTGGTATTTCAGGTTGCCTTAGGTGCTTACGAGGATGAGATCTGAGTGGATATCCTAGCAATACAGGAAAATCAGAAGTCAATGTAATATAAGAAACAAACTTTTTCTTTACTGTTTACATGTCTGTACCAGCTGGAAATATGAGCTGTTTGCCTGAGGGAAGGTTGGGCTGCTTGCTGGTCAGAACAAGCTGAAATCTGACCTGTGTGCCTGGAAATAACAACCACAAGAGGGCACCATGGCATCATTCCCTGGCCCTCCCAAGGCATATGATGAATCTTCTGATTTATGGGCTACTTATACAGAGCATTTTCAGAATTTTGTGGTAGAAAATTATATAAATGATTAAAAGAAGGTGCCAGTCTTCCTAACTGTTATAGGAACTAAAACCTACTATATGCTATGTTATTTGCTTTATTCTGAGAAGCCAGAGACAAGATCTTACAGTAATCTAGTGGAAGTTCTGGGGGCACATTTTCCCCCAAAACTCCTGGTAATAGCAGAGAGATAAAAGTTCCACCAAAAGAATCAAGGTGAAGGTGAATCAATTGTACAATTTGTAGCAGCTCTGAAGAAGTTGGTGGAACAATGTGATTTCAACAACATGTTAGATGAAATGCCGTATGACAGACTGGCGTGTGGCCTGCACAGTGAACCAACACGGAAGCACCTACTAACTGAAGCTCAGCTTACCTTACAGAAAGCCATTGATATTGCAGTCTTCATGGAACGGGTCACCCAAGACATGCAATAAATCAGGGCCAGAGTGCATAAGGTATCCCCAGAACCTACCCACGGGGCATTGAGGAGGCAAGAATGTTACTTTTATGGAAAGCAAGGTCACCATGCTTCGGACTGCTGGTGTAAGGAGCTGTGTTGACAATGTGGCAAGAGAGGGCATATCAAACATGCCTGCAAACAAAGGAAGGATGAGCCAAACAGAAGAGGCAGACCAGAGAAAAATGAGCTGGTGGTCTGGCGGACCAAAAGGAAAATTCTGCTTGCAGTAGAGCAGACACAAGATGATCAAGGCAACACCTAGTGAGAAGATGTAGTGTCACTCCACGTTTTGTCTATGACAGCTGGCTCACATGAATTCTGGGAGAGACCTCTGCTGGATGGTAAACCTGTACGCATGGAATTGGACACTGACATAACAGTTTCATTAGTTTCAAACACCGTGTATGAGAAGGACTTAAGGCATCTGCTACTTAAGCCAATAATAGCTGTTTTGAAGACATACACTGGAGAGGCTATTCCCCTGTTGGGTTCTATTAATGTGAAAGCAGAGCTCAATAAACAGACTGCAAGGCTGCCACTGTTTGTGGTGAAAGGTAATTACTCAGGCTTAATGGGAAGGTCTTGGATTAAGAAGATTCAACTCAATGGGGCAGAATAATTCCCCAGGGGGTCGCCCGGAGATGGGGCAGTCTACCCTCATCTCCCAGTTTAGTATTTATTCTTCTCAAGGGGGGAAGGCATTCTCTTTTCTGGGATGAGGAGGGTATTTTCACTGGGGAGGGGGAGGAATATGTGGTGTTTTGGGTTATTTTAGGTGCTTGGGTTCCATAGTGATAGATGGGGAGGTTGTTTTAGTTCTTAGGAAAAACCTGCTAGACTGCTTTAGCTCGAGTCTAATAAAGCACACAGTACAAAGCTGTCAGCTATATCTCTTCAATAATCCCTTTAATGCAAGAATCTACATAACAAGTTATTATTAGATGTGCTGAAAATCTAGATCATCTAGCTGGGAGAGATGCCCAGGTAATCTCCACACCTGATTTTAACACTAAGAGGGAGGAAAACAAAAAAGTAAAGCAGATAGCAGTGGGTAAGAAAATGAATATCAGGAGGAAGGGTGATGTAGATACCAGTCTAACAGATTTCATAAGGGGGGGTGGGTCAGATTTCACAGTCCGTGACCTGTTTTTCACAGCTGTGAATTTGGTAGAGCCCTAACTCATAAGTGACAGATTAACATCTCTCGAGACTCAATTCCTCCATTTTTCCAAAGGACAGGAACAGCACTACAAGGAGTAAAGCAAACTTCTCCATACTGTCTGCCTTTGTGTCTCACTTACAAGCAGGAGTGTGGTGTCCTGGGTTACCTTGGTTACCTGAGGTCATTGGGATTGCCATAGTGATAGATGGGTGGGTTGTTTTAGTGTTAGGAAAACCTGTTTGTCTGGTTTGCCTGCTGCTCAAGAATAAAGGTTCAGCATGGAGCTGAGAGTTTGCTGCCTCCTTATTAACAGATTATAATACATCTACCCATATATCTAACAAAGGAGTGCCTAATTCAGTGTTCAAAGTTGTTCAACCCTTTGTTTATCTTTTGAGACTGCACTGATTCCTTTTACAATGGAGTTAGCACAACTTGTGCTCCAGCTAACCTGCTCTCCTCCCAAGGTAACTCTCTGCTACTGAATTTTGGCTTCTCATGACGTAGCCATGGAGTAAATTTAGTAAAGAGACAGAAAGAGAAATACAGGAGAAACATTTTTTTCCTTTTTCAAACTTTCTACTCCTGGGAAGAAATAAAATTGAAAGAGCTTTATTTTACTCACTCACTCAAACACACACATGCACGCGCGCTCACACACACCCCCAGATCTGGATCCAAAGTTAGATCTGGATCCAAAGTTCTTTGTATATCAGACCAAGTCAAGTTCCTGGATTATTCCCCTAATTTTGTAGTGTTTGAAATGTGGGTATAATTTTCCATCTTGGGTGTCTCTTTCATTAGTACCCAGAAGATTCTTTCATAAATATTACTATCTTAAAATGAGAGATCAGGTGGTGTTTTGGAGGTCCATCTTTTCTATGGTTTGACCACACAGCAGAAGACTTCTCATTTTTTAGTGTCTAGACACTCATTTATCCCAAACCTAATCTTGAAACTAACTGACCTGCTGAAATAGATAAAGAAGAGGAAAAAAAAAAATCTCTTGGTAGGAAAAGGCTGAAAGAGCTGGAACATAGAAACACAATATTTCTTTCTTAACTTTGTTAGTTTATCAAAGATTACCATGTGTATCTGTCTCTCAAGTATTTATAAAGGGTGAACAAAAGGGTGATCAAAAGGGTGAACAATATTTTCTTACCACAGTCCCACATTTGTATATGATGACCTTATTCATGAGCAAACAGGTCTCTTCAGAGGCATCACAATCTAGCCCTATTGGTGTTTCAAAGGAAGATCTTTCCAGTATTTAAAAGGGAATCTCAGGGGGATCCAGCTAGAAGAGGTTGACCAAATCCTTTTCAGTGGATGGGATACAAACTTGCTTTGCCTCAGACCACTCCTGGGGGAGGACAAATCTATGCTTTTAGGAGAAGGAATACAGAATAACTCTTGCTGATATAAGAACTTGCAAGAGAGCCACTCCCACCTCAACCTACCTGAGAACTAGCACCCAACTCCTCCAATTCCTTTGAAACGTTATTTATGACTGCAGACCATGGCTGGGGATTGCTAAAGATACAGATGGTATAGGACAGAGTGTCTACTCATTATCTCTCTCTGAAGAAAGCTAAAGGCTAGCTGAATTGAATGTGTGCACTTCTGTAATAGGCTAGTCTGAAGGTGTGGCATTTACAAAGTTATATTGGTGATAATTCTTGTTAACTCTTTTTCTGTTGAGGTAATACACACTTGCCTAACCAACTCACACATATGGATGGCAGACTCCAAACTCTCAATCTCTAGATGGGAAGTGCCTGGTCTCTGGGGCACAGAGAGTCTGAGTATGATTTAAAAACATCTTAAACTGAGCCATCAAATAACTAGTGACCACAAGCAGGGAATTCACATCTGAGGGCATGTACACACGATCACTTTATCACGCATTAACAGTCACTACTGCGCGATAACAACAACAGCATACACACGTGTAATAGGGCTCTTGTGCGTCAACAGCCCAGTTGTAGCGCAATAGAAAAACCACCTCGACGAGGGTGGTAGAAGTTAACACGGAACAGCTGTTGCGCCTTTCCACTCATGTGTACGCTTACCGCGCAATGATTGGCCTCCGGAACTGTCCTAGCATTCCAAAGTCATCCTCTCTGGTCTTCCCCCCACCCGCTCTGTGGCCGTGACGAAACAGTCAGTCCCCGCCTTGTTTCGATTCCCGGGATTTTCGAATTTCTCATCTGTTTCACTTCCTGCTCTCTTCCTCGTGGAGTGGAGTGCAGCTCTGATCTTCACTAGCAATGGCGGCCCATCGTGGAAGACGCGCACCCCTTTGGAGCACGGCAGAGGTGCTGGACCTGATCAGCATCTGGGGAGAGTCCGCTGTGCAGGCGCAGCTACTTGGCAGCAGACGAAATTTCGATACATATGGCATAATTTCTCGGGCCATGTCCGAGAGAGGTCATGAGAGAGACACTGTGCAGTGCAGATCTAAGGTGAAGGAGCTGAGAATAACCTATCACCGAGCAAAGGAAGCAAACCACCGTTCGGGATCAGCACCTGCTACATGCAGGTTTTACAAGGAAATAGAAGCCATCCTCAGCGGGAACCCCACAACAACCACCAAGAATCCTGTGGACACATCAGCCCCCCCTCATCCAGTGAATGCCGGACCCGAGCAGGATGAGGACGTGATCGATGAGGAGGAGGAGATGGAGGATGACCTGGAGGAGAGCGCAACAGCGTGTAGCCAGGAGCTGTTCTGCACCCCCGCTGAGACGTCCACCCAGGACATCAATTGCAGCGTGTCCTCTGAGATGGCAGAGGGGGGTTCAGGTAAGTTTGTCTTACGTGCAGCTATGGCTCCCGCTAAAAAATCATTGTCCGGGGAGGGTGGGGGTGCTTGCTGTCTCGGTCCCCGCTGTGCACGCTCTTTACTATGCATTCATTAGAAGTGCATCAACACAAGCACTGATTGTCAAAAAATCATCTGTATTTAGGTCACTAAAGGTTTCCTCGATGTATCGCCAAAGCCTCCTGCTCAGGTTAGATGGGATAGCGTCTGTGTCTACGCTCCCGTATAAAGATACTCGTCCTCGCCAGCTGCAAAGCACAGCCCTGGGAACCATGGCAGCACACAAGGCAGCAGCATACGGTCCCGGCTGGCATCCAGAGGCATGTAAGAGATGTATTCTAGCTGGCAGGGGCACTCTGAGGAGAGAGATATCGGGTTCCATCTCTGTGCCCAATGCAGACTGTTAGCCCCCAGTAAGGTTTCTATTAGGACGTACCTTGTCCACTTCAGCAAAGCATAGGATGTTGACTGCCCTATACCTTCCAGTGGAATGTGCTACTGGAAGGTTACAACGGTTATCTAGGCTATGTGTTAACAATAGCTTTATTATTCTTTTTTTTATTAGATTCGACCTTCACAAGGCCGGTGTCTACCCCAGCTGACCGCATGAGAAACATTCGGCGGCGTGCTCGAAGAAACAGGGAGGATATGTTTCAGGACCTGCTAAAAGCAACACAGGAATCCGCAAGGGAGAATCGAGTCTGGAGAGAGGAATCCCAACAGAGGAGGCAGAAACATAGGGACGAACTGATAAGCGTCATGAAGGAGCAAACAGAACTGCTCAAGAGCATGATTGCTTTGCAGTCCCAGGCGATTAATGTCCGGGCTCCACTCCAGACAGTTCAGCCGTGTCTGCCTCCCACTCCCCATAGTCCCTCAAAGCATTTCTTTGAAGGCCACCAATTCCCCTGGTATACCGCAACATCCAGTCCCTCACAGAGCTACTTTTTAGAGACCCGCAGCTACACCCACCTGTAAACCCTCCAACCCCCCCCAACCACCACCCTCCCCTTTTATCTTTTAATAAAAACAGTAACAAAAAATTTGAAGAGTGGCTTTATTTGTACACAGCACAGTGCAAATCTCATAAGGTGCACTTGATGTGTCCTTGAAGGAAACTACGGGAGGGCATCATTGAAATGCTCCCTGAGTGCCTCCCTTATGCGAGCAGCTCCTCGTTGGGCCCCCCTAATACTCCTAGTGGCTGGCTGTTCGTATGCTGCCTCTAGGCGCTGTGCCTCCATAGCCCACCCCGGGGAAAACTTTTCTCCCCTATTTTCACAAAGGTTATGAAGGACACAGCACGCCGCAATCACAGCAGGGATGTTGTCCTCGTCCAAGTCCAGCCTCCCGTACAAACATCACCAGCACCCTTTTAAGCAGCCGAAGGCACACTCCACAGTCATTCTGCAGCGGCTCAATCTGTAATTGAACCGCTCCTTGCTGCGATCCAGGTTCCCAGTGTAGGGTTTCATGAGCCATGGCATCAGTGGGTATGCTGGGTCTCCAAGGATGACTATGGGCATCTCCACATCCCCCACAGTAATTTTTTCATCTGGGAAGAAGGTACCCCCTTGCAGCTTCCGGTACAGTCCAGTGTTTCTGAAAATGCGGGCATCATGCACCTTTCCCGACCACCCAGCATTGATGTCCGTAAAACGCCCCTTGTGATCCACGAGTGCTTGCAGCACCATGGAGAAGTAGCCCTTCCTGTTTATGTACTCGGTCGCGAGATGGTCTAGAGCCAAAATCGGGATATGTGTGCCATCTATGGCTCCCCCGCAGTTAGGGAATCCCATGGCAGCAAAGCCATGCACAATCTCACGAACATTGCCCAACATCACCGTCCTCCGTAGCAGAACGTGATTGATGGCTCGGCACACTTGTGAGAGGGCTAATCCGACGGTGGACCTCCCGACTCCAAACTGGTTTGCAACTGACCGGTAGCAGTCAGGAGTCGCCATCTTCCAGACAGCAATCGCAACATGCTTCTCCAAGGTTAGGGCTGACCTCATGTTGGTGTCTTTATGTCGCAGGGCAGGGGCCAACTCTGAACACAGATCCAGAAAGGTTGCTTTCCGCATTCGAAAGTTCTGTACCCACTGCTCATCATCCCACAGCCGCATAACAATGCGGCCCCACCACTCGGTGCTCGTCTCTCGCGACCAGAAACGGCGTTGCACCGTGTGCAGATAATCGGTGAAGGAGCTGAGCAATGCGGTGCTGTTGCTCTGCAGGGCATCGATCAGCCCCTGCTCCTCGGCGTCCTCGTCTGATTCGGAGCTCATTGCGTACTGAGCAACCAGCCGAGATGTATTTAGAATGCTGAAGGCGACAGTGGAGATCAGAGCAGGATCCATGCTGTCGCTGTTGTGATTGCTCGCAAGTGGTGCGGTGCGTCACTGCACTGTTGAAAATAGGCGCGAGTTGCTATTGACAACGAGGAAGACGCAAGGGGAACACAGTGCACCATGGGAAACTGAGAGTTTACCCATAGCGCTTTGCATTCCTTTCCTTCATCCCATGATTCCAAGCGCCAATAGCGGGAAAATTGAACTATGGGATAGGTGCCCAGAATTCATTGCACTACAGTGAGATATAGCACAGAATTCTGTTGCGTTGCAAGGAGCGACATGTGTACGCGCTAACCCGCAATAAAGGTCACGTGTTTTTATAGCGCGATTGCCATGTTGCGCTTTAATCTGATCGTGTGTACGTAGCCTCAGACTTAATTCCAAAAACTGTATACTCTCATATTAAAAGGGCATGGAATTTCTTAGGTTCCTGCAACCAGCAGTGTGGAGCTACAGGAGCCACAGAGCAGATACAGGAAGGTCACAATATGATAACTTTATCATATAAGACATTAACAATCATTTTAAGAAGAACAAATTATAATACATGCACAATAGACCATAAACAATAAACCTTTTACAGGTCAGTTCATGAACTGGTTTTCAGCAACGGCCTCCAACAAGTCAGTCACTTCAGTCATTTCAGGTTGGTGTTAAAGTCAGAGTTGCTAGCAGTAAAAATACAACATGACAGGGTAGAAAAATATCTTGAAAAGATATAGGAACAGTAAAGATAAAAGAGAATTAAACCTATTAAAAGTATTTACCCTCCATTCAGTATCTTGAGTCAAGACTGTGGTTCACACACATACTAAGTGACAGGAAAAAGAGAACATGGGCTGAAGATATGAACTGATGGGCAGAAGTAAGAAGAAAAAGTAAGTGTATGACAGAAAGGGAGAAGGGATGGAAATAGCTGCTGATATTGCACGAGCAGTATTTGCAGACTGCTCCCCCTCAAAAAAAAAGCAGCTAGATTTTTTTCATAAACAATTGACCAATAAAACATTACATGGAAATTCCTCATACATTGGTTATGTCCTCTCCACAGATGTTAGCTGCTTTTGACTGGAAATAACAGTGTAAGGCAAAAATTTCCCAGAAAAAAAAAACATTTTAAAATCTTTTGATCAAAAGAGATTCATCTCAGCTTCACATGAGTCAGGGTGAGTGATTTTTGGATAGCCCTTTGGAAGCTGTATCTGGACACAAACAGACAAGAGCTCTTGAAGCAATGTGACTGTAAAGAAAATGAAGGTAATTTCTGTAACGGAAATGGAGGGAGTAGATGAAAAACAGAGAATGAGGGCTAGAGGGATTCTCAACAAGAGCTTGCAAAAAAAGCAGCCAAATTCACACAGTATCAGTTTGGTTCCCAAAAAGGATTTAGTCTCTATGATCCAAAAAGAGTTTTTCTAGCTTTCAAAACAAATGAAGCTGCCAGCTGTTACCTAATCTATCATAGCAATAAATAAATAAATAATTTTTTTAAAAAAAATCATGTTCTGCAGCATCAACAGAAAAGGTGAATAAGAAGCAAACTTCAGACATTCCACAGAGCTGCCTTCCAGAAGAGCTCTGGCTAGCTGGAGAGGAACCAACAGACTTGACGCGCAAAAGCAAGATAGGATATGAATGCCACAAGACCTTGGTAGCACAATCAGCCACTGTAAACAATTATAACTGGCTATATTGGGTGTTTCAAACATTTATAGCAGTTGGACAAATTAACTAGGGTAAATGGCTGTGTGACAGCATAGCTATTCAAACCAGAATAATTATATAGTGCCCTGAAAGCTGTCAATTGTGGAGAAGGGCCCTTAATATGCAATTTTTAATGGACAAATATGATCCCTTAATGTTCACTAAACATATAAAATGAAGGAGTCTAAGGGGGATATTTTTTATATCAACTTTTGCCCAGGATACTCTTAATAGTAAGTTTTTGAAGTTTATGCAAGATGTCTTTTCTACATAGCCTGCCTTACAGAGAAGTTAACATTCATAGTAGATAGTCACTAAAATCTGTTGCTAATAAATGTCTAGAAATGTTTATATTTATAAATGGAAATAAATGTTTGCCTATCTAAGACTTAAGGTTCCTAAATTAAAAAATGTAATCACACACACACAAAAAAGCACTACACAACACCACCACCCTAGCAGCTGTTCCAATCTCTTAACCCATAAAATAATAAACCAAAGAGCAAATCAAAAATTCTTTTCTCCCATTCACCAACCGCAAATGGCTAATAGATAAGCCTTACACCATGGTCTGAAGGTCAAGAATTCCAGGCTATTTCAGACCAAGAATGCAGAGCATCTAGATGGGATATCCACATCACAAAAGCCATCACCCCAAATGTTGCCTTTAAATTATCACCTTATTATTAAACATTTGTATTATAGTAGTGCTTAAAGCATCCAACCAGATTGGGCCCCCTTCCAAGAGATGCTGTTCTCACATATTAAATAAAAGGTTTTATGTTCAAAACAAGTATATCCTCCACGTAAAATTAAACACACTTAGTTAGACAGCATGCCAGAAGCTTTTACTATTGCTACCCACTGTTATACATGACATCTAGAAGAGAAGAGCTCATTCTAGCACTTTCTACCAGCAGTGAGTAATTCACAGACACATAAAATGCTATCACTCATCTGTTTAAGTGACCAGTATTTTAATGTTTGTTTTGGTCATGCCAAAGCCAGTATGATGAGAGTCCTATTAAGGAAACTTGGATTCTTCCCACCCAGAGAACATTCTGTTGACTTTTGCTCTACTTTGTTGATATGGGGTGTGGAAGCAGGACTGAATCATGTTTCCTCTCTTCTTTCATTTATAGTAGAATGGAAACGTTACCATAATGGAGGTGAGGAGAAGGAGGAGCCATGTAAAATAGTACTTGAGGGCATTCACTTAATTGCATTTGTGTCAGGTATAGCTTATGAGTGACCAAAAGTCAGCCAATGAAATTCAATAAAAAAGTCTTGCCTGCTCCAGAACAAGATGTTTCTTCTGCCCTGCCCTCCTCTCAAATATGACCAAGACATTTGAA
Source organism: Pelusios castaneus (assembly GCA_007922175.1). Classification (NCBI taxonomy): domain Eukaryota; kingdom Metazoa; phylum Chordata; order Testudines; family Pelomedusidae; genus Pelusios; species Pelusios castaneus. The sequence goes on from ML685767.1 coordinate 9,470,569, forward strand.
GTTCTTACTGTGAAATTATTAAGGCCCTTGCATACAAGTCTCTTCTTCCTTTACCCTTAACCAGCTTAGTAATTTGGCTTCCAGGAGATTGCAAGTCTATATACAATGCCAGCACATCAGGAAAAATATTTTCAATCATTCATGCTCATGAGACAAAAATGCACCTCTAGCCTTATTGAAAAGATGAACTTATCCATCTTCTTGTTGTGGTCCTCATGAATTTACTTCCACTAAAAACTCAAAAGTCACCATCTGAATGACATTTTATCAACTGCAGTTCATGCTAGTCATGGGATTCTGAAACAGCAACACACAAATAGCTCCCAGTATTATGCAGGCCATGGGGCTTTCATGATATATCCTAAACACTATTTGTAATGAGGCTTATGGCACTTTTGTCTACTCATGGTTTTTCATTTCATGCATTCTGTTTCTCTAAAACAGCATTTCAACAATCTCAAAGTTCACCATTTTGTTTTTGTGGGGGAAAAAGTTATTAAAAAGTCTAAACTGCAATGCTATCACTGCAAAATTAAAAAACTACTCTAGTGTTTGTCAAAAATATCAGAATCATTTAATTTTATTTTAAGAAATAGTTAAGCAATTCAAACAATTAACAAAAGAAAGAAAACAAAAGCACACATAAGTAATTTTAAACCTTCCAGTTTCATATTAAAGAAGTTTCCTTTCATCCTGTTTTGTGTCACTTCCTGTCTTCCTTAAATAAACAAAAATAAATTTTGTAGGGACATCTATTATGCTCCTACTTAATATGTCTAGATGCATGTAGGCTTCTATACTATGCTCTTTACCCCTAGTAATTGAATGTTCCTGGGCATGGACTGATTGAGTAACACTTTCAGCAGGAACCTGACTCCTAGACTGTGTTTGAGAACACTTGTTCACATAGGTACGTTGATCCAAAAATGGAAAGAATGCCAAGTGCACATCTCTTCAGGTTCGTGTAGATGTCTTGTAAGGAATTCCACACATCAAACACAAGCTGATCCTGTTTGCGGAAATAGTGCATTTCTTTCCACCTCTGTTTTAGTGCAAGGGTAGACTTTTGTCTTTCTAGATTTTCAATGTCTTTCACTAAGCCACTGAATTTTGAAGTCCACAGCTCCTTGGTCGGCAGATCGGCCAATTCCAGCTCAAAATCTGGTTGCTTCCCGCCCACGAAAGCAGAAAAGTTGACTGAAGACATGTCAGCATGAAGGGGGTTCAAAATAAACATTAAAGTTTCCCTCTCCTCTCTGAACTCCTGAAATCGCACAGCAAACGATTGTTGCATGTTTAGAATCACATGTCTGAGATTCTAATTGTCAAGCTCATTGTTCTGCTCTTTGAATTGTTTCAGTGATGGGAAACGAACCAACGAGCAATTTTCCAGGTCTCTCGCAAACAAAGTTTGTTTTTGCTCAAATGACAGTACTTCTTCCAAAAGTGAGATAGCTGTGTTTCCCCCTCCTTGCAGCTCTCTTTTGAGGTCATTTAAATGGGAGGTGATGTCAACCATGAAGTAAAATTTCTGCAGCCACAGAGGATCTTCAAGTTCCGTGCATTCTTGGCCTTTTTAATGCAAGAACACCTTCACTTCTTCAAGACAGGCAGCAAACCACGTCAGCACCTTTCCCCTTGATAGCCAATGTATCTTATTGTATAAAAGCAGGTCGGAATATTGAGAGTTCACCTCTTCCAGAAGTTTGCAGAACTGTCAATGGTTCAGTCCTTTTGCCATTATTTTGTTGACAATTTGCACAACCAGGGTCATCACTTCCATGATCTCAGGTGGAAATGTTTGTGCACAAAGGGCCTCTTGGTGGATTATACAGTGAAACAATATCACCTTTTGATCCAACATTTTCTGCAGCAGAGTCACAAACTCCTTATGTGCCCCTCTCATACTCGGCGCCCCATCAGTCGTGACAGAGACCATGTGGCTTGTATTGATTTCTTTGGCCTTCAGACAATCTACAATTGCTGTAAAAATATCTTCTCCCCGTGTCTGGCATTTGAGCGGCAATAGTTCAATGAGCTCCTCTTGGGGACCCTCTGAATTCATATACCTGCGGAGGAGGGCAACCTGTGCTATGTCATCAATGTCACATGATTCATCACACATGATTGAGTAGGCCGGAGCTGAGTTTATGTCCCTGATCTGCTATCTGTGGCTATTTTTATTGATCAGTCCCTAACTGTCTTTGCAGACAACAGCATATCTTTATATTTCTGAATGACTTCTTTTTTGTTTTGGGAATCTGCAAACAATTTATCTATTCCTGCCATGAAGCACTCCTTTATATAATCACCATCTGTGAACGGATGTCCATGTTTCACAATCACTTGGATTACCACGAAGCTAGCGGCAGTGGTGCTATTTGGTGTCTTCATCCATTGTGAGAAGCTATTCTTACTCTGCTTCGCTTTGTGCAGTAGCTCCTCAATTGCCCCCTTCTTGAAATCTCCAGCTGGATATTTCTCAATGAATGAAGCATGTTTGCGTGCAAAATGCCTCTCAAGATTTGACTTTTTGTTGTTAGCTAGTTTTTCATTGCAAATTAAACATAACGGGAACCCAGCTGACGTGGGTATAAATGTGAACAATTCAATCCATTCATTTCTGAAGTCTCGTCTTTCAGCCTCAATTTTTTGAAGCCATCTGACCCTTCATATAATTTCAGTTTCATTTTGAACTGAATGCCAGTTTTTACTGCTGCTAATCTTTGTTGCACACAGAATGAAACACCTTGGTCTAAAATCGAACACTCATGCGATGCACCGTGCATATTCTCTGGGCAGCCACAGCTGTGGCTGCTGGACAGCTGTGGTGAGAACGCCTGGCCCCAGCTCAAGGGGACCGGGCATTCTCGCCACAGCTGCCTGGCTCCCTGTGCTCCCTCTGGGCAGCTGTGGCCATGGCTGCTCAGCGCAGAGCACGGGTGGGGGGCGGGCAGGTGAGGCTGTAGCGAGCTCGCCCATTCCCGACTGAAGGGGGCCGGGCAGCTGCAGCTGCCATACCTGGCCCTGAGCCACAGGGGCTGGGGAGCCACGGCAAAAAAGCTCGGCCCCCTTGCCTCCGAGCTGAGCAGCAGCATCTCAGATGCTTGGCCCTGAGCCAAGGAGGCTGGCAGCTGCCGTGAGATCGCTCAGCTCAGAGCCAAGGGGGCCTGGAAGTTGTGGCCAGAACTCCCGCCCTGAGCTAGGCTGGGCAGCCGCATGGCCACCATTGGCGGCCTGAGCTGGTGCCAGGGCCATCTCTGGTTGCTACATTCAACCTCTAGCCTCCTACCTACCCCCTCTCCCTGCTCTACTTTCCCTCCCCTTTCTCCCTTCCTTCTCTTTTACCCTCCCACAGCTCCTTTTTGCTTTCCCCTTCCCCAGTACTCACCTGTGCTGGTCCAGGGAGAGGAGAGAATAACTGGACACCTGGCTCCCTGGAGGGGATTGCCAGGGGGCCACAAGGGGGCAGTCAGGGAGCCGCATGGTTGCAGACCCCCACACAAGCCCCTCCTAAAATAGAAACTGCCTTTCTCTCAATGAAGTGTTACCTCTGATACTTCCTAGTTTTACATTTATATGTTACATTTATACTTCAGTCATTCTACCACAAAACCCCTATGCACTTCAGGCTGTGAGAACAAGTAGGATATATCTGTCTAATGGATTTGTTTAGCAATAGGACAAATCATGCATTAGGTGCCAGAACAAAGAAAAAAGAGGAAGACCATTTGCGTTCAAATGATGCTTTAATGGTTCGCACTCAATTCAAGTGTCTTAACTAAATAATAAAATAAACTAGTAGCATGGTAGTTCATACGAGGATGTCCCAGAAGGAAGTCGCACTGGCAAAATTGTAGCCACCAGTTTTGTGTGTGTGTGTGTGTGTGTGTGTGTGTGTGTGTGTGTGTGTGTGTGTGTGTGTGTGCGCGCGCGCGCGTGCGCTTTTTACAAGGAGTTTCCACAGCACACTTTTGCAAACAGTACAACACAGTAAACTCTTCAGTCACTAAATTTCCCACCTACTGAACTGAGCTGATCCTACACTAGAACAGCAACTTCTACACTATCACACACATATTTGTGCAGGTTTATACATGCATATCATCTAGTCTGCAAATGTGAACTTAATGGAGGAAGTATGCAAAGAGGAAGCTGCAGAAATATTTTCACATCTTCATGATAAAGACGACCAGAGAATGTTATCAGAATATTAGCCAAGTAACAAACATTTTGTTTATACACACCCACCATTACATCAGCTATTGTGCTGTACTTTATTATAAATAGGTTGTAAAAGCAGTGATTGTATTATTGAGTGAGATGATTCCAAAAAAAAATTTCCCTAGCTTGTAAAGCCAAGAAGGGACCATGGACCATATAGTCTGACCTCCTGCATAAAACAGACCATAAAACTTCCCTGAATTAATTCCTATTTGAACTACAGCATATCTTCTATAAAAATATCTAATCTTGATTTTTAAAATGACAAGATTACCCCAATCCTTAGTAAACTGCTCAAGTAGCTAATTACTCTCTGTGTTGAAAATGTGCATTTTATCCCTAATTGGAGTTTGTCTAGCTTCAATTTCCAACCACTGGATCTTGTTATACCTATGTCTATTAGAGAACAAAGAGCCCATTCTCAATTTTTTCCCCAGGTAGATATTCAAACATGAGTGAATCTCTTCTTCAACTCTTTGTCAAGATCTCACAATAAGGCATGTTTTCCAGTTCTTGAGACATTTTCCTCGCTCTTCTTAGAACCCAATTTATCAACACTCTTCTTAAATTGTGGACACTGAAGCTGGACAAACTATTACAGTAGCAGTCACACCAGTGCCAAATACAAAGGTAATTCAACCTTTCTACTTCTACTTGATATTCCCCTGTCTCTGTTTATATAAC
>ML685767.1:9475486-9499034 GCA_007922175.1 Pelusios castaneus
ATAACCAAGGGATCACATTTGCCCTTTGGGCCACAGCACTGCGTTGTGAACTCATGTTCTGCTGACTATCCACCATTTCACCAAAACTTTTTCAGTCACTGCTTCCTAGGATAGAGTCCCCCATCCTGTAAGTATGGATTGCATTCTTTTTTCCTAGATCATTAACTTTCTACATGGCCATATTTAAACATATATTATCGCTTGTATGCAGTTTACCAAGAGACCCAGATCAATCTGTACTTGTAACCTGCCCTTTTCATTATTTACCATTCCCCCAATCTTTGTATCACCTGCAAACTTATCAGTGATCACTTTACATTTTCTTCCAGATCATTGATAAAAATGTTAAATAGCATAGGGCCAAATCCCTGCAGGACTTCATTAGAATACACCCACAGAGTGAAGGTTTCTCATTTACAATTATATTTTGAGACTTGTCAGCCAACTTTTAATATATGCCTTGTTAGTTCTGTAATGTTCTAGAGCTTTTTTTAACATTACTAAGATTTCTGTAATAAACTCATGTTTATTAGCACTAAAGTAAATGTGTAAGAAAAATAGTATCAAATATTAAGGCATAGTGGAAAAACCATAGCTAAAACTTTGATACAATTTCAGAACCTTAATGGAGGAATTCAATAATATATTTTGGCAATACAGGGACAAGAAATCATTAGAAAATATATCAAAAGCATGGTACCACTGTGCACAATAAAAGCCTGTTTTATAGATGGGTACAAGAAGAAAAATTCTTAGCCACTCTCGGCCTCGATCCAAATTGCCCAGGAGCTATTGGCCTAAGAGTTATGTTCAGTTCATTGTGCTAAAATACCCCAACAAAAATAAAGAGTAGCTCACAATCCCATCAATCATTACTTGTCTGGTAGAGCCATTAGAATAACAAACAATCATGGCCAAGACTCAAAATTCACTGCTGATCAAACATCATGAAAGTTATTTGGGTTATGATATGGCAGAAGGGTGTCTATGCAGCTTCAAAAGCCGACCCATCCTGTCAAGCAGGGGCAGAGAAAGTTTGACTCCACCTCTGAGACACTTTAAGAACCTATGAAAACTAACCACTAAATCAATAAAGAACACTCCTCCTGAAGAACAGGGAATTCAATGGCTGACCCAGGTACACCTATAAATTTCCATCCCTTAGGGGGAAAGGCATACTTATTCTTGGTAGTGATACCAGGATAAATTTTTACTGTCTCACTGAGCAAGCCTCTGGCTTTATAGAATGGAGATGGTAAGAAAGAAAGAAAGAAAGAAAGAAAGAAAGAAAGAAAGAAAGAAAGAAAGATGGTGGGTCAAGAGGCTCCTGGCAGGTTCACACACATCTGAACTGCTATCCCTCTGACCAGTTCACAAACATCTGTTGGTGAATGGAATACTCTATTGTACTTACATTATTCAGCCACTTGGAGGTATTGTGTGTGAAATACCATAGGTACAGGAACCTCAGCCATATTTGGGACTAAAGGAGTTTATGATGAATACATCTGGTGTGCATCTTGCTCATTTGCAAGTTCTGCAGCCAGTTCATATCTAGTACAAGGACCATGATGTGGAGTCAGGAGCAGGATTAGAGCCAGAGAAGAACTAAAACTGAAGGAAAACAGCAACAAAGTTTGCAAACAGAAAGAACAAAGCAACAATGGTTGCAGACAGAAGGAACAAAGAAACAAAGCTGCAGGTTCTCATCAACATGCAACTTTCCAATAGCCCAGAGAACTTCAGATTTGACAAATCTTCACAATGGACAGACTGGAAGTAATATTTTGCAAGATTTCAAATTGCAATCAAGGTCCACAAAGAAACTGGACTTTACTGACAACAGTCACAAAAATGACTATGCATCAAACATAGCCAGTCCCTTTCAGACTTTATATCTCAGAGAAATGTGGTTTATGAAAGAACATTTTCACTACAGAATTCAAAAACCAAGGGAAAACATTTAATGTTTTCTAAGAACTCTGGAAACATTGGCTTGAAAACTCTGATTTGGGGGATGCAAAACATGAAACTATCAAAGATAGGTTGGTTACTGTGTTAACAGATAAAAATCTTTCATGAAAGTTACAGCCAAATACAGATTTAATCCTAACCACAGCTATACAGAAAGCAAAGTAGTCAAAACTACTAAAACAAAGAACAAAAGGCAGGAGCAACTTTGAAAAACCTAGAACTAGCTTAGAAGCTATAAAAAATTGCATGTTTAGAGTCATCATCATAAAACTCTTGAGGCAAGGAGAAAGAACTCCCGAGCTTGAAGGGACAAATTCCAGTCAACGCGCACAAGACATGAAAAAAGCTGTATCCCAAGAGATGGTGCACGTCTAGCCAGAGTTTCTTCCCTCTAGGAGCAAAGTGAGTTGTAAGGAAGAAAACTGGTAAGTTGATGGACTGCTTCAAATGAAATTCCAAAATCACATTAGGAATAAATTTAGGATGAGAACATACTACCACTGTATCTCACTGGAACATTATCTGACAGGAATCATCCTTCAGAACTTTGAGTTCATTAATTCTCCTGGCTGACACAAAGACAACACAGACGACTGTCCTGAGAATGTGGTGGTGCAGGGTACATTCTGAATGACGTTTCAAAGGGGGCTTCCTGGGGTTTTCCAGGACAATATTAGGGTCTCATGCAGGACAGGGTTTCTTTGACAGGTTTGTAGGTACATAGTAACTCCTTCAGGAATCTAAAGACCGTGGGATGTTAGCAAAATAAACATTACTCAAGCAGTGCATGACACATAGGGTGCTTCTACACTTGTAAATTAAGTCAACTTAAGCTTGCTTAAGTCGATTTAATTTACTCTGCGTCTACACTACATTTTCCTTAAGTCAACTTAAGCAAGCTGCTTAAGTCGACTTAAGGAAAATTAAGTCGACTTTGTTAAACCTAGTTTAAAGTCAACTTTAGGTTTAAGTCAACTTTCTAAAGTCAACTTAAGCCAGTGTGGATGCAGAGTAGCCTTAAGTCGACTTAGGGCTCTCCAGGACTCCCCCACTGCCCTCCCTGCCGGGGGGGTGGCACAGGGGGAGCCTGGCATGCTCCCCCACAGGGCACGGCAGAGCCCTGACCACCCTGCCCCAATGCCCTGCCAGGGTCCCTGTCCCCCTTTGCCCATTGTACCCAGGTACAATGGGGCAAAGGCTGAGCCCCCTGGCACTTGGCAAGGGGTGCCCCTCCTGCCACCATGGACCTCTCCCAGGTCCAACTAGCCCCTAGAAGTCAACCTAGGTGTCCAGTGTGGATGCTCTAGGTCGACTTTGTAAGTTCCCCCCTAAGTTGACTTAAAATTTAGGTGTGGACATGCTAAGTCGACTTAATAAAGTCGACTTAAAGTCGACTTAGGTAAAGTCGACCTAAATTAACAAGTGTAGACATAGCCATAGAAATCACTGCTGCAAGTGGTTCTTCATGGAACTGAATGGAAGGCCAGAGTGTTTCGAATGCAGGATGTAGTCAAGGATCTTTGGTTTAAAAAAAAAAAAAAAAAAAAAAAAAAAGCCTTAAAAGGATAAAGATTAAACTTAAAACATTCTCCATTTTCAGGAATAAATCCTCCTCATGAAAGGCTTCCTGCTGTGCAGAAGAATCTCTTGTTCCTGTATGGAGCGGTGCCTATCAGTGGCACTCAGCTAGCCAACATCAGGCTGTCAGATGCAATGACTTCATGTCCAGATGGAGCATCTGACCTTGCTTCTACAATTTTAAGTCCAAACAGTCTGGAAGCAGAATGGAGGGCTGAAGAGCCATCCAGAGAAGGTCTGATAGCCAGAATTCTTTCACTATTATGGTCAGAATTTGGTATCAGATTTTGTGTGACTTAGTCCCATCTGATCTTGCATATCACCCCTTCCACAAGATGCAAGACAGGAGCTCTGAGACATCATTAAGGAAGAGCAAATGGTAGCCAAAGACATCCCTTCAAGCAGCCATGAATGCCTGTGAAACACAGCCGCACAGTCCATCACCCCCACTTGACCATTGTTATGGCAACCTGGCAGGGGCAGCTAAAGGTAATGTCTCAAAAAGCTGGTGGGCTTTTTCCTCTCTTATCAATTCTTCAAATGTCCAGTGTCACAGTCATTCAGGAGAACAGCTCAATGAATGTTTTTGACCTGTCCAGAACCAGGGAAGAAGACAACAGGATCTGGGAAAGGAAGAAGGATGTTCCTGATTGTTTGGTACCAATCCTTCCCCAAGGATTTGCTCTTGCTCCACTTATTTGTCTGGCCAGAAATGCATATAAAGAGCCCAAATTTTATCCTCTTTCTAGAATGATATGAAAGGGGATCATCACCTTAAAGACTGGGACAGAGATCCTGAATAAGTACAGGGTAGCTCCTGGTGCATTATATTGGTATGGCTGGTTTAACTGGGATTGACCAGGCCATTGACATGACTGTGGCCCATATGTGGATGCTCTGAAGGAGCCCCTAGGCTGCAATAAGGGATCCTCTCCTGATCAGGATAGAAAAAGGCTCCATAGTGGAGGTAGCTTATAAGGCATATCTTAGTGACAAGAAGTAAAAATCATTGCAGGGAAGTAAGGACACCATGGGGGACCTCAATATTGGGAGATCAGGAATGTTTCAGTGCCAAAAGTAAATGGATGATGAGAATGTCACTAGAAGCAATACAAATCCATCTAGTAAGGAAATGGCTGGTAGTGGCAGTGATTCTATGGACGTCATCACTGTTGATACCAGTGCTGATGCAGAGGCTGCTGTTGGCTTTGCGTAGCACCTCTTCTGCACTGAGCTGGAGCCAGCATCCCTGAAAAGGCAGGATGCTTAGTGGTTTGTTCCCTGAAAGACTGATGTTTAGGCCTCCATGTTGAGGCCAACTTTGCCCCTGTGCTCAGTCCTGCCTCGTTTTATGATACCAGAGTTTGATGCTGGGGTTGTCAACGCTAGAGGAGACTTCAGTGCCAAGTCCTTGTCTGAAGCCAATGATTTTTTGTTGGTACCAGTCCTGGAGGTCATGTGAGCTGGTAGGGACATCAATGGATGAGTTAAATGTCACATCCATCTTTTAAATGGAACTTCTCTCTGGAATTGAAGTTACACGTGTGGATTTCTCTACGAAGTAGAGTTTGTGACTGGTATTGCTGGATTGCCTTGTCCTGGTCAAGAAGGATATGTACATGGAACGCTGTTTTGGGATGTGGCTATCACCAAGGCAGAATAAGGTATGGCTATGGCCACAACTGAGAATGATCAAACCATCACAAGATATACGTGGCTTAAAGCCTGAAGATTTTCAGTCCACCATTAGTGTGAAGTGAGGAGTCAACTGCAAAGGAAAAGAAGTGGAGAGGGGTATTGTTTAAATGTCCAGTTTTTAAAGCAAATTGAAAATTAATAGATAATAAAAAGTTGAAATCGATGTTCAATAAGCTAAGTCTAGAAATGCTAATGGATAGCAGTTGAAAATTACTAATTCCATCTCTCAGACATTTGCAACAAAAGGGAATTGGGGAACAGTTGTGGCCACTTTACTCTTTATGTCTTCAATGGGGGAGAGGTGCAGGGTGAAATGCATTGGCAGTAATGAGTGAGAAGAGACTTTATTATTCAAAATATTTCCAATCTTCAGTGCAGTAGGCTTAAGCACCCTTACAGTGGGATCCACACAAACATATACTCTAAGAACCATCTAAGGTTAGCAGTTTCTTTGCATAACCCCACACTAACACAATTCTAATAAGCCCATATCACAGAACTACCCAGGAGTAAAATATGATTTGTTTATGTTATCATCTAAATGGGAACCAGTCCATATGCCCAGGATACATGCCTAAGTTTAAGCACAGTTTTCTTTTGAAATCTATATAAATATACTAACCTTCACTTTTTGTTTTGCTAAGTTAAACATACTTCCATTAGACATGATGCTATAATCAGTCAAAGATGCAGGCAAAAATATTTGCTAACATTAAGTATCTTGACCTGGTATTTAATTTAAAGTCAATGATGTCTTGTTAAAGGTTGGTAATTTGAATTACCAGTTACATGCAGTTATGAAGTCTCAAAATAGGAAGTCATTAATTTTTTGCAATTCAATAGACATTAGATAATTGTTATTTTCTTACATCAGGTGCTTGTCTTGCATGCTACAGTCATAGCTTCCTGCCTTCACCTATTCATAACTTTTAGAGGGGAAAGAACTGTTTGGCCTCCACCTAATTTTCTTTTTTTTTAAATACCAGAAGCAGTAAAAGTAGGGGCCAAAGTAAAATACCTCTCCCTATCAGCACCCAGAATTGCCTTTGGGAAACCACCACACACTCTATGGACTAGGGCTTTGTTGTGCTACATTCCACCTTCCCTCCTACTATGTGGTCCTGGAAAAAAAACTGCCAGAAAAAAACTACAGAAGCAACCAATACAGGGATCTCCGAACATTTGTAGAACTTCTATAGTTCTGACTGAAATTTCTCTCCTTAGTTCAAGTTTCTGCAACAAAATCATTGCTGTGATTTTTTCTTTTTTACAGTCTTACTTATTCTGCATATTTATTGAATGATTAACATTAACACGTGGCTATTTTTTGCATGAGAAAGATTTTGAGTAAGGCCAGCCAAAAAAGACAACATGGTTCTTCTAGTCTAACACACTAGATTTCACAAGACTATTGTTATTAAAACTGGACGGAAAAATCCCACATATTGCTACAGGCTGGAGCCCAATCGGCTAAGTAGCAGCACTGTAGAAAAGGACCTGGGGGTTATGGTGGACAGGAAGCTGGATATGAGTCAACAGTGTGCCCTTGTTGCCAAAAAGGCCAATGGCATATTGGGCTGCATCAGTAGGAGTTTTGCTGGCAGATCAAGGGCTGTGATAATTCCCCTCTATTCGGCACTGCTGAGGCCGCATCTGGAATACTGTGTCCAGTTTTGGGCTCTCCACTACAGAAAGGATGTGGACAAATTAGAAAGAGTCCAGCGGGAGGGAACAAACATAATTAGGGGACTAGGGCAGATGATTTACAAGGAGAGACTTAAGGAACTAGGCTTATTTAGTTTGCAGAAGAGAAGACTGAGGGGGGATTTGATAGCAACCGTCAACTACTTGAAGGGGTGCTCCAAAAAAAAGGGAGCTAGGCTATTCTCAGTCGTAACAGAAGACAGAACAAGGAGCAATGGTTTCAAGCTGTAGGTGGGGAGGCCGAGGTTGGATAGTAGGAAAAACTTTCTCACTAGGAGGGTGGTGAAGCATTGGAATGGGTTACCTAGGGGAGGTGGTGGAATCTCCCTCTTTCGAAGCATTTAAGGGGCGGTTAGACAAAACCCTGGCTGGGATGATTTAGTGGGAGTGGTCCTGCTTTTAGCAGGGGGTTGGACTAGATGACCTCATGAGGTCCCTTCCAGCCCTTATATTCTATAATTTATGAAAATGCATGTACGCTGACACAACTATTGAAAATAGGATGCAAGCAGACCTCACTAATGGACACGCTTGAGAGGGAATTAATGAATTTAATTACGTGGGATGATATATATCCAACGAGGAGGCTGTTCCAAAGAAACTGAAAGATGACTAGGGATGGCTCAGTAAGCTATTGCCTCCTTAAAGTATGGAAATAAACATGGCATCCTGAAATGTATGAATGAATGACAGATGAAAAGCCTAATTTTTCCCATAGCAATTTATGGATGTGAACTACAGGAAGTTAATGCTGCTGACATGAAGAAAACGGAAGCTTCTGAAATGTGGTGCTGGCAAAGACTCTTGAGCATCTCCTAGACTGGGGGAAAAGGGGAGACTACTTTATGTGTTAGAAATATTATTAGAGAGAAGCAGAACCTGATGTTGGAAATCAGCAGATGCAAACATGTTTACTTTGGTCACATTAGAAAGAGAGAGAGATTACCTTGAGAAAATCATTGTGGAAGGAATGGTCATGATAGTAAGGGACAACCACTGAGAAGGATGAATGGTATACAGGAAGATCAGCTGCCAGGGGCTCAAAGTTAGTGATGTATTAGGGAGGCTTTAGAAAATTTTGCTATAGCATCACTGATCATACATGAACAAATTGATTTACTTTAATTTCACTGTTATTTATGCTAATGAAGATGGACAATTAATAGCCTGAGAAAATGGTTGTGAAAAGGTAACAAACATGATTTAATTTAAATTTGTTTAGTGTGGAATCAGTATTAGAGGAGTTTTCATTTTACTACTCATTCAGTTTCAGCTCCAGAATCAAATTTTCAAAAGCATTTAAGTGACTTAGGAGCCTAAATTCTATTTCAATGGGAGTCATCTTTTTTTTATTTAATTATTTACTAACATTGATGCTAATATAATGAACATCAAAAATAAACCATATAAAACAAACAACGAGAGTCCTGTGGCACTTTAAAAACTAACATTTATTTGGGCATAAGTTTTCATGGGCTGCAACCCACTTTGTCAGATGCATCTGACGAAGTGGGTTGCAGCCCACGAAAGCTTATGCCTGAAAAAATTTGTTAGTCTTTAAGGTATTACAGCACTCTCATTGTTCTTGCTGTATACAGACTAACACAGCTACCTCTCTGGAACATATAAAACATAATCTTGGCAGTGACTTGTGTGGGGGTTCACCTACTTCTGCAGTGTGTCGGTGCGAGTCACTTTTAAAGATTATTTGGGTATATCTCATTTACTCATTTCCCTGCCATTGCAGGTAATTCAGGCATTGGTGCACCTCAGTGCCCCTATTCACTGCCTGTCGCACATAATAGTCTAGCCTCTTGTGGGCTGTAATATTTTGGTTGTTTGGTTTAGTGTGCGGCAGTCTGTGATACACAGGAGGTCAGACTAAATGACCTACTGGTCCTTTCTGGCCGTAAACTCTATGAAGCAAGAGTAAATAAAGCTCATTATATGTTGTGTTCCAAAGTGATGCAATTCCGTTATTCGAAAACGCACATCATTCCGCTGTGTTTTATGGAGCTAAGAAGGTCCACTTTACCAGTACTTGAGAAACGTGATACATGTCCCAAGCATGTTAACATGTCCCAGATCTAGATGCATTCTTGGACAAGGCTCTACTGGCAGAGAAAATTGGGGTGTATGGAAGATAGATGGGAATGATTATGCCTGTGTTTCAGCAAAACAAAAACAAGTTTATCATTTATTTATTTACTAATTGATTGTGGGACATTGTAGAACTGCCGTAGCAGATGAGAGTTGAGGGCCATCTAGTCTATCTCTGATAGTGGCCAGCATCTGAGGAAAATATGCTTCTGAGAAAAGTATAAGAACCGCAGCTGGAGGCAGAGGGGAGATAATCTGCCTAAGTTTTATTCTGATCTCTAACAAATAGTTAGAGGCTGGCTTGAGCCCTGACATAAAGGAATGTTTTGCATGGAGATGGGGAAAAGGACAAAAAAGAGTTAACAGCCTCAAGGTGAAACGAGAGTGCTAGGGGCCCAGTTCTATGAACTCCTGAGCATTCTTCACTCCAGCTGGCTGCAGCTGTACCTCTCGGCGGCAGGGCTCTCAGCACCTCAAGGGATTGGGCCATAAGGTTGCTGGCTAATGATAAAATACAATATCAGAGAGTCATAGAATTTCTTGTCCCTGTGAATTTAAAGAGTGTGAATCATCTCTACAAACCCCAATAAAACTGTTGCTGTCATTGATGAAATTTAAATCATAAATTCTTACCAAATAAAATCTGTCTATCACTTGTCGGCTTTAACTCTCCTGAACTTATAATACAGAGGAAAGACACAAAGGAGATCATTTTCAACCCTAGTGTACCAATCCATTTCAGTTTGCTATACTAATTTTCTTGTAGTGTTTTAACTGATAGACCAAACTTTCAACTTCCAATTCTCCCTTGTTTTCTATTTCTGTACACCATATATTTCATTAGCTAGTTTTATCAGGCTGTATATGATAAGGCATGTTTTACTCTTCTCTTCTGACAGTTACAACATGCCAGTAAATTTCCTAATTTCTTGTTGCTTTATTTATATTAAACATCAAGATAAAGCTCTGAGTAAAAAGTCCATCAGAATTATATAATGGCTCTAAGAATAGAAGCAAATTCCACCATGACCAATGGTTGACATAGGACTGAGAGAACTCCTGGGGGCTTGTCTATATGGAGAGTTAATACATGACAAACTGGAATGAAATCAAAAGCACTTTAGCCTGCCAAGTTTAACCGGCTGTGTGGGCCTTTAACTTACTGAATGGAAGGCTAGAGAATTATACATTTACACCCCTATTTATCACACACTAACTCTCTGTATAGACAAGTCCTTATTCTATCACTGACTTGCTTTATGACCTTAGTCTAGTCAATTAGTCTTTGCCTCCTCATCTGTAAAATAAGAACAATATAGGTCTTACACCCTCACAGGGTTGTGCAAGTCTTGATGTGTGCAAAAGGTTTTGACATCTTCATCTGAAGGTCCTCATAGTACAAATATATTCTACCAGTTTTTCCATTTTTAAAAAAATGTTGCTATAGGAAGTCACTAAATGACTATCATCACTACTCTTGCAATATGAATGTACACAGGCTGTCAGATCTTGTGAAAGGCTGTTAGCTATGGTACACTTTATTTGGAACAGGGCAGACACAAAGCTTATTTACTGGCAGAATCTTTCTGACTGTACTAATTTCTTAGATGCAGAGCCATTGCTCACAGGATGTATTTACAAAGACACAAACACATCCCTAATGTATAAAAAAAATGACTAAAATACTTTTTCTACATTTCAAAGCCTGAGTGAAAGGATTCATCATGAATGTAAACATGCCTTGTAAACAGATGTTTATAATTAAATGCATCTGCTTTTTATATGTTTTGACAATCAGTTCCGAGACATGCAGAAAATTTTTTTTTCAAACCTGAAAAAAGATTTTCGTTTCGTTTAGGTCAGGTCTTGTTTTAATCTCTACTGATTCATCATTCAATCACTGTTGAAAATATAGTGTTCGCAGCCTGCATACTATTCCCAGAAAAACAAGCTCTCAAAGAAAAGTTGAGATTTAAAGGATAGTTGTGCAACTCAGAAGCTATCATTGTATTCACTGACACATTCCACAGCAGTATTTAGGATAAAAAATTGGGGGGGAGGGGACAAACAAAAAAAATAAAGAAAACCCAAACATTCAAAGGTCTCTTCTGAAGTTTCCTATAAATATAAAATGGGTTAATTCTTTTGTTCACCAAATGACAGCTATAGTGATTTTACAGTGTATCCTACACACTCTACATACACACCAACTCTGTAGAGTTAAAATTTTGAAACAAGTCTCTCATTTTAAAGTCAATTTTCACACTCACACTTCGCCTAGAAGTTAGTAAAATCAGATCACAATGTTTGAAATGCCATTTACCATAATTTTGGGATGAGTGGGAGGGGGCAAATTTTCAGGCAATAAAAGGCAGAGGAACATGGGAAATATCTGTATTATTTTTATGACTGTTGTGTGACCCTCTGTTTGATTATGATTGACTGGCTGTTGCATGGAGCACTAAGGGTTAACTCAGTCCCTAGGTGTTTTAGCAGGTCTATATGAAAGCAGACAACGGGTTGAGTTAATTCAGGTCACCAATGCTTAACACCAGTGGCATCGCTGTCGTTGGGCACACGGGGCAGGGGTCCCAAATGTGCTGGTGACTTCCCCAAGCTGCGCCAAGGAGCTGGCACCAGCAGGGACATTTTAAATCTCCTGCTCTGCTGCACTCCTGGGCACATGGCCCAGGATGGAGCAGGGTGGGAAATGTAAACGCCATGGCTTCCCCAGCTCCAGCAAAGGTAAATACTCTGCTGGGTTGGGGCGGGCCTCAGGAGCTAGGTATTGATGGGGGAGGGAAGGGACTTGGGTGTGTGGGGAAAAGGTGGGGCCCACCGGGAACCAACCACACTGGGTCCAGGGCCGGGCAGGGAGCTAGCCACATGGGGCCCGGGGCCAAGTGGAGGGGGCCTGTGGAGTCTGCTGGGAGCAGTGCTGGGCGCCCCAGGGTATGGAGTCCTGGGGAGCCCAGAGCAGTGCCAAGCTGGGTGAGTGGAGACCTTGCGCCATGCCTCAGTGTGAGGGGATGGGGATTGGGGCCTGTGACCCGATTTTTATTTTTTTTAAAGGAGCAATGCTCCAACTTCTGGAAGTTTACCTTTCCTTTCCCAATAGCATGCATAAACCAGTTGACCAGATTCAAAGGTCCCAACGCAGACAAAGGAACTCTGAAACTTTAAAAAACATTGTTCTGAGAAAGATAGGGAAGAGGCAGTGTCTGCAGAGAACCATACTTTAACCCAGTCCCCAGAGATGGCAGCACACCAAAGATAGGTCAGATCTATGTCATTCTTAGGCAAAATGGGTAAGGTAAGGGTTAGGTAAGATGAGTGTGTGTGTAGGCCTTTTTGTTGTTTTAACCCTTTCTTTCTCAGATTGTTATGTTCCTATGGATAAATAAATAAATGCTTTGAAGAAACTGTCCAGTATTTCTGAATTTTCATACTGATCAGAGCTTGCAAAGGGAAATCTATAGCAGAGGACAAACCCAGTTGGATCTGTTGAGAAAACCTAGTTAGTGAACTTGGAGTGTTGTCTTCTGTAAATCCCATCTAAAAGTGGGGTGAATTGAGGATTTCCCTCTAACAGAAGTGCAGGTAGCAAGCCTGTCTCTTGAAAGTGGTCACCATGGAAAGATTCTGAGTGAAGGGTCAAAGGTACAACCAATCCTGGAACTGTGCCAGCACCCAAGAAATATTTTGATACTATATTTAAGGTATTTTAAAATCTAAACAATAAGAAGCAGATCACTCCTTTCACTGTTTTAAGTATAAAAGCGCAGAATGGTCTCTGACCAAAGAGTTATCCACATATGATATAAAAGTATATATAGAATTAATTCCATACATCTCATACATGGTGGCCCACATCCTGTAATATAATGCATGGCTATCACCTGATAACAGTTCCCTGATTCTAGCAGCTGCTCTAAACTCCACTAGGTGATAAGCAACCACAAAGTTGTCTGCCAGCTAGGACTTGCACTCCAGTCACACTGATTCCTGCCCTGCCGGCCCTGTCATGGCCCAACATAGAAAGAATGGTATAGGAGTCAGCTAATGCTGGATCTATGACAGTTGAGAACTACCTTTCTCTTTAAACATAATAAAAGAATTCTCAGCTTGCAAGTTAAAGCACAAAAGGGGTTGTATAAGCCTAGAACATGTGGCCCTTAATTTATATATAGACACACACATTGGATATTTATCCAGAAAACTGCACTATGTATCCACCCCAAACAGGTAGCTAGCTATATGTAAGAATAATTCTATTTACAAATCCATTACTAATTCAACAAATAATCGGTGCACCCATGCATGAATATATCAGCGGGCAAAATAGGATTTCTCAACAACTTTAATCTTACATAAACTGTGCTTTTTTTTTTTTTTTAATTCAACTTGGCTCAGGTTTCTACTGTTGTTAAACTTTATAACCTATATGTAGCTATGTAGTATATTGTACATATTTAAACAGCCATATTTAGTCCTATTTCCCAAGTTTAGTAAAGCTCAACTGTTGGTGCTTGATGGACCCAATTACAAATTGCTATCCTCTTAATAAACATAGATAACAGAATATGACCTCAGCATATTTACTGCAAATCTTTTCACCAACATTGCCAGTAAAGAGCTATATTTCTCCATTACTATTTCCTAGTTGTACCCATGGGTTGGGACCCTTTGCTGGGAAGGGTACTGAGGCTGGGAAATCCCAACTCCCACATCCAGAGATTATGCACTAACCGCATAAATTATATTGCTGTACTACAGCCAGGTGGGGAGAAAAAACCTTTTGACAAAGAATGTGGACTTTCCAAAGCTGAAGTTTCATAATTTCCTTTTTCCCTTTTAAATTCTATGCAGACTTATCAAGGCTGTTCTGCCTGGGGGCTTTCCCATTTGCTCACTTAGCCTAAGGCAAGTGGGGGATAATTCCAAGCTCAGCCATATCCTGTTCTGATAATTTACTTCTACATAAAACACAATGACTTATTTCCTCACATTCCTGTTTCTGAGATTCTTATACTTGTTGAACCATTTCCCTCCATATCAGACCTTTCGCAGTAGCCTTACAGAGCTATGTATGGAGAAAAATAAATTAGGAATCCTTGCTTCTGCGATGGGGGAGACTCATCCTTTGAGGATAATAATGATAATATGTTGGGAGAAATGTATTCAAGGTGTGTTATGGTTCAGCTCTATTTTACCGTGGATTATGGAGAGATATTCCACTTCTATTAGAAACCAGTTCTTTACATCTACAGAAAAAACAAATTTCAGAGCGGTAGCATGTTAATCTCTTTCAGCAAAACAAATCAGGAGCCCTGTGGCACTTTTAAAAACTAACAAATTTATTTATTGCATGAGCTTTTGTGTGGATAATCACACTACATCAGATGCATGAAATGGAAGCTGTCGCATCTCAGGTGAATAAATAAATACAGAGAAGGATAAGTCACAAGATCACTTCAGTCTTTTTCGGCAAACTAAACAAGTTGTTTTGATTCAAACAGTATAGAACAAAAAAGAAAAGGTGAGAATGTTAAAAGAGGGGAAGAATCACCCTCGGTAATGAGTGAGCCAGCCCAAATCTCTATTCAGACTTAATGTAATGGTGTCCAATTTCCATATGAATTCCAACTCTGCAGTTTCATGCTGGAGTCTTGTTTTAAAGTGTTTCTGTTGAAGCACTGTAACTGTCATGTTTTCCAAAGAACATGCAAGGAGGTTGAAGTGTTCTCCTATTCGTTTTTGAATGTGACCATTCTTGGTATCTGATCTGTGTCCATTTATTCTTTTGTGCAGAGACAGTTCAGTTTGGCCAATGAATAAGGCAGAGGGGCATTGTTGGCACATGATGGCATATATCACACTGGTGGGTGAGCAGGTGACTGAGCCCCTGATGGAGTGGCTGGTCTGGTTAGGTCCTATGATGTCACTTGAGTAGTAGGTGCAGAGTTGGCAACAGGGCTTGCTGTAGGGATCAGTGCCTGCCTTAGTGTTTCTGTTGTATGGTAGGCAGTTGCTGGTGAGTATTTTCTTAAGGTTGGGGAGCTGTCTGTAAAAGAGGAGAGGCCTACCTCCCAAGGCTTGAAAGGCAAGGTGAACACCATAAAAAAAAGACTGAACTGACCCTTCTTACCCTTCTCTTTATTTATTTATTCACCTGACATGCTACAACTTCCATTTCATGCACCTGATGAAGTGGGTCTACACCCGCAAAAGTGCATGTGATAAATAAATCTTTTAGTTTTAAAACGTGCTACAGGACTCCTTTTTAGAAAAAAAAAATAACCACTGGTGCTACCTTCTAGTTTATGACATGAGCTGAACCCTCCATTGGATTGGGAAGGCAGAGAGACACCCTATAGTCAGTGACCTTGGGAGTTTGGTCTAATGATTACATTATGAGACCTAGATTCTTTTTGAGCTCTGCCAGTTCATCAGGCTACGTCTACACTACCTACTTCTGTAGGTATAATTTATGTCACTCAGGGGGATGCATAAACCATTACTTTGAGTGATGCAAGTTACCAACAAATGAGCGCTATGTCAGCAGAAGAGCTTCTCCAATCAACACAGCTACCGCCACCCATTAATGGTGGATTAATTATGTCGATGGGAGAGCTGTCTCCCATCAGCTTAGAGTGGCTACACTAGAGATCTTACAGTGGTGAAGAGATCAGTACAGTTGCCCCACAGTAAGCTCCACAGTATAGACATAGCCTCAGTCAGAGGCGGCCTTTGGCTATTGGGGGCCCTTGGAGAAGGCCCATTGCGGGGCCCCCCTCTGTGGCCCTGGTTCCCCGCCACCAGCCCGCCCCAGCCCTACACCCCCACAACCCCAACTTCCCACTGCCCCAGCTCCCCCTCCTCCAGCCCCAGCTCCCTGCTGCTGGCCCCATCCCCAGGGGCCAGCTCTTCCTCCTACTGCCAATCAAGGCAGATGCAGATTTGGCGGTAGACAAAGCAGGCGATGGGGCCCCTTACTGGTTGGGGCCCTAGGCGTGCGCCTGCTTCACCTACCCCAAAAGCCACCTCTGGCCTCAGTCTAACATTGGACAAATCACTAAACTTTTGAGGCTTGGTTTCCTTTTTACTAAAATGGATTATTAATTTCTTCTCTCACTGATGTATTGTAAAGCTTAAAGAAGTACTTCACTTAAAGAAGTGAAGCATAGTCGCTACAGAAAGGTAATGAACAGTATTATAACCCCTTGGCCACAGAACAAAGCTTGACAGGGGGATGCTATTTACTATGCTCTGAAGCCTCCCAAATGCAATTTTTCAAACAACTTTAAAGGAATTATATAAGGGCAAGTTACAATTTCACTCTTGGATTCTGGATGTGCATGGCCTTGCTTGGAATCTTAAATTTACTCCTCTCCTCAAGTGAGTGAAGTGTATTTTCTAGTGTCATTAAATGGAATTATCCTTGCAGGCCTGGGGAAGCTTTAAAACACTAGAAAAGGCTTTTTAAGAGACAAGATGATATATTTGCCATTGTTTCATAATAACCCTCTCCCTTTGCTGCATAAGTTAATGGCTAGGACAGTTTACAGTTATTTATATTTTCTCAATTGCTAGGCTGTTCAACCAGCCCAATACATTTTCCACTTCACTTGCAATCTCGCTACAGATGCTCTGCAGGCACAGAGTGAACACAACCGGCTAAGTATTAAGAGTATAGTTTACATCACTTAAGAACATAGCTTTCTTTTTTAGGGATGGCAAAACAAGCTGGCTCCTCTCTTCATAGACAATGTCGATGTTCATTGTTCTCTTCCCATGCTGCATATTGCGATATTTATTTTATCTAATGATGTGCTTTAGAATATTCTTCTGGCATAGGAGAAACATTTTCACAGTGGAGGTTTTCTGAACCTCACATCTGAATCTGAGCTTTTTCAGGTCATCACTATCCAACAAAAGAAATAAGACTTTTTTGCTCACTGGACCTACACAACACTTGCACAGAAGTATGTAGTATGAACCTGTGATATCATGTTTGTCAGTTATAGGACCAAAATGACTGTGAAAGCATCCGACATGTATAGCAAATGGCCTGTACTTTTGTCTGGCTGGATACCATCCAGGAGATAGATCTATATAGTATTTAAAAAACTAAACACTGTATTTAAAATGGATAGTTCCTCCTGGAGAGAGAGGGGTGGAGAAAGACAGGAGCTTTAATTCTGTGTTTTATGATGTATGGAGGACTCTGTGTACGTTACAGCCTCATAACTCAGTTGTCTGTGACTAGTGCATGAAGTACTATAGTTTTTATGTAGACACAATGATGGAAAAGCTTGCTTGTGGATAGCAATGGGGTTAAAGCTCAGTCTATACAGTGAGTGATGAAATAATCACGTGACTGGAAAATTTGGGGAAGATAAATAAAGTTTCTGTAACTGTTTTATCTGCAGGAAGCTTTGAAAGAATAAAATAAGCCTGGAAAATCTTTCATCTCATAGACTCTAAGGTCAGAAGGGACCAGTATGATCATCTAGTCTGACCTCCTGCACAATGCAGGCCACAAAACCTCACCCACCCACTCGTGCAATAAGCTTCTAGCCAATGACTGAGTTATTAAAGTCTTCAAATGATTTAAAGATATAGATCCACTGGCAAGTGAGCCATTCCCAATGCTACAGAGGAAGGCGAAAACCCCCCAGCGCCCTAGCCTATCTGCCCTGGAGGAAAATTCCTTTTTGACCCCAAATATGGTGATCAGTTAAACCCTGAGCATGTGAGCAAGTCTCACCAGCTAGTCACCCAAGAAAGAATTCTCTGTAATAACTCAGAAACCACCTTATCTACTCTCCCTTCTTAGGCCACTGGCATATCCACCATCAATAGTCAAATATCAGTCAATTACCAAATTAGGCTATCCCATCCCCTCCATAAATTTATCTAGTTCAATTTTGAAGGCACTTATGTTTTTTGCCTCCATAGCGCCCCTTGGAAGGCTATTCCAGAACCTTACTCCTCTGATGGTTAGTAACCTGCATCTAATTTCAAGCCTAAATTTCCCGATGGACAGTTTGTAACCATTTGTTCTTGTGTCCACATTGGTGCTGTACTCAAATAATTCCTCTCCCTCCCTGGTATTTATTCCTCTGATGTATTTATAGAGAGCAATCATATCTCCCCTCAACCTTCTTTTGGTTAGGCTAAATAAGCCAAGCTCCTTAAGTCTCTTCTCATAAGGCAGGTTTTCTGTTCTGCAGATCATTCTTGTAGCCATTCTCTGCACCTGTTCCAGTTTGAATTCATCTTTTTTAAACATGGGGGACCAGAACTGCACACATGAGATGAGATCTCACCAGCACCTTATATAATGGCACTATCTCTACTCAATAAACCTCTTCTGATGCATCCTAGGACCACCTCAGCTTTTTTCATGGCCACATAGCATTGGCGGCTCATAGTCATCCTGTGATCAACCAGTACTCCCAGGTCCTTCTCATCCTCTGTCCCATCCAACGGACGTGACCCCCAACTTATAGGAAAAATTCTCGTTATTTGTCCCTAAATGCATGACATTGCATTTCCCATTATTAAATTTCTTCCTATTCCTAATACTCCAGTTTACAAGGTCATCCAGACCTTTATGTATGATATCCTGATCCTTCTCTGTATTGGCAACATCTCCCAACTTGGTGTCATCTGCAAACTTAATTAGCACAGTCCCACTTTTTGTGCCAAGGTCAGTAACAAAAAGGTTAAATAAGATCGGTCCCAAGACCAATCTCTGAGGAACTCCACTAGTAACCTCCTTCCAGCGTGATAGTTCACCCTTCAACATGATCCGCTATAGCCTCCCCTTTAACCAGTTTCTTATCCACCTTATTATATTCGTATTAATCCTCATCTTTTATAACTTAACTAATAATTCCCTGTGTGAAACTGTATCAAATGCCTTGCTGTAATCTAAGTAAATTAGGTCTACTGCATTCCCCTTATCCAAAAAATCTGTTATCCTCTCAAAAAAAGGAGCTCAGGTTGGCCTGGCACAATCTACCTTTTGTAAAGCCATGTTGTATTTTATCGCAGTTACCATTAACCTCAATATCCTTAAGTACTTCTCTTTCAAAAAATTTTTCTAAGACCTTGCACGCTACTGAGGTCAAACCAACAAGCCTGTAGTATTCTGAATGAATGTGTTGACCTCTTAGGACACTATTAATATATACAAACTAGATGTATATAAAATGAAGAGATCACATGTAAGCTATTCAAAAAACTAACTGCTATTGTAAGCACCAAACAGATTTACTGCAATGCAATTTACTGTATAAAAGCCCAGTAAGTTTATGCAAGAATAATTGCAGATCAATAAAAAGCGGAAGCTAACTAGAGAGAAGCCACTAAAAAAATTACCAAGAGAGACGAAGTGTTAATTTAATCATCAATAGAAGCTGAGGATTACAGAAAGAGGGATGGAATGGTGCACATTAATCTAAGTGAAATGTTTTGAATTTTAAGTACTGACAACCTAAACATCAGTCTCTAAAAACTACTGCCTGGTTTTCTGTGGTAAAGAACAGAGACAACAAAATATTAAATTCACACTAACTTTAATGCTTTCCTTTATTATGACTAAGGCACAATGTACAATGTTAATGCTCAGCCAATCAAACAATCTCTTAACATGTGTTCAAGTTCCAAAGGGGTAGCCATGTTAGTCAAGGTCTGCAAAACAAACAAGGAACCCTGTGGCACTTTAAAGCTCTCCAAAGTATCTGATGAAGTGGGATTTTCTCCCATGAAAGCTCATGTGATAAATAAATGTGTTAGCCTTTAAAAGTGCCACAGGACTCCTTGTTTGATTCACATGTGTTGAACAAGATTTTAGTAACTAGTGACAAGTACTTGATGGAAAGTGAATTCCTCTAGCCACAGAGCAAGTATACCATACTCAACACCAGAGCAGAGTTCCCTAACTTTGAGGATGAGAGGGCATTTCAGTCTCCAAGAATATTTAAATCCATGGCCTCTCTGCTGAAATTGCCAATGAGGTTGCCATTCAGTCAATTTTAACTATGATTCTGTGATGTAAACAGCTATCTCAGATGTGAGGAGGAAATAAGGCTGAGACCATCAATTACTAGGACCCTGAGTTGGACAAATGGTAATGAGGTTGCAACCTGTTGTCACCACGCACTTGAGCCACATTCATACTAACCTGGAAGTACAAAGCTCAACATCACTTACCAAAATTAACCAAAAAGCATTTTAAGGTGGCTATCTTTAATTTTAATTTAAAGAATATACACCTCACTGAGGACTATTTCTGAGCCAACCTCTGCAATGGTGTGCTGAATAGCATCTAACTCTTCCACTTGAATTGCTCTTCCACTTCCACTTGAATTGCTCCTATGCTAGCACCATGTCAAGTACAGAGGCAATACTATGATAGCCAACTCTTTATCTAGAATCACACATTCCTAACTGTGAGTGCAATGCATGCCTCATAGTCTACACCCTTATTATTAACTGAGTACATGATGTTCAAGGCCTAACTTCCTTAAAATTAAACCATTTCCCCTCCAAAGCAAGTCAAAATTCTAGTCCCAATGGAGACTCCACCCATGTTTCAAACTCACTGCATGCTTAGTCTTAGTATTATTTCCCCCCTTCCCCTGCCCTCTACCATCACTTAACTCAAGTGACCGAAAGGATTTTTTTTAAAATTCACTTTGGGTACGTGAAAAGTTGCATCCCAAAGTGCAAATATTTCAGAGTGTGAAACAGAGCTATTGTAACTGGTCTACAAACTGAAACATGATGGATAAAACTGAGCATCCATTATTAAGAAAATTAATGCCAGCTGGAAGTCCAAGAAACTGAACTACTGTATGCATGCCATCCGAATATTTCATTTCTATAGTCAGTAGGAATTTAAAACAAATTTTACATTTGAGGGGTTTGTTTAGGGTTTTTTTAAAATGAAACTACATTTGACCTCTCTAGCCTTAATGCTTAGCTCTTAAGCTGATGGTACAAGTATAGGTTTGTAAATTTGCTTCAGTATAATCACCACATGGTCCCTTGAATGTACGAGGCTAACCCCTGTACCCCAAAACAAAAAATACCAGTTCCTTCAGTTATTCTTCTATTCATCTCGGTTGAAATTTTCAAAACAGTGTAGATACTTTGACACACCTTCCATTCATTTTAAAATTAATAGAAGATGTATCTAGATGCTCTTTGAGTGCTTTGAGAAGCTCAACTCTGATTCTTAAAGGCTATGGATATTAGTATAACAGTATCCGAAAGGTGAATACACTGCTTTATAAAGGTCCTTAGCTCTCATAAGATGTAGTAATGTGATGCCACATGCAGGACTCCAGCTCTGCTTCCAGTGTTAAATAGGGCTGCCAGAGACTGCAATGAAACTTGATCAACTGGACGAACTCCAATATTTTACATTGCCCTGGGACATATTCATGTCCAAGGTAGACAAAGACTGTTGAAAACAAAGGGGGTAAGGAAAGTGTAGAGGGTTGAAAAGTCAGGCTCAGTTTGAAAATGTTACAAATACAGTAAGTGAAGTTGCAAAGTGAATCAGATGTGACCAGTGAACTCAAAGAGCTGCAGCACCCAAATTGAGGTGCACAAATCAACAGACTTCTCAAAAATAGATGAATTTCAGCCCTATTGTAAAATATCAAAGAGTATTATTAGTGGGATTGGGACAGGGAAAAGAACTCTTTTGTAGCACCTTCACCTCATAAAGAAGTCTAGAGGATTGGGATTGGTGGAAATCACCAGGAAAGAATCATTGTTCAGCTGTGTTGAATAAAGTACATCTCCTCTACCCCCAAAGACAATATAGGATGGAAGAGGTAGAGCAAACACTTCCTTCCGTACAGACACACAGCCAACAGTTTGACTGCTTCAAGAAGTGTGTACAAGTTCACTTGTTGAATGGGATTGTCCCTAAAAACTAAGTGTTCAGCTGACATTTTTCTTTTTCTTTTTAAAATTATGAACTATCAGATTTCATATGTTTTTAAAATCAGATTATTTTGTTGCCTAGAGCTCTACATTTGATACATGATGATAAAAAGTTTGTGGTAGTCTATATTCAAATGTGCTATTCTTGTACTCAAGACTCAGTAAATGCAAATATTCAGAATTTTAGATGATTTGTCTACAGATTCTGAAACTAATCAGGCAATTATCACAACTACTACAGAACTGAGAAATGAAACAGCATGTAATATCTACCAATCTCCTCCAATTCAATAATCTGTTTCCTCTGCCATAGGAACATGCAAACATTCCTTTCCATTACTGGCATTGATTTGAATTCTCAAATTTTATATTTGATTAGAATCTTGCTAATGGCACTACCACAAAATTACTCATTCATGGATTAGAAAATCACTCTGTCCTGCCAGGGCACTTCTGCTGGTGTCTTGCTTCCAGATCATGGAGGACTTCAGATGCTTTCCCACCATGATGGCACAGAGCTGCCTGAAACTCATAGATCACATGCTGGGCCAAATTAACTGGCCCGGAGGGCCCCAGGCTGTCCCTCACTCCCCCCTGTGGAGCCCCCAGCATGGACCTCTACTGCAGGGGCTGGGTCCTCAGTTCCCCTGTCACTGGGCAGGGCCCTGGGGCCCGAGGGCACTCCCTGCCCAGCCTTGCTCCAGCCAGGCAGGGGGGAAAAAGGAGGGGGAAGGGAAGGTGGCTGACGCAACATTGTCATCAAATTGGCATTCAAATGTGGCTCAGCAAAATCCCAGATTGAAAAGCAATGGAGATAGTTACTCTGCAAAAGTGATTCCTGCCAAAGCCACTTTAAGAGGCCCAGCTCTACAAATTTGCCAGTTGAACCTTTAAGGTGTGTTCCAATTTAAAAGTGAATATCTAGCTCACATTATGCAATGTATATGTCATCCAAGAAACACAAAGCAGTCTTATTGCCTCCCTCCATCACCCGAAACACAGTTTCGTTACACATATCAAGCAAGATATCAAGGATTGAACACTACAAGCAACACAAGAACCTTCACCATCTCAATAAAAATCCTCAAGATAATGGTGGTTAATGTGTATAAACCCCCATATAAAGAGTGGCCTTCTTCCCCATTACCCATATCCTACCACTCAGCTATATATGTTTATGATTTGAAAAGCCCCACAGGACGTGGGGCTACAGCAATAATGATACTGTGGGTGAGGCACTTGCAGAATGGTCATTGGATGAAGACACTTATCTTCTATACAATGTCAAAGAGAGGCCCTTTTCATTCTGCCTGCTGGAATAGACACTACAACCCAGATCTGTTCCCTCACCAAAGACCGGTTCAAAATTCCTCAGAATACCTCCAAATATGTTCCGGAAAACTTTCCACAATGACAGCATCAACCTGTGATAATCCACATTGGGTTTAAACTCTCACTCATCATGAAGAAAATTCTGGGACAATATTCTGAAATCATTTAAAAAAAAAAAAGATGGTCACTTTTG
>ML685767.1:9499134-9518711 GCA_007922175.1 Pelusios castaneus
TATATATAAAGAGACCTTTAAAAAGTAAAGAAATCTATAATAAAATAGATCTCTCAACTTATTAATGAAAATTATTATTATGCTCAAGACTCCTGCAGATGGAATTTTTATAAATACAGTACTAACTTGATTCTGTGCCTACAGAGATTCATAAAACTCACGTTGCCTTCAAAGAAAGAAAGTTACATCAATGCTGAATACTTCAGAAAATCCCATCATAGAGTTCTAGTTTTTTTTAATTCCCCAAAGTGCACAAATGTTTGGATCAGGAATACCGATTCAAGACAGTCTCTCCAAAACACCATGAAGATAATTCATCTAGATTGACAATATAAGAATGTATTTCTTGTCTAACACCAAGAGATGCAAATGAGAAAAATCAGAAAATAAACTAAGACCTTACAAGGCTCTGGAAGCCATTCACAAACCAGATAAGAAGCCAACTTCATACCGCAAAGTCTATAAAAATTAGACAAAGATACAGGGAAGTGTTTCTTAATGACCAGTCTATGGACCAGCACTGGTCCCTGATATCTCCCTGGCACAGTTTTGGAAGGCTTGTTCCTGGTATCTAAAAGATTGACAAACACTGATATAGGATATTATCATACTTAGAGATTTTCATCTTATAAAGAAAGCAATTTCTATTAATTTTTGTTTAAGAAAGGATGATTTTCAATAACTTTTAAATACAATATATATTATAACATATAATAAAGTATTATAAGATATAATATTTTCAATAACTTTTTAAAATAAACACTCCCTTATTTCTTCCCAGCCATGGTGTCAGCAAAACCATGTAGCCTGAATTGATTTCGAGAAACTGATCTTAAAAAATAATTTAATACCCAGCACAAAATACCATATGGACAAGATATTAAACCTCAACCATGGCCCTACGTAGCACTAAAGAAAAGTTGAAGGGCAAGGCAAAGGCATTATTTACACCAGAGCAAATTCAAAGATGAATTGAGTTTTTTATTAAGTTCATCAGCAAATTTTATGAGCTGGAAGGATAGTTTACATACAAAAGAAGCTGAGAAACCAAAAGGAAGGTCTACACTTAAAGAAGAAAATTTGTCGCCACCATCAATCTTTCTAGATCAATTGAGCAGATCAGTGGAGAACTGCTCAAATTGATCAGGAAGTCAACTAGTTAAGACCACACCCTGAAAAATAGTAGCGCTGAGTCAATAGGAGGCCATTTCCCATTGACTCAGCACACTGAAGACACCGCAGTGAATAGGCATTAAGCGGTCAAAGGGAGATATGCAAGTTATTTTAAGTAACTTATGTATCTCCCTTCAACTGCCACCGAAAACCACAGTACGTGTAGACCAGGGCAAAGTCATAACTTCCAAGCTATCTGGTATGCTATGATATCTGCTGAGGAACTTTATGTTAACCCTGTTGATTTTAAACACAAAATGTATGTTACACAATGCACAATTAAGAGACTGGAAAACAAAAGGTAAACTGCAATTTGATTGTTTCTTAACATTTGGCATCCAGATGCTCCAGTCCACAGAGATGAAGACAGTTAAGAAGCCACCAGGAATCATTTAATTCAGTAAGATATATCTAGCTTAATAAGCATTAAACACCCATTCAGGAGACACCAGAGATTTTTCCAACTAGACTTCAGGAGCCAAGGCCCAAAAAACAAGCATTTGGACGGTACTGATGTTGTTAAACTAAGAAAGCTATGTCGATGGAGTAAGTTCGCAAGATTTTAAAGACCACGAAGGATATTAAGGATCCCTTTACAGGAAAATATATAAAGAGCACTTCTAGTTTCTTGTAAAATATTGCTGAGGCCCTGGGGTTCTTTTAATTACAGCTGAAAACAATCTAAATATTCTTGGTTGAAGTTAGTTAACCAAAAAAAATTGTGCTGGAAGCATAAATTGTGTTTCCCCAGACCACACACACCAATATACATAGCTGGTTCAACAAAACTGAGGAATTTCAACTTTAAACTTCAGCATGTTTACAGAACGTTTACCAAAAAAATGCTTAGAATTCAAATAAAGATATAAATTGTAAATAGATGTTATTAATATTAAATAAACAAATAGTAATTATAAATATAGGCATACATTCTCAAAAAGTGGAAAAAGCCATGGAGGGATGAAAACATAGAATGAAAATGTGGGATATTGGAAACACAGAATATTGTGACCTTCTCTTCTCAAATGCACAGAAAACAGATCAATCATAAAACCAAGGGAACAGGATTTAGGGAAAAAGTGAAGACACTGAGAACATTACAAGACTGACCATGCCAAAATGTGTCTTAACCACTACAAAATAAGAGCTGAGAAAGAGTCCTAAAGCAAAGGTCAGGGATAGCACAGATCAAAACCATGTACACTAGGGCCAGAGAGTTCAGTGGCTCAGTGAAGAGAAGCCACCAGTACTAACCAACGATTGATAATGAATGAGTGCTGCCTGCTCATGACTTCAGCATTCAATATTTTGTAAGAATATCACATCAATGAAGGAGAACAGACAAATGGAATGTGAGTTCTCCTTTCAGAGCTACATCTCTTATGGTAACAATCACCAGTGCACAATAAACAAACGAAGAATAATGAAGAGGGGGATCCTCAATTTCAGCCTACACCCCAAAATGAAATTGATTAAGCACTGAAAGATTCAAGATGTGTGTTTTAGCCAGTTAGCAACTGATTGCTAGAAGACATTAACAGCAGAGCTCTAGGCAGAAAACAGGCTAACTGCTGAGCAAGACTAACTGCAGACCTGAAGGAGAGCTCCGGTATAGCTTGAAAACTTGTCTCTTTCACCTACAGAATATGATGTAGTAGAAGATAGTACCTTACCGCCTTGTCTCTGTACTTTAAAGTCTTTAAATCATGATTTGAGGACTTTAATAACTCAGTCATAGGTTAGAGGCTTTTTACAGGAATGGGTGGATGAGGTTTTGTGGCCTGCATTGTGCAGGAGGTCAGACTAGGGTGATCGTACCGGTTCCTTCTGACCTTAGTGTCTATGAGTCTATAATAAAAGGAAACGGAGAGAAAACCTGTCGTTAGTTGATGAGACAGTGTCCCTTTGGAATCAGACATTGTTTTCCTTTGGTCTCTCTCCTTTCTTAGAAATAGAAACTTGTACCATCAGCATTTTCTTCTATTAGTTAATTTTTTTCAAAACAACATCAGGAAGTTTAGGAACAGGAAAATGCAATCCTGCCGAACAAGCTCATCTCCCATCTGTAGCAGAAATAAGACAGCTCAATTGTTTTAGTATTGCTTTTTGAGGGTATATGAAAAGTCTTTTAAAATATTCTATGGTTTAAAAGCAACACTTAAAAGACAATACTCACAAATTATAAGAATAAAAAGCAAATAGACAATGGAATAGCCTCTGTGTCAGTATATAGTCATATCTCAATAGCAGCAAAGATGTAAGAGACAGCAGATACCCACTGGGTATATTGACCCTTACATTTTAATTTCCCTCTCAGCCACTGACTCACTCTGTAACCTTGTCCAAAAAGCTCATGGCATGAAAATCACCTCACCGTGATACCACTCAAAAAGCAAGCTATGAATCTCTTTGTGAGATTCAGTTACAATTACTGAGTCAGTAAATGGCTTTGGACATAGTTGAATGAAGGATGCTACACAGATAAAATATTGTTCTTCTCTAGTCACCACACATGGGTCTGGTACTGTATTATTCTTCATAAAAGCCCCAATCTATAGAAACATGGAGCATCATGGGGCAAATGTTTAGGATTGAATTTCCACTAGTTTTTCAAAGAGGCATCCATTTAACCAAGACACCTAAGAACAAAAATGCAGTTGTTGCCATGATTTTGTTTGTGTGATCAACAGCTGCCACTTTGTTTGGGACTGGCTCTCTATGGCCCAAATTCTATTATTTTATTATACTTTAAGGTACTGGGCCTCATAAGTTCAGGATTCGAGGTGGAGTTACTATACAGTTCAGCAAGAATGGCTTCTTAAGGTAACAGCAATGAATTCAGTGAAGATCTTCCAAGGGAACAGTGGAAACAACATACTCACAAAATCTTAAATGCTAACCTATCTTGACATTCAAACCCAGGCAATTACACTGCCCGTGTAGGAATATAGGGGAAACAACAAAGGAATACAAGAAAGAAGATCTCAGGTTGATACAAAGTGTTCTCCTTTCTTTCTTTTGCTTCCATCCATTTCTCTTCTCAACCCTAAACGTGTTCCCCCCTCCCTCTCCCCGTAGGCTCGCTGGTGCATCAACACATAAACACCACCACCACAAATAATAAAGTCAAAGTCAACATCTCCCATTGAGGTAGTGCTAGACACTGCATTACCTGTGTTGACTCTAATAGTCCTACAGCAGCTGTCACACAATGCCCTGTCCCCATGACTGTGGCTGCTCTAGTTACAGTTTTGAACTCCACTGCCCAGAGGTCATGGATACCAGAAGCTTAGCCCCACCTTTAAAAACGCCAGTGTGTTTTTAAAATTCCTTTTCCGGGTCAACCACCTTGGCAAGCATACCAACTAGCCCCTTTTGCAAACATCCTACCATGCTGGTTCAGCAAAAATGGAGCATTCCACCTTGATGGGCACTTGCCAGGAACCAGACAGAAATCCTGCATCTCCTCATTCTGTGGGGGAGAGAGAGCAACTGAAGTTGCTAAGGAGCAACTGAAGAAATACAGATATCTACCTGCAGACTGCACAAGGCATGCTAAGCCTGGGGCAGGGCAGAGGTTAGCAGCAGTGCCAAGTGAAAGCTAAGGAATTTCAGCAGGTCTATCAGAAGGTCAGTGAGGGCAATGACAAATTTGGGGCTACCCTATAGACCTGCCATTTCTATAAATAATTGCATGCCATACTTGGCAGGGATACCACCAGCTACCCAAATGTAACTATGGACACTTAGGGAAGCTGGGCGTGGAAATCCCTGAT
This sequence comes from Pelusios castaneus, assembly GCA_007922175.1. Lineage (NCBI taxonomy): Eukaryota > Metazoa > Chordata > Testudines > Pelomedusidae > Pelusios > Pelusios castaneus. The sequence goes on from ML685767.1 coordinate 9,504,084, forward strand.
AGGCACATTGAAGAAGGGAGATGTACAGCATGCGGAGTGGGATGCAAACCACACGGCAACCCCAGAGCTCTTCGAAACGATGCTAGAATTAAGCCAGTCCTGCCAGATGAGCACAGATTGGGCCTGGCAATGATAGAGAAGATAGCTCAGATAAGTGTATTGATGCATGATGACTTATAACCATGTTTGTTTCCCTTTTTGGTGCCCAAAATCTCCCCTCTCTCCCACCCCCCCTCTTTCTTCCCTATTTAGAAATGGCACCCATCTGTGCATTTAGGAAACAAAGAAATCTGCTTATGACTCCTCGTTTATTTTTAAAACCAGCACTGACTACAATTAAAATTACCATTTTGGAATGCATATGTGGCTCCACTTCAGTCAACTGCTACAAGTCAGGAAATGAATTCAGACAGATTAACGTAACAGTCAAATTACAGAGTACAATAGAACACCATCCTCTCTGAGACAGGGGTGGCTGTGCTGGGGGAGAGGCAAAAGTCTCCCCATGTGGAGTACTTAGTTTAGCTCAATAGAATATCCCTTTTATCCCCATGAAAAATCTTGATGAGATTTTCATGGATATATTTTCCAGTCCCCTCCTAAACATTGCTAGAAATACTGGCTGTGTTAAATTCCCCCACCAGGCTGCAATGGTTTCTGGCATAGCAGCATATGGGCCAGGATGGCTTTGGGACACCAGGAGCAAATGGGTTCTCTGGGCCTTTAGCAACCTCAGTAGTGAAATATCAACAAACATCATGACGGCCTGGAAAAAAATTATTGGCAATGTTCACAGCAGTTTCCCTATACTCCTACCCATGGGGGCACCCAGCATCTAAACCTTCTATACAACAGTTCCCTTCCCCTCATGCTATTCCTTACTCACCATGACTTGAGCTGCACATTGATGCCCTAAAAGCTCAAGTGACCATTTTTATTTCTTACTGAAGATCATAATGGAAAAAATGTAAGGGAGTTTTGAGACATCTTTCCCTTTCTATTATGACTGTAAATCAAGCCATGTATCAGTCTGATTTTATCAGAGGTCTTTGCTGTGGTGGTCTTCAGAAGTGCCCCATCCCACCCCACTGAATATTTGACCAGATGAGGTGAAGAAAGAAGAGGACCAGGAAGAATATGTTCTCTGAGATCCTCCATTCCACTACAGCTGCTGACCGCAAACACAGTGATTGGATGGCCAATAGCAGGGTGAAGGGCTAGGAATGGATAGAGAGGATGCTTGAGGTGGGGCAAATGGACAGAGAGGTGCACTGGGAAGTCACCAGGACATTATGGCTCTGCTCAAGCAACCAATGCAGATATTGAAGAACACTGAACTAGATGCTGTGATGGGTTGTACCTACCTCTGCTGCCAAAGGGGGAGCCTTCAACTTTCTCAAAGGCCAGAGAGGCCCCTCCCCATCAATCATACTCCACACTCTGACAGGCAGCAGGATTTAAAACCCCAGCAGAGGCCCCAGAACAGGATGGGACAATAGAAGAGAGAGACTCACACCCAGAGCCTGCCAGAAGGGGTGCAGCCCCGTCGCACCCAGAAGAAGGGCCTCAGGACTGCTGACTACTCTGCGCTGGGGAAGTAAAAGCCTAAATATTTAAATGGTAATCAGCAGTTTAAAAGGAGCTCTGGCTCATGGGAAGCACAGAGCCTAGTGGTGGTGGAGTATAACTACAGCTGAACTAGGTTCCTCAGGCTCATTGGGAGGTGCAAAGCACAGCGAAGTTCCTCCTGCAAGTGTAGAGCAGAGAGGAGCCGCAGGTGGGCTCGGGTCAGCTCCCTACCAGTGAAAGCTGCCTGGCTACAGCTCTGTAGCAGAGTAGCTGCAGCTAGGCAGCTCTCATTTGGCAATGAGGAGCAGAGCCCAGCACACCGCTCAACCCGCCCCACCCCCATGCACATTTAACTGTTTAAGCATTTCGTTTTAGAACATTTAAACAGATTTTTTAAATCAATTTTTACATCCCTACTTTGCATCAGCATTGCTGTTTTGCTGGGCCCTGCAAGACCAGAGGGGCTTCGGGATGGCTGTAGGGCCCAGCAAGACTGTTGAGCCCTGCCATGCCTAGGGAGGCTTCAGGGCCATCTTACTGTCCAGCATTACTGTTTTAGAGCCCTGCCATGCCCATAGAAGCTTCAGGACTGCCTCCAGCGCAGCCCAGGTAGATTGCTGGGACCCACTGCATCTGAGGAGCTCTCAAACAGTGGTGCGGTAGGCAGCCAGAGGCAACACACTACACTGTGGGGCCTGCATGGGACAGGAGTTGCCTCAACATCCATCAGGACATCGGCAAAGCTCAAAGCACCATCTGTCACAGAAGCCCAAAAGACCCCTACAAACACTGCAGCCTTTCTATTCCATGGAAAACCAGAGTCACTGCTCTTCCCCCCCTCCCAACCATAACAGCACGGTATGGACCTTTACCCCCACCACTCCATACCAGGGGAAAACAAGGAGAACCCCAACCATATCTACAATGACCTGTGATCAATGCAGGAGCAGCCAGCAAGTGCAGGGCACTATTTCTTTTAGCATGAACTAAACATTTTCATTTGTCTATTAATATGTGCACATGTATGTTCATTGTTTTACTTTTTTAATGTAAGCATAGGTCACCCTCGACGAGTGCTCTGTTTTGAACTGGTCTATTTGCACTTGAAGTAAGTTTGTTCAGTTATACAAAATATATTTTTGCTTTTCCAAAAGTAGAGTATGTTTATTGATTAGTTTGTACTAAACAAACGTGGCACAAAGTATTTCGCCTCCCCCAAATAAAAATAAAAAACAACAGGAGTCACAATCTCACTCGTATTTAATGCAGGAACACACAGTCACCACACAACGATTCCTGTTAAATAGATCTTTGAAAGCCTCCCCCAGCCTCCCACGGTTGGCTGTTCAAATATCCCTTGCGTCTGGCTGTTCAAAATCAGCAGACAGCCTCTTCATCCCCTCCTCCCCCAGCAGCCTTTCCCCTTCGCTTCACGAATGTTACATAATAGACAACACACAGTGACAACAAGAATGTTTGCCTTGCTGGGATCCAATCTAGTCATTAAGTATTTCCAGCAAGCTATGAGTCTATCCAATGCATATTCATTCAATGGCTACCCTGCACGTACTCAACTGGTAGATGTACCTTTCCTTGATTCTGTCGAGCTGGCCAGTGTACGGCTCCATGACCCAGAAGAACGAGGGAGGGGCTGGGTACCCAAGAATCACTACTGGCAATTCAATATCACCAATGTGAACATGCCCATCTGGGAACTTCCAGAAACGTCCTGTATGCTTGAAGATGTGACCATCATGCACTTTCCCTGATCAATCCATATTAATAACAGTAAAGCATCCCTGGGAATCCACTAGTGCTCGCATAACCATGGGAAAGAACTTCTTTCAGTTTATGTACTCATTGGTGAGGGGGTGCCAGAAGTGACATGCTTCTGAACTGCTCCAGAGTTCATATGCTTTACTGCTTCAAATCTAGCAACTATTTCTTGCACATTGTCAAGAGTGACAGTCCTGTGCAGAAGAGGACATTTAAAGATTTTGTGCACTTGGATGACTACAGCTTCCACTGTGAATTTTCCTGCTCCAAACTGATAGCCCACTGACTGATTGCAATCTCAAACTGCGAGCTTCCGGAGCGCAATTGTCATTTGCTTTTCCACTATCAATGCATCAATCATTCTAGTGTCTCAGCACAGAAGGACTGATGTGAGCTTGGCACACAGATCCAGAAATATGGCCTTTTGCATCTGAAAATCCTGCTCATCATCCCAAATCTGCATTGTGATGTGATCCTACCACTCAATGCTCATTTACCAAGCCAGAAGCACCAATCCACCATGTGGAGAAGCTCCATGAATGCCAGCAGCAACTGGATATTTCAATTTACTGTGTCCACCCTCCATTCCTTGGAATCTCATCTTCATCACCACACCAGCTGTGGTAGTAGTAGTCACAGTATCTGTTTAGGTACAGGAAAATCTTGTGTCCTGTATAGCAATAGTGATTGAGAGTTGTGATGAATTCTGCAGGATCCATGCTTATTTCAGAGAGATTGCAGAGACGAAAAAATGCCATGAGTAAACATGGGAACTTAAAAAATGGCTTGAGAATTATTGGATGGAATAAGCAGTAGAGGATGGAGAAAGTGACGTTGTGGACTCGAACCTTAGCTCCCAGAAAACTCTAGACCATTTACTGGTATCCCACAAAGCATTGCAAAAATGTCCTAAAAGTGAATGCATGAGATAGCAGCATGAGGCACATTGGGATACCTACCCACGGGACACCACATTTCCTGGTGATGCAACCACCTGTGATGAGCATGCACTGCACAGATGCAAGCAGCCGAGTGTGCACACACCTGAGAAACACACAGAAGCTGGCGGCTATGAAACATCATAAATTCAGTCAACCGAAGATTGTAATGTAGACACTCCCTTAGCAGGAGTACTCTAAAAGAATCAATTATTTGGGGGAGGGGGGGTTGTCTGTAGTTAGCTCTTAGTTATCATTTTCTCTGCCAGCGAACAGGAAACTCCAAAGATAGTAGATTTATCTTCCCTACTATATTTATATAGAAATATCTTTCCTGATGACAACAGCTACTTTTTCTATTTGGCTCCCTCCTTTTCCTTCATTAACTCACTAAGCCCATTTCATTGTACAGAGCCCATGTGTGTCAAAGGAAATAAGCAGACAATGCTTTAAAAAAAAATAAAAAAAAAAAAAAAATTCACAGATACCAGTGAGGCGCTCTCTCTAACCCTTACCATTTTTTCCTCTGTACAACAACAAACACTGGCTGGGCAAATGATGCTTTTTGCACACCCACTTCTTGACACCTCCCAATGGTTGCCGTTCCCTCCACATATAGGAGAGTGTTCTGGCTCAGGAAACAGTTCCTAGAGAGAAAGTTACTGCTGTAGATCAAAATTCTAAGTGAGAGGCTGTAACTCTAACAGCAGTCATCGGAATAAACAGATCGTGACCCAAACCATGATAGGGTGTGACTGTGTAATAAAGTTTAATCTCTAACTGGAACTCCTGCATATCACACCTTTGTTACAATTTCCAGAGGGGTAACCGTGTTAGTCTGTGTACAGCAAAAACCAGAGTCCTGTGGCACCTTAAAGACTAACAAATTTCTTCAGGTATAAGCTTTTGTGGGCTCCAACCCACTTCGTCAAGAGCCCACGAAAACTTATGCCCGAAGATATTTGTTAGTCTTTAAGGTGCCACAGGACTCTCGTTGTTTTTACCTTTATTACAGTAGTGCTCCTAAAGAGCACATCTTAATCAATTACAGACACTTCTCAAAGCACCCAACTGTGCACGACAAGCTGGTCAAAGAAGTGCAAGGGCCTCCCTGAAGTCCCGCCACCACTGTCATTCATAATACACCCTCTAGCGTGCTGGAGAAGCTGCAAAGATTGTTCCATCCAGCACACAGAAACATTAAGGCCGTTTAGTTAGTCGAGCATAGGATGATAGAAAAATAAAAATCAAGTTCAAATTTACCAAGTACCCCAATGGTACAATCACTACTTCTGGCTCTGCCTGGGAGCAAAGTGAAAAATGTAGACAGCAGAGTACAGGGTACTCTTCTTGAGCCACTGAAAATCTCATAGGCATTATCAATGGCTTCACAGGCTGCTGCTGTTTACAAAGGGCTTGCCTACACACTACTGTGATACAACTACTCTGCTTCACTAGAGACTACCCATGCTGATGGGAGGTGTTCCCTGTCGGCATAGGTAATCCACCTCCCCAAGAGGTGGTAGCTAGGTCAGTGGAACAATTATTTCATCAACCTAGTACTGTTTACACAAGGACTTAGGTTAGTTAAACAATGCCAGTCTGGGTGTGGCTTTTTGCACTCAACTGGTGTAGTTAAAACAATCTAATTTTCTAGTGTAGACCAGACTAAGGCAGTAGCTAACAAATAAGGATACTTATTTATATATACTTAACTGCTTTACCTGCCTTGAAAGGAATTATCGCATCCTGCACGCACCTAAATAAAGCCACCATAAATTGCAACTCTACAGGACACACTAGCCCACTCCCTCCAGATCAAATCCAGCTATCTCCCTGGCTCTCCATAACATACGTACCGCTGTGTGGTGACACAGTAACGTGTCTCGACACAATGGTTAAGAACCACTGAGCTAGAGAATGGAAGGAAAGGGTACACAAAACAGGTAACCCTTATTATGTCCTGCCTTCATGAGACAAATGATAGGTATGTTACAGTCTTGGTAGCTGCTGGGGGAGGAAGGGATATAAAATCTACCACCCTGGGGAGGGAAATTATGCTGCTACTGTGCTGATAATTGTTTGTAAAGGGGGCTGCATGGGAGGTTAAACCTGCTTCTTACTCATGGCAAAAGTTTATATAACTATCCAAGCAAAGTTCCAAAGGGGTAGCCATGTTAGTCTGTTGCAGAAAAACAAACAAAGTCCCATGGCATTTTTAAAGACTAACTGATGTATTTATCGCATCTAACGAAGTGGGATTTTCTCCCACGAAAGCTCATGTGATAAATAAATCTGTTAGTCTTTAAAAGAGCCATGGGACTCCATTTGTTTTTATCCAAGCAAAGTGTCTTTTGCATAATGCTAAGCTTGATGCATTTTGCCATCGTAATAGCATAGCAAAGCAGATGATCACCTCTACCACAGTTAAACCTCTATAACCTGCAGCCTGTGCTCCAGGACCTTCCCCCTGCACCTCTGCTCAAACATGAAAATCTACACCATGGTTAAACAGCCCCTTAGGCTGAGACCTGCCCAAATCAGCTGGCATGGGGCCAACTACAGGTTTTTAATTGCAGCGTAGCCATACCCTCAGAAGCATGCAGTGCACAAGGGGGAGGGGGGAAGGAGGTGGCCCTGGGATGCATTTTTGCAAATGCATTTTCCCAAACATTTCTAAAATCCTACTTGGACCTCTGTCTGAGCTTCGCCGAGCATTTCCGGGCTTCAGCTGAAACCAAGAGCACAAGTGGAAGTGCCAGAATGACATATGGAAGATTCTTCCCCTGTTATACCTTAAAGACTAACAAATTTCTTCGGGCATAAGCTTTCGTGGACTCCAACCCACTTCATCATCTGACGAAGTGGGTTGGAACCCACGAAAGCTTATGTCCTAAGAAATTTGTTAGTCTTTAAGGTGCCACAGGACTCTTATTTTTTGCTGTTAAGTTGCATGCTGACTAACACGGCTACCCCTCTGGAACTTGTTCCCCTGTTAGATGTGTCTGACCTGGCCAGATGCAGGAAACACTAGAAATCTCCCAAGATACCCTGTTCTCCTGAGAATTCCCACCTGATTCTAAAGGCAAAAGATGTTTCTTTGGAGGCTTATTCAATTGGGGGTGGGGGGGGGGGGGTCCTTATACAAATCAAGCCTCCAAAACCAAGGTTTTCCCATCACACATCATTATACCAGATAAATATTATTATTTCCATTCACAAGATTGAACTTTAAGGGGATATCAGTTAGTGTTACAACTTAGCAAGTAAACTACAATGAAGAGTTTATTTAGCCTCATTTCTCTGCTAAAGAAATATCTAACCAGATGTCTGTGATTTCTATGAATGTATTAGTTTCTCATAATTGTTCTAAAAATATCTTTATTTATAAAAGCATGTGTATGTGTAATTTTTTTCATCCTACGTGATAATCAAATTTTGAAAGTATTGCTGTGCTGCTTAACTGTGACTGATCTGACAAATGGTGTGGTCTTTTTTCTGCTCCCGAGCTGGATGAACATGCACGAGACATTTCCAGGATGATGACTTAACAACACGCAATGTTGGTTTCCGCAAGAAAATACTTGCACATTCAAATATATTTTCCATGAACATTTTTGGTAGTAAAACTCAGTCCAAGTATTTGCAGAAAGCAAACACAAAAGGCTGAAATTAATTAGACTAGAAATCGGGATGAACATTAAGGAAAAGTATCATGTATGAATTGCCCAACTCCAATTAGGATCTATTCATCCAAATATTTCTCTCACTTTCATTATAGTTATAGAGCAGTGCTAGTATTTTGCAAGCACCCTTTGATAGCCAATCAAAATTGGGGCTCTACTGTCCTAAATGTCTACATATACATAGAAAAAGCGTCCTTTCTCCAAAGTGCGTTCGTAGATGCAGTGCTTTTTTTGTGATGGTACACACGGGTACGGAGGACTGGCACCTTTTTTTCACAGCGATGCGGCCCCAGCTCCTACTGATGCTGACCCCAAGTCCCTGGCTAGGGCCAGCTCAGGCTGAATACCAGCACCTTTTTTTAAACAAACCAAAAAAACCACCCCACTGTGTAGATGTATATATATGGCTGGGCCTTGGTACTAGTTCTTACCATACAACTGTATTTTCAAGACTTGACTCAGCCCAGGTAGTTATTACCTTAGGCTATGTCTACACTGGCAAGTTAGTTCAAATTAAGGAGGCTTAATTCGAACTAACTAAAGCCATGGCTACACTAGGCTTTAATTAGTTCGAATTAAGGGCTTCCTTAATTCGAACTAATAACTTCGAATAGGGTATTCAAAGTAAGGGTTAATTCGAACTAGTTAGTTCGAATTAACCAATGTGGCCATGTTAGTTCGAACTAATTGGTTAATTCAAACTAACCAGCCCATTGAACTCAATGCAATTCGCTAATTCGAACTAAGCAAGTGCCATTCATGGCACTTGCTTAGTTCGAACTAAATTTTGCTAGTTCGAATCAAGTTCATTCAAACTAACTAAAATTAGTTTGAATTAATTAGTTTGAATTAACTAATTCGAACTAACTTTAGTAAGTGTAGAAATAGCCTTAGAGATTAGAAGAAAAGTTTAAAGTATCTGAGCAGAAGCAGAATATCATCATTATTCATTAATGCTACAGCTTTTGAGTTACACTGGTTATGGTAAACTTCAAAGAGACAGAGATCAATAATGTAAAATGTTCGTGAAAATTCAGCTATATATAACATCAAAGCCAAGCACTGCCAGTCCCCTACAGCCTCAGCTAGCTCTCAGAACAGTGCCAGCAGAACGGTTTGCACATACATTCAGACAGACACTAACCAGACCCTGGGTGGATTCACGGTGATGACAAACATTCATTACACTAACCTACCTAAAAACAGCCCACCTAAAAACAGTATCCACTTAAATTTCACTTGAAAAAGATTAAATGGCCCTTCAGTATATTCAATGATATTAACGGCTGGGGGGTAGAACCTAAAGCCAACTACTGTTTCCTTTTATGCAACAGGGAAATAATGACACCAGCATAATCCCAGCACTAGCCTGCATCCTGGGCATTAGCACAGCTATTAAATATAATGAAATCATGCTGCACAATCTCAAGTTCCTGTCTCATCCAATTTAAAACCAAGACTTGCCTGGCAGGCAACGAAAACTATGTTCATGTAAAATTGTTTTCTTGGAAGAGCCCCCACATGTTCAGATAAATTTGCTCAAGCTTACTGATGTTAAGTGATACATAACTGTGTAATTTTATGAACAATATCCTCCCTTTCCATTGCAGAGAGACAAACACAACCGCCTCCACTCTATTATGCTGTAAAAGACATCTCCCTTCCTCTACTGACAGTGCCATGGGAGTACCTAGAACCAGTATTTCACAATAGAGCTGGAAGGGCATATCAAGTAGGGTCCTGCAAGGATCTGTCCTGGGTCCAGTTTTATTCAATATCTTCATAAACTATTTGGATAATTGTACAGTGAGTTCATGTATAAAATTTGTGGATAATACTCAGCTGGGAGAGGTTGTAAGTGCTTTGGAGGACAGGATTAGAATTCAAAGTGATCTTGACAAACTGGAGAAATGGTCTGAAATAAATAGGATGAAATTCAGTAAGTACACATGCAAAGTATTACAGTTAGGAAAGAAAAATCAATTGCACAGGTAAAAAGTGGGAAATGACTGCATAGGAAGAAGTACTGCAGAAAGTGGATCACAAGCTAGATTTGAGGAAATGAAAGAGAACATTATTCTGGAATGTATTAGCAAGAGCATCGTAAGCAAACAAGAGAAATAATTCCTCCACTCCAGTTAGAGCTGATTAGGCCTTAGCTGAAGTGCTGTGTCAAGCTCTGGGCACCACAGTTTGTAATAACAAAGTAGATGTCCAGAGAAGAGCATCAAAAATGATTAAAGGTATAGAAAACCTGACTTACCAGGAAAGATTGAAAAAACTGTGTCTGTTTCATCTAAACAAGAGAAGGAGGGGGAGAGCAAGATAACAGTCTTCAAGAATGCACAAGACTGTTACAAAGAGGACTGTGATAAATTATTCTCCCTAACTATTGAGGACAGAACAAGTAACAATGGATTTAAATTTCAGCAAGAGAAATTTAGATTAAATACTCACCTAAAACATATCTTAACTATAAGGGTAATTAAGCATTGGAACAAATTACCTAGGAAGGATGTGGCATCTCCATCACTGGACTTTTTTAAGAATGGGTTAGATCCAGAGGTTAAAGTAAGCTGGAACGCACTGGAACGTTGTTCCGGGGCCCACAAATTTGACGGGCCAGCATTCTGGGGCCCAGAAGAATAGAAAATTCCGGTGGAACACTTTTTCCACCTTGCCCTGCTGTGCTCAGGTCAGCTCAGCCACAGCCAGGCTGGGGATTTTTTAAATCTCCCACCCTGAGCATGCTCAGAAAGAGTGTGTTCAGAGCGGCAGGAGCAGCCTGGCCAAAAAAGACTCCAGAGGGCCAGCCAGGAGGAGATCGGGGGGGCCAGCAAGGGGGAACTCAGAAGGCCTCGCAGGGACTCAGGGAGGGCCAGCCAGGGGGAGCTTGCGCATACTCAGGGGGCCGGCTGGGTGGAGCTCGGGGGGGGGGGCCCAGGCGGGGACTCGGGGAGCATTGGCTGGGGACTTAATAAGGTTGGCTTTAAGTAAGCCAACCTTATGAAGTCGACTCACTTTTTCTAGTGTAGACATAGCCTATGATTCTTTCTGCTTATGCCTTGCATTGTGTTCAGTCAATTACACACACATTTTATTTAATTATCACATTGTTAATCACAATATTTATTGTGTTATGCAGCGTTTGCTAGTTTGTGACAATAATTGATAGAGACATAAATGCCATATAAAATTTTAAATATTTTTATGGAACAATCACTGATGCATATGGTACTGAGAAGTGGTTGCAGATGCCTGCCTGGGCTGGGGCCCACACATGCATGTAGGGGGCCCGGACTATACGGGAAGGGGGCCCAGAGATTAGGAGGGTTCCAGGGCCTGGCAAATTATACTTTAACCACTGATTAGATCTGTCTGATGAAGTGAGATTTTACCCATGAAAGCTCATGCAATAAATAAATTTTAGTCTTTAAGGGTGCATCTATACTTACAAGTCAGGTCAACATAAGGAGGCTTAAGTCGACCTAAACTACTCTGCGTACACACTGGGCTTTCCTTAAGTCGACTTAAGCATTTCCTTAAGTCGACTTAAGGAAAAGATAAGTTGACTTAATAACACCTCATTTTAGGTTGACTTAATGCTTAAGTCGACCTTATTAGGTCAACTTAAGCCAGTGTGGACGGGTATTAGCGCCTAAATTGACCTTATTAAGTGGACTTAAAGTGTTAAGTCCACTTAATAAGGTCAAAAGGGGGCTATGTCTGCACTAGAAGTGAAGTCGACTTTTGTTAAGTCGACTTAATAAGGTCGACTTTAAGTCGACTTAAAGTTGACCTTATACTTTTTTAGTTTAGGCAGCCTAAATGTACCACAGGACTCCTTGTTTGCTTTGCTGAAATAGATTTACACAGCTACTCCCTGGAATAATAAGAACATAAATACATTAGCAAGAACATAATGTTAGTAATAAACAGAGTGCTTCATGCTCCCAAAGTATGAGACAGGCTATTGCAGAAGTATAGCCATCAATATTTCAAATATATATTTTCATATTTAATGACAAAGTTTTCCACTAACTTCAGTACAAATTGCCCCAAGACAACTAAATCAAAAATGCCTTAAGAGATCCATAACAGCAGAATGATTCCTACCTACTGAGCAGAAAAAATGCCATAAACCCAATAATAATCAGAAGCAGAGAGAAAATAGCCTTTTTATTATTTTTATTTATGACTTGTATTGAAATAAAACCCTTTGGAATTGCAAGCCCTTTGCAATTGTAAAGGCTACACTTACATGTGCAACACCATTGTGCTATATTTGGAGCAACCATACAGGAAGACAGTTGCAGCCCAAAGAACTTCCAATCTACTCAGACACATGAAGGACAGGAAAAAGAAAAAACAGAGCACTGTGGTCAGGATGGAGATAAGCACACATCTCTCTTGTACGCACTATAGCAGATCAAGGAATATTTGTCTCAAATTCCATTTTAGAATCACTTGTCCTACCAGTTCTCTGTCACAGGGCTTGCACAAGAGGGTGGTGGTGAGGGGAGAGCAGAGGAACAGCCCCAATCATCAGGGCCACAGAACTCTGGGGCTGAGATGGGGAGAGAGAGTTCCACTGGCCACAGGGCCATGGGATGGGGGGAGAAAGAGAAATACTCTACTAGCCACAGGAAGCACAGAAAGTGCCCCTCCAAAAGCAGTCAAAAGTTTTTATTCCTGTGCATGCCCCTGCTCTCTCTCATTTTCCTGTTTTTCCACCCTCCTTTTCAAATATATTCCCTTTAAAAAGGTACCGTCTCAGCATATACCAGTGTTCATATTCTACTAAGTCATCCATTTTCATCTAACATAGATTTTTGTATCTTTAAAGCAATTTGGACTAGAAACATTTCTACTTCAATTTCACTTCCTTGGACCTGTTACAGTAGAGCCCTCTTCTCCCAAGCACCAAAAAATCAGTATCCAAAAGCCACAGAAAAGGTAACAAGTCCATACAGCTTCAGAAGCCCAGCTTGTTTTGGTAGTCAGTGGGAGTCATGAAGCTTCTCAGTGGAGAACCTTTGCAGCCACAGGTGTGTTTCAATGCATCTCTAACATTCAGGTCACACTTGCACTTTCCTTTGCACCCATGAAGATTAGAAACTGCTTTTTGTTTTTGTAAAGAAGTCTGAGCATGTGATTTGAGCCAAGGAGAAAGGGGAGCAGACACATGACCACAGTGTCTACTACGCCTTCTGTTTGGTCTGACATGTCTCTGCTCTTCACCCCAGGCTTTATTGTGAGATAGTGAGATCTGCATCTGCTATTGGGTAAAGTGGGAGCAGCTGAGTCTAGATAATTGGTTCGAGAGTATGGAGTGAGGGGTGGAGAAGGCAGCTTATTGATCTAGTGATGAGTGTTAGGCAGATATTAGGACAATTCTCAGCAAGAGATGGGGAAAAAATAGCCAACCCTGATTTTCAAACCTTCTCTTGAAAAGGAGCCTTTCAAAATCTTCTTAACCAATAAGTGAATCTCATCAACTCTCTACCTGAGGAATTAAACTGAGCCAATGTGTACAGCGCTCCCAGGGCCTGTTCCAGTGGTGTCCTCATCCTGGTTTTCACAGGTTACAAGGGAATGGGAGCCTCAGGAGCGGCAGCAGCAACTCAGCCTAAATATAACAGCAATCCAACTGGACAGGAACTTGCTGAGGAGGAGGGAGTCATGGAGAGACTCATAGTCTCATAAGTCTCATAGAAATCAAAAAGAAAGGACACTGATCTACAATGGGGGATCAGACTCTGGGGTAATTGCTGGGACAGATAACAGGATGGGATGTGGCAAAAGCTGGGACAGGACTTACATGCCAGCACCTCCCTTACCACAGTGAAAATGAAAAGAGCTGTAAAAATCTAGACTCAGGGATCGCAAAGGGAAAATAACAAGAGAAAGCACAGGAAGAACCAGAAATATCCAACTGTGTAGCTAACATGACAGAGGAGAAATGGAAAATCATGCTATTTCTGCTCCCCTGTTCCAACCAACAGGGAGTGCAGAATGAGACTGCCATGGCCAGCAACTGCTGTCAGTTGCTAAAAAACTTTCCAACCAAACATGAAGGAGTAAGACTCCTGCCCAAGCCTGGGACAATGGAAAGAGACGGCAGAGAAAGCAACACAGCTCTCCACAGCGGGAGATCAGCATACCTGCATGAAAGATAAAGGTTGGCCTCCCTTCCCAGAAGGCACAGTGGGAGCAGAGTGTCTGGGTGCACCACCTCATGGCTCAAATAAATCCTTAGGAACAAATAAGTTCTTTTAGTGCAGAATAAGGTGGCAGTGAGGTGTCTGTGCGAAGATGACTGAAGTGCAAGAGAGGAACAAGTTCAGAGAAATCCCTACATCAGTGAGGCTATAGAGATTGTTCGATTTCTCAGAGCTGGGATCATGGTACCATGTTACAGTTAGACCCAAGGATGATGGTCCAGGGGTTAGAACTGTGGAGTTTTGGATTATTTTCCAATTAAACTGTGAGATCAGAAAAGTGATTCCAGAAGGGATGGGAATTTGCTTCCTGAAACCTGGGTCATGGGTCAGCTTTGGCTCCCTTTCCCACTGAGGAAGAGATTTCAACCTGTAAGGAGCTTCCAAGCCTTATTAAAACTTCCCCTGATTTGGCCAAGTCTGCTTTTTTTCTGCCAG
>ML685767.1:9518721-9578372 GCA_007922175.1 Pelusios castaneus
TCTTTCTAAGCCCTCAGGCAGGGTGCATGGGAGATGGAAGGATGGATTCATGGAAAGTCCAAGTCCACAGGTACATTTGACAGAACAATCCTTATTCTCTCAAACCTAAAACAAAAGGGACTGCATGTTAAATGAATGGGGTGCAGGTTGATCTCTGCGGGGTAAACCATCTTCCAATTCCCCATGTATAACAGATGTGAACTTCTCTCTGAGATTATTGTCTTCTGTCCAGGGTGTATCTGATGAAGTTGGATCCAGTCCACAAAAGCTTATGCCCCCCAATTTTTTTTGTTAATCTCTAAGGTGCCACAGGACTCCTCCTCATTTGCTGAAAACAGACCAATTCAGATACTCCTCTGAAATTTCTGCGATCAGTTGCTGACATTTGACCCCAGGGTTCACCCTTTGGTGGCTGTCCAGTCTGGACCAACAGATCAACTGTCAGGCATACCCCCTTACAGAGGACAAACAGCAGCACCCAGTCACTCAAAGTGAGTAGCCACGATGTGCACTACAAAGTATCTTGCCCAGTAATGTGCAGGTGACAATAGCAGAACAAAAGCTAGCTTTTTGTCTGAAAGGGTGTGTTGACTTAATTCAGAACTGAAGAGACGCAAAGGGGAAGAGAGTCAAGGAACCAAATCCAACCAAATTCCATATTCCAGGTGGAAGTCAGTGTGCAAGCTCCAGTTCTTCCAAACTCAGTCCTCCTGTGGGAAACTTTGTCCAACAAATCTGAGCGCCCCAGCCATCCAATTTAATCCCCTCATTTGGAGAGGCATAGCTGCAAGATGCAGTATCAAACTCCAAAGCTGTGAAAACGTGTCCCCTCACTGAGTATGATGCTGGAACTCAGGATATGAAAGGTCCTCTTCCAGTTTGTAGAGCATTAAAGCTTACATTATTTGTCAATAACTTAGCATGGTTACTATGCAGAATGATCTTATTTGAAGGCACAACCACAAAAGGGAAGAGACAAAGTTGATTTTTCAACCTTATTTTGGCATTCACTAACTCCTGATTCTTCCCATTTTGTTAATTCTCTAAGTGATAGGAATCAAACATTTCCAAGTCCCAAGAGGGACTATTTGAAATTCCACATTGACCTGCTAATCCATGGGTAGATAGCCACAGGCATCAGGTAAGGAGAAGGAAGGGTTTCCCATGTGAGTGTTGACCATTCCGTCTCTGGAGTGCTGCAGGGCAAATGGAAATGAGAACTGCTTTCTGTCAAGGTGCCATTACATCATCTCCAGAGCATCATGGTGTGTAGAAAGGCCAGGACCCCCTCCACTATTTTGGGGCAGATGCCCTCCTGGTGCTGGGAATCTATTACATCACTGCAAAGGACTGCACCCAGGGCCAAATTAACCATCCCAGGGGCCCCAGGTTGCCCTCCATGGTGGGCCTCCCTCCCCACCACAGGGCCCCCAGCCTGGGCCCCCAAATTGCAGGGTCCAGGCCATCACACCCCCCGTCACTGGGGGGCTCTGGGGCCCAAGAGCACTCCTGCCCAGGTCAGTCTACCAGGAAGGCAGCTGTCATGCAGTGCAGCAGCCCCCATGAAGCCCCCCAGAGCCACAGGCCCTGAAGAATTGTGTATTACACCAGGCTGGAAGCTCCCCTGGAGCACAGGCCATGCCAGCTGACCCCGTCCCCCAGGCAGAGCGAACAGGCTCTAGCCTGCCCCACCCCTGGGAGTGGACTGGCTGGCCCAGGGGTGGGGCGGGAGCGCAGAGCTCCCTCCTCTTTCCCCAGCTCCAGGGCCCGCCCGCCCCCTTCCTCACCAAAGTGCTGGCAGGACAGGAGCGCTCTCACTCCTGCCCTGCCGGTGCTGAGTGGGGAGGCTGTGGACTAACAAAGAGGTTTTAGGGGCTGGAGCCCAGGGACCCCTTTTGGCCGGGGTCTGGGCTTAAGCCCCTAAAGCCCCTTTGATAGTCCGGCCCTGACTGCACAGGGCATATTGAGACCTAAATTGGGTTCTCCAGTCCCAAGTATGTAAACATCTAGGCAAGTCTGTATATTCAGGAAGTTGCTACATTTCCCAGTCCCAACATGGCAATTTTAAGTTTCATGTCAAACTTCATGGTTAGCAAATCTTCCTGGTAAAATTTCCTGCGTTGCTGCTGGGCTGGGGAAGTTTGGAGTGCCATAGCTACCTCATTCCCGCCAGACTGATCTCTCTTTTGACAGCAGCCAGAGAAGAGACAATGAGAAAAAGAAGCCACTGACACCTGCGCAGCACCGCACATGTCTGAGGTCAAGAAAAGGAAAGACCAAAGAGGTTCTCTTTAGTTCACAGACAGATGAGATTCAGGAGAGGCCCAATTAGACCTTCTAACAAATGGCAGAAGTAGCAGCAGCACTTTGTCACACAAATGAACAGAGGGAATTAACAGTCAAATCAAAACACAGACAAAAAACAGCAAATGCTAAAGAATCTGTTCCCCTAATAGAGAGGAAGGTGTGACAAACACCCCCTTTCTCTCTAGTGTCCTATACAAGAGAACACTTCACTCTCTGTGCAAGATAATGGCCTCCTATTCCCCAGGACAAAGACAGCTTTGCCAGGCAGGACTCAGAGGTGTGTGTAAAGCTTTCAAGATTAAATTATACCCTGTTATTTGTTGCCTTTGGTGCCTTGTTGTTGAAGTTCACTTTAACTTGCTATGTTTGATACAGTATGGTGAGGGGTTCTTGCTTTTAAAACAATGTTTTTTGAACACCAATAAGCAAATCTAAGTAAAGTTTGGCTCACAAGACAGAGTTGTGAACTGAAGACTACACATCCAAGTAAAGCACTACATGGAATTACACCAGAAGCACGAGAAAAGTGTCCAATAACTGAACAGATACCAACAGAAATGCATGCAATCAGTGAACAGAAGAGGTAACATTTAACTCCAGAAAAGCATACATCCTCCTAAAATACCACAAGGTACTCTGCACTCAGGTCAGAAAAATATATATATATATCTGAGTCTGTTTCATTCTGATCAATATTAGTTCTTAGTTAAGTCTAGCACTAAGTTATGGTTTGCAGCAGGACAAATTATGGGAATTTGACTCCTCTCCCCCAAATTCTTTGTTTTCCAGAAGATATCCCGCAATCCATTATGAAAATTGTCCAGCATGCAACAGGTTTGGGATCACTACAGGAAGTCTGGGATTCCTACCTTTATAACAAAGCTACCTTTATAGCTTTGATACATCACAGTGTAGTATAGACACATAAGAATACCCATACTGTGTCAGAAGATTCATCTAGCCCAGTCTCCTGTCTTGTGAGGGTGCTTCAGAGGGAATGAATAGAACAGGTAATCATCAAGTGATCCATCCCATCTCCCATTCCCAGGTGCTGGCACAGAAGCAATCCCCTGCCCATCCTAGCTAGTAGCCATTAATGGACCTATCCTTCATGAACATATCTAGTTATTTTTTGAACCCCATTATAATCTTGGCCTTCACAACATCCATTGTCAAGGAGTTCCACAGGTTGACTGTGCATTGTGTGAAGAAATCCTTTGTTTGTGTTTTATAAACCTGCCTGATTCACATGCCACTTCCCCAGAACTCCCTTTATGTGAGTTTCTCATTACCATTACATCTCAACAGTGCTGAGATGGAATGATAGCTGTGAAGCAAACCTCCAGGCACAGAAATCCTTGTTCAAAGGAAGTGGAAGAGCTATTCACTTTCTTTGAGCATAACAAACAGCAGCCTGAGCTTTACTCTGAATCCTGTGTGAGCAGCCTCTCCTACGCCCATTCCCTCCTTCTCTTAATCTGTCTCCCAACCCCAATTCCATCTGCCCTTCTGTTGATGACCTCCCTCTTCAATCAGTTCTATCTCCTTTTGACCACATTCCCTGCCCCTTCCTTTCATCATGTGTCAGTCTGTGTTTCACAAATTTTAAACTTGAGTCCAGAGAGCCTCAGTCATTTGGTGCCCACAAGAAGAGGGAGCGGGGAGAGACAGATTCAGAGCCTCCCTTTCTGCCCAGTTCAGCCTGGGATCAACAGCCATGTCCAGACCCACTCGAAAAAGAGGAGCCCCTCTCCACAACTTCCCAGAGCAAAATAGACACTGCAGAGGGTGGCACTCCCCACCCCACTGGACAATGCTTAGCTTCCTAACTTCCGAAACAGCAGCATGAGCCCTCCCAGCGGGCAGTAGTTTCCACTCCCATCCAGGAAAGTTTAGGGTTCCCTTTCAGAGGCAGAACAGTGGCAGAGACAGGGGGGCGGAGCCCCTTGGAACAGCAGGATCTTAGTCTGCTGTGGTGAGGGGCTCAGCTGGAGGCAGTCTGCCGAACCAGACAGACACTGATGCATGGATGAGACTTGGGGTCACATTTTCAAGCCTCTCCTTGAAACTAATACATTTTTTTCTAGTTTAAAAATCTATATATACTACCATGATATTACTGTGTGGTTCCAAAAGACAAGTACCTAAGCACATGCTAATGCTTATGTCTTCATATGGCCCTGTTCCTCTCATTTCCTCGTGATCCATGTGCTCTTGTGTCATGAGGCACGAAATGGGGCTATTAAATTAGTCCCATAAAAATATCAAAATAATAGCAGGCTAATGTTGGGCAATAGGCCGGGGCCTAGACTGTTCCTTAGCTGGAAATGCTGGCCTGAGTATAAAGCACTTTAGTTTCCATGGCTGGCGATCTGCCTCCTTTCACCAAAAAAAAAAAAAAAAAAAAAAGAAGGGAAAGAATAATTTAAACAAAAACTCCAATTTAAGGAAGTGTAAAACATGGAAAGATACCCAAAGCCGCCTTTCTAAAGTAACTTTTTCTGTGCTCACTCATTCTCTGCTCCTTACTGCCATGACTCTGGGATAATCTCTGAACGTCTACTGGCAACATTCTAGAATATTCCTGTGGCACTGAAGAGGGAGCGGCTTTAGCAGCTTGTCCCCACTGCAGGTGCTTCGCATCCTTGTAAACTGATGGGTTTGGAGCACCAGCAATGCTAAACTACAAAGTGATACAATGCAATAGGTTGGGACGGAAAAGGGGACACTACTGTTAATGCAAGACCAGCTGTTCAAGTAAAGCTATACTAAATCTGTATCAGATGTCTTGCGTCTGTCATTTAGGCCCTGTGTACACTGCCAGCAAAATTCAGCAGCAGTCAACGGGAATTACACAAGTTGTGCAGGGTAGCTTGCATAACTCTTGTCAACTTCCTAATTCTCCTTTAGCACGCCATCTTCACTGAGTTGCGCCAACGGGAAACGTGTTCCCTTTGACGCAGTGCTATGCCACTTGAGGGGGTGGTTTTATTAAGTCAATTTCTGGCTCAATTGAGTGTGTCTTTACTGACCATTCAGTTGATCAGGGGGTGAGTGGAGAGAGGGAAAGATGGCGGTGACTTCGCTATCGTCAGTGTAGACAGGGCCTTAGATTCTCTTGCAGAGCAGCATGAAATGTTCTTCGTGGCTGGCAAATATCAAAATATGTTTGCCAGTTCAATTAAAATCACCTTGGATTTACTTAACATCCCTCAACTTGTTTTCACACAAAACAAAATTTAAATCATTTAAAATGTGATTATTAGACTAAAACACGTGCTTTGTTTGTTTAATGATGCACAGCTTCTCACTGAATACATGCAATGCAAGTCAATGGACACTGAAGTTTATCACCAGCTAATGGGTATTACATGGAATACATTAAACTATTGGGTGGGCAC
The DNA here is from genome assembly GCA_007922175.1 of Pelusios castaneus. Classification (NCBI taxonomy): domain Eukaryota; kingdom Metazoa; phylum Chordata; order Testudines; family Pelomedusidae; genus Pelusios; species Pelusios castaneus. Next base: position 9,524,430 of record ML685767.1, read on the forward strand.
AGATTTTTACCAGAACTAGCACAACTGATATTGTTTGCCAATCTCAGCAGCAAAGCTAAGAACCCACTTTCACAATTTCTTTTTGATCCAAACTCTGGGCAAACTATAACTCTAATCCAGTGGGTAAGTGGAGCTTTGTCTTAGAATTAAACAATACTTTTTAATTACAAAATTATCACTGAAGTCATCATTGTTCTGATCTTTTTCTTTTGAAAACCCTACCTAGTGTTTTATAGACTTGGTTTCACTTCACTAGCTATGTTCCCCAAATTTCCCCAGAAAAACAGATTTATGTTACCATAATTTATTATTCTCTTAAAATATTTTAGAGCAGAAACTTAACTTTAATTAGCTTATTTATGCAAACATGAACATGCTATAAACAGATTAATATTTATGGCTGGCATGACATCTGTGGACATGGACAGCCTCGTGTAAGTCTTTGTTTATAAAGAATGAACTATAAAGAGGAGTCATTTTATTAGGGAGTTTGTTTCTTCATCTCCTCCTACACACTTGAATTTGCAGATGTTTGGTCTATGGTTGCCTGGGAAAGCATTGAATAAGGCAATGCATCAGGTAGAAGGACAGCAAGGAAGATTTATATTAACTGCACAAGTTCAGATTCTCAAATCATTTTTTAAGCAAACAAGGTTTTCAGTTGATGACAGAACCATTATCCAATCACCGTTGTGCTCCATAATGTTCTTTACTTAGTGAATGTGCTGGGGATGGATGGTTCCTCCAAACCATCCTTGAGTAAAATATTGTCATTAGAAGGTTTCCTCAGTTGTGAAATAAGACCCTTTGCTTTCCCACTTTGGGCATTAACCTTGCAATCCCTCCTGCATTATTCTATAGTTATTACCTTTAAAATAAGTTTGCAATTTATAGCTATATTATAGCATAAATTGTTCATTTTATCTGGACTTTTAAAATGAGAAGCTGGAAAAGAAATGTAGCTTCACTAATTTTTTCCTCCCCTTCTTTCTACCCTTCCAAGAGTAAAATATGAACTCTATGATATGCTGAATTTCCAGTTTACAACTAAGAGTTTAACTTCCATTCATTCTCTGTTCTTTCCATTAATGAACACTTGCACTGTATCTCTAATTGTTTCATATGCTCCTCCCCAAAATATCTTTAACCCATTTTTAAAGAGCTAAGAACTCCCACAAAATACTTTATAAGGTTTCAGATTTTAAAAACTACAAAGTTCTAGCCAGTCCTACCATAGGGGTTCTGTGTTCTCTATGCTAGTCATCTGTTTCCAATTTGGAGAAACTCACAGGTGTATGTAACTCATCCATATTAATAATTAACCAGCTTCCAGGTGATCAATAAGTGTTTCTGCCCTTAGAGTATGCACAGTTAGGGAGCTGACCTAATTATATATAATACAATGCTTTCACTCTGGTGCCATTGGTTGCATGTGTTGCTATTAGAGGAGGATGTGAGGGCAAAAACCTTAAGAACACTAACATCATGGACCCCTTCCCTCTACAAGATGGGTCCTTGGCCCCTAACCATATCTGATCACCAGCAGATGGACTAAGGACCTACTCTCTAATGATAATCAAACATTAGCAGACCTATTACATAAGGGACATCAACAAAACAAAAGAAGCTTCCGGATCAATATGTAATACCAACCAGAAATCTCTCCATCCAAATAGGTCCCTAAATGAACATTATGATTTATCTTCAGTCACAGAATACAGAACAACTGACAGACAGGACCAGATGAATGGAACATCAGGAGGAGAGGAGGCAGCAAAACACAGGACAACAAATGCAGGAACTCAGGAACAGGTAGGGGTAACCTTTTCTTTCTATGATCCCTGGTAGTCTACTCAAACAATAATTAATACTGTGGGGCTGCAGGCCCAGTGACAGCAATGGGAAACAGCTGCCATTTTGGTCAAGGGCAAGACTGAAGGCAGAAAGGAAAACAAACAGCCAAACAAACAAACAAAAAATCTCAACACTCAGAAGTGGAGTTAGCACTGCTGCATGGTCGTCTCAAACGGCAGCCAAGGGAGAGAGCTTCAGTTCTCCACAAGAACATGAAATAGGCTCACTCAAGGGGAACAAGCAGGGTCCCCACAGACAGCCTTTCCACAGCATCTCCTGCCCTCCCTGACATTTACCACCCATCCCAGCCTCCCTTCATGCTTTTCTCTCTTTCCCCACTTGAAGCAGAGCTCTCCCTGTTACATTCCCTCCTGAGTACTCCTCTTCCCTGCTGCAAGGAGCCCCTGGCTCCACCCCAGTAGGAAGCCTCTTTTCCCAACTCCTGTTGCTGCAAACTCCCCACTCCTATCACTTCCCTGAATGAAAGCCCAGTCTCTTTGCAACAACACTTCAGGCCTGCCCCCTAACTGGGGCCCAAAAGTAGTCCCTCTTTCTAAAGTCCAGACCCACCATCCTACCCCTCATTTTCTAGAAGCTTCCTCTGTCGCCCTTAGGTCTCTATCAAATCCCAAAAATGCAGCACCATTTCAGAGATGGTCTCATAAGATGACACACATACCTGAGGCACAGGAGCTAGCCCTATATTTCCAGAAACTGAACTTACTGAAATAAAATTCATAGACCTGCATTCTCTGAAGAAGGCACCACTTTGCACCACTCCAGTAGTGCCTCCTTTTTCCAAACAGGGTGTGCCAGTGGGTTACACTAACACCCTGATGATCCCCAGCTGCCAGAACAGCCACTTGTGCAGCTTTGTTACTGGACATTCAGCTGAAAAGCTGCTTTGGGTTTAACAACCATCTCCCATGTTAGCCATGAATCTTTGAAATAAGCTCCAGTAATCAGCATTTGCACCCCTCACTTTGTGAGGGACTCAGTACACACACATTAAATATGAAAATATGCGAGTCGCTTCAAGAACAAGAAAAGAAAAACTAGTGGCAAACTTACCAGCTGGAAGAAAGCAAGGTCTACACTAAGCATTTACAGCATAGCTGCTACTATAGGATTGCAGCTGCATGCTGGTTGAGTGGGGCCAGCTGTAGAATGTTGGAGGAACAAAATTCTCCAAGGACGTAGCAGAACACATGCAGTAGAGAGAGTAGCTAGCTTTCAAGGGGAATGTACTGCTGCTGTTTGTGATAAGTAACTTTTGTTGTTGTTCTATTTGTCCTGAAGGGGGCTAAAGTGTTTTTTAATCTCTTGTGTCTTTTAGAACTCACCTAGTGAGGGAACGAGGGGGTGGTAATCTATTTTTGTATATTATGTGGCAAAATGGGGGATATGGAAAGTAAATGTTGTCTCTCCATGAATACCAGTGATGGGAAAATGGAAGTGGTAGGCAGTATTTTAAGTCTACATAAGAAAAATAAGAAAGGATGTGGACAAATTAGAAAGAGTCCAGCGGAGGGCAACAAAAATGATTAGGGGGCTGGGGCACATGACTACAAGGAGAGACTGAAGGAACTAGGCTTATTTAGTCTACAGAAGAGAAGACTGAGGGGAGATTTGATAGGAACCTTCAACTACTTGAAGGGGTGCTCCGAAGAGGAGGGAGCTAGGCTGTTCTCAGTAGTAACAGAGGACAGAACAAGGAGCAATGGTTTCAAGTTGCAGCTGGGGAGGTCGAGGTTGGATATTAGGAAAAACTTTCTCACTAGGATGGTGGTGAAGCATTGGAATGGGCTATCTAGGGAGGTGGTGGAATCTCCATCTATGGAGATTTTTAAGGACCAGTTAGACAAAACCTTGGCTGGGATGATTTAGTGGGAGTGGTCCTGCTTTTAGCAGGGGGTTGGACTAGATGACCTCATGAGGTCCCTTCCATCCCTATTATTCTATGATTTTAATAGTGTTGCCAGCTCTTGTGGTGTTCTGCTTCTTACAGTGTCTTGATTCATGCATTGAAGCTTTTGAATTTTCTGCCATTTCCCAAGGTATTAAAGCTATTTTGCTATTTTCTGCAGCCTTTGCCAAAGAAAATGAAGATACCCTACCAAAGATAACCACAAACTTCTGTTATTTTCATTATGATTGAAGCCATGTTGTGGTTTATGATGCTGTTTATTACTTAGTGTCTAATGGTTTAACAGGAGCCTATGTTTGGACTGGGGAAGCTGAAGAATGTGGGAAACAAATGGTAGAAGGAGGTGGGTGCAGGTGCAAACAGAAGGGCTAGGACACTGGGAAAGGAAGAGGAAAAACAAAAGATGGTGAATATTTTTAGGGAAGGGGCTGGAGGAAGATTATAGAAGGAGCATGGGAGTATGATAAGGAGACTGGAAGGAGAAATAAGACAGTAATTTTCAATATGTAAATGATACAGGCTATTTATCCAATACATTGTAAAAGCTCATACAAGAAGGGAATAAGTCTGTTTTACAACTATGAAAGTGGACCTTTTTTTTTAAAAAAAAATTAGAATGTACAACACTCAATTTTTATTTTATTCCCTGTAGTAGGTTAATAGAATGACCGTGTGTTTAGTATTTTTAAATAGTGATTTACTATTTATCTAATGGATTCTAGGATACTTAAGATGCTTTGAATCAATCTATTGTTCTTTAAATATCCTCTGAAGGTGGAGGCCATTTAAAATCTGGATAGTTTTACAGAGCTTGTTGGTTTTTATTTTTCTAATCATTTGGGAATAATACATACACCGTAGCAAGGGTAAATGTCACAATACAATAAATTCTTTCAATTGGTATGCATTGTATGTTTAAGATAGCATGCATTTATTTTTAAAACTTGTATTAAAATTAATTTGCATCATTTCTTATGAGGGAAACATCTTTTCTTCTTTTCAAGAGAATTATTGTTACTATTTAAAAGATCAAAATATTGCTGTAACTATCCTTAGGGTCCTGTCAAGGCTTTACCCAGCTTCTGGGGAGTGAAGGTAGAAATTTTACATTTACACTGTAGCAATTGTTGCTTGTCAGTTTATAAACACCATTGACAGCCTGTGAAGATAGTCCGATCCAGTTGTCAACTTAAGGTTGCAAGGGACTTCTACAATAAAGCTATAAATAGATTAGGATGGTAAAGGTTTGCAGGCTGATTTGAAGATCCTCCTCAGAACCTTTTCTGGAAAAAAATTTGTCAGGAAAAATGCAGACACAAATCAGGGGCACCTTTCTGTGATGGCTATGTATTTCAAAGACTTTGGAACAGTGGGTTTGGGTTTTGTATAGAAAAAGTGTTGCAATACCCAATATAAAACAAGCTCCAAATTTCCTGGCTTTTGTTATAATCTTACTGCACTGTAATCTTCAAAAAGGAATATAGGTGAAAGTTGCCATGTTGAAGAAACTAATGCTGGAGTTGGGAAGAATTCCAATCAGAATTCTTGGAAACTGTGCATTTCTTTCTAAGAAATTAGGTAAAAGTTAAGTCTTTCTCCCTTTAAAAGCTGTGGCTGGAATTTTAAGAAAAGTGCTTGTCTTCTTTCAAATGTCTGTTAAATTCTTAACACATCTTAATTCTTTTCAGTCTGCTTAATTTTCCCTTTCCCTAGATGTTAAGTAGTCTATTTTTCAAGCACAGCATCACTGTTGCATTTAACTTTATATAAATCAAAATGTGAACTACATGAGTAAGTTACCTTTTTCTCATTTGAAAGAAAAGAACTTAGTTTCAGAGACCAGCTTTAGGGTAGCACAAAGCTACTTATTGAAGTAGGACTGGGTTTTCTGTGCTTTCCAAACATTTTAATTTTGGGCATGGTTACACATAGCAGCAAAGTGTTTTTATCATGTTGTCATAGCAAAGAGACTGTTGATGTCTGAGAAGATCTGTATAGTATAGTCATTTTGAAACAAATTATGGTGCTGATACCTTGAAAACTAATTTGTAACAGAGGCGTCAAAGGTATCTTCAGTCTGCCAATTCTCATCGTAGGATTTAAGGAGCAGCACTGTTAAAGACACTTATTTATAAATCTACAAACTGCAGATAAGTTATTCCCTATTCATGTGTGGAATGCATTATAGAATGCTACAGCTAGCAAAAGCTTTATTGCAGTTTTGTACATAAGTGCACAATGGATGCTAGTTGTTCAGCTGGACATCCTGGGTCTGTTATTTTTTTTATTCAAAGTTCAAAAAAAAAATCTATTTGCAGTTATGTCCTTAAGTTGCAAACACATCTACAGTAAATTCATGTACAAAAAGATAAACGATATCCACAAATGGCCAACTTTGTATCTGTCTCTGTATCTACTACCACCTGCACAAAAAAACAAACCAAATGTCCAACCGCGCAGGGCTGGCTCTCCCCGGGACAAGCTGGGAGTGGCTTCCCGGGGAGAAGGGAGCCGCCAGGGCTCTCCAGCCAGGGCTCCAGCAGGGATTCCCCCACCCCTCTGGCTGGGGCTCTAGTGGCAGGGATTCCCTCACTGCTGGAGCCCCAGCTGGGGCAGCAGGGATTCCCTTGCCCCCCAGCCAGGGTGGTGGAGGATTCTCTCACTGCCAGAGCCCCAGCGAGATATTCCCTCCCACTGGAGCCCCGGCTGGGGAGCCCTTCTCCCCAGGATGGTGGCTTCCTGGCAAAAAAGGTGCCATGGCTCCTCTTGCTGGGAAGCTGTGGATCCTGGGGAGAAGGGAGCAGGGGCTCCCCAAGGACAAGGGAGCCATTGTGGCTCCCTTCTGCCAGGGAGCCATGTGGTGCTCCCTTGTTCCCCCACCGTAGGTCGACTTATGGAATAAGTCGACTTAGAGCATCCACACTGGCTTAAGTCGACCTAAAACTAGGTGTTAAGTTGACTTAAGCCTTCCTTAAGTCAACTTAAGGGACAGCTTAAGTCAACTTAAGGAAAGCCCAGTATGAACAGGGAATAAGTTAGATCGACTTAAGGAGGCTTAAGTCGACCTAATTTGTAAGTGTAGATGCACCCCAAGTGACCTCTGCTAAAACCTCCTGCTTAATCAAGCTAGAAGATTTAGAACTGTTCTTGTGTGACTGAATGGTAGACAAATGGCATAGCAGCTCTGTTTTGCAAAAATGGCATAACTTGTATCTGAAAGCTTATATAAATACTTTGCAGGTGTGAAATGGCATTTGTGCAATTATTTTTCCATCTTATGGACAAAGCACAAGATAGGGGAGTAGGAGACTAGTATTCTAGCCTCTCTCATTTGTGGCTTCTGGCGTGTCACTTATACTTGCAGTTCCTCAATTCTTACATCTGTGTGTAAAATGGTAATATAAACACGGTACACTTTGTACAAAGTGCTTTGATAGCCTACTGTTAAATAAGTGCTCTATTTATTCTCCTGCTTCATTATGACAACTTCACTATTGGACTTCATCTCAGTTTCTGAAATGTTTGTTTTGTACAATATTTAAAGTTCTACATTGTACAAAGCTTATCTTCCAACAAACTACATTTTTAAAGTGGCCCCCATAGGTCAGGTGTTTGCTTAAATTTGCACAATTTGGTTTTCATTAGGGTTGTCCTAATAAACAGTAAAATTTGTAGATGATTTGAAAGATACTGAAATGTTGGGGTGTTCTTTGAACACTGAAGTAATTAAAGTCTTTGGTCACCTTTCCATATAGTGAAACCCTCAAGGATTCTCTTCAAAATATCTTACAAAAGATTTGCAGCTCTCAACATTTTACAGCTGTTTTTCTATAATCGACATGCGGATGAACTACTTAGAGTCAAAAACACGTGCTTATATAGGTTTGATCTGTATTCTGAAATGTCCTAGTGGATCCCTTCTTTTAATCTGAGAGAGAGGCTCAGACATATAGCCAGAGATGGGCATTCCTATTACTCAACTCATTGCTCTAGGATATTTGCTGACCATAAATATACCATATCATATCATGAGAAATCACATTCATCATTAAAAGGCAGAGGTGTTGGTGGTCTCAATCCATTTACCAGGGGATAGGTGTCTGATGGTTTCTTGGAAATGTACAGGACTAAGTCACCGTGTTACCTCTCTGCCTTTGAAAAAGAGACTTCATGTTAAACTGACTGACGGCTCCCTACCATTACTCCAGTTTGCTAAACAGCCAGCCAAATGCCTCAGAACTCTGCCAGTGCCAGCTCTTACTTCACCTGGCAGGTAACAGCTGGGGCCCCCACTTTCCAATCCTTCCTCCCCTCACAAGAGCATTTCTCTGCAGTGTCCAGCCTGCACTTGATCCTCATAGAAATTTACAAGTCTGTTGTCTACAAAGAAAAACAAATGAGTACTCCTGTGGCATCTTAAAGACTAACAAGTTTATTTGGGCATAAGCTTTCATGGGCTAGAGCCCACTTCGTCAGATGCTTGAAAATGGGAGGGAAAAAAAACTTTAGGAAGAAGAGATAAAAGTAGTCAAGTAAGTGTAATCACACTTACTCTTCCATGAAAGCTTGTGCAATAAAGAAATTGGTTAGTCTTTAAAAGTGACACAAGACTCCTTGTTTTTTTCTTAGGATTAACATAAGCATTGTCAGCTGAGACAGTAGGCGGGTATGTATAGTGTCTCTTTGGAGACAAGTTCTAGAGCGGTTTGCCTGTTTCAGCAAAACAAATAAGGAATCCTGGGGCACCTTAAAGACTAAGAAATTAATTTGGGCATAAGGTTTTGGGGGCTAGAAAAATACCCATTTAATTGCCTAACCTGTTTATAATTAAAATTTGTTTTGTGTGAATTGTGATTTGTTACATTCTATTTGTAGCTGTATGCAATAAATAACTTGTTAGTCTTTAAAAGTGCCACAGGACTCCATGTTTGTTCTAGTGTTTTTCCTTTGTGTTTATACATATCCCTGACCTCTAGAACACTGACTCAGATTTGCTCAAAAATTTAGCTCTTTGACTAGAGACTGACATACAGGAGAAGGTTGTAAATCCTGAGATTTATAAGAATTAAATATTGTACTTTAGCTACAAATAGCAGAAGCCTGATCATAGGGCTGAAGGATTATTAATACTATTCTCCTTATGTGAAACTTAATAAACTGTGTTGATACGTGCATTTATAGAGGTCACAGATTAATTGCAGGAGGAGATCAGTCTAATGTCCTCTGACTAAACCCTCCAATGTTCTTTTGGTAAATACTAGACTTAAGTAGAGAAATGAACCAAAGGCATTATGAGATGAGTGCACCAAACCCTGGCAAAGGATTACATGCACTCTGCAAATACATGAGAAATATTTTGGGTCTACAAAGCATGGCAGCCTCACTCTAAATATATATTTAAATAACAATTGTAATATTTCTAATGGACAAGTGCACATTGGCAGTGTGATGATCTGTAATTCCCCACAATAACGCATCATTAGTTTATCAGGAAATGAAAGCTGAACTAAATGCCTTGCAGTCAGTTGACAGATTCCCCATGTCTGTATCCCAAAATGGTTTAGCAATCAATGGCTTATATAAATTTCACTACAAGACTTATTTATACAAAGAGGGAGAAAAAAATTGGCCATCACAATACCATTTGGAAAACTCCTACAGTAAATCTCATTATCCCGGACAAAGTCAGTAACTGAGCATCACAGCTGCTAGGAAATTAAACAAAAGTGGCACTCTATTCGTGAGAGAGACAATTGATAGACCTGTGTAGAAGTGAGGGGCCATCGGTGTTGGAATTATGGTCCCACCCCCTCCTCCTCTTTCTCCTAAGACCCACCGCCAGCCAGGCTGGAAGCCAGACTGAGGCAGCGGTAAGAGCTGCCCAGGGAGCCCAGATTGCTGTAGGGAGCCCCAGATCCTCCACATGGCATGTGTGGGGGGCCAGGGAATCCAACAGCAGCCCTCAGCCCATGTCACCACCCCGTGGGGCATGCTGCCCAGGACAAGTGAGGGGTCAAGGGCTCCCTGGGTGGCTCTTACCTCTATCTGGCTCCAACCGTTGGCCTGGCTAGGGGGCAGGACCTCATGGGGAAGAGGAAGAATGGCAAGGGGGCAAAAAGGCTCACCTCATCCCCCCAACCACTGGGAAGAGGCTGGTGCCACTGGCGTAAAGTGCAGCCCCTGCCTCATCAGCTGCCCTGCTGTGAGGTGCAGCCCTTGCCACACGTGCCCAGGACTACCAGTGGTTCTGGTGCCACTGCAGTGGCCACGCAACTTCCCTCCTCAACGCATTGTTTTCAACTTAGGAGTAGGAGCAATGCCTAATGCAAAGGGAAAGGATATTTTAAATTGCTAACACCCGTGTCTAACCTAAACCCTTCAGCACTGTAAGGGCTTGCCTAGGAAGGTCTCTTACCTTCCAGTATGCCTCTCTCAAGGGTCAATCCGTTCTTCCCCTGAAACAGTTCCACAACAACTGCTCCCCTCTGAGGGAGAGTGTCTTTTAAATCTAATCAAACATCATTACTCGGCAATATCTTACCCATGCACAGTTCTACTTATACATTAAACTTTCTCTAAACAGATGCTTAAAATTCACTGCAGACTTCTATCAGGCCTAAATATGCCTTTGTTCCCAACTATATCCAATACTGAATTCCTTACTTGCATGTCACAGACTTTGAGCAAAATAAATTAACTATTACACATGCACTGCATGGTGCTTAAAAGGATTGGTTGGTCCTATTGAGACATACTTAAGTGTTCTGGAAAAGGACTGTAGCATCTTTGATTATTTCCCTGACATGCTACAAATTTCTACCCCCAGAAGTGGATTTTTTTTTTTGGTCAAAAGAAAGTTGTCAGTATACCCACCCAACTCCAAAATGTGGCTCTACTTTGGGTTTGAACAAATGCAGAAACTCAAAGTAGATCTCAATCAAAACTGTCATGTTTCAACTGCTTTTACATAAAAACCATACAATACACATTTAGTGAGATTTCAGTTCAGAACATAAATCATCCTAATACTGCTTGAGAGGTTGCACCTAATGGACCTTTCACTTAGATATTGATAAAGTAACATATGATGATAACGGTTATGTATATGAAGAGGGTTCAACAGAAGCTTTGTTTGAAATAGCCAGTAGTTACATGGTTTTCAAGCTGTTCCAAACAAGTCCTTTGCAGCTGTTGGATTAGAGATTGCCTGACATGACGAAGCTAAGGGTTTGCAAGATCAAGAACGATGCAAATGCAGATTCCATTTTGTCCATCCTACCAGGTTTCATAGGATAAAAAGCTTCTGGTAGATAAGTGTTCTAGGTTTTGTCTTGTTTCTAGTTGGAAGATGATAAATGATGAAGTCAGCTGCTGCTCAGGTTAACAATCTCTTTAAATAGGTATTATAAACTACTAATTGCATGGATGTGATCCATAAAGTTGTGTTTTCAAAAGAAAATAAGGCCAAAAATGATGAAGTTCAAAATTGGATAGTAACAGACTATGAATCCAAGAGATAATTCAACCTGATGATCTGGCTCTCAACCATGCTTGTATCTGTTTCTATCACTTCACATTGATCCAACAGACTTAAGAGTGAAACAGAGAGTGACGATCCTGAAATCTTATTATATAGATTAAAAATCTTGAGGCTGTGACACAAGCAATAAACTTACTGGAATCTTTATTTGATGTGCACACATACTCTGTAGACAGTAAAATTGTCATAACTGTCTGTTGGTTAAAATTTTGGATCTTCTTTTCAGATGCAGAATTCTAATGACTAATTCCTAAGTCTAATCAAAGAAGAATAAAAGGTTCTTGATAAGCTGTCTGAAAAGATAACTCCTGTATGTTTGTTCTCAATGTTGTTTGTGAGCTGATAGAAACTAGATTTCTAAAAATCTACAAAGTATGTACGAAATATTCCATTTCTAGATTTAAATAGCATTATACATAGCAGTAGAATACATCTGTGTTGCTTTTGGGTGTGGTAGGTGTTCTTAAAGTACTAAAAGTAGAGCAAAAGTTGCCTACATCTGACTGCTAAAGCTCAAATTCTAAAACAGATGACACACAAGCTTAGAAGCAAAATTCAGCGAAGTCAGAGGAGAATGTATGAAAATGCACCTAGAGCCATAAAATAGTCCATGATTACCCCAACTAATTGTTGTAACAGTCCTGTGATAAGTATTTTGACAGGGCCACTGGTAATAAGCAATACAGAAGAATATAAACATAAGTCTTTCTCTAATGAGTACTGTCTATTCCCCTCACTGCTACCATGGATTCAGGCTATCTATTATAGGGCTCTAAATGCTGCCGACATTTTTAGCAACATGTCATCTAATCTGGATGAGAACATTTCTAACTGATGTAGAGCGACATAGTATCTGCAGTTGATGGACTGTCGACACCAAGACCCCAAATGTGATTAATACTAAACCAGATCCAATTTTTTTTAATGCACATTAGGCTGGATTTTTTTTCTGGTCTTGAATTAGAAAAAAGACAATCTCATTTTTTGCAATCAAAAATGTGCGGAAGGGACTGGTTCAAAACTTTATTTTATTTTTGAACATTTTTACTTTATTTTTTTTAACTGTAATTAGCTGAAATTTTGAAATGAAAAGTTGTTTCAAACCAAAACCACAGAATTTTTCTCTTGAAAAGTGTGGGGGGAAAATGTTGAAACTTGTTTCAAAACTTTTCTAGATCAAAAAGTTAATCAAAACTGATCCTTTCCCTTGAAGAGTTTTGGTTTCAATATATCTGCATTTTCCAACAATAACCTTTTCATCCAACCTACTAAGGACCTCACTGCAGTTTACAGACCACATCCACATCTTATTTAACTAACTATAGCTCTGGAACCTTCTTGCTCATAGTAGAATAGGGGTTTCCTGCAGCAGATCTTAAAAAGTTGCCAAATCTAAGATCTGACCCAAAGCAAGTAGTGAGTTTGAGTCTCAATCCTCTTCAGAAATGACGTGTGTGTGTGTGTGTGCATCTTGCTCGCTTGCTCAGACCCCCCCTTCTCTTTATATTGGGCGGGCACCATTTATTTCAGCACTTCAAAAGACCCTGTCTCTCTCTAATTCAAAGAGAGAGCTGGTGTCTCAGGCATATTTTCTTTGTATGTGCTGTTCTGTGTAAATGAAGTACATGAACATCTGAAGTTGTGGGGAGAGGGGGGAGGAGAGGGGATCCTTCATTTTGCTGATTTAATGTGTTCTTGGAATTACTTTAAGTGGCTTCAGTCTGACCTCTACATTTGCACCTACCCTTTGGGGTGCACAAGAACTTGTTTGTGCGTAGATATTAAGCCAGGCTGAGCATAAAAATGCTATCAACATGCACAATGTTGAGGTTTTTTGCATGCCAAAGACACTTTAGGGAAACTTATTTTTTATTGACATAAAAGAATAACTCTTCCACCCCCCTGGATAGCTTAGAATTGAACTTTTGGTATAATGAGCTTTCTAAATGTCACGTTTTGATTGCAACTCACATGTTAGCAATTTTAAAACTGCTGTCCCTTGTAGCAAATTCCAAAGGGCTAGCTGTGTTAGTCTATTGTAGAAAAACAACAGAGTCCTGTGGTGCTTTTAAAGACTAACAGATTTATTTATGGCATGAGCTTTTGTGGGAGAAAATCTCACTGACGAAATGGGATTTTCTCCCACGAAAGCTCATGCGATAAATAAATCTGTTAGTCTTTAAAAGTGCCACAGGACTCTGTTGTTTTTCTTGTAGCAAAGGAAGTCTTGACCTCCGCAGTGTCCTGTGCTCTCCTGATACAGTTTCAGTAAGATTATTTAGTAATCAAGCTTGCATCACACCAGACGATGAAATTAATTTTTAATATACTTTGAGACTCAATCTTACTCTTCAGAATAACTATATGATTAATGCAACTCAAACTTTACTTTTCAATGGGCATCTAGAATTAGACAAAGCCTGAAGGCAGATAAGCATGTTACAAGTATATAATACTGGACCTGTATGAATTAAGATAATATTTTTGGGAGAGCAAAAGAACACTTCAGATTCTCCACACAGGAGATCTACTTTCTGGACATTCCAGTACAACCACCACCCTATACCAAAATCCTACCGACTGCTATAGTTACCTACGTCCCTTGAACTTCCATCCAGGACACACCACTCGATCCATTGTCTACAGCCAAGCCCTAAGATATAACCACTTTTGCTCTATTCCCTCAGACAGAGACAGACACCTTCAGGATCTCTATCAAGCATTCTTAAAACTACAGTACCCACTTGGGGAAGTGAAGAAACAGATCAACAGAGCCAGACGGATACCTAGAAGTCAACTACTACAGGAGAAGTCCAAGAAAGAAAACAGAACACTGCTGGTTATCACCTGCAACATCCAAGTCAAACCTCTGCAGCACATCTAGGATCTTCAGCCTATTCTACGAGATGATCCCCTCATTCTCTCAGGCCTTGGATGGCAGACCTTTCCTCACTTACAGACAGCCCCCCAACCTTAAACAGATACCAGCAACATGGATACAGTGAAATGACAACAGAATAAAATGGTCCATGTCTTGTGGTGGTGACCCTATGCATTAAGGAAACAGAAGTACCTGATTTGTTAGTTAGAGCTAGCACCCTCCGCGAATCTTTGGAAAATATTCTGCTATTTCTCTCCTTTTTATCATGAGGCTGTCTTATGAAATGAGGGATTTTTGATGCTCTGGAATTTATTGCATTCCCATCTTAATGGCTTTTGGGATAAACAAGATCAGATTACATGTTTAAAAAACAAACTCCAACTACTAAAGCCTAGAGCCTTGAAAATCAACTGCTCTTTCTGGTTCATATGCATCTGAAATTTATCTGATTTTTTTATTTTATTATTGATTCTGTTCTAACATAGGATTAATATTTGGCATCTGTACCATCCTGTGCTGTCATTTAAAGAATGAACCAGCCTTTGCATGCCTGCCTATCATTTTAGCCACACAGAGCTCTTCTGAGGATTACAGCTAAACACAAGATGGAACAGATGCTGTTCACCAGAATGGCTACCTTGTTGTGTTTATGTAACTCTTTCACAGAGTTAGGTTGTTGGCCTATCACTCAATGCCGAGTCTGGAGGATCAATAGACTGCTTTTTTGTCTGGTCCCTCTAGTTTGATCTGTCTCGCTTGCGTAGTCCAACCAGAAGCTAAATCTCAACACATAAGCCTTCCCATCAAAAAAAGAAGCAATCTCCAGCTTGGATTAACTGTATTGGCAAACTGCAACAGAGTAACTGTATTGGCAAACGTTTGTCAGTATACTGAACACTAGACCTGGGTGCACAGATCTTTTAAGGTTATAGATGTACCTGTGTGGAAGCCTCTGCATAATGCATGTTTAAATGCTTATATTAGCAGCGGTTAAAGTATAATTTGACGGGCCCCGGAACCCTCCTAATCTCCGGGCCCCTTTCCCATGTTGTCCGGGCTCCCTACATGCATGTGCAGGTCCCAGCCCAAGTAGGCATTTGCAACCACTTCTCAGTACCACATGCCTCAGTTATCACTCCATAAACATATTTATAATTTTATATGGCATTTATGTTGTTAAGCCAGAAAGATTCTTTCCCCAAGAATCAGGCAGCATAGATAATGCTGAAGAGGTTTATTCATGATACCGGGAAGACTGACAGGACAGCTTCAAATTGGTGATGTTACAGTGGTCAAATATATATGCTTCTCTGTCAGTTACATAATCCACTTGGAATTCTTTACCTGTTTACTTACAAGTACAGACTTATTAATCGCATGAGCTTTCGTGGGAGCTCATGCGATTAATAAATCTGTTAGTCTTTAAAAGTGCCACAGGACTCTGTTGTCTTTCTACAATAGTTTCTACAATAGACTAACACGGCTACCCCTTTGGAATTTAAGTACAGACTTGTTCCACCCAGAGAGCACAGAGGTGATAATGACCGATGCAGAGACACTTTAATTACATTAAAGGCCCTATGGCTACATTTAGGGTGGGGTGGGAGGATGGGATGGAGAGGAGGGACCTTACAGCTAGTCAGAAATGTATTGTTCCCATCTAAACCAGAATTTCTCAATAGGCAGCTGGCCACTGCCTTACTGATTGTTCACAGCATCCTTGTCCTTGGGTGGGTCTGGTATGATTGTTAACCTAAGTTTCATTCCACAACTTACTGACAGGAAAAGTATCCAAGGTTTAACAGACTAGATTTGACAGAGAAAAGTCTACAGAGACAGAAAAAACATTAAAGCCTAACAATTCCCTCCTTTTTGACAAAATCGAACACAAAAGTGAGATACAGTCAATACTGAAACACTTTGGTATACATGATCAGCCTTAGGGTATAGTGGAGGGGGAGGGGAGAGAAAGGGGGAAGGAGAAAGATGGGGGACAGAGGTAAAACAGAGAGAGCAGCAAGATTTTTTAAAATAGCTACACAGAGTGAGAGAGGTTAGTACCACAAACACAGCAGCCGCTCTTATCTGTAGAATTTCCCACCAAGCAATGGAACTATGGGACATCTCAGAAGCAGGATCTTCCAGGTGATTATGGTTTAGTTGGAGAGCAGAACTTGGTATTGATACTGTCATTAACGGTGGCAGATGCAGTAGCAGCAGTAAGGACCACTTTGAATAGCAGCTCCTTGGCTAACTGGATCAGTGTATCGTCCAGATACAAGTTATCATACCACCAGGTGGGCCGTCATCATTCCAGTGAACACACGGCCAGGTAGATGAAAACTACCCAATGTAAACAAGTCCGTGATCTGCAGGCACATAGAAGAGTCCGCCAGGCACTGCAGCGATCCATAGGTGTAGTAAGAAATCGTGGTAATAAAACACCACGGGGTGACAGAGACCTGAGCAGCAGCCTCAGTATTTATGACAATCCTATATTGTGCACAGTATTGTTAGTTACATAACCAACAAATTTAAAATGAAAGGAGGAAGGAAGGCATGAGCAGGAAAGACAGAAGGATACACACAAAGTAAATTGTAAGAGAAGGCTGAGTCAGGAGGAAGACGAGATGCAACTATTAAACATCTGCGAGGGGGGCAAGGGTAGGGGAGGAGACACTGTGGGAAGGGGAAACCCCAGGCATACATTTAACATATTTCCTTTTACAATATTAAATAAATCACAAGCTAACATGTCACAAGCACAATCCTTGGACTGAGACTTTGCTATGCTGACTATAGCATCTGAGGCTTTTACATTGATAGTGTAGAAATTTTTGTAGCAATATCAATTACAGTAAGGGCATATAACAATCCCATGTTGGTATGTTTAAGGGCCTGAATGGTTTGACTTTTACCCAGGCATTATATGATCTTTTAGTGCCCAAATTAAACATATTTAGCATTGAATTAGCATTTTCAAAGAGTACCCACTACCACCCAAAATACTACATTCTGTCATTTGGAGTGCAAAATTAGACAAATCATATGCACCTTGGACAGAAACCATGAGGACATCATGCAGGAGTGTTTTGCTGGGGCCCACCTGAATGATACCAGCTATGGAGTAGGGTACAGCGTGGGACAGGAGGTAGGTGGGGAGTATTCGCAAGTACCTATTCTCTCCCCCACATATCTCCTGTTCCCCCCCAATACAATTGCACCGGTATCTTCCCAACCCATTATTGGCCTTGTAGAGATTGTTAAGACCTTAAACTGACATTTACCAGGCAAAACAGTGTACAATCCAGGTCTGGCAAATGACAGGGAGGGAGCTATAGGCTGCTTCCAGGCTGGGGTAGTCAGATTGGGGCCTTGGAACCTGGGTGTTCTTTGAGGCGAGTTGGTACAACAACAGGTCCAGTGTAGTCTGGGTTAGGGATAAATCAGGTATCTGGTGTCTTCATTCATTCAGCGCTGCCTCCGGTAGGGAGTTGTACGTGTACCATTGGTGGGTTCCAGGGGCATGCACCAGGTGGAATCATGAAGAGGGTCATTAGGGAGAGTTACATCCTTTACCATGACTTGGTCACCCTCTTCTACATCCACCCAGGAGAGAGTGGGTACCAGAGAGTCCTGAGTTTCCTGTCTGTCTTTGACAGTTAGCCTCGAAGGCTGCATTGCTTCATTTGGATGTTTGATGTACTCCCATGCAGTACCACATTCAAGGCCTCAGGTGCTTGATGCAGGAAGTTGTCCAGTAATTTGGATGGGTGGGCAGAGATGAGCAGGCCCAAACCACAAGACAACTTGTTCTTTGCCCAGACAAAAGGAGCTCTGGAACACAACTTTTGAAAAGGGTTAGAGATATCCCAGGGGACAGCCATAGACTTAACAGTGGCAACAGAAGAAAAAGATTTATCATTGCAGAAGGGGAGTCTGCATGAGCTTGTTAGTAAATGTAACCATACTCTAAGCCAGATCAAGAGTGGCTGCATGATTACGAAGGGCATCCATGCCTAGGATTGCACCTCTGCATTTAGGGTTACATAAAAACATCAAGCCCAGAAAAACAAATTAGACTTCACAAGAACCAGGTGGCTCTTGTAAGCAGTGATGTGTGCACCTCCCACACCTGAAATAGTGATGTGATGTTTAGTAGTGCGGGGGGGGGGGGTGTCAGTGATGGAAAAAGATACTCCCATGTCCTCAAGAATTATCCATGGCCAGCCCTTGATCCATGCTTTTAAATGTGGTCTTGAGGGGGTTACATCTATCTCCACAGCAATGACAGATAAGGGGGAGGGCTGCTGGATCCTAGCAGGTCATAGAATTTAAAAGCCTTGCTATTTCTTCCCTGCTCAGGTGGGAGTAGGGGTTAGCAGTTGGCTGTGACACCAGCTGAAGTGGCATCGGCTGAGGCTGATTACCCAGAGCTGTCTGGCTTGGCCATGCAGCTGCCCAGTGTCCAGTTTCTCCACACATAAAACATTGAGAGGCTGAGGGGTGGGGGCAGTGGGAGCAGGGACTGTGCCAGACTGAAAGGCCAGCAAAGTGCTGTGAAGATTCAGTTGGCCATGGTCCCACCCCTGGCTAGGATTTTGGATGTTACACCTACACATTTTGAATATGCCCAAAGTACCCACAGTGTTTTCCCTTTAAAACTCAATTATTCTCCCTCACATTGAGGGCGTCATTGAGCCACCCCCAGTGGTGCTCTCTCTGTTGAGGACACCATTGGGGAACTCTGGGGCAAGTCACTTGACATTGTTCCCAGCTTCCTGAAACCTAGTTCAGGGAAACCAAAACACCCTACTGAGACACACACTTGGGTGCTCAGTACTTGGCATTGCAATTTTCGCTTCTGCGATCTCTGCAACCCGAAAACCCTGGCATTGCAGCCTCTGCCTTGCAGTCCCTGCAACCCGAAAACCTTGGCATTGCAGCCTCTGCCCTGCAGTCCCTGCAACCTGAAAACCTTGGCATTGCAGCCTCTGCCCTGCAGTCCCTGCAACCCGAAAACCTTGGCATTGCAGCCTCTGCCCTGCAGTCCCTGCAACCCGAAAATGTGGCCAAAATACAATCCTATTCAGTCCTCTTATCTATGTGCCTTGCTCATGGTTCGTTTTGAGAAAAAGGGGGTGCGAAGGGGAGATCCTGGGGAGCCCTAGACCAAGGTGTGCGCTAGAGGTGGTAAGTATAAAAATACTCACCTCTATCCTTGGAAGGCTCTCCAAAGGTTCCTGATCACACCCTGCTCGCTGCGCCAATTGTTAAGCCAGAAAGATTCTTTCCCCAAGAATCAGGCAGCATAGATAATACTGAAGAGGTTTATTCATGATACCGGGAAGACTGACAGGACAGCTTCAAATTGGTGATGTTACTGTGGTCAAATATATATGCTTCTCTGTCAGTTACATAATCCACTTGGAATTCTTTACCTGTTTACTTACAAGTACAGACTTGTTCCACCCAGAGAGCACAGAGGTGATAATGACCGATGCAGAGACACTTTAATTACATTAAAGGCCCTATGGCTACATTTAGGGTGGGGTGGGAGGATGGGATGGAGAGGAGGGTCCTTACAGCTAGTCAGAAATGTATTGTTCCCATCTAAACCAGAATTTCTCAATAGGCAGCTGGCCACTGCCTTACTGATTGTTCACATCATCCTTGTCCTTGGGTGGGTCTGGTATGATTGTTAACCTGAGTTTCATTCCACAACTTACTGACAGGAAAAGTATCCAAGCTTTAACAGACAAGATTTGACAGAGAAAAGTCTACAGAGACAGAAAAAACATTAAAGCCTAACAATGTCTATATCAATTATTGTCATAAACTAGCAAACACTGCATAACACAATAAGTATTGTGATCTTTATAGTCCTGATATGCACATTTCACTTCATTAAACGCAATGCCAAACTTGGAACACAAAAATTTCATCTCACTTTCACCAAATTCCAGTAACAGCTCTATAGTGAAACGTGATGGATCAAGTGCTTCAGCAGCACTGCTTAGACATTTCTCTGAGTTTGGCAACAATTTAGCATTCATAGAGTCCACTGAGGCCTGGTAAAACTGACATTTAGAAATTTCAATTTGCTTGCCAGCATTCACAGACATGTTTACACAGATACCTTTAAAGCAACCTCAGCAATCGCCTCACAAGCCTCTTGGTAGAACTCTGAATCACACTCTCTGTGAGCTATGAACACCTGAACTTATCAACTTACTTGCTGTAGATAATGTTACATTAGATTTTTGCAACACCAAGGACAGGTCTGCAAGTTCCTCCAGAGCACCAAACATGCGATGCAAGTTTTTAACAAAAACTGGATTCTCCAGGTTTTTTGCCATGCCAGCAAACTTTGCTTTATCTTTCCCTCCTAGTGAAAAATAAGTTGATTTTTTTCAAGTGGCTATGGAGGGCTGCATATGACTGCCAAACAGCTCATACAGTGCAGCAGCTAGAGCAACCCAACATACTTCAAGTACACATCCAATCCTTTTAACCTAGACTTCCAGACCACTCACACAGTCAGCCAGCTCTCTCAAGCACTTCCGCAACTGACTGTACAGAGCATACAATAAATCCACAAATGATTTAAAGTGATTAATTTCATTGCAGCATTTGATAATATCAGCCACGGCCAATTCCAGCCAGTGATTAAAACAATGCCAACTTATCAAAAGTGGAAATCGTGTTTTTAGTTTTGCAGCAACACCAGCCTTATTGCCTAACGTGACAGAGGCTCCATGTATACCTAAACCAACCCAATTATCTTTGAGAAATTCCTCCATGAACCCATGTGCTGTCAAACACTGCAGCAAAGCTAATATTACATCATCAGCATCATTGCTGCCTAATTCAACCAGATCAAGAGAAAATGTAACAGGACCAGTTTTTGCATCAAAAGTTATGTGCAAGTAAATTACAAGACAAGAAAGTTTATTTAAACTTTTACTCATCAATTAAAACAGAAATTTGATATTGCTAAGAAAGGACACTAAAACAAAAACTTATGTTTCATCTCCACAGACATGTGGTCTATTATGTCAGCACAAACAACATTGGTATGCAAAATACGACCCATATCAACATCATTTAACTGCTGTAAAGTAATAAGCTCTGGATGGTGAGTGACCAGCACCCAAATAAAAGATGTTAAATGCATGCTAACCTAATAACACTATCTAGGACAGGGGTCTCAAATTCAAATCTCCACGAGGGCCAAATGAGGACTAGGATATTGGCCCGAGGGCCACGTCACTGAAACCTTTTCAAACAAGGAATTATTAGAACTAGAGACAGCTCTGCTGGATAGCCTTAGAACACCTTTCTAGGGGCCTGAACAAAACGCACATTTACTTTTAGAATTACTTCCATTCAAGATCCAAAGGGATAGTTGTGTTAGTCTAGGTCAGCCAAACAAACAAGGAGTCCTGTGTGACTTTTAAAGACTAACAAATTTACAAATTAACAAATATATTTGTTAGTCTTTAGATGTGCTGCCACAGGACTCCTTAATGTTCCCCCTACTCCCCCCATTCAAGATAGTGGTATCATTAGAAAGACAGAGAGCAAACAAATAAACACACTTAAAATTTTGCATTATAAATAAGTAGTTCCCAACCTTTTTAGTTGAGGGCCCAAAACACAGATTTTAAACCCTGAAGGGCCAGCAGTTTATTTAGTTAAAATTAAATAAAAAATAATTAATTGAATTAAAATGTATTGTAACTAAAATTAGTTGGTTTAATTTTTGATTAATTACATTTGAATTGATTTTAATTGAAATTTTAAAAAAGATTTTTAATTAAAATTAATTATTTAAAAAGTTTTTTTTTTAAAGAAAAGAAAAGGAAAGAAAGGGCTGCATGCATCCCCACGCCTGGAGGGGAGGCCAGCAGCCACAGCGTGGTCCCAGCTGCCAGACCGGACAGGAGGCAGGCGCGGCTGGGTGGGCCCCCCAGCATAGAGGCCCCTTGGGAACTCTCCCCCCAACCCCAGGCCATCTTAGAGCTCCTGAAGTCGAGTCCTGTCCCAGACAGTGCACCACTCGGCCTTCCCATTCCCTGTTCCCCGCCTGGCCCTCCAGTTCCCACCAGATCAGCCATTCCCTGCCGGCTCCAAGATCCTCCCACTTGGCCCCACCATTCCCTGCATGACCTTTCCATTCCCGCTGGCTCCCCGCCCAGCTCCCAACTTGGCCCCCCTGTTCCCCGCCCGGCTCCAAGCTCAGCTCCACCGTTCTCCACCTGGTTTCCAGCTCGGCCCCACCGTTCCCCGCCTGGCCCTCCTGTTCCCCGCCTGGCCCCGCAGGCTCCCCAGCCCTCCAATTCCCCCGCAGCTTCCCGGACTACCCCCCTTACCTGGCTGGAGCTGCAGGGGCATCTGCTTGGCCGGGCCTCTCCCGCCCTGAGCATGCTCTGTCTGAGCATGCTCAGTGTGGGAGATTTGAAACTCCCCAGCCTGGCCTGGCCTGGTGGCTGCTTCCAGCTGACCGGCCAGCTGTAGAGCATGGTGGAACATGCGTTCCGTGGAGTTTTCTCCTCTTCTGGGCCACGGAATGCTGACCCGGCAAATTTGTGGGCCCCAGAACAGTGTTCCAGTATACTTTAACCCCTGTATATTAGCTATGTTAGATTTGTTGTGTAGATGGATTATAATCTGATAATAAGGAGGCAGCAAACTCTCAGCTCCATGCTGAACCTTAATTGTCAAGCAGTGGGCAAACCAGACAAACAGGTTTTCCTAATACAAACAACCCACCCATCTATCTATCACTATGGCAATTCCAGTGACCTAAAGTAATCCAGGACACCACGAGTTAAGTGTGCACATGGCCAGTTCCATCACAATTAGCATTAATTAATAAATTTTGCACAACAAATTTGAGCAGTTATGTAACCCACTGTTTAGATCTCCTTCTGAGCTTGGCAAAGTGAAGAATACATGTCTATTGGAATCCCAGCTACAGAGCCTAGGTTCCAGCTCAAGCTGTACCAGATCCCACTAGTAGCTCTGGAGGTCTTCAGTTCATTTCACGACTGCTTAAGGCTGTGGTCTCCAAATTTTTTTCTATCACAGCCTTCCCTTACCTGTAATGGAATCTGCCCATGTCCTCCTGCCTCACCCCCCAAGAGCCACCACTGGAAGCCAGGGTTAGGAGCCCTATCTGGGAGCTGAGCTAGATCCAAGGCTGGGGGTGGAGCTAGAGTAGAAATGGGGCCAAAAGGGAAGCTGGGTGGTGGTCCCTCACTGCCCCTTATGAGGGCTGGCCTGTGGCCCCTGAACATTGCTCCATGCCTTTCCGCATTTTGGAGGTGGCTGTTTAGGCCAAGATGGTGGCCATCAGAGTTACATGCACAAACTTGCTTTTTGTGAACCAGACTTTTGATGCTATAGATTTTTAAGGTACCATTGTTCTTCTATAATCATTAAAAGTATGTATATTTGGCAGCTTAATTTCAGACTATATAAGTGCACTTAAGGGGCCAATCCCACTTTTGCATATATACATGCAACTCCCATTTATATTGGCCGAAAGCAAAATATCAAGATTGCTTAGATATATAATATCAGAACAAACAAGGTGTCTGGTGGCACTTATAAAGACTAAAATTTATTTATCGCAAGAGCTTTTATGGGAGAAAATCCCACTTCATTTGGTCCTTTAACTACTGTTCCTGAATCCCCATCTTGTTTCTCTAAGGAAATCCTAATCATTTTTGCAAATCTTAATCAGGAGTCGCAGATCGATGTGGTTAAGTAGCAAGAGCAGTTCAGATCTTAAACAATAAAGATGCCTTTTCCATGTATTCTGAGCAGTACAAAAAAAGAAAAGGGATCTACAGCAGTTCTAGAATAAATTGTAGAGATATTGTTTAACTTTCATTGCTATAAAATGAGAAACTTTAATGAATACAATTTAAAATTTCTTTTAACTCCTTTAAATTGTCAGATACTTTGGTAACAATCCTTAGGTAGGAAAGGAAGCGACCATGTGGGTGGAAAATAAAATCTTCTCTATGCCTAAGACTTCCCCAGAAGCAATTCCTCAAGTTCCCAGTTGTGAGGGTATAAAAATAGAAAGGCTCAAAGTAAACCTCCCTGCAAAAGCCATCATTCGTTAGCTACATTTGCAGTTGAAATATCTGAAGGCAGATAAACAGTTATATCCATTTACCCAGAAGTAAGGGAAAATATCATTCCCTGGCCTCCATGCTTTCAAGTTTTGTTCCTATGCCAGCTGAAAACAGTTTGGATTCAAAACTGACACAGAGCAGAATGTTTCTACCTGTACTAAGAAGTGGGAGTGTGCAGTACACTAAATAGCCAATAGCAACTGATAGATAAACTTTCATGTTTCCCTGGAGATGCTAACTATAGAAGCCATTTTATTTAAATCCAGCACTCAATCTAAAAATATCTAACCTTCTAATACTGTCATCACAGCCCTCAGAGATCCCCTTCTGGACCCTCACCAAGCTGCTGTGTTTGGATCTCACCATGATTTCTTAAATTTCCCTTAGTATAGGTAGCCTTCAACACTCTCTCTCTTTGCCACACTTGTTGAGTATAGACTCAAGACAATCTGTCATTACTTCACGGAATTGGAAAACCCACCAGCCTTTCCAAAGCACAAATTTGTGCAGACTCAGGATTACAGTTTCCCTCTCCAGGGACATGTGATAGATGAAGCAAATGGACACTGATTTTGGAAGAGTTTCCAATCTAAACATCTCTATTTCAGACAGCACAAGAGATATACAAATCTAGACAGAAATGATAAAACACCTAAACACCATTCCCTGCGTCAGCTTCCTCTCTTCTTTTGAGTGTTCCTTGGGATCTAATGTGAATCCTGTAGGGAGTTCAGATTCTCCTCCCACACATTGCTTCTCCTCCAAATCATAGTGTAGCTTGTCTGTGTCCTGCAGCCAGTTTTCTTCTGCTGTTGCCACTCTCATATCTCACGACCCCACAAATGGCAAGTGAGAAACCTTTTCTTTTGTCATTTTAAGCCTCCTTTGGTCCTTCCCTCCCTCTCATCAGCCTGCCAGGTAACCAAAGTCTCAGACCAGGTGGTTTCTTGCTTATTTACCAGCCCACCTAGACAGAACCAGGGGTTTTTTTTTGTTTGTTTTGGGGGGGGGGGGTTTTGGCTTGACTTCTTTCCTTAGCATATCCAAGTAGACTTATTCAAATATCAGGGAGTCTTGATAGAATACTTGCACAACCCAGACATGCAAGTCCGTCCGTAGCAGAAGGAATATGAAGCAAGAACACAGTACAGATAATCACACAGACTTACACATGCAAAGAGTTCCTAATCTGAAACAGAATTCAGAAATTATGCACAGACAGATTCCCCAAATTGTCACAATTGTAGAAAAGGAAGATAAGCTTGGTGGCCCACCTTCAGTCATTTGTCCAATAAATATTTTAAATATGCTATTGTACCCAACTTCTCCTCTCCTGTACAATTTGAATATCTTCCTGAGCTAGAAGTTTGTAGACCACCTATAATCTTGAAGATGTATGTTTGATAGACAAACTCAAATGTCTGGAGAAGATGCGATACCTAATCAGAATGGATCCACGTCCACATCCCTGCTCTTGACTGTAAATCCAGATCTGACCTTTGCGCTCTGAAGATGTTTTTGCATGTCAAAAAGTTAGAATGAGCACAATTGGTTTAAGGTATAGGTTTTGGCTTTCGGAATAGCTCTTGAATAGCATCAGAATCTAGACTTTTTTTTTTTTTTTTTTAAGGTTTTAGGTGCCATGGCTACAAAGCGGAGCTTGAAAACATGACTCAAGCATAACTCATTCAAGTTTGTCCATCTCAGTCTGCAGACATCTTAAAACAGTCACTCCAAGAGTTGCAAATTGTCACATGTTAGTGGATGAATGCAGAAGTGAGATGTTCTGGGGGAGGAGGGTGTGTTACTAACACTGTTCCAGCAATGGACTGTTTGGGGGTGGTTCTTGCTGTCACCATTTCACCATGGCTCCACTGTTCTGGGGAATTAAAGGATATTACACAGAAAAAAAAGACCTGTCTCCAGCCACCTGAAGGCCAGAAAGAAGGCCATTGTCAGGGAAAGAAATAGATCCAGTCTGTCCAAAGAGTGAGAGTGGGGGAGGTCATCAACTCAATAGGTTACTATTTTGTAGATGCCTCATGTCATTAACTCCTCAGGAGAGTTAGGGACTTGATCTGAGGGATTATAGAGAGAGCCAAGAGGGGAACCCGATGAGGAAGTGTGCCTGAAATGCTGGGTTGCTGTAATTCTTTGAGTATAAAGACAACAATGAATTAAAATAAGGCTAGTTCCAAGTAACAACTGTACTGGAGGAAGGCAAGTGGAGAATCTGTTCTGGTTACTGAATCTAGCTTTGTGTCTTTGTGTTTCAGATACTACAGTATCTAACGCTACATAAATGCATAAAGTTGCTTTTGTTTAGACTATTCCTTCATAAGCTTATGTTTATCTTAATTTATCAATTTGAAAATTAGTATAATCTGAATCTGCTTCTCTAGAACATGTGTATTCAGTGAGTGATGGTGTATTGAGCTGCTAGTGACACTTGTTTGGAATTGGCTTTGTAACAATTCATTCACTACTGCCACCTGTTTAAAAACAAAACTTGTTTATACTTCATAACAGCATATATTTTTCTCATGGTATCAAACCTAGCATGAGAATACAAAAAAATACACTACTAGTAACTTCCATGTGTAATGATAATATTGGTAATGGATGTCTGCATCTTTCAGTAAACTTACTATACTGTCATTAAATCCATATCTGTGTTTATATATAGGCTGTAACAGGCTCACCTCATCTCCCCTGCTGGATTCCACCACAGGTACACACAGACTCCAGCTTCATCAGTCCACTTTATTGTGTTGCACAACCTACCACCAACTATATACAGGTTTGTACAGGCCACTAAGTCCCAGGAGTTCCACCAGCTCAGGGAAGCTCAACCCCAACTGTCTGGGGTTTGCCCTTGGCTAGCTATTCCTCCGAGCCTCCCTCTTGTTTCCTCCCTGGGAACTTTTATGGAGCCTGTTAACTAAAGCCACCAGCTGCTCCCATCAGCTCCCTGGCCAGCCAGCTCACCCAGCTGGCTTCACTTTACCCTTGATTGGGGCTCTGGAGCAGGAGCTAGCTCAGCCTGGGTGCTGCATCCTGCTACATAGGCCAATGTGAATATATAATGTCTTTTTAAAAGGACAAAGTACAACATAGTATTTCATATCACTGTCCCATCCCTCAAGTATTGCCTTTTCTTTTCCTCCCCCATGCTCCTATTAACTCATTTCCCCCACAAAGAACTACCCTGGTGCCCACCCATTGTTGGGATGACTTTGCATATGTTACATCCTTCCCGCACCCTTTTGTCTTGTCTGGACAGACCCTGCCTAGAAGAGTTTACAGTCACCCCCTTACTATGTATGTACAGTGCAGTGGGGACTTGTACCTATTTTAGGTCACAGATTTAGGAGCTTTAGACAGGACAAAAATTTTAAAAAATTCAAAATGCAGAAGAATGCAGCTATCCCTCTTGGCTAAGTAAAAGACTAGGGATCTCAGATGCTATTGTAGTAAAAATTTAAAATAGTATTAAAGAGTAGGTATTTGGGGGGGAGGGTGTTTTTGCAACTGAATGTATAGATTGTAGGATATGGATTCTTTAGGTGTTAAGCTTGGAAAAGGGAGTGCCCCGATTCACCGTGAAGGACAGAACAGCATCTATTTATTCCAATATTGCCTAACTTCTTAAGGGTGACATTAAGTCCAGATGAAATGTTTATTATTTCTATTGTACTAGCACCTAGAGGTCCCTGTCATGAGTCAAGAAAAAGATAAAGATAAAGTAATTATGAACTGCAAATTGCTGCTACGACAATCTCTTTTACCATTTGTTCTTGTTAGTCTCTTATAACATCGCTGTTTACATTTATTTCTTCCAAACAAAAACAAAACAATAAAAAGACATTTCCTGAAAATCTAGACATGTGGCCTAGTGTAATGCCATCCATTAGATGGCCCTAACCCTGCTTGAAATAAGGAGTGAGATTAAACCCCCGTTTTCTAAATCTGAGACTGCTGCTGCAAGCAGCTTGGCCTGGTGGTGATTGGCATCTATGAGCTCTCAGCAAGAGTAAAAGAAGAAATTGAATATTTCACTAACCAAGAGTTTGAGCTGACAGAAATAAGCACTTTTAAAATGCTTAGCAAATATATTAGATCATCTCTCCAAGACTGCATTGCTCTAGGCACTGTACAAACACGGGACAAGAAATCCCTCCCCCAAAGAGCCTATAATTGAAGTGTAAGTCTTTGTCTACACTAGGCAGGTTTTGCCACCATACAGTTATGCTGGTATAGTTTTGGCCTTCTCTATATTTGAATTGCTACAGCAACACCACTTCAATGTAGACTCTACCTATGATAATGTCAGTGTCATTAATCCACCTCCCCAAAATGCGGTAGATAGTTTGACAGAAGAATTGTTCTGTTGACCTAGCACTGCCTACGTGGGGAATCAGGCTGGCTTAACTACAACACTCCGGGGAATGGATTTTTCACACCCTTAGCAATGTATGCCAGCCTCATTTTCAAGTGTAGACTAGGCCTATACAAGCAGATTCCTCTAGCATGGATGCAGTTATATTGATATAAAAGTTCTTAGGTCAGTACAAGCAGAGTTATGCTGGTACAAATTCATATGCATTACAGCTTTTGATGACATAGCTAGGTCAGTAAAAATCACACCCCTTGCCGATATATCTACACCAGTAAAATTTTCAAATAGATCAGGCCTAAGATGAGAAACAATGTATAGGTTTGGGCAGACAGGGAGCACAAGGAAACAAGTAGACAATATAGGTCAGCGTGATCTCAATGGATGCATCTACACTGAGCTTTCCTTAATTCGAGTTAAACTGCTGCTTAAATCGAATTAAGGAAAAGTTAGTTCAACTTAGTAAAACCTTGTTTTACTTCGAACTAATGCTTAATTTGGCTTTATTAAATTGAATTAAGTCTGTGTAGACGTGGATTAGCCCTAAACCAATTTAAATGGCCTCCAGACCTCCCCCACTGAACTCCCTCCCAGGGTTCCTGGCACAGTAGGAGCCTGGCTTGCCCACCCACAGGGCAGAACACAGCTCTGCCCACCCCACTTTTGCACCCTGCTCCTGTCCATGACCTGCTCAGCCCCCATGTAGCCAGGCACAATAGGGAAGGTGCTGAGCTCCTTTCTTCTTTTAAAGGGGTGGCTGGGGAAGGAGGGCACTTCTCGGGTGCCACATGCCACACTTCCCACCATACACCACTCCTAGGTCGACCTAGGCTCTGCCAGTCGACTTAAGCATCCAGTGTAGACGCTCTAAATTGATTTAGCAAGTTAACCTAAATTTACAGTGTAGATGCACTAAGTCGAATTAACAAGGTTGATTTAAAGTCAACTTTGTTAATTCGACTTAGCAAAGTCAATCTAATTGCATGAGTGTAGACATAGCCAGTGTGTTAGCCTAACTTAAGTTGTATAGTGTGGGTTTTATTGTAGGCATCATAGGAAAGAACTTCCTAAGGAGTTTGGGTTTCTTAACAACCTTGAATACCTGTCCTATCACAAGTATTTGTTTAGGTACGGCATTTGCTATGGCTACCCACAGCATTCCTGTCAGCAAGTTAAGGAAGTATGGGTTGGACGAGTGGACCATAAGGTGGATAGAAAACTGGCTAAATCATCGGGCTCAGTGGGTAGGAATCAATGGCTCAGTGTCTAGTTGGCAATCAGTAATGAGTGGAGTGCCCCAGGGTCGGTCCTTGGGCCAGTTCTGTTCAACATCTTCATTAATTATCTGGATGGCTATGTCTACACTTATTAAAATTAGTTCGAATTAGTAAGTTCGAACTAACTAATTTGAACTAATTTTAGTTAGTTCGAATTAGTTTAATTCAAACTAGAAAAAATTAGTTCAAACTAAGCAAGTGCCATTCATGGCACTTGCTTAGTTCTAATTAGCGATCTCCATTGATTTCAATGGGCTGGTTAGTTTGAACTAAGAAATTATTTTGAATTAACATGGCCACATTGGTTAATTCGAACTAGTTAGTTCGAATTAACCCTTACTTTGAATACCCTATTCGTAGTTATTAGTTCGAATTAAGGAAGCCCTTAATTCGAACTAATTAAAGCCTAGTGTAGCCATGGCTTTAGTTAGTTCGAATTAAGCTTCCTTAATTCAACCTAACTTGCCAGTGTGGACATAGCCGATGATGGGATAGATTGCATGCTCAGTAAGTTCATGGATGACACCAAGCTGAGAGGAATGGTAGACATGCTGGAGGGCAGAGATAGGATTCAGGGAGACATAGACAAATTGGAGCATTGGGCCAAAAGAAATCTCATGAGGTTCAACAAGGACAAGTGCAAAGTCCTGCACTTAGGACAGAAAAATCTCATGTACTGCTAGAGGCTGGGGACGGATCAACTAAGTAGCAGCACTGTAGAAAAGGACCTGGGGGTTATGGTGGATGGGAAGCTGGATGAGTCAATAGTGTGCTCTTGGTGCCAAAAAGGCCAATGACATACTGGGGTGCATCAGTAGGAGTGTTGCTGGCAGATCGAGGCCCTGGGAAGGAATACTGTGTCCAGTTTTGGGCTCCCCACTACAGAAAGGATGTGGACAAATTAGAAAGAGTCCAGCAGAGGTCAGTAATGAAAATAATTAGGGGGCTGGAGCAGATGATTTACAAGGAGAGACTGAAGGAACTAGGCTTATTTAGTCTGCAGAAGAGAAGACTGAGGGGGGATTTGATAGCAACCTTCAACTACTTGAAGGGATGCTCCAAAGAGGAGGGAGCTAGGCTGTTCTCAGTAGTAACAGAGCACAGAACAAGGAGCAATGGTTTCAAGTTGCAGCTGGAGAGGCTGGAGTTAGATATTAGGAAAAACTTTCTCTCTAGGAGGGTGGTGAGGCATTGGAATGGGTTACCTACGGAGGTGGTGGAATCTCCCTCTTTGGAAACATTTAAGGGATGGTTAGACAAAACCCTGACTGGGATGATTTAGTGGGAGTGGTCCTACTTTTAGCAGGGGGTTGGACTAGATGACTTCATGAGGTCCCTTCCAACCTTACGATTGTATGATTCATTTTCCTAGTGTTGAAAACTGGCTTGGTAACTTCAGTAAGCTTACATAAGAGGTGAGCTTGGTCTGACATTGCTTTTATACATCTGAATTGTATTGGATAAATCTCTTATTGGAACACTGACACTAGCAGATGTTTTCCCTTGTGCAATTTCCAAAGACAACCACATTTGTTGACACTTGCAAATAAACAAAACTAATTATGCTGAGAGAATGGCCATGTGATAGTCTTAAACATGCATGTTCCTGGCATCTTTTTTTTAAAGGGAAAAAAAAGAGCAACACTTCTGGTAACTAACAGCAAATCAAAGTGATAAGCAGCTTGGGTGCAACAATGTTTATTTTTCAGACATACTGCCTGGCATAAGTAGAAGATTCTTCCAGTTAGTCATTTCTACTTTATTTTCCTGAGAAATAGTGCAATAGAGTCTCTGTACA
Source organism: Pelusios castaneus (assembly GCA_007922175.1). Lineage (NCBI taxonomy): Eukaryota > Metazoa > Chordata > Testudines > Pelomedusidae > Pelusios > Pelusios castaneus. The sequence continues at coordinate 9,556,254 of ML685767.1, forward strand.
CTGAGCAGCCACCTGACACTTACAGAGCTGTGAATTTGAATGAATTTGCCTTTATCATTTGTTCTCAACATGGTGATGCTGCCCAAGAGGCACCGTTACCAATGATCTCAATTCCTCCTTACTTTTTTTTTTTTTTTTTTTAAATCAAGAGCCAAATTCTTTTTACATGTGCTGTGAGCAGATGATCCCACATCTGCCTAATGTGAGGTTTCGTGCAACCTCCTCTGAAGCATGTGGTGCTGGCCACTGTCAAACAAGTTACTAGACAGATGGACCAGCATCAAATTCTTTCAGGGGAAGTCTGGAAATTCCTGTATTTGTTTGACTTCATTGGTAATATGTATGGACCAGAGGGCAGTTTGGCTTCTGTAGTATTATTCTGGTTTAGAAGAGAAGCTGTTCTTATTGAGAGCAGAAAGGATTTTTTAAATAAGACTTGACCCAGACACAATTTGATCACAATTTTCCTCTTTAGTTGGTAACATTATTCATCAAGGTACAGCAACTCTTTACCGAACTAAACACCTCAAAAACTTTCATGTGAATTAAATCCAGATTGTGCCATTCTACATTTACAAAAGTGACTTCATATCTAGAGAGGAAAAAATCAGGCTATTAAATATTGAGACCAGAGATGTCAATTTTATCCCTGTTTTCAGGCCAGACACTTGCAGTTATTTTTGTCAGTATCTTTCTCTGTTTTGTAGTGGAGGAAGAAAAAGAGCAGTGCAGCCAAATACCATATGCAAAGGAGAAATATACATCAGCTTTTAAACTTCTTTGCTTTTAAAGCTGGTCTCTTAAAGTAACATTCAGATACTGCTGTAATGGATATGGAGAGCTCTTGAAAAATTTAGACCCTACAGTTTACATGCTCCACTACCCTCAGTGAGATCCTTTGTCAGTTTAAATGGCAGAAACCTCAGTCTTGAATGCAGAAGATCTTGAAGATCTTCTGCAACACCAGGTTACCTTATACCAGTATAGCCCATGACTGTACAAGATTGGGAATAAGCTATAACAGTAGAAGGTACCCGTCAGAGGGTGACTGGCCCTTGTAAGGGAAGATGGGCCCAATCTCAACTGGGCCTGATCAGGTGTCTTCCAGCTGAGGTGCTGGTCTGAAGGAAACTTGATCTGAATAAAGGCCAACAAGAGTTCACTTGAACTGGAGAAGTGAAGGATGGAGAAGTGCAGGAATCTCTCGGTTAGGGCAAGGACCAGAAGAAGGTGAGAGGCAAGGAGAAAGGCCTCTGGGGACTGTAACCTTCCTTGGACAAGGGACTCACTTAAGGTGCATCTACACTTGTAAATTAAGTCAACTTAAGCAATGCCCTCCCTCCCGGGGGGGTGGCACAGAGGGAGCCTGGCATACCCCCCACAGGGCAGGGCAGAGCCCTGCCCACCCTGCCCCTATGCCCTGCCAGGGTCCCTTTGCCCCATTGTACCTATGTACAATGGGGCAAAGGCTGAGCCCCCTGGCACTGGGCAAGGGGTGTCCCCCCTGCCCCTGTGGACCTGCGCTAGGTCCTCCCTAGCCCCTAGAAGTCTAGGTCGACTTTGTAAATTCCCCCCAAAGTCGACTTAAAATTTAAGTGTAGACTCACTAAGTTGACTTAAATTTCCAAGGGTAGACATAGCCTTAATTTTTAATTTCATGAGTTCATCCATGAATTTGTGCTCTGAAATGATCTCTGGCGTGGCATTGTTCCCTCCTGGGCTGGTGAGGCCATTCAACAGCTTGCAGCACCTTCCTATTGGTATAAGTGTGTCCACACTTGGGATTGTTCTAATATATTTGCATTTTTTAGAAACAAAAAACCCCAGACTCCTGACTAAAATAGCTATTCCAGAACAAAATGGCTGCATAGCCAAAGCTTTGAGGCACCTAGGGAGAAGAAAGAGTTAAGGAATAAGAAGGAAGAGAACCATCTGAGAAAACCATCATTAGTTCCTTAAATGAATCCAAATATGCTGTCCTGTCTGAATAAAACTTCTTCCCTTTCCTATCTTTTGTTATTGCTTTCTCCCTCTAAAACAAAATTTGAAGTTCTGGATTCAATTCCCAGTTCTGCTACAAGCTTGCTACGTAACAGTAAGGAAATGGAAACACTATGGTTAAATGAGTTGCCTGATTTAAATGGGGTGCTATTGCCAAGTTTTACAAGGTCTTAGCTGAAGGGAGCTATGAAGTATATACTCTGCCTTCAGTGCAGTGAAGTTCAAGTTAACATCCTATGCACCAGTTAGAAACTTTAGGGGTTAGATTAGTGAAATGCAGTATGTTAAACTGAATTCTGTAACAATTAGGTTTTAGCTCCTACTCTTAGATGATAAGCAACCAATGAAATGGAAATGTTTACATATGAAGCTTAGCTAGATGCACAGAAGTGACATTGAGATGTTCCATAGTGTACAATATGCCAGCCAAATTCCAGAAACCTGCCAGGTTGTTACACAAATGCTTTGCTTTAATTAGCTTTCAAGCATCATTATTCATTACCCAAACATCTAAACTTGTAGAAGTTGGTCAGCCACAGCTGCCTTTGGGTATTTTGTACAAAGGTTGTGTGTCACTTTAATGGGTGTTTTGTGCTGAGTTATTTATAAATCTTTCCTTAAACTCATGCAAGATCTAGTTACAGCACAGCATGTACTCTTATCTGTGATCCCTTCAAGCCAATAAGCACTGGAGTCCAATTCAGCTGAAGTGCAGTGTCTGGCAATCTTTTGTAATGTCAATATATGTTCTTCATCTTTTTTAAAATTGCTATGGGTTTGTTACCTAGCTCTTCTGTCATGCTGTGCATCTGCACTGTGCAGTGCTCTGATCCTAGAATTGTTGGTAGTGGATGAATACTGCTGCCTTCTGACGGCTATATCAGACCTGCATGTGACAGTTGCTTGCCTTCTCGGGCCAGAATTTTCAAAAATGCTGCACATCCACAGCTGCAGCAAGATTTTTGAAACAGCTCAGCAACTTGGAAGTGGAGAGCCCTTGAAAATCTAGCCCTACAATGTTATATGCTCCTCTACCCTCCTGGAGATTCTATGTCAGTTCAAGTGGCAGAAACCTCTACCTTGGAAGCTGAAGATCTTGAAATTCTTCTGCAACACCAGGGTATGTGGGTCAGCGGGCAGCATTAAACCCTTTGGTTTTTACCCTGGATTAGTTATTAGTCTGCTATGTTTCCACTTACTCCTCCTTAAATATGGAACAGGCCTTTAAATCCTGTCAGTCACCTTTCCCAACAGAGAAGTTGGCTAATAAATGAATGACCATCTTAAAAATTACCCTTGGATTGTAGAGAACTAACCATGGAACTAACAAAATGCAATTTTCCCTTCATTCATTCCTATTGCTGCCCACTCCCATTCTTTGTTCTGGGTATCTTCTATGTAGATGGCAAGCTCTTTCTCTCTTACAGACAGTGCTGTGCAAAACACTTAACTCATTGCACAATATATATAAGATGAAACAGACAAGTATTCGCTCCATGTTACAGAGGAGAAAACTGTGGCACAGAAGTAATTTGCCATATGCCACACCACTCATTGGTGGTGAACAGAACTCAGATGTTCCAATTCTGAGTTACCATTTAAGATCTTCCTTTCCCATAGCTTGGAGGGAGAAGAGACAGCAGCAGATTTTAGTTTCTTTGTTATCCTATTTCTACTTAGTGGGACTTACCATTACAAAGTAGTTCATTTTCTAAATTTGGCCCAACTTCAAATTTCATCTGGTTAAATGACTTGACATTAAATATGTATTTCTCAACTCCTCTCTCACAAAAGGAAAAATAAACCACAACATGCACAAGACTATAATACGCTTGCTTTGCTACTTCAGAAATAGCATTTGTTGTCACATTAAACCATAATCAGTTTATTAGAAATCCCAGTTAACATTTCATGGTCTGGCAGGTCTCCGCCTAAAGATCAGATTGAGACTTAGAGTTCTCGCTGTTACGAGGATCCTAGTGTACATAGGAGAGAGACTCACACTTGGGGAAAGCCTCCTTACCTTATAATATTTTTATTAGCACAATTAGCAAAATCATAAATGCTCCAAACCAGAAAAGCATAAAGAGATAAAACAGCATGGTCAAAATTTGTGGCATTTAAAACATTCATATACTCACATCATCCTTTGCAGAGACCTAGAACTGAGGACACAGGCAGTCCACAATGGGTCCTGTCTCTGGCATTCCAAAACAATCCCAATGACTTAAGCTGTGGTAAGTCCTTTTCTAGGTTGAGGGATGCCACAAATAGCCATAAAGCTGTTTGCCTCTTCTGTCCTTCCCTAAATTTCCATAGGTGCTTTCCTTTTGGAGGTTTCTAAGCTGTTGACCTCAAACTTATTAGCATATACATTAATTGGTACAATTGATTACCACAGCATTCTTGAGGTTGAACATCTCCTACTGTGCCTGTCTTAAAATATTCAAAGCAAGCATCTACTAATATTTTGCAGTTCTCTAATAGCAATTTACTTGTACAATACTTGCTTCTTAAATAGTCTCTCTTTTATGACAGAAGGTTACTTGTGTGTATCTACTTAAGCAGGGCCAGATTAAGACATGCTGAGGCCCTAAGCTATGTCAATATTCAAAGGCCCCATACCATTAAAGAAAGAGAGAGAGAGAGAGAGAGAGAGAGAGAGAAGTGTATCGCATTATAACAGAAAAGGTAATGAAAAAATAAATAAGCCGTTATATTTGCATATATATACATAGGCAAAGATGCAACAAAAGCAACCAAATAAAACATACATCTTGCAAAAAGCCTTATTTACATTATCAACTTCAATTATGATCAATTTTCTTAGTTATTGCCGACATATTGAGAGGCCCCTCATAATGTGAAGCCCTAAACCATGGCTTTCTTGGCTTGTGTCTAAATTGGGCACTGTACTTATGCTAAGGCGGGCTAGGCCTTATGCTCTGCTTTGTTTAAACCATTCTTTTACAGGTTTGAGGTCTGTAGCAGGCTCATTGTCTTACTGCCTTAACTTTTATACCTCTACCCGTCTGAGAGCACAAGTGACGTAAAACCCTACTGCAGAGCTCTGACTGTGATGACATGAGAAAGACCCAGAAAGCGCTTTTGCTAGTCTTGCTCGAATCTTGGGAACGACAGTGTGTGACTAGAGTAAAGAAAAAGACAGAGCAGTACTTGCAGTGGGCTAGTTAAGTAAGAACTTGACAACTCTGCTGCAGATATGGGCCCAATTGGATTAACAGTCAGTCTGGCTCTCTAGCAACAAATATAAGCAGATTTGGTGGTCTGTTCATTTCCCAGCAAACATGTCATGGGACAATAGTGAATCATTAACTCTTCATCTGGTGTTACAAGTGAGCTGAGTAAGGAAAATAGCATCCCTAAAGTCTGTCCTTCTGTGATACCACAGCGAGTCTGCATATAGCTTTCCATGGCCAACTCCTGCTTTGTTTTCTGCTATGGTTTTAAACAAGCAGTGTACATTCTTGCTGGGTGTCTGTGTGGCAAATACAGTCACAAGTGCCACTCTTATTGAAGTATAGGGTTTGATTTGTCTCCTTACTCCTAGCCTAGAGCCATGCTTTGCCTCAGCCCAAGGAAGAGCCACAATGGCAGAACAACAACAGAGTCCTGTGGCACTTTTAAAGACTAATAGATTTATTTATCGCATGAGCTTTTGGGGGAGAAAATCCCACTTTGTCAGTTGCTTTGAAGATGGGAAACTTACAGAAATTAAATGCAGGGCAGTCAGGACAGTAGGAGAGTAAGGGAGAGGGGAATGGCAGGCAATGCATATAATGGACTACTCAAGAGAAACCTCCGTTTAGCGTACAGGGATGTAGGTGGTAAGTTATATAGGACTACGGGGCTCCATCAATATTAAGGAGGGTGGCCCAGCTCTACCAGTGTTTCTGGGTAGCTGGCCATGGAGCCTCCACTGGCATTCTGCCATGGAGGTACGGAGTGCAGTGGTCCCCAGTGAGGCTTGTCTATTTTGCTTTCTTCTCCTACTCCCAACACTCAGTGGCTGGCCAGGACCAATGGAGCCACTCCAGCACTGTCCTGCCCTGAAGCAGTGCAGTGCTGGTCACTCCCCCTCCAGCCCTGCTCTTCTCCCGTGTGGCCCCAGCACCCTGGCCAAGAGCCCCGGGCCCAGCCCCAAGCAGCACCCACTCACCTCTCCCAGTCCCACCACTCTCCCATGTTACATGGGCCCAGGATCCTGGCCAGGACCTGTTATCAGATTGGGCACAATCAAAAATGACACAGATCTGCTGCTCCCTGTGCAGGAATGGGCATAAGCCGTGTAAGGCCGTCTAAGGCAGCGTTTGCCAAACTTCTATAAGTTTGAGTACCCTCCACCTCCCTTTCCGGAAAATTAGAACCAGGCTTACTTATTTTGATTGATCTCTCTTCTCTGCTCTGCCCCACCTTACCTCAAAGACAGCAGAAATGCATACAAGAATAATTTAAATGATCGGAAGCAAGAAAAATTTCCATATGAAAAAGACAGAATAGTACTTGCAGTGAAGAAAGGGGGAAATTAAGTCTGTTTTGAGAAGAGACAAGTCAGAAGGGATGAGATAGATATATGCACAATTGAGTGGTATGGAGAAGGAAGACGAGTGTTCCTGTCTTCCCCATATGTGCAAACTAAAGCACTTTTGATCAAACAAAGGCAGCAGCTTTTAAAAGCCTTTGTCTTTTACCCACCCCAGGAACCTGTGGAACTTACTGCTAACATTAAGGCCAAAAGCTTAGTGGAATTCCTAGAAGAATTGAACACTTGTAAGCATGGGAACACCCAATTAACTAGAAAGAAAAGACTGAAACCTTGAAATCTTCAGGCTTTGGCCTGCCAGCCTCTAACTGGAGTTAGGAAGAAACCTCCTTGACCCTGTTCCATTATTGTTCACTATGGGGTTTCTTAAGTCTTCCTCTCAGATATTACTGGCCACTCCCAGATGGGATGCAGATCTTGATGGATTAATGATCCGATATGAGATTGCCATGCCAGCTCAGGTCTGTGGATAGATATGTATTTCTGACTGTTCAGCTGCCAAGACATGATGCACAAATCCAATTTAAAATTATTTAAACTGCAAAGAGTATTCATGCTAAGCACCTAGAAAATGGCCTAAGTGTGCAAGTGGGGAATGCAGAGTCCACTGTGGTGTGGTGTTAATGGACTAGTGTTCCAGTTGAGCTATTTCATTCATTCACTTTAAATTGATAAAATATTTAATCCTTACTGCCTGTGGATTGGGGGGAGGGAGAGTGTCTACAAAATACATAGTAGTTATGAACCTCTGCTGCCCTCTGGTGTTATGAGGTAGAAATAGATTACACGCAGAGAGGCATCTCAAAAGGAATATACTGTATAGGTACTGGATCTCTGTTTTCAAACATGCCAGTATGCAGGGGTATCTTTCTTTAACTCTGATCCACATCATCCACCGCAGAGTGCCAGTGGCTACTAGGCTTTCTGAATAGATGCAGTGTTGTAGTTGGGTTGGTACCAGGATATTAGAGAGACAACGTGAGGGTTTACTGGACCAACTTCTGTTTTGTGAGAGAGAAAAGGTCTTAAGCTACACAGAGCTCTGTCTCTCACCAACAGAAGATGGTTTAATAAAAGATGTTACCTCAACCACTTGTCCTTCTGGGTATATGTTTCTGTTTTGAAAGTCAGTGAGATGAGGTATATTTTTTTACTCTCTCCAGCACACATTTTTGCTCATACTACAAATCAAATATTTCCCCCTTGTATCGCAGTATCAGAATGAGCAGTATAGCAAACGTAACTAGAAGAATACTAAATTGGTGTCAGTATTGAGTAAATATTCAGTACGATACAAACGAATGTACAGAAAGGTAAAGATGAATTACAAAGCAGACATCTTTCAAACGTGTTCATTTAATCTAACAAGCGAAAGCCTCTGTTTATTAGCCGTAGGTGTACATTGATATAGGACATCATCTGATGATCATCTGATCATCATCAGCCCAATGGCAAATAATCCAGCCACCAGAGCAATGAGACAAATGTATCCTATTTGTCCCCAGCTGCCATTGTCCCAAAATGCCATGGGGATGGGAAGCAGATTTTGAGGGCCAACTGCAAACCACAATCCCAAGCTATTTTATCTCAAGATAGGGTGGGAAATCCAAAATTAAGAGAGTATCACAGAGCATATGATCACAGAGCTTCCCATTTAGCCCAATGGCTTCCTGCTGTAGTTTCTGTGATGCTCTCAGCTGTGGTAATAGTGCATGGGGAGAGAGGGTCTGTCAGGTAGTCACTGACTATTTAGGCTTATTCCATCAAAAAGTGAAAAGCAACAAGTTTGATATGCCCCTGTTGAGATGTATTGCATTAAAGCAGGCAGCTGCAAAAAGCTTCAGTACAAAGTGACCTGAACAGCGTGGATTACTTTTGAGTGCCACAAAGATTAGCTCATATTCTTATTTCTTACATACATGTCTTAGGTTCTAATTAAATATCTGTCATAAAATACACAAGATGTGCAGAGTTTAGGTGGGGGAGGAGAGATGAGTGAATTAGTAAACTTTTTGGGGAAGAGAAGCGGGGCATTTTATGATATGTTTTGTGGCCAACTGTTTCATAAACCTGTCAAAAAGATTAAGGCTGGCCAACAATGAGTGCATTGGAGAAGTGCACGGTGGCTCCTGCACAAGTCTCTGAGGCTATGTCTACACTGGCAATTTAAGTCGACTTAAGGAGGCTTAAGTCGACTTAAATTAAGCCATGTCCACACTAAACTTTCATTAAGTCGACTTAAGAAATTCCTTAAGTCGACTTAATGAAAGCTTAGGTCGACTTTGTTACTACCACTCATTAAGTCGACTTAACCCTTAAGTCGACTCCTTAAGTTGACTTAAGGACGGTGTATACATGGAGTAACCCTTAAGTCAACTTTATTAAGTCAACTTAAGGGTTAAAGCTAAGTCAACTTAGTCCACTTTGTTAAGTCGTCTTTAATAAGGTTGACTTTAAGTCGACTTAACTTTTCTAGTGTAGACATAGCCTGAGTTAGGGGGAAAAGCTAAGGGAGCAGAAGATATTGTGCTATCAGGTGCCTCCTGGTTGTGGTTCCAGGGAATTGCTCAAGCCTACATCCATCTGGTGACCTGTGCTCCATCTCTCCCAATCCCTGTTTCATGACTCGGCCCTCCAATCAAGTCCTCTCCTCAGCTCCCGCTTCCAGAGTAGGGTCTAGTCCAGGCAGGACCAATCTGAATCAGTGGCCACCTCATCTTATCACGACCCACTGGTGGTCTGACCCACCACCTCAGATACCTCTCAGCTTTGTATCAGGGTCTGAGCTCTGGCCAAGTCCCTACGGTCTACATGGAGCTGTCTCTGGTCCTGTCTCCCACATCCAGCCAAACAGCACATCCTTCTACTGCATACACCAGGGATAGACTGACCAGAGCAAGGTCTGCAACCTTCTTATATACAGGGCTCCTTGGTCCTGATTGGCTGTGCAGTCACTTACTTCCATTGGCTTCTCCCTTCTGAAGGCTTTTAACCCCTTCCCTACCAGAGCAAGGAAACTACCCAGCTACACTCATTTTTAATTTTTAATTGGATACCTTTAAATTTAATCAAATGTTCTGTATTTTATGTTGCAAGATGAGAACCGAAACTCCTGCTCCACTTTCTCTAGATCATTCATTATTTTATATGCTTTTCTCACATCTTCTCTTAATCACTTTCTTTCTGAGATAAACAATCCTACTCTTCATGTGAGCTTTTTCTATACCTTAATCATTTGCCCCCTCTTTCTCTGAACCTTCTTGAAATCTGCTACATCCTTTTTGAAATGGGGTGCCCAGTACTGTGCATATTATTTTAGATGAGGGTGTATTATTGATTTATAAAACATCCTTTATCATTTATACATCTACTCTAAATTGCAAGTTCTCACATATTTGTATAACTGTGTTCTACAACTCTGAAAACTGGGTAATAATTTCCAAATATTAATCTAATTTAACTCCCTCCTCTATTGCTACTGGGAGGCTATGATGTATTTAAAGTGGGTTATTCTATGAGTAGACTAAACAAGGTATTGTGAGAGCGTATAGTTGTTGCTTTCCAATTTGCTTAGTTACCAAGGTTTTATCTATCTAAAAACCCTCCCTTCTGGTTTCAGTAAGTGCAAAAATCTGGCCTGCAAAATCATTTAGTGAGGTAGCAAGTAACTGAGCTCAGAATCTGGTATTACAGTTGGAGCTTTGTTGTCAATAACTGTTCCATGAGAACTAGACCTATTCCAATAGCTGTGTTGGTTCTGCACTAACATATAGTAAAACCTTCTTTGCAACTAAAGCAAACAGGTATGCTTCCAGATACTCTCAGAGAGCAGGTGTAATAAAATACCATATTTACTGTGTAGATTGTTGAGCTAGACCTGCACCAAGCACCTCATCGGTAGTTTTGTGATAAATTGTGTAATCTCTGAGTGAGTTACAGCCTTCTCCCCAAAGACAGACTGACACATACCCATTTTAAGATTAGCAAAGGTGGGCTATAAAGTCAACATGGCCAGTGGGCTAGGATCTAGATAACGTGTGTCTGAGGTTTATGTAGTGCCCTATACCCCCACATGGAAGAAAGTAGTAAGCTAACATGACAACCACAATCCCAATGAAAGAACACCCTCTCTAAGTACATCCCCTTGCCCCCTTCAACCTGCTCTGTGAGTGTGTGAATAAAAGAGAACAGTCTCTTTTCCTTGCAGAAACTGATCATACTTGAAATACACCCTGAAATTCAAACACTGATCTAGATCTTTATGTATGTCTTAGCTCTGCAGGATCCAAGGTGGTTTGGGGGCTAGCTGGGAGTCAGATTGGCCCTGGTGCATCTTATAGTAGCCCTGTAACTGCTCCACTTAGTACCCATGTGCCACAGCCCAAGATACTATTTGGCAGCCAAGGATTAGTTTGATTGAGCAGTATGGTTCAGCCATGCCTCCATATGACCCTTGGACTGGTGACACAGATTCTTTACACATGGAGGATTACCTGAGGAAAGGGGGATCCACAGATGGCCGCTTAGGCCTCTTAAGACCACTTTGCAATACTGAAGCAGCAAAGACTTAAGAAGTTGTCTGGATAGTCAGCTTTGCTGTGTTGGACCAAGGAGTTGTGATGAGAAAATGCCATAATAGAGGGGCATACAGTTAAAATGCCCTGCCCTAAACTACTCTATAGATTCTTCATCTCAAATCCCCAGCTAATCTCAGTTGCTTCTTTAGAACATTGCAAGATAGTCCACCCCACACACTTAGAAGGCAGTTACTACCAGCTGAATGACTTTAAGACCGTGAGTGATGGGTGAGCATTTAGCCTAATAAACCCATCATAATCTGGTTTAGATGTGACTATGTTCTCCAGCATTGATATTTTGGTTGTCTTACACAATTACCCTTGGAGCATTATTAAAATTCTTAACTTTGTCCCAAATAATAGAGAGACGAGGTAGATGAAGTAGCAACTTTTATTGGATCAACTTACATTGGTGGAAGGGACAAGAGTCACAGAGTTCTGTGAAGCTCAAAAGCTTGTCCCTTTCACCAACAAAAGTTGGTCCAATAAATTATGTTACCTCACCTCCTTTGTGTTTCTAATAGCCTGGAACCAAAAAAGCTACAACACTCCAAATAATTAGGAAAAGACTTTTTGCAAAAACTGTTATGTCCCCTCACTGAGATGGAAGCACTGAAAAACAATTTAAGAGCAAAATTGAAAAATGAAAATTTCAACCCATAATTGCAATACAATCAGAGTACAGAGGATTTAGACATGCCTTCCAATAATTTTAATGAACCACATTGTTTTGGAAACAAAACCCTTGAAGTGATGGTAAGTGTTTTTTGTTTTTATTTTTTGCTTTTTTAAACAAATCCATGTCATTTAGATGAAAAGATGGGTTTTAACTCTTCTTGTGTTTGTATAGTGCCTAGAATAACGGGGCCATGATCTCAACATCACTGGGTATTTCTATTCAAATTAATAATCTAGATGACTTTCATTTCTTGCCCAGAACCTCTACTATCGGAGCTAATATAGTCCATCACTGATCACAAAATGGATATGGAAGTTGGGATACAAAAGGCATATTATAAATCAGAGGCCTTCCCTACAATAAGAATGGTAGGAAAATCTCCTAGTACTCTTCTAGCATTAGTGGCTACACTGGTTCTAAATACAAATGGTCTAAATAACATGATGGAAACAATGCCAGTGGTCACTCTAGACCAGTGTTTCCCAACCGGCGTGCCACAGAATTTTTTGAAAAACTATTCAAAGAGTTCTGGATTGGCTCATGAATATTCATGAGTTCATTTGGAAGCTATATGGTGGTGTGCCTCAAAATAATTAAAGGTATCAAGGTGTGCCACCGCAGAGAAAAGGTGCGGAACCACTGTTCTAGACTGAGTCCTCCTTTGCTAGAACCAATGGGAGGCTTCTCTAACATGTTTAGTGTAGGCAAGGCCAGATAAAACTCTCTTATTTGTCACCACTTGGTAGTATAGACCAATTGGGCCCTCTTTTCCCCCACGCAGGTTTGGAGATGAGTGCCCAAAACTCAGTAATGCTGCTCCTATATTTTGTTGGAAAATAGAGTGAGGTTACTCAAAAGCAATATAAGAAGCTCTTTCTGCTTGGGGCTGGGCAGGGTCTTAACAGCTCATTCACCTCTCTCTTGGCCCAAGCCCATGACTTTATCTTAAAACACAAATTCCAATCCTAGCATTGCATTGCCACTAAACCATTGGGCTATCCCTGTGGAGCAGGGATAACCTGCAGGGCTTGAAATGGATAACAGGTGATACATGTCAACTTCACTTTTTCTCCTCTATCTTAAATCACTCTTGTGTTCTATAACTGTCTGGCCATGACTAGGCTATACCTTTGAGCCTCATCAGCATAGATACAGTAATCTAGTTTGATTGCACACAGCTCTGCAAATAGGATCAGCAGATCCTCATTGCACTTAATAAAAGGAGCAGCATATGGACATACTTTCTGCTAGCCTGAGACCTGTTGTATGTACCATAGAGGCCCTAAACTGTTTTTGTTCCTAACACATGTGAATTATGGCATCAGACTGGGAAGCAGGCAGCTCCTCTTTTCACTTCATCGTCTTCTAGCTATAGAAATGCTTTTTTACTTTGTAAAATGTGTACATATGTGTCCTCACAAATCCCCCACAAGCAGCACAATTGGTATTTGGGAGGAAAATGATAATGTAGTTTAAGATCTCAATTAAAGTAAGGTAAGTTCCTCCTTCACCTACTTGCCAAAACCCGAGTTCTAGGTTTTGCATTTCCTATGTGAGATTTGATGGTGTCACTGCCCCATAAAGCAGGAGAGGGAATGCAGCACAGTCACATGAGGTTCCATGTCAGGTAATTGGTCAATTCCATAGGCCAGTTCACAACTGGGAAGGATGTTTTGGGTAAATAACAGGACAAATACCTTCCGAATGATAACGAAGAGGAAATGTAATGCAGTTTAGCTTCTCTCCAGGGCAAAATGGAACTACATCCAGTTTCCCTTCCACTGGTGATTCTCAGTTCTCCATGGCTAGGTCCTCTGACCTGGGACTTAGTGAAAAAGTGGCTTCTCCCCAACTCACAGCAGTTATTCCTTGCAGCAGCTATTGTCACCTGGAGTCTGCCACCCTTCAGAGACTGTAGTAAAGGACTGAGGCAGACTCCTGAGTCCTTTCCCTTGCCTCTGAAGAGGGCTTTTACCTACCACTACAGGATAGGATCTAGACACTCTTGCACTCTTGCAGACTGACTATGTAGTCTATAGTTTGACAGCAGAGAATACTCTGTTCAGAGTGCTAGCACCTGATTCTCCTCCTATGCGTCCTCTGCTAGTGAAATGTCATTAACTTTATTGGAGTTACTCCCGATTTACACTCATATAAGATGAAAATCTGGCCTTAATATATCTGATTGATGGGGAAGCTTAAACTTTTCCTGGGCTCATGGTGAAGTGTTCCTGTAAGCAGGGGAAACCTTGCCATAGACTATTTCCCAATCACAAGGTGGAGAAGTTATAAGTGAGGGTGAAGAAGAGATAAGGCTCTTACATTAATGGATTAGTTTTATTTACTCAGCAGTTATACGGGAATATCGCATCACACCATCTGTTTTCCTATCTATCTTTAAAGTCTACATGAAAACTGAAATGAGGTTTGGCCAGTTGTCTCCTGTATCTCTTCTAGCCCCACTCATCTACTAGCACTGTATAGTAGGCACATGTACGTGGAGCTTCAGGTTGCTAATTTAAACCAAAGAACATCATGGACCCCACTCTCCAGGACTCCAGGAGCTAACATCACAGCTAATAAGGTAGAATTACAAGGTTAAATGTCTGGGCAGAAAGGAGAACAGCAAAGGTGAAAAGCATGAACTGTAGTATTTTTTTTTTTGTAGGTAATGTAACATAAAAGTAAAGTAGCACTTTTAAAGACTAACAGATTTTTTTATCACATGAACTTTCTTTGGAGAAAATCCCACTTCGTCAGACACTTTGAAAACTAACAAAGCTACCCCTTTGGAATACACATGTCCTAGAATTGCCCAATCTTTCACATTTTTCCCTGCCTTTCCACATTTTATTCCTTTTAGGAGCCTAATACTGATCAAATGTACTTTATTTCTAGGTATTTTACAGCACTTGTATAAGTGACTTTCAAATTTTTACACCTGTGAGGCAGCTAATCATTATGATCCCCATATCATAGATGGAGAGATTGAAGAACACAGAGAGTAAATCTGGAGAAGTGACACCCTCACTTCCTTCTGTGTTCAGAAATCACCACAACCTCATCAGAGCAGTTATGTGTATATGTAGGTAGGCCGTGCATGTTGTATATAAATTCCAAAGGGGTAGCCGTGTTAGTCTATTGTAGAAAGACAACAGAGTCCTGTGGCACTTTTAAAGACTAACAGATTTATTTATCGCATGAGCTTTCATGTTGTATAGTTAGTAAACATGAATTATTTGAAGACCTCTGTGCCTGTGAGATTCAGTTGCTATGTAAAAAGCAAAAATGAAAGAACTGTCAAAGGGAGGCGAGGACAAATGTATGAATGCCAAGTTTATAGAAGCTGATCAACTGCATCAAAAGTATCCAAGAAGCATGAGAACAGGCCTTGGAATTTAGCCAGGAGCAGATCATCTGACTTCAGTTGAGAGCAGATTGTGTAGAGGAGCGGGTCTAAGGTGGTGATAGAGCAGAGGCACTCGAGACAAAAGGAGTGCATGTGGCCTCCCATGAACTTAGAAGTGGAAGGGAGATTGAGCAATATTGGCAGATGAGATTGTGTGCTTTTTCTGAAGGGAAAATGAAAGCCTGCCCTGTTGAGAGAGATGAACCCGAGAAGAGTATTAGCTGAGAGGACCAGGGAAGGGCAAAGGAAGTCGAGAGGTGAGGTGGGGTCACTGGGTCAGGTAAAGTGAGTGCTGGGGAAGAAGGGGTCCCATTCTCATCCTGACAAACTTTTTTCTCTGAAAAAGACATTAACATCCTGTATGAAAAGGAATGGAGAGAATAGAAAGCTGTGGGGGTTATGGGGAAGAGTCATGTAGTGAATAAGAAGCTGAGGTGGAAAGTATGGGATTCAGTTTGGATGTAGAAGTAGTGCTGGTTGGTTTGGAAGATGGCAAAACCGAGATAATAGAGCAAACTTGCAGTGCAGGAAGTCTGAAAAATCACTGTCTTTTCTCCAGAGGCATTCAACAGTGTGAGAGCCTAAACAGACGAAGTCAAATTCCAAAGGGGTAGCCGTGTTAGTCTATTGTAGAAAGACAACAGAGTCCTGTGGCACTTTTAAAGACTAACAGATTTATTTATCGCATGAGCTTTGATTTTCTCCCACGACAGCTCATGCGATAAATAAATCTGTTAGTCTTTAAACAGACAAAGAGAGTGTTGAGGTGAGGAAAGAGTGGAGGTTGGCTGAACCTTGTGATAGAAGAGGGCAGAGATTTTAGAAAGCTCAGTGTGTAGGCATCTATTTACTGGGCAAAAGAGATGGACCGTTGTGGGCCTGAATGACTGAAGAGTACTGAATATTAATGAGCTTGCAGTCACTGGAGGAGGGGTGAGAACATGTGGGTGACACTGACAGGGATCAGAGAGTGACCAGAGCAGGGGAGATCTGCAATCCAGGTAACAGAGGCTATGTCTACACTTACAATAGTTAGTTAGAATTAGTTAATTCGAACTAACTAATTCAAACTAATTTTAGTTAGTTCAAATTAACTTAATTCGAACTAGCATGGCCCCACTAGAATGCTGGTTCAAACTAAGCAAGTGTCATGCATGGCACTTGCTTAGTTCGAATTAGTCAGTTGCATTAAGGTCAATGTGCTGGTTAGTTCAAACTAATATGGCCACATTGACTTAATTTGAACTAAGGCCTTGTACACACGATCAGATTATCGCGCATTAAAGCTCATTACCGCGCGATAGCAACAACGGCGTACACACGTGCAACAGGGCTCTTGCGCGTTAAGTGCCTTGTTGTCGCGCAATCCAACAACCACTCCGACGAGAGTGGTAACAGCTGTTGCGGATCATATATTGCGCGTTTGAGCTCGTGTGTACGCTTACCGCGCATTGACTGGAGTCCGGAACTGTCCCAGCATTCCCAAGTCATCCTCTCTGGTCTTCCCCCCACCCGCTCTGTGGCCATGACGAAACTGTCCCCGCCCTGCCCCGAACTTATTCCCGGGATTTTCAAATTTCAAGTCTGTTTCACTTCCTGCTCTCTTCCTCGTGGAGTGTGTTTGTGCTCCGATCATCAGTAGCAATGGCGGCCCGCCGTGGAAGACGCGCACCCCTTTGGAGCACGGCAGAGGTACTGGACCTGATCAGCATCTGGGGAGAGTCCGCCGTGCAGGCGCAGCTACGCGGCAGCAGGAGGAATTATGACACATTTGGCATAATTTCTCGGGCCATGTCAGAGAGAGGGCATGATAGAGACACAGTGCAGTGCAGATCAAAGGTGAAGGAGCTCAGAATTACCTATCACCGAGCGAAGGAGGGAAACCGCCGTTCTGGATCAGCGCCTGCAACATGCAGGTACTATAAGGAAATAGAAGCCATCCTCAGTGGGGACCCCACAACCACTGCCAAAAGTCCCGTGGACACTTCAGCCCCTCCTCGTCTGGTGATTGCCAGAGCCGAGCAGGATGAGGACGTTGTTGAGGAGGAGGAGGAGGAGGAGGAGGAGATGGAGGATGACACGGAGGAAAGCGCAACCGCGTGTAGCCAGGAGCTCTTCAGCAGCCCCGCTGAGACGTCCACCCAAGGCTTGAACTGCAGCTTGTTCTCTGAGGCGGCAGAGGGGGGTTCAGGTAAGTTTCTCCTTCATTCAGCTCTGCTCCTGCTAAAATATCATTGTCTGGGGTGGGGGTGCTTGCGGGTCCCCGCTGTGCACGCTATTTACTCTGCATTCATTAGCAGGGCATCAATACAAGCAGTGATTGTAAAATAATCATCTGCATTTAGGTCAGAAAAGGTTTCCTCGATGTACCTCCAGAGCCTAATACTCAGGTTAGATGGGAGAGCGTTTGTGTCTGCGCTCCCAAAGACGGACACTCTGCCTCTCCAGCTGCAAAGCACAGCCCTGGGAACCATGGCAGCACACAGTGCAGCAGCATACGGTCCCGGCCTGCTACCGGCGGCATGTAGGAGATGTATTCTAGATGGAAGGGGCACTCTGAGGAGAGGGATATTGGGTTCCATCTGTGTGCCCTCTTCCGATTCTTAGCCCCCGGTAAGCCGTCTATTAGAATGTACCTTGTCTGCTTCAGCGCAGCGTAGTGTGTTGACCGCCCTGTACCTTCCAGTGGAATGTGCTACTGGAAGGTTACATTGGCTATCTATGCTATGTGTTAACAATGTCTATATTGTTATTTTTGTATTAGAATTGAGCTTCACAAGGCCGGTGTCTACCCCAGCTGACCGAATGAGAAACATTAGGCGGCGTTCTCGAAGAAACAGGGAGGATATGTTTAACGACCTGCTGAAAGCAACACAAGAATCCGCAAGGGAGAATAGAGCCTGGAGAGAGGAATCCCAGCAGAGGAGGCAGAAACACAGGGACGAACTGATAAGCGTCATGAAGGAGCAAACAGAACTGCTAAAGAACATGATAGCTTTGCAGTCCCAGGCGATAAATGTCCGGGCTCCACTCCAGACAGTTCAGCCGTGTATGCCTCCCACACACCGCAGTCCCTCAAAGCATTTCTTTGAAGGCCACCCTCCACCCCGGTACAGGACAACATCCAGCCCCCCCCCCCCCAAGCTACTTTTACGAGACCCGGAGCTACACCAACCTGTAACCCCACCCCCATCTTTCAGGTTTCAATAAAAACAGTAACAAATACTTTGAAGAATGCATTTATTTATACACATTATTGAAATGATCCTAAGGTGCACCTCATGCGTCATGGAACTTAACTAGGGAAGGGCATCATTGAAATGCTCCCTGAGTGCCTCCCTTATGCGAGCAGCTTCTCCTTGTGCCACCCTAATACTCCTAGTGGCTGGCTGCTCGAATGCTTCCTCGAGGCGCTGTGCCTCCGTAGCCCACGTAGGGGAAAACTTTTCTCCCCTACTTTCACAAATGTTATGGAGGACACAACATGACGCAATCACGGCAGGGATCTGGTCCTCCGCCAAGTCCAGCCTCCCATACAAACAGCGCCATTGCCCTTTTAAACGGCCGAAGGCACACTCCACAGTCATTCTGCAGCGGCTCAATCGGTAATTGAACCGCTCCTTGCTGCGATCAAGGTTCCCAGTGTAGGGTTTCATGAGCCATGGCATCAGTGGGTATGCTGGGTCTCCGAGGATGACTATGGGCATCTCCACCTCCCCCACTGTTATTTTTTGATCAGGGAAAAAGGTGCCCCCTTGCAGCTTCCGGTACAGACCAGTGTTCCTGAAAATGCGGGCATCATGCACCTTTCCCGACCACCCAGCATTGATGTCCGTGAAACGACCCTTGTGATCCACGAGTGCTTGCAGCACCATGGAGAAGTAGCCCTTCCTGTTTATGTACTCCATCGCGAGATGGTCTGGAGCCAAAATAGGGATGTGTGTGCCGTCTATGGCTCCCCCGCAGTTAGGGAATCCCATGGCAGCAAAGCCATCCACAATCTCTCGAACATTGCCCAATGTCACTGTCCTCCGTAGCAGGATGCGATTGATGGCTTCGCACACTTGTGAGAGGGCTAATCCGACGGTGGACCTCCCGACTCCAAACTGGTTTGCAACGGACCGATAGCAGTCGGGAGTCGCCATCTTCCATACAGCAATCGCAACACGCTTCTCCACAGTTAGGGCTGACCTCATGTTGGTGTCTTTCCGTCGCAGGGCAGGGGCCAACTCTGAGCACAGTTCCAGAAAGGTTGCTTTCCGCATTCGAAAGTTCTGTACCCACTGCTCGTCATCCCACAGCTGCATAACAATGCGATCCCACCACTCGGTGCTCGTCTCTCGCGACCAGAAACGGCGTTGCACCGTGTGCAGATGATCGGTGAAGGAGCTGAGCAACGCGGTGCTGTTGCTCTGCATGGCATCGATCAGCCCCTGCTCCTCGGTGTCCTCATCTGACTCGGAGCTCATTGCGTACTGAGCAACAAGCCGAGATGTATTCAGAATGTTGAAAGCGACAATGGAGATCGTAGCAGGATCCATGCTGTCGCTGTTGCGATTGATTGCAAGTGGTGCGTTGCGTCACTGCAATGTTGAAAATAGGCGCGAGTTGCTATTGGCAACGAGGAAGACGCTAGGGGAACACAAAGCACCATGGGAAACTGACACTTTACCCATGGCGCTTTGCGTTCCTTTCCTTCATCCCATGATTCATAGCGCCAACTTAGGGGAAAATGGAACGATGGGATAGGTGCCCAGAAGTCATTGCGCTCAACCGCGATAATGCGTGTAATTTTGTTGCGTTGCAGGGAGCAACGTGTGTACGCGTTGTCCCGCAATAAAGGTCACGTGAGTTTTGTAGAGCGATTGCCTTGTTGCGCTTTAATCTGATCGTGTGTACATAGCCTAACTAGTTTGAATTAAGGGTTAGTTTGAAGTAAAATGAGGTTTTACTAATTCGAACTAACTTTTCCTTAATTTGACTTAAGGAACTGCTTAAGTCGAATTAAGGAAACTCAAGTGTAGACACAGAGTAAATTAAGTTGACTTAAGCCTGCTTGAGTCGACTTAATTTACAAGTGTAGATGCACCCAGAGGGAGCAGAGCTCAGTATCAACTGGCTGAATGAGTGACCATCATGGTAAGTACAATCCGGAGCTTAAGGTTAAATACAGATGCCAGGAAAAGGATGGAGGGTGCATGAAGATCACTTAGATGAAAACTGAAGTCCCCAAAAAAGAGGATGAAGGATTGTGATAAGGGAAAGGGGGCCATGGGAAGATGGAAAAGGAGGACTCAGACCCATACATGTTATTTAGTCCTAACTCCATTAGTTCCATTAACTTCTTTGGGAATTGTGTCTCAGTGTCATACAGGTTGTGCAATCAATTTCCAATATAAACTGTATTGCTCTAAGTCACCAAACTTTCTTCCTCTAAACAAAGTTTCCAGACAGTTAAGCAATGTTTGTCTTTAGATGAAGTAGTGTTTCTGTGTTGTCTTTATCATCCCAACTGCCACGAAACTAGACATGCTTGTTCAAGGGCTGACTTTTTTGTGTTTTTATCAAATATGACTTGTTCTTGCGCATGCATAAAATAATAAGGAAAACTTGAAATATAAAACCCCCTTAAATAGTTTGTCTCCAATATGTTTCTATCATATGTCAGAAAAATAGATAACAGAAAGGCTACGACCTCTTTAATTTTATAACTATGGGGGCAGTTGCTTAAACAGATGATCCAAAATATTGTTAAGGTTGGCTTGATTTAACAGTCTTCTGTCACTAAAAATAAAGAATGCTAGAAGTATTTAAAAAAACAAAAACAAAAAAAAACCCTGAATCAACCCTGAATTCTCAACACCTGGTATCCATCTGTTTTCAAGTCTTGGAAATCAGCTTTTGAGTATTACCCAAACATCTTTCCGGTAAAGATCAGGATTTTGTTAGTGTTAATTATCTTACTGATTTATGTTTGATAGTCTGTTTAAGAATGGATTAACAATTGCAACCATAAGTAATTACTACCAAGTTTTCAGATCTTCTTACTCCAAGCATTGTGGGGAAATCTTTTCTAATGAGATTTCTTAGCACAGTATAGAGATGTAATGTACATGTGTAGCATTCAGACCTGCTTTTTCATGAGCATAACTATTCTGGCACAGGGCAAGGATGCTCTGAGGTCACACACAATTGTCAAGCCCAAATAGCTCCTGCGTGTTTTGTAAGGCTGTCTTTTTAAATTCAGTAGCTCAGAAACAGAGTAGTAATGGCTAGCTAGTGCATATGGTAATGCAATTCAAAATTGTGCAAGTTCCTCAAGTTACCTGCCACGACTCTTTTCCTGAAGGCCGTGTTGGAACAATTCATGCCTGATCTTGTAAAACTTATTCATGCAAGTAGTCTCATCCATTCCAATGAGGAGGAGAAGAAAGGTGCAAGGTACTTGCAGGCCAGAGGCCAACATTGTGGCCTTTTCAATAGCTAAGCCCTCTTTGTGTATGCATTCTGTGGACTCAGTAAGCTCTTGGCCCTACACAGGATCTCCAGTATGCTGGCAGAAAAGGTGTAAGTAGTTCCTGTACAAAGTCTTCATTGTCTGTATAAGTTAAATTATTTTGTCATACTTGGCACCCACATTTTTGTGGAGGATTAGGCTATCAAGTCTAGAAGTTCTTATTTTCAGCTACACTGGAATCATTAATGAGCAAAATATTGCACTCTTTTGACTTAAAATTACTTTCAATCTTCCACAACTAAATAACTGAGTGAATTATCTTCCCAGCTGTGTGAGCACCTGGAAGTTTGAGACAAAGCATAGAAAACAGATTTCCTCCTCTCACAAGAAAGAAAGAAAGAAAGAAAGAAAGAAAGAAAGAAAGAAAGAAAG
>ML685767.1:9578382-9720934 GCA_007922175.1 Pelusios castaneus
AAGAAAGAAAGAAAGAAAGAAAGAAAGAAAGAAAGAAAGAAAGAAAGAAAGAAAGAAAGCTGGGAGTCTGAAGGAGTGGAGCTGGGAATCCAAATGCATTTACTGGCAGGAATCTTCTCTGAAGCCAAATGTTTTTAAGTGAGTAGAGATCTGAAATCCTATTCTGTGGTAAAGTTAAGTGTTTATATAAAAAACTTGGTTCTTAGTTTGTCTTCTATTCAAGGAACAAGCATATCATAATATGTCATGTCCAAAGCACTTGAGATTACAAACACTGAACACTTACAATGAATAGTTTGTGGAAGGCCATATTTTTACCAAATTTATTTGTGCTAAGGAGTATTTTAGGCCATGAGTAATCCCATAGGCTATGTCTACACTTGTAAATTTAAGTCGACTTTAGCTAAGTCGACTTAACTAACTTAAAGTTGACTTAGCATGTCCACACTTAAATTTAAAGTCAACTTAGGGGGGAACTTACAAAGTTGACCTAAAGCATCCACACTGGATGCCTAGGTTGACTTGGAGGGGCTAGGGGGACCTTGGGCAGGTCCACGGTGGCAGAGAGGGCACCCCTTGCCCAGTGCCAGGGGGCTCAGCCTTTGCCCCATTGTACCTGGGTACAATGGGGCAAAGGGGGACAGGGACCCTGGCAGAGCATGGGGCAGGGTGGGCAGGGCTCTGCCCTGCCGTTTGGGGGGGTATGCCAGGCTCCCCCTGTGCCCCCCCCGGCAGAGAGGGCAGTGGGGGAGTCCTGGAGAGCCCTAAGTCGACTTTAAACTACTCCAGGTCTACAATGGCTTAAATCGACTTTAAGAAGTCGACTTAAGCCTAAACTCAAATTAAAAGGAGGTTTAATAAAGTCGACTTAATTTTCATTAAGTCATCTTTATTTTCCTTAAGTTGACTTAAGCAGCTTGCTTAAGTCGACTTAAGGAAAGTGTAGTGTAGACGCGGATTAAATTAAGTCAATTTAAGCAAGCTTAAGTTGACTTAATTTCTAAGTGTAGACGCACCCATAGAAATGAGTACAGTAGAACCTCAGAGTTACAAACATCAGAATTATGAACCGACCGGTCAAACACACACCTCATCTGGAAATGGAAGTACGCAATTAGTCAGCAGCAGAGACCAATAAAGAGCAAATATAGTACAGTACTGTGTTAAATGTAAACTGCTTTAAAAAAAAAAAAAGAAGTTGTGGGGGAGAGTTTAAAAAAAATTGACAAGGTAAGCAAACTGTTTCTGTGCTTGTTTCATTTAAATTAAGACGATTAAAAGCAGTATTTTCCTTCTGCATAGTACAGTTTCAATGGTGTTTTAAGTCCAGGTTCAGTTGTCAACTTTGAAAACAACCGTATTTGTTCAGAGTTACAACCAACCTCCATTCCTGATGTGCTAATAACACTGGGGTTCTCTTACACTGTATGACTGGGGAGTACCTCAGTCAAAAAATGATATGAAACAGAGTGGCAGAATTTCTTCCATGGAAGCTACAGACTAAGAACTACTTACAGAAATTATTTTTACCAAATATCAAACAAGCCAAACCCCCCCCCCCCCCACCACCACCACCACTTTCAACATCTGAATATTTTGAATAGTAAGCAAGTATGATGACAAGAAGTGAAATTAAATAATGAATTAGTCACCCAACTTCTATATACATAACTTTTATTTATCTCCTAATTATGAGCATGTGACTATTTTATAAGGGGGTTAATCATGGGAGTTTGGGTATACCCTTAATTAAAGCTTTCAATATAGTAAAAGCTATTATAAATATCGCCATGCTTTTTATAAAACATAGCTTGTTTTCTGTTTGTTCTATGTTATGACAAACAGCATTAGGGCCAATTTCTCTTACTTTCTTATGGGATATCTACACTGTAGAGTTAACCTGGGTGATTGGAGTCTGTGTGTGAGCGGAGTTCTACCTCTTATAGCTCCTCCTTGCTTGGGTAGATAAAGTCACCCTAGCTGGACTCAACCTAGTGCCCTAAAAGTAGCAATGGGGTGCTGCAGCTTAAGTGGCCCCATGGATTTTCATGGGGCTAACTGGATCTGAGCTCAGGAAGTTAGCCCAAGTCTCCACCAGAATTGCAGTGTCCAGGCTGCTTCTTTTAGAGTATTCGATTGAGCCCAGCCAATCAGAATAGTTGCAGTGTAGACATAGCTGGACTCACCGGTGTGCTGTGACACAGCATTGGTCTCCAAACTTTTTACATCACACATCTCTTTACCTCATCTGAGCTGTTCTTTCCTCCCATCCCTCCCGGCAGACCTGGAGCTGGGGCTGCCGCTGGGCTGGGTCCAGAAGCAGGCCTGGAAGCAAAACACAATCAGGGTTGAGGCTGGGAGCGGGGCCAAGGACTGTCCTGCAGGTGAGGCCTTGGGTGGGCCTGAAGCAGAGCATGGCTGGGGTAATGCTCCTTCTCTGTCCCCCCTGGGGCTGGCCCAGGCCCTGCCAGGCTCCCTTGAATGTTCTTGTGCATCCCACTGTTTGGGGACCTCTGATTTATGGAGACATATCCCATGGTTCTTTCTGCTGCATTAAACTGGGCTACTTAATTGTTGTTCAGAGCTGGATGCATATTAAGTTTAGAGTACATCTGAGGCTGAATCAGATTTATGGTTAAAAGTCAATTTTGATCATGCTGAAATCTCAATCTTCACTTAAATTAATGAAATTACACCAGGGATGAAAATGACCCAGCATATTTAATGACTGTTAACTTCAGGAATGCTGCATCCGATACATGTTTGCTGAGGAAGTAAAGATAGGAGATGGATTACTTCTCAATAGGAATTGGAAAAGTCCAGTACATGTACAAAGGAACATAAAGGACATCTGGACCTTTAAGCACATTAGGGTTCCCAGACAACCACAGTCTAAAAGCTGACAAGTGTGAAATCTTTGAGATTAGAACTTTAAGGTAAAATCCTGTCATTTATGAGAAGAGACTGAGGCTACATAAAGGTCTTATTGTAGTTTTCAGCATGGTTAGTAGTCTACAAGTTCAATTTTTCTCACTTCTGACCTAGAGAGGTTAGTTTGGGGAGGCAAAGGCAGCTGTGGGATTTCATCCTCTGGGACCCTTCAGTCCTTGACCTCCCTTCTGAGAGTGCCAGCGAGATTTCCTATTTTGATGGGTTTGGATGTTATGTGAACTAATGCGCTCAGTAAAACTGGGCTGGGACCTCTGGCTCATTTCATATAACCTAGTAAATCAGCAGATGGCAAAGACTTTCTGTAATGCTGTTCTAGATCAGGAGGTGAAAGGCACCATATGCTATTGTTAATCCTTGGAAGTTTTCAGTACCCCTAAAATAATTATTTTCCAAGAAGTTTTTAATGCCATCATTTTTCTGTTACTAGTACCTGTGCTTATTTATTCATGTAGGCAATTTTTAAATCAAGTGAGGCTGTATAAGTACTCTGCTTTTCACCTCTGGGGCACCTATTTAAAATCCAGCATAGGTTAATAGTGACCAAAATTACTTGCCACCTAATGGTGGGTTGGAGGCCTACCTGAAATGAACTGGTAGGCTCATGCCTGCTTCCAGTACATAGATATGCACCATCACAGCTGGTACCTTGGCTGGCAGTCCCAGCACAGAGACAAATGGTTAGGTAGCCACACTGGTCCAGAAGTGGTGCTTCCAAAAAAAGGAGCCATATAAGCGTCACAGTGTGAGGGAAGATTACATTGACGCTGCCTATGCTGATTTGTTCTTGTGTGACTTTTGTGTGTGTTCTCTTCTGTGACTCTGTTCTTGTGTGATGGAAGTCTCCAGTTATCTGTAGAAATAGGGTTTGTTTGGCTTTTTTTAAGAAACCCGTAAGTCAACAAAAGACTGTTCCAAAAGAAAAGCAAAATAGATGGATTTGTGTCTTCAAAAACATATTTATGACTGTTCTTATCATGGAAACACACTAATATTATAATTAGCAGCATGGTCTTTTAAATTGGGTGGTTCAGAAATCTAAGTTTAAGATTTCCAAATTAACGGTCAAAGAAAAGAAATTAGAGTAAAAGCAAGAAAGATGTAAACTATGGAAAGAGTTCTCCAGCCCCTACTGTTGAACAGGAGACATTTATAAACATGACCATATGTTGTTTTAAACATTTCTTTTATGAGGAAAAGATCATACAAGTTCCCAATGCCTTGTGAAGCATGCTCGGGCCCTAGCAAGCTCTCTTCAGACTTCTAAAAGGAAAGAGACATGTAACTGTGCATTCATTCGTCTTTATCACTGACTTTGTGTTGTTCTGGTGCTGCCTACACAAGGAACGTTCCTGATACGTTTCACAGCATTGCAAGTGTAACCTTCGGGTGGGCTAAATTCATTCAATTACCCTTCTCCAGTGCCTCACAGAAATCAATCCCAATCCCTGTGGAGGAAGCAGCTGGAGACCCAGGATCCAGTCTGCACAGGACTCACGGCGAAGCTTGCTCAGAGCTACACTCACACATTAAAATACTACTAAAAAGAAAGATAACAATGAACTTTATTAGCTACTAACTAAATGAACCTTATCCTAAGAAAACAAACTACCATTAACCAAGAACAATCCCTTGCATGAAAGATACCCAAGAGTCCCAAAGTCTGTGTGGAGTTCACCCAACTCTCAGCTACAGTCTCTGTTCCAGTGTGGAAGCTTGAGTGGCAAGAAATAGCTGTCCTCTTCTTTCTTTGCTGGGATCCTCTGTAGCATTCCATGCAGGCTCTCTCTTCTCCTCTGCAACCAGCCCTCAGTCCCATATGCATGTCTGCAAGGTCTGTCGCAGATGACTCCTTTACATGGAGAAAACATCTTGTTCACTCCTGGCTCAGCTCCTCTCCAGAACACTGAGCACATAGTCTCCCCTCAAGGCAGCTCCTGCCTGCTGTCTGCTCAGGCTGCTGCTCTCCAGTCATCTGACTGAGAACATCACATCACACCAGCAGGGTACACTGTGGAGCATGCTCAAATTGCTACCACTCCCTGCTACTGGAAGTTTCCAGTTGTGGGTCACTAATCTGCCCAACAACAGTAACCCACCCTCAGCAGGTCTCTCAGAGATAGCCTTTTCAGGCATATGGGTTACACAAGCATTGGTTCAGCTCCACCAGTAGTCAACACTATGCCGCACACCAGCTACCTCCCCTGTTGTAAGCATCATCATCATAGATCTACTGCAAGCAGGTGTTCAAAACAACATGAAGGCACCCATCCCAAACAGTGGTGGAGTTGAACCCAGGCTAACAGGGGTGAGAAATACAGCACAGGGTCCCTTTGAACTCTGTAGCCTTAGCAGTCACTTACCAATTTAACAAGTAGCTTCAGCAGGAGTTTATCATTGATTGCAATGTAGATGCTAAACATTTTACAATAGAAGGGACCGGTGTTCGCATGTGCATTAAAAAACTCTGCCTGAGCTAGATAAGGAATTGCTATATTTCTTCATATTTAGCCTAACATACATTGCCCCTAAATCGGAAGTCCCTGCACAGTTCTTATCAGACATAACTCCAAGACCCATGGGAGTTATATCAGAATAAGAACTCCATCAATTGACACGTGATCAGAATTCCAGTGGGTGGAGCCTAGGAAGAACTTCAAATGTGTTTATATTGGTGATAATTAGATCATTCTCGGGGTTTGAATAATTGGATACAGTGACCATTACCTCTAAACCAAATGGCATGAATCCAACCAACATTGATAGTGACTGGCATTTATTTTTGCCTATTTATGGCTTATAAATCAGTCTTGCTCTACTCTAAACTGCCATGATATCTACACCACAGGTTTCCACCACAGTAAGCTCCTTGCTGGCACTAAGGAGGACTGCTGAGGCTAGAGATTGAACTGTTCTCTCACCCATAGAGGTGGGTCCCCTTCAAAACACAGTTGAACCACATAAGGGGGGAAACTTGCAAAACTGGTGCATCTGTAGAAAAATCAGTCTACAAGCTCAAAGACTGTCAACATAGAAATAAAGAAGTCTCTAGCTTAATTAGAAATATATTCATTGCCAAACAAACATTTGTTTTAGATTGCCATAAAAACAATCAGGAAAGCAATCTTATATTTTAGAGGTCCTTAACTATCCTTCAGAGACACTGTGACTTTGACAAAACTCTCATAACATTTTATGAAAGGAAAAACAGAAGAAGATAGATGTGATTGGAGAGAGAGAGAGAGAGAGAGAGCTATTTTCTCAGTCTTCGAGTAAAGGAAGGCTGGAAACAGAGGAGTAGCTGGAAAGTTTCTCATGACAAGGATTTGTGAGGGTGACTTTGTTTTGTGTTTGTATTTCAAGAGGTAGGATTTTACTTGTTCGTACAGTGCTCTAGAGTCTGGTTCATTGCTGGTACAAGGTAACTAAAAATGCTTAATTATTAGAGGGGGTTAAGAAGGTAGATAACTAAGATGATAAAAATTGAAGAGATTTGTGCTTTTTTTTTTTTTTTTGTAGCAATGGGCCCAAGTCGCAGAAAAAATAGACTTTCAAAAGTTGAATTTAAAAAAAAAAAATTTTTTTTAAACCAATCTGAACCTGAATGCCACCTTCTCTCAACTCTGCAACACTGAGTTCAGAGCTGTTTTCTGACTATTCAGGTTCAGTATGAAGAGAAGTTTGATTTTAACTTCTATTTCACAGTGAATTGTGCATGGAGGAACAGAACGGGTGTTTTTAATGCACAGGTTTGCCGATATGGATCTTAAAGGAATCTTTCTCAGAGCCAGAAGGCATTTTGATCTGATGTTTCATTTTGGCACATTCTAAAGAGCAGCTCCAACCGTGCCATTCCGATACGCATCTACACTTCTCCCCAAGTTTTGAGGAGTTTTGAGTTTTTGGTTTAGGAACACATTTATTGCCCTTCACTCAGTAAGGATCAGGAAACTAGTGTTGGTTTTAGGGCAGCAAGCTGATCTACATTCCATCTGTTCTGAAATGGACAACTCCATTTCTGAGAACATTGGGTTTCTGGCCAGGCTAGCCCCATACTAAATTTCTGGCTGCTGTTACTGACACAAATGCCAGCCAAATTTCTGGCTGTTGGCAGTTTCCCTCTCTAACAAAGTTCCTCCCTCCCCTAAAACAGACAAACAAACACACACACACACACACACACACACACACACACACACACGCTTTTTACTGAAGTGTGAAAGATCCTACATCTGTGGGTGATCCAGACTAGTTAACCCCATCCCATCGCTGGTTGTATGACTGCCAGTAGAGAGGGATAAGCCTTTCTTAAAATTGAATTGAGTTCTAAATTCAGAGCTTTTAAAGTTAAACCCCTCTTAATATCGTTTCCCTAATAAGAAGAGATAAAGTTCAACATGGTGGGGTTATGAGATAAGCACTAATGCAGCTGAACTGATGTCATGTGCCTCCTGAGTGACCCTAATACAGTGGGAAAGTCTAAGAACTGAAGAGATCCTTTAGAAAAAGTAAAAACTGTTTGCATACCAATTATATTTCTTTAGAAGGAGTTACATATTTTCCATGGCAACCCTAGTATAATCCACTATTTAAAATTGGACAGTTAGGTGGAACTCCTGAGTTCTATCCCTGTCAATATAACTTACCTGCTGTGTGACTTCGGACAAATCTTTGGTGCCTTTGTTTGTCCAGTTGCATAATGAGTACATGCCTATTTAAAACAGTATAGAGAGGCTTAGTTGATTGGTTAAGTTACTGGTCATACAAAGTGCTGAAAAGTCAATGTGAAACATGTGCAAATGCAAATTATTTTTATTATGGGAATTTTCTTTGAATTAACAATGCAATGTAAAATGTTACTTTAATTTTTTTACATTTACTGCCACTGCACTCTCACATTATAAAGTTATACTCTTTAGGAGTTCACTATGTCTGGTCAGGGGGTATTTTGCTACATCATCAGCCAGCACAGCTGAGCAGTTTAGGTCTCGTGGCAAAAACTGCATGGAACAAATTCCTTTGTTAGTGAGTGTTTTGTATAATTCAGTGCTGCTCCTAGAGTGGACTCTGTAATGACAAATTGGTCCCTAGTATTTCAAGAACCAGTCAGACTGAACGCTTAATGATACAGGAAATAAGATGGAGGACATTAGTCTACTACCTGTTGGTTGTAACTGTAACAGGCTCACCTTGTCTCCCCTGCCGGATCCCACCACAGACCCATTCAGACTCCAGCTTCACCAGTGCACTTTATTGCATTGCACAACCTACCACCAACTTTATACAGGCTCCTCTGTCTCAGGAGCTCCAGCAGCCCAGCCTGAAGTCAGGGAACTTAGGCCTTTGCAGCAGGCAGGCAGCCTTGCCCTTCCGTTGACTGCTCTTGTTAGCTCCCCCTTTTGCCGCCTCCCTGGGAGCTTTTATGGAGCCTGGTAGCTGAAGCCCCCAGCTGCTTCCCATCAGCTCCCCGGCCAGCCAGCTCACCCAGCTGGTTTCACTTCACCCTTGATTAGAGCTCTGGAACCTGGGCCAGCTTAGCTACTGCACCCTGCTACAGTAACCTCAATGGAGACATCTGAAACAGTGTAGTAGGGCATCAGATTCTTGCACCCAGTTCTCTGTTTGTGGTATTCTGCTGAAGTCATCTTGTTCAGATACCTCTAAGCCAGTCCTCCTCACATGCCAAGAACGGCCCATAAAGTTATAAACCACGGCACTGCAGAGAAGGAACTGCAGGAATGTGTGCAAGGGGGACAGACATAAGAATATTCTTACGAGCTTTCGGGCTAATGGTCAACATGGGAAATAAGTTGAGAACCCTTGACATAGGATATTCATAAATTTACAAAGGCAACCAGTGCCAAGCAAAATAGCTGCAGAACCCAGTCAGAATTCAGGTCTCGGACATTCCTTATCCCAATACCGCAGGAGTCAGATTTTGATCTAACCACCTTCTTCTTTGTTCACCTGAGTTAGGCCCCCCTAGCCATTCCCTCCCTTTTATCTCTCTATACGCAATACAGTCACTGAAAGCCTGATCCTGCAATACTCCCTCTCAAGACAGTACTTGAGGGTATTTTGCATTTAGAAGGGTATTGAGTTGAAATGCACGTAGAACTACCAACAACTTGTAAAGAGTTTTGTGGCATGCTCCCTTTCGCAACCTGTGGGAGAGGGCAGACCAGTTCACACTGAGCACTTCATAAATCTTGGCTCTCTTCATTAAGTAGTCTTACTCATCTCCTCTCCAAGTAAATAATCCCTCTTTAGAAGGTGGATTATTCTGCTTTCAGACCGTGGACTGTTTCTCTACCCTGACCGCCGTATCAGTAACTACTGTTTCTGTTCTTATCAAGCAAGCAAAGATATTACACTTTTCCAAGTCAAAGGGCTATATCTACACTTACCAAAGTTAGTTCGAATTAGTTAATTCAAACTAACTAATTCAAACTAATTTTAGTTAGTTCAAATTAACTTAATTCCAACTAGCATGGCACTTCCTTAGTTCGAATTAATCAGTTACATTAAGCTCAATGTGCCGGCTAGTTCGAATTAAGGGTTAGTTCGAAAGATTTAGTTTCGAATTTATTAGTTTGAATTAAGGAAACCCTTAATTCAAAGTAATGAAAGCCTAGTGTGGCCACGGCTTACGTTAGTTTGAATTAAGCTTCCTTAATTCAAACTAACTTGCTAGTGTAGACATAGCCTAGGGTCGTAAGGAAACTATGGGCTCTGGAGTGTAGGCTGGAACACTTAATTTCAGCTCCCTCAAGAAGGGTCTCTCAGCTGACTCTGTTCTTGTTTAGTTGTGTGTATTAAGTGTTAAACTTAATGTCTATGTCCTTTCACTCCCTCTACCCATGATATAAGGACATGAGGCCAGACTCGCCAAGGGCCAAATGCTACCCTTGGATGCACAGATGAGGATCCCACTGGTGTCCTTGTAAACGTTATGAGCATGTTATGGGGGCAGCAAATGGGAATGGTAAACAGAAGATTGTAATTCCCAGCAATATTGATAAGATGAAGAGAAAATCATAGGCACTCAATAGGAACATAATAATCCACTCTCCCACAGTAGGCACTAACAGCAAACTACTTAAAGGAACATGTGGAAGATGAAGTCAAAAACAAGTGGCCTGCAACTAAGTTTTACTGGAAGTTTTACGAAACCTTAACCAACTCCAAAACAGTCCTTTGGTTTTGAAAGCTGCTGTAGAAACCAGAGAACTGGTTTCTGGGTGATTTTTTTTTTTTTTTTTTTTTGAAGCTATAGAAAACGTTCCCATTAATCACAAACTCGTCTCTTTATATCCATCTTCCCTTCTGACAGGGATAGATGGGAATAATGGAGCCACTCACTTACTAAACAGAACAGAAATGTAAACAATATAGCCCAGCAAATGGTTACCTGCAGGTCACACTAGGGAACTCATCCATTAGGCTTGAGCTCCCTCCTTCTCTGTGAGAGGCCATTAATCTTCTGCAATATGCTTTTCCATAATCCTCTTTAGGCAAAGCTGAGTTTCCTTGTAGTTCAGTCATGGAGAAGCAGCAAAGTCATGCATGTCCCTTTGATTGGATGAGATGCACATATGTTCATTGCTAGATGACTTCCTCTTCCCTGATTCTCGTTCATCCACCCTTGGCCGCACCTCTGCGCTTGATGTTTTCATGACTGTTTAAATGTTGGACATGATTCAAAATCCATTTGATACTCCTGCCAGAGCTGCCTCGCTTCAGAAATGTCAGCATTTCCAGGGAGACAGTGCTTCCCCATGTGTGCTTGGGGCAACCAGCTGCATAGGGGCAGCAGAAACTCCCCACCCATTTCTGAAAAGAATGTGCAATGATAGAGTCTGATGATTAAAGGTGGAATTTAAAGTTTGTTTATTGAACTGAAGCATAGGTGACTCTGTTTAAATATCAATTGCCTTTGTGGCCTGCAGGAATCAAAAGCATAACTTGCTCGCTGGAAGCGTCACCTATTATAATTACTAACATTGTGTGGATCACTGCTGTTTCATATTGCCACAGAGGATTGGCCCTAGAGCAAGCAGCAAACACACCAGCCTGCACTGTCATGGCAGGGCATAGTTTGGGTTCCACAAATGTCAGCTGTGGTGTTTATTCCGGAATGTCCATTTTCCCATTGACCTTAGCAGTAAGTGAATGGGGGAAGGTCCCTCAGAGGTTGAGGGCATTTGGGGGAAGATAGCTCTTAACTGGGAAAAGCAGATTGATGTAGAATCTGAAAGTGAGAGTGTGGAATCTCCATTTTTGACACAGGGAAGGAAGTGGGGTTTGGGATTGAGAATGGACTAGTGCTGAGGACAGACTTTGTGGTTTGGCTAGGAAGTGCCTTATTCAGGGAACCACCCGTGGTGGCTACCATAGCAACATTAGGGGCATGTGCTGGAGCTACAAAAGCTGAGGTGGGTGTTAGGTGTGAGAGATTGAGGTCCTTGATCCCTGTGGCAATGAGCAATGGAAGACAGCAAGGAAAAATACATCAGACAGCAACCTAATGAAAGATGTCACCTTGGCCCTCCTGGTTGCATCGATATCACAAGAAAATAGTGTTCACAGAGAGCAACAGTTTTTGGTTCATGTTTAATGCAAGATATTTGGATCAAAAACTTCATCCATCCATGATGTGATATAACCTTCTGACTTTGCTTCTATAAATCAGGTCCATCTGAGTGCCATGGCAGGGCAAGTTTTACTGCAGTTGATTCTACTGTGAACCAGAGCAGCATGAAACAAAGAAGTAATGTTACTATGCCAGTGTTTTCGCAGTAGAGCTGGCCAAACAATATGCCTCTGTCTGAAATCAAGGCAAAAAGTAGAAGTGACAGTTTTCATTCAGCAAAAAAATTGGTAAGTTAGATGTATGAAAATTTTGTTTTGGCTCAGTTGGACATTAAACCGTGTCTGCTTGAGCTGCCATAGTGCCTCATATGCCTTGTAATGTCACTCTCCTCTCCTCCAGTTGGGCTGAATCTTCCAAGAGGCACTTAGTCACCCCATTGATTGAATTGACTGTTGAGCATTAGGAGGGATATACTCCTGTCAGGGAGTCCAGCCCATAGATGAAATCGGAGACATGAAGGACCCAAACTACAGCTCCCTTGAGGCCGCAGAGTATCACAAATTAAATGGACCTGAAATAAAATGATTTTGGTTTGACAAACCCAGGGCTTTTTTTGTGATGATACTCAGGGGTATTGAGTACCGGCACCTTTTTTTCCCCACAGTGATGAGGCCCCGGCTCTGGCTGTGCTGGCCCCAGGTCCCTGGCCGAGTACCAGCACCTTTTTTAAAAAAAAAATGCACTGGACGAACCATAATATTTAAATTTTGGGCTGACAACCTAAAATAAAATGTTTCATTTTAGATTTTCCCAATGGAAAGTTCTGATATTTTGCAGGGGTAGAAATAGTATTTTCTATTGAACACCATTGACGGAAAATTCCTCATGTTGGGCTCGTGTCTCAGAAGTAGGTCAGATAGCATAATCTGCTAGGCACGTGCTGAGGAATTGATGCTGGTGTGAATTACTAACATGCTACAGAAGCCTTCCATTGTTGTTGGTGCTAGACATAGGAAGTCAGCCAGTCTCTGTCCTGGAGAGTTTACAGACTAAGGTTTGGTCCATATGATGCAAATTTATGAACATGGTGATGACTGGCAGGCTTGTTGCATGTTTCGCTGGGTTTTTAATGGGAGGAGTTGATAAAGTTCCTCCTCAGCACTGTGGCACTGGAGGCACAAAACATGATGGTGGCCAGTGATTTTATCATGCATGTAATGCTGAGCCACTTCAGCCTACTTATGACCTCTTGGTTTTGATCTTGGCTACACAAGGGAGTTGTTTCTATCCACTTACAGCAAACTGCATTTTGGCCCATACCAGGCAAGGAATTGTAGTTAAATTGAAAAGGACTGTGAGCTGATGTACAATCTTGAACTTCCACATATTGGCCTTTCTGTTTATCATTTGTTTGTTCCCAGTTTCTTTTTTACAATTAATTTAGCAATTGATACATAAACTAATTACTAAAGTCCAGGCTTTACATACGTTTCCTAGACTTGGGAGAGGAAACATTGTTTGTGTTCATCAGCCTTCACTTCATTTGAGAACTCTGGTCGAGAGGATAGCTTGATTAGATTCTTTGTTATCTAATCTCAGTATAAAGAGATGGAGTCAGAAAGGTCTCCTCTGAACAGATCATTGACAGTGCTGAATTGGGTGCCTACTGATTGGAAAACATGGACTGCATCTATTGACCAATAAAGAAAACCAGCTGACCAAAGATTGGAACAAAAAAGTCCTTCCTTGATCAAAGCCCCTGAAGCCTGCTCTTAATGGAGTTATAGAGAATGTCTGTCTAAAAACTAAGACAGCTTAAAGTGTTTTCTGCAGCCCTGTTTGTTAGGCAAGAATTCTACCATCAGGGAGTAGCTCCCACACTCAATGCAATTCCTGCAATCCCAGATCTTTTTTTCTTTGAAAGTTTAAATGTCAGCAAGGGGGAGGGCGGTGGTATTTGATTATGCATCTGTAGCTGTGATTGTAAAGAATCTATGAACACTAACCCTTACCTTAAGATGTAATAATGAGGAGTCATTGAGGCCTTTGGTGACCCCAATCTAAGGTCCCATTCCGCTTAACCCACACCTTTCAGCTTAGTGATTCTTTGGGTAGATCTAGAGTAGTAGGTCAAATCCCAGTATAGCTGTGGCTCCACGAACTAGTTGTGTCCACACAGGACCCTGGGTCTATACTCAAGCTAGCCTCGACTGATCTAGTTCAGGTATGTGTCCGTGGCTTCAGTCAGATCTCATGATTGTAATACAGATGTACTATTTGTCTTTAAATTTCTATTATGCTGATATTTGCAGGGGAAGTAAGCCATTTTGTAAGGCAGAATGATATAGTTAGCACCCACTGATGTTTCATGAACTGCCTAAATCTGATTTTACAAATGTAAGTAAGGAGAAACTCCTCAGACATCTATTAAATTAACAGTTTAAACAGTTCCTCTTGATTTACACCGTTGTGAAGCTAGAATGAGCCTGGGCCAGCTGCTTTTTTGGTTTAATTTAAATTATCATTCAGAGTAGGCCTGTCTGCGTGTGACAATATTCAGATTTTCAGTTTATTGTACGAGTCCAATTATGCCAGGGAATTTGAGCTTTAGTATGGAAAGGAAATGACATTTTGCTACTAAATTTCCATATTCTTGCCAATTTCATCTCAGTTGTACACTCATTTATTAGGTTTAACACTCTTTTTCTAATGCAACCATTTAGCTAGCTATCACACCAACAGGTGTGGGAGGATGAGTTCACATTTTTATGCTGTGACACTAAAACCCAGAAAACAAAATTTAGAAAATCCCTGCTCTTTGCCAGAAAATGCCAGTTTGTCAACACCTTGTTTTGTCTTGTAAAAATGGGTCTGCTTTGACGAACTTGCATTGAAGCACAAAACGTTCAGCTGGAAACTTGCTAGAGCCCTGACCTTCCTGTGGCAGCCTTACCCTGCTGGGGTTTCAGGCTTCCTGCTCCACAGGAGGAAATATGGAAGCCCCAAGTTGCAGTGTGGGCTCTCAGGTAATACTACCTGCTTCTGAGCTAGGAAATGAAGGGACTGTCAGCAAGGAGTGTGGATGCCCTCCTGGCATTTCTAGGTTGCCTGACTTGGGGACAGCTCTGCCATACAGACTGCCCTAGGCCAGGAACTTTAGTGCTTCCTCACTCTTGGACCAGCTAGTCATCTGTGGTGCTAACTTCTGAACACAGAAGTGCCTGGAAGTCCCCAGACAGGTCTGCCCAGAATTGCAGATCTT
The DNA here is from genome assembly GCA_007922175.1 of Pelusios castaneus. Taxonomy (NCBI): domain Eukaryota; kingdom Metazoa; phylum Chordata; order Testudines; family Pelomedusidae; genus Pelusios; species Pelusios castaneus. The sequence goes on from ML685767.1 coordinate 9,593,187, forward strand.
AAGGGCTCCAGCAGCCTCTGACTGAAATAGACATTCCTGTCACTCTCATGGTGCTAGTAAATACTACTGAATGGCTGTATGAAACTGACAAGAATGTCCATTGCATCCAGTCCTTTCTTATCCTAGGGAGCATAATTTCTATCAGAAACAAGAGGAGTCGGTGTAACAAACAAAACCTTTTGAAAAAAACAACAGAAGTCCTGTGGTACCTTAAAGACTAAAGATGCATCTGACGAAGTGGGTCACAGCCCACGAAAGCTTATGCCCGAAGAAACTTTTTAGTCTTTAAGGTGCCACAGGACTTTCATTGTTTTTGCTATATACAGACTAACATGGCTACCCTCTGGAACTGAACACCTTTTGAGGATGTCTGGTGTTTGAGGAATTTCAAAATTTTCCATAAAATGGCAATAATGAGTTGGAGTTGTGCTAATTTATGTTTTTGTTTTCTCCTTCCCCCCATGGAGGTGCTTAGTGCCCCTCGCATCCAGTTGAGTCAAATGGGCCAACAGCTGCAGGAGCAACAGACAGTAGCAGCTTTCTTTGGGTAGAATGACGTTCTTGTTCGGGTTGAGAATAGGGTGACCAAATAGGAAGTGTGAAAAAATCAGGATGGGGTAGAAGGTAATAGCACCTATATAAGAAAAAGCCCGAAATACTGGAACTGTCCCTATAAAACTGGAACATCTGCTCATCCTAACTAAGGAGCAAGCTCTGACCTCTCCATGGACTGAAATCCGCAAAATAGACAAAAGCTAATCAAACTGTTCATTATGAATTTAGCCTTTTTATGGGATGACAAATGCATGAACTCATCCTGACTTATTTTAATGATTCATTATTTGTCAAACTGGATGAATAATTTTTAGACTAACTGTTTTGTTTATGGTTACCTAAGAAACACTTTTGTTCTACAGTTCCTCACAAACCAGAAATCCTCAAAAGTTTTTGTCTTAGAATTGTTCTTTAAAACAAAAGAACAGCAAAGAGTTGTGCGGTTCCCAATATAAATTTTCAGGCTAATTATTGTGAATGATACTTGGCACTTTTCTTAACAAATGAGTTTACCAGTTCAACCAGATTTATTTAAAAATCTGTTCCAAGTTGTGCAAATCTTCACTTATAACTTGATGATAAATGCCTTCACCATTGCATCCAATTATGTTTTCATAGTCTCCACATTAATTTTAAAAACTGGACAAGATCTTGCAGGGAGAAAATACACAGACACATTCTTGAAACAAAAACGTTTATTGCAGTGAAAATAAGACACCTTTATATTACAAAAAGAAACATATTTCCTGTATGTACAATGAAATGCCACATGTTGAGCATGCTCAGGACCTTTTCTAGGCTAGTGGAAAGGACATCTAGACTTGTGTATAGATTTAACTAGATTTGGGCCTAAACTACAAGATTCAGTTTCTAATGTCAACTCCTACCCAGACAATTTTGTTTCAGATCACTATAGAGCAGGGACTAACCACCATTAAATTTAGATCCAGCTTGGGGTTCAGTTTTCAAACTCTCTCCCCCCCCACCCCCACAAGCCTGAAGTTTAGTACTGTACAGAACTGGGGTTCAGGCAAATATCTCACTTGATCTGAACTTCAATGCACCTGTATTACAGAGTAAGGTATCAGTACAGCCCATCGAAAGGCATGAAACCCTAGGGTGGCGGGGAGTGGTTTATTCCCCAGGCACCATTTAAAAAATTCACCTTTTTATATCAGAATACGTTTTGGGGCTACATTCTCAGTTATAGACCAACTGCAAAGGTATCTTACAGTTTAACTTTGCAGCCATGCTGCTGCTCTTCTCAACTAGACTGAATTACATTGTCCAGTGGGCCCCAAACAGAAGGTTAGGCTCGGTGTTGCATATGGACACCCCAGGTATGTTCCTTTTTCCTGCTTCACCAGCATCAGCGAGGGAAAGTGATGCCCTAGGATCACCTTTGCAGTGCAGCTAGCCTCCCTGGGCTACTAAAGTAATCTTTAAAGCCAGATTACACCAGCAGTACAGCACAAAGTGATCACATTGCGCCACAACATCTGGGCCATTGACTACAGCATTATCAAGCACCACCCTAGTTACTGTTCATTTGCTGTTAAAAGTTGATTTTCTGCTTGACACTTACTTGAACTGTGAGCCATAAATCTTTACCCCTGAGAATGAACTTGGGAAAGATAACCAACCAAACTGGGGAAGCCCTCCAAGATCTGCTGAGGATTGCTAGAACAATATATGAAAGAAGTGTTTTCTTCAAAGGAGTGTCCCTGATCTTGTTTGGCCCAGTTGTCTAAATTAAGATGGTAAATAGCTCTCACCATGACTAAATTGTAATCTGCATTGGAAAAGCGATGAGGAGAAGTTTGTTGGCACTTGTGGGCTTATGGACTACTATCTTGGTTAAAAAGTTAACTTGATTCATAGTGGGTATTAAAGCAGGTAGAAAAATATGTGAACATCCGTGATCTTGGCGTCCAGACCTGGATTCAGATTTCACACACTTTCTCAGTTGGCCATACCAAACCTCCATGAATTTTTGAGGGATTAAAAGACATGTCCAGATCTGCATTGGGAGCACATCTTTACATAAACTCTGCTCTTACAAACAAATTATTTTATTTCTAAATAATTAAAAAAAAATCTGGAAAGTAGTTAAAAGTCTTTAAATATTAGGTTTCCACTAAGCCAAAAGTGAGGTCACTTTTTTCTCATTAGAGGCTGCTGACATCTGAAACTGGTAGGTAAAACTATATTTACAGGTAAATGGTACAATATGTGACTCAGATGGGGAAGTAAACATGGCCTGATTCTGAAACAAAACTTGGGTTGACTAGTGCATTCAGTGAACAGTATTCAAATGTCAGCTGAATTTTATTTGATGAGCTTTAATTTGAAAGGTAAGTGTATACGATTCTAAGAGAAATTCAGTGCCAAAGCAACAAACAAGAATGATGTGAAATAAGTGGCTCTAGCACCATTAAGTCCATTATGAAAATAACTGTACACTAAATAATGCTTTCATTAACTACAGATTAAAAATTGTTCACATGCACAATAGCTCAGCATGATAAAGTTCGTAATTTAGTATTCTAGAAATGTTCTGTAAAGTTGGGGGGGCGGTTAGTTAGCCCTTGTCTTAGCCAAAATCACCTGTTCATCCGGAACACGTACAGGAGCAGAACATTCTTATTCTAGTATTTCTTATGGTGGCAAACACCAAGCACTGCCTCATCGCTCCACTCTGTAGCAGTTGAAAGCCAGGAACATTAATTGTCTTTAAGACACAGAAGGCAGAGATATGAGATTCCTCATGAGAGCTGCAAGCTGAACATTATGCGGTATGTGACAAAGGTAAATCAGCCGGCCATATAAAACTAATTTCTCTAGCTAGATAACAATACATGTTGTCTGGGCCATATCAAAACAACATTAATATCAGTTGAGCAGAAACAGAAACAGAAACATCCTACAAACCACTCAACTGCAACTCAAATATTTTTCCCTACTGATACTTTACTTTCAAAACCACTAAACATCTGCAGTGAGGGGAAGAACACCTGAGAGTGTTTATTAACATTTTAACTTTTTCTTTGTATACCGAATTAAAAATCTTCAAAAGATGAGAAAATACATGACAAACTTTCAATGTCCCATTGAGGAAATGCTTTTTCCCTGATTAAAATAAGTAAAAGTGAACTTTCATGACTTCTGATCACCTTCTAGGAATGTGACTTCATTCAGAAAACCCAGAGAGAAGGAGAAACATTCCTACCGTCAACCATTCATTTAGAAAGTATCTGTATCCAACCAGCAGTGTTTAAAATCCATACAAACAAAGACTATAAATAACTTTGCAGTTATATCTGGGCCCTGTTGGTAGGGCAACAAGGTCATCACTTTCTTCCATAAGATTTCTACTGGTTTTGATTTTTTTTTTAAAGCAGCTTCCTGAAATGAAAAAGACATCAAATAAAACCAGAAAAATAATGATTTAATTCTACTCTAAGCTTTGTTTCATAGCAGAGTAACTATTCTTACCTTCCAGCTGTGGAAAATTTTAAAAATGTTCATTTTACAGACCACAATTACTCTGAATTAAAGGAATTTCAGCATTTGAAATTCCTGAGTTTTTGACTCCACAACATTTTGCTTCTGTAGCTGACGGAACTTGATTTTTAATCTAGTCCCCTGAAACATTTTAATCCCAGATTCTTGAACAACAGATGTTGTGTTTTAAACATTCAGAAAGCTAAAATAACAATAATGGAAGAGGTCATAGGAGTCTACAACTGCTTGCATCAATTCTCAGTCATTGCAAGCCTTCATAGGCATTTAACTACACAACCCTGATGAAGATTAAAAACTCCTGCAGTTATAATTTGAATGGCAAATTTTAGGGTAGTATTGGTTCTCCTGGAATTTGCATGGTTTTAGCAGACTGTGTTTGGTCTGTTATCTGCTAATTTTTGTTGTGCACCAGGAAGTAGCATTTAGAACACAGTATTTACAGAAATCCTAAAATATAAGAATTAAAACATATTTAGCATGAGTTAGAGTGCAAAGGCACTGGTTACTTGTCTTTTACGAAACAGACTATTATTTCGTGTCAAACACCTCTAGTACCTGTTCGCTTCTGCTTCTTGATCTACCTTTTCTGAGTTGACTGTTTTTGGATGTCCAACTTGATATCTTAAATCAGCAGTTCTGAACCGCTGTGTTGCAACATATGTGTTGTACAGAGCCAGCAGCCACCCGCCAGAGCTGGAGCACAGCAATAGCTTGTAGGTAGGGGTGCTGGATTTGGAAGGGGAGACGGTGTGTCCTGTCGGGTCACACACACCTCACAGAAGGTTAAGAACTGTTTTCTTAGAGGAACTTAAATGCTGTGTGCTGAGCTCCTAAAATTCACAATCCTGGAAAACAGACTTCTGTGCAGCTACAAGCAAGAGGCCTGACTTCACCATTCTCTTTCAGTGAAGAATCTCTGCCTTGTTTATCTGGGAATCCCACCCTGTGACACGTCTTGGGAAATTCTTCCTCTGATCCACATATTCAGACCAAATCTCTGTTATACCTTAGCAACATAGAAGTTCAATGGGAAAATGTACAATATGATCTGCAGTGTGACACAATAACTGCTATTTTATTCTGGGACAGCAAGTATATTATTGATTTCATCATTTCTTCTTAGGAACAGAAACCAACTTCCAAAACTGTTTGTGTTTGTCAAGGACTGTTTCCCAATTAGTACACTGTAGTACTCAGGTTTAAAGTCTCTCATATTCAGCTGTAGTAAACATTAACCTATTCCATTATGCAAGTAGCCATGGGTACCTGGTGTGAGTAGATTGTTAGTCCAAAGGCCAAGCAATAAAGCAAGCTCTATTTACAGTAATACAAAAAATAATTGATTGCTTAGGTGAAACATTCTGACCAAACCAAGGAGCAGGTTATATCTAATATGAAGATGGATTATAATTTTAGCATCCCTTTTAGTGCTGTCTATTAGCACTTTTTAAGATGATGAATGATTTAGAGTAATGCAAGTAGCTGCTAGCAGCATGTTACCGTAGTCCAGCGCCAGTGACTGTGACTAAATTTAAGAGGAATTAATATAAATACTTAGCCATTCTTATTCTGGCAAGATTCTCACTGAAATCAATGGGAATCGAGCCTGAGACACAGAGACAGTATTAAGTCTAACTAGCTACAGCAGTTGCATGGTATCTGGATTATTATCCCCACTTTTCAATGGGGAAGTTGGGACAAAAACGTGAAGTGATGTGCCCAAAGCCCCACAGTTCATCAGCAACCAAACTCTAATTCCCATCTCGCTACCACACAGAACAGTCTAACTGGGAACTGTCAGTATAATAGAGTGAAGCACATGGAAAACATCAAAAATGTTACTCAGAGAAGACATTTCACTCACATTTGATGTTGTTTAACAAACTCTGCAAATTGCCGATCTTTTGCATAAAGCTCTATAATCCGTATTCTGTCCTGAATTTCCTGAAAGACAAGACACACATCATTATGAGAACCAAAATAAAATGCACAACAATAAATACTACAAAATAACATTGAAAAATTGGACCAGTTTCAGTCAGCACTACAGCTGACTAGTAAAGGAACAAAAATGTTGGAAATGGGCACATTTTATAATTACTAAACATAGAATAAATAACGTGGAGAACACTTTAAAAATGGACTCTAATAATTTTTTTCTTATTGAAATTGGAGCAAAATTAGTAACTGTCTGCTAATATAGATGGAGGCATTAATATAATGTAGTAAGAGTATAAAGATTATGAATGAAGAAAGTGACATAGCAAAATCTTTTACCCTCAATAGTTACTATATACACAAACAATGTCCAGAAGTTGGGCCTAAGTTTTGTCTTTACCAGTAACTATTACAGACGTCAGTGGAATTATTCATAATTTACAGTAGTGTGAAGGAGAGAACAATATGCCCTACAATGATAAAGACTACAGGAATGACTACTGTAGTTTATACAGTCCTTATGTCAGCTATATGAGCCAATGATATGCTATTGAAAATGCAGCTAAAAACCCTACACAGCTGTTAGTTACTGAAAGTATATTCCATTACATATGTTCTTTTAGAAAGGACAAAGCTTTTTATAGAGAATACAGATCCATGAAGTTGGTCATATCACTACTGGGAATCCATAAGGTTGCTAAAAATGGCTGTAGCTTTATAATTTTTGACTTCTGAAAGTCCTCTAAACATATTTAAAAACTGGGGGAAATTAAAGTAAAATCGGTTTTATTCAAACACTGAATAGTAAGTATTTTAGCTACAGCCCTCAACAATGAAATAAGACTTAAGGATAACATCCTTCCTGGGAACTTCTCACCTACATTTAATTACAACTATTACTGTTACAGATCACCTTTTGAGATCCGCAGACAAACATTTTACACAGGGGCATTGACTATCATTGACCCCCTTTCCCCATCTGTGATTTGCTCAAGATTTCATGACCAGATTGTTACCACAACTGAGACTAGAACCGTCAACTGCAGACTCCAAGGCCAACATCCTAGCTGCTGGATACATTTTGCCTGTTTACATATATATGCACTCCCAAACTTGACAGAAGATTCTAGTAAGAACTAAACATTCAAAAACATGTGCTTCCCTGGAGGAAAGATTCTAGCTATATGCCAACTCTTCAAGAAGGCACTACTTCCTCCAAGGAAGGAGCTTGCAGCCAAAACAATTGACTTTCTGGGAGGACACAAACTTCACTTAAAAAAGTTGCGTGCATCTGCTAGGACAGGAATAGCTTTAAGAGAAGCCCCACAAAAATACCAAAGTATTTAAAAGTGTCTCTAATCAACCATGTGAAACTCATTACAAGCCAGACTCTGGCTCTACATATGTGTACACAACGGAAACAAGAAGTGCAGAAGGCCATCTCCCTCTCAAACGTGTGCACAGGTTGCAGCTACAAGACTAGTACCTCTATTCTGAACACAAGTTGTGGGGGAGTTTAAGATACCTAACAAGGTCCAATCATGGTACCTTCACCACCACCTCACACTGTGGGGAGCAAAGCTACACAGTCACCCACCTCCTTAGTAAGCTCACTGTGCTCATAAATGTGCCTTATCTCTTCACTGCTGTAGTCTGTGGATGTCTCTGCACTGGTAGAGCTGTACGAGGTGAGCTGTGGGTATCGCCGATAGTAATGGTTATAGCCAGTGGTATCACTCTCATACATAGGGTTGTACTTCACTGCATTTTCAATGGATGAGAGGCTATCACCCTGCCTACGAAAGAGGAAAACAAAATACGTAAGTCAAGTATTGAGAGTCTTTGCAATGTTCACTCCAAAACCTGAATCTCTAGATCTTCAGGGTATTCTAGGCAACAACTGTGGAGTTTGACTGATGTCCCTCTGGAGAAGTGAGGCCATGGGAAAAGTGGGTTTATTGTCTGTGGCCGATGTCCTCTTTTTGGGAGGAAGCTACTAGCTGTCCTTAACAAAGCTATTGTAAGGCCTCTGCTCAAAAAACAATGTTTTGACAAACTTTTCAACTAATGACCTGCATCCAAATATGAAGACAGGTGATTGAGAAGGCTTTGGCAAGGCAATTCTGAAGTCCTGAGATTTCTGTGACCTCAGTCAACCTACTTTTAGGCCTCAAAATCAAAAAATGTTACAACATGGTGATGACACCGTATCTCATTCTAGCAATGGATGATCAGTTATTCATGCTGTTGACACATCTGCAGTCCCTAGCGAGAACAGATGGAGTGGATGGTCTTGGGTAGTTCTATTCCATTCTCAACAAGAAATCCTACAGAGTGGCTTTTGGATAATAGCTTACATGATATTTGGGTTTGTTCATACAGGTTGAAGGCAAACCTAACACTCTTGTGCAGATAAAGTAGTTAGAAGAGAAGTAAGCTGACACAGGGTTTGGTCCAGCTCCCTATTCTCTACATCTTCTCATCTGGCTAGTGCTTTGGACATACTTATCCAGTGTTTGCATGCAAATGGAGATTTGGAGGAAAGCTAGCTTGCTCAACTTAAGTCCTCACTTGTAGCAGTGTTCAAAAGTCAATTGGAAGATGTGATAGAGATTTTGTGTGCAACCTTTGAGTGTATCCATCTTTTGTTACTCAGGTTTGTAATTTGAGGTTTGCACTGAAGCCACGGCTGCTGTGGCCAATAATGCTCTAGAATTCCAGATGTTCTATATACCTTAATGAGTCCTGTGTGTCACTTTTTGAGTATTGACCTCGAAGGGTCCTGGCCAGGAAGAAAATGACAGCAGATGCCACAAGAAGGAAGCCAGCTACTGAAGCAATTGCAATACCCACAACCAATGGTTCTGAGACATATTCTTCACAGTGCTCTCCTCTGTACCACCAGTTCTCACCTACACGACATCTGTAATCCCCCATACCAGCAAGAAAACAGGGAAAAGAAAGAAAAGGCAAAGAAACAAGACAAAGTTAAATATTAATATCAAGACACCAATGGGCAAAAAAAAAAAAAAATCAGACATTTAACTGCTAGAGCCTTCTTCAGTATTTACTAGGCATTAAACTTCCTGTTGCTGACATGCCAATTAAGGTTTTAAGAATTTTACCTGAGCATTATTTAACAAATATATTGGGTCATCTTTTATAAGAAAGCTTAAATCTTGTTTGACAAAAGTTTGATTCGTTTGTTTATATTACATGTGATGTCGGACACTTACCTACTCATTTAATCTATAATACACATTTCTGATTAAAAGCCTGATAACTGTTCATTTATAAGATATTTATAAAATATCCTTTTTGTAGCTTTAAAATGTATATTTAATTTCTCTCATGTTGGCTGTGGTTACTCTTATTTGAATAAAGTGTGCATCTTAATTGCTGAGAGCTTGATACCCAAATGCAGGTGATTTTTTTTCCAATCAAATAATTATGTTCATTTCCTTTTTCGTCGCTCTCCCTTCCTTTTAACCCAAAACACTGCTTTGAAATTCATGTTTGCTTGGTTTTTTTAAATATTGTGGTGGTTTCTTAGAAGGAAATTAAATATTTTAATATGTACCAAAAACAGTGCAATTTGGTTGAAAAGCAAAAATCGCAATGCGTCTAGTTTTCCTCAGACAGTCATATAAATCAAAATAATGCCAATGACATACTTTGACTTACACCAGTGTAATGGAGATCAGAATCAGGCCTCAAATCTCTGATACTAAAAATGTACTAAATGTCCAATTATAAAGTGTAAAGTCCACCCTTCATTGTCCTATTCTTCATTTTACTAGTCATTCTCAGTTGCCCGTGTAATGGCGTAGGTTATCATATTGGCATAGACTGGCTGTCAGAATAGGCCAGTATCTTTGAAAATAAATGCTAGAACCATAAATGACTCTGCTTGTTCTGGGTGTTTGATAATTTGGACAGGATATTTTTCCCCATTTTGATATTTGTTTCTCCTCCATTGGGAGCACCATTTTTAACTCAAGTATATTGTACCTGCCTTACACATACCAATTTTGTAAAAGAATCAACCACCTGATATTTTATGATACTGTGCAGCATTTTACCACATGAATACATCCTCTGGAGTATGTAACCTATCTTGGATAGCAATTGAGCAGACCTAAGGGTTCTCTTCCACCACACATTTTGGATTAATCTAACTTCCAATCATTTTACCTACTGAGTAAACCCAGATCTGCAGAAAGGTCCACCTCTGCTAGCGTGAAATATTGGCTCCACTGAAGTTAATGGCAAAATTCCCATTGACTTTAACAGGGAGCGGATTCAGCTCCTAATCTCTAACCCATCTTCACCCAAACTATGGACTGAGAGTTAATCATTAGGGACCTCTTTCCTTAAACTCAACATTAGGCCTTGTTGGTGTTGTATTTTGTTTGTTTTGGGAACAAGGATATAGAATAGGGAAACAAAAGGTTTGTACTTCTTGTCTCTGAAAACCACACAAAAAAAAAAAAAAAAAAGATGACGTACCTACATATAGCCCCTTGACCTGGGATTATGTCGCACTTCCCATCATTTTGGCAAAAGTCTGGCTGCAGATCACAGACACTATTACAGGGCAATCCTTCAATGCTTAGATAGCCAGGATAACACACACACTCTGCCTCACCACTCCAGCGGTTTACTAAGCATTCAGAGAATTCATTGCAGGCCTGAAACTTGCAAGGGTCGGCTTGATCTCCTGAGAACACAGACAGGCAGAGAATGGAGATACAGATGGGATGGTTTCTAGCTAGCTACTCTTCTCCAGGTCAATGAGCAGTGTTACCTACCACAGTGAAGGCCAACCACGGAGATCATGCAAGACTCCTGGTCATTCTTAGTACAAATATAACGCGTCTACTGCATATATCTCAGAGTTTCACCGAAGAGAATAGGTGGCATAAACCTCCTTGTACCCCTCTTACCCATCTAAGAGACTTGCTCAAGACCAGACATCATCGGAGAAGCTGAGCATAGAACACAAGTCTCCTGCCTTTCATTCTAGACTAGGCTGCCTCTTTATGCTTTCTATCATTGGAACGCTTGCCATTTTTCCAAGTTATTCTTTGCTTAAAATATGGCTGAACTTGAGCACTAATCACTATAAAAATTCTACATTATAGGCCCAGAGGAGAGTATAGGAAGTTTGTATGTATTCTTGCAGTATACAGTGTTGCATAGAGGAAAGGCCTGCATTTTCTTTGATCTCTTATCTATACCATATCCCATTGTAATCTGAAGCAGGAAGTGACCTTAATTGTTACAAAGAAAACCAGTTTAAAAATCAATACTGAGATTTTTAACCAATTTAGATCGTCTCTCCCACTTTCTCTGTTGGGAGCCTGTATTTCCTGTTTTTAGAATAGGAAACATTATTTTTCAGTTACTAATCTACGCTAACCGTTGGCAAATGCTGACTCTTTAATTGCAAGCATTGTATTGTGATGAAGTATCTCCTGGGGATCTTGTTTTTGAACAAATGTCTCTGTAAATAGAGGAAGAGAAATATAGAAAACAAATTGGTTTCCCCACCTAACCAGAGGAAACAGTTAAGGGAAGGTCTTTTTCATTTTTACTGAGAACAGACTCAGAATTCTAGAGTAAAGAATGGCCAGAAGATAGAAGTGCAACTTGGAGTCTGTCTACAGTGGTAAATTATGCCATATTAGCAGGGGACCCTGGGCAGTCATGGTAGTTAACATGTTTGTTACTATAAACCAGCAGCAGCTGACGGGACATTAAACATGATGGATGCTACCTGCACTGAGTTCTTGACGTTGTACTGGTGCCATGACTCTATGAGTTCTAACATGAAGCAATTTCCCATTGTAGATAAGCTCTTGAATGACTTATTTATAGGAGGAGGATCTTCCTGTCTAAGAAGAGCTGTGTGGAGGAGACCACCCAAAGGAAGGAGCCAGGAACATGAGCCTACTTTGGGGAATAGGAGGATCTAAGTAAATAGGGGCCAAATTTTGTGTTTTAACTTTCCCTCTGCCTGCAACCACAATGAAGTAGGTGGAGTCAAACAGAGTGAAAGTCAGCACTGAATGTGGCCCGAATTTCTCTGGAAGACCCTAAAGTTTTGGTGGATCTTGATCCCATTTGGCCTTAATGTGCCCTGCTAAACAGACTGGTTGCCAGAGTTTTAGAAGTTCTGCTGACACCAAGACTGAAAAGAGTGATGGGCACTCTTCTCTAAGGCTTTGGAACACTGAGAAAATCAGCTCAGTTTCTGAATTCCCACACCATCATTACCTGATTCCACATCCAGGGAGTACTTGTCAATGGCCAGGTTCATAGTCTGATAGGCAGTATTGCAGAAGTCTTCCAGAATTATATAGACAGCATTAGTGACATTACGCGGCACAGGTTTTTCAAACTTCATTCGACTGTTCACTACAATACTGCCATTCCTGAAGTTCAGGATTTCAAGATTCTGGAAACCTGTTAGATTGGACTGGAGGTAGGGAACCAGCTGCAATACAGGAAACACAATAGCTGTACTGATCTATAAATACAATGATAGCAGATCTATTTCTGAATTTACTATCCAGGCCAATTGCAATGCTATTGTAAACAGAGACTAGCTATTATCCAGGCCAAACAAACAGAGATTAGATATTTTGTCCAAATCACATTAAAAAGTATCAAAACGTTACCAAGCTGGGGCCCATAGTGGCAGTTTGTGAGGAGCCTGAGAGAATAAAAAACAGAGCAAATCACAGCAGGCTTCCTGTTCTAAAATAGAGGTGCCACCCACTGGATGCAGTACTCCATCTTGGTTCAAGCAAGCCGATACTACATTATCTCACTAGGCATCACCTTCATATATTTGGTCTCAACAAAACTCTTTGATGAAAGTGAAAAAGGGGAATTTTCAGATTAAAATCTGATCATTGAAATAATATTAGTCCCGTGGGATTGTGATAGCCGTTGGATATGTAAGAGATCATTAGATCCATGGGTAGCTTCGCTCACTGAGTCACATAGTTAATAGGATAGTTGCTTTCACAAAATAAGCATCTTAAAAAAGGAGAGAGCGTTCAGTGAAGAATCACCCTATACTCCCAATTATTTTACCTATCACCCATTAATAGAGCAAATGAAGACACCGTTTGAAAATGTGAACACAAGGATCCAAAAGAGCCAGTTAAACTACACAACCAACAATCTTTTCCAATATTCCTAAGTATTTGAGAGACTTATTTTTTCCTTTGGTAAATGTGTCTCACCCAAGTGAAATGTCAGAATTAGAGACAATAATATTCAAATAAAAGCTTTAGATTTGTTAACCAAGTTCTCTCACTACATAGTAAAAGTAACATCTATTAACATCCATATGAGTTACTCAAAATCTGTGGGATGTATTAGGCTGCTATAATTTATTTGCAAACAATTTTTCTCTCTTTTCTTTGCTCAGATCACAATAGGAAAAACTTTTAAACTTATGGTGTATAGTAGCTGCTAGGAACAGATATTTATTATAAAGTGAATATTACCAGTTCTAAGAATCGTTGCTCCAGTGCCTTATATTCGGGAGAATTTTTATTGAACAGGTCCTCCGAAAACATCATGTTGGTAACCCGGAGGCTAAAGAACACCACTAAAGCTCGCCCGGACGTGGTAGTGTTGCGATTTGCATGAGTGGGCCAAGCTACGCTGGCCATCTCTGTGGCGTGGACTTTAGTAGATAGCTCCATATGATTGCCAGTCATACTACTTTCTTCCTGGTTCATCTCAGGAGGATGGTACATTGTGCCCACATGATTCAGCCCCACTGAAGTATCCTGTACTCTTGTAGTCATGTCCTCCCCCAGTTTTGTTGAGCTAACTGTAGGCTGAGATACTGTATATTGTAGAGTAGGGAAACCGGACAGAGGACCAGTGGGATTCCTTGTTATAGTCACTGCTGCAAAAGAACCCATTGCTGTATTTAAGTTAGTAGAGGTATCAATGTTGTGGTCTGTACTAGACTGTCCAGTAAAGTCCTCTGATCCAGTGTTGAGTTCTAATAAATAAGGCAATATGGTTGAAACTTCACCCATAGTCTGTGCTTCAGATTGCACCTCTTGATCTACAGGTTTCTCAGATGCCCTTTCAATGTTCTGAGTAGGCTGAAAGTTTACTGGTTCCGCAGCAATTGATCCAGAAGCTTCCTGAGTTGTCAAGTGAAAATCGAGAGTTTGCTGCTCCACCATGAAAATGTCAGTGACTGTTTTTTCCATAACAGGAGTTGCTGTCAGGACTATTTCTGGCTTGACAAGCCCAGTCCATGGAGAATCCTCATCTTGGGGTCTTGTTGTAACAGCTAAACCTGATTGGGCTGTTGTGGATAATTCTTTTGACTGTCTCTCTCCCTTGTTTTGTTTTACTGCTGCTTCATAAGTGATTTGATGATCCTCATTGGAATCTTCAGATGGTTCTACACTGAATGACCCTGTAGTTGTAAAGGGATGACCTTCTACAGAAGTATCTTTTTCATGTGGTGAGATGGAGGTCTCTTCATCTGGCATATCTAAAGAGGAATAGTCCACTAAGGGCTCCAATGGAAAGGATGGAGAATAATCATACATGCCTGATGCCTCTGATGTTTGCATGGACAGTTCCACATTCAAGGTTTCTTGCGTCCATAATATAGGCACCTGCTGAGTTGCAGTTTCTGAAAGTCCAGGTACGTTTGATTCAGAGTAATCAGGGAATTCCCCTCTGGTATTGGTCATGCCTCCATCCTCATCTTCAGAAGAATTACCATTTAATTCCTCTATAGAATCAATGATATAATCTAGGATCTGTCCCTCAGAACTATCCTCATTTCTGATTAACAAAGATTCATTTTTATCATTCAGCCAGTTTTCTAAAAGATGGTAGGAAACTGGTTCTGCTGTCGCAGTGCCCCATGGCCATGCCTCTTGTCCAGAAGCATCAAAGGCTGACCCAGATCCATACTCGTATGTGATTTCTCCTCCCGGATACAGATCAGGTTGCAGAGGGTTCACCTCTAGATACACCTCTCCCTCCTCCAGACTGTCATGGGATATGGAGTCTACATCAATGGACATGGCTTCTCCTGCCTTCTCTGTAGACATCACTTCTTCATTATTAGGCTCTATTACTGATGTAGAGGCCATTGTTGGTATAGAAGTCAGAGGAACCACAAAATTTTCTGTGGATGGCATTTCTTTTGGCATGAGAGGAGGATGTAGACTGGAAGGAAGAAGAAAGTCTTCCGATACTCCAGCATCTTCAAACACAAAGTCAACAATTTCCAATTAATTGTAGCTTATGCAATTTCAGCTTGCCAGATTCTATTTCTCTTATCTCCCCAAGGATCAGTAACTGTTTTTCCCCATTAAATACCTTGATCTCCTTACATGCCAAAATTAGAAGTATCTATTGTGGATTTCTCTACTGTTGAATCCAACTAAAGCTACTTGACTATGTTTCTGTGAAATGGAATAGTAGGAGTAATACATACACCATACATTTCTTCAGGGACAGGCAGGCCTTATTAGCTTCTATAATCAGTGAGATTAAGAAGTTGGGTCCTTTCTCTTACACTTACACACACACGCTGAAGGTGAAACCAACAATACATAGAAGCTCTGTCATATCTCTAAGCATTTCTAAGAAATTCTTTGGATGGCCCTGTCCCCTGAGTGCAAGGTAACATCACAGACTTTTACTTTAATAAATGAAGTGAAGTAACTTACCATTTTCTAAAGAAGCGGGGATAGACAGCCATTCTTGAGAGTCCACAGGAGACCCACTTTCTAATATTGATGGCGTAATAGAATGAAGAGTCTGGCTCCTTTCCTCTAGAATCATCTCACCAGGGGAAGAAGGGAGGTCAGCCTTTGGTGTAGAATTAAAGTTGATGTCAGAGTCCAGGTTTTCTGATCTTAACCAGATTTCATTGCCATTGGACTGTTCTCTCTCAAAGGTGAAACCCGGTTTGGTGAAATCAGATGGCAAGATATTGTTTGCAGTTGAGGTGTCTGCTGAGGGCCACTCAGCTAAAAGTGCACTATCCTGAAAGACAAACCAATAATATCCTATTTTTGTGCAACTTTAATATGCAAAGGGACTGCACACAATAGAAGTGATAATTATTAACTAGTAGCAGCTCATGCTTCCGTTGATGGGGGTAACATGTTCTGAACTGTAAGGATTAGAAATGAGTGCCTCTGTTAGTAAGTTATAGGGACAGGGTCTCATGTATCATCATGAATGTGACCTCCATTTTAAGTCAGCTCAACAGTATTACTTTGAAAATGATACTCACTAGCGGGGGGATAGTGTGCGGTTAGAATGATTGCCACCTCTGCACATCTGTTTTCCTTTCACTTGCGGAAAGAATTTACTGATGTGTTACAAACCAGTACTATTCAATTGCATTTTTTCATGGGCCAGATAAGGCAACTTGCCCATCTTGGCAGGGCTCTGTCTAGAGTCAAAGGGCTGTCCACGTATTTACTCTGTAGGGATCCTGCCACAGGCTGAGGATGGCAACTGTCAGAGGTAGTGTGCCAGATTGTATATTTTCATCTCAAAATAAAAAGGCAGGTGTAGCAGTAGACAACATTCCAATGAAATCTTGTAAACAAATATTTATACAAATACGCTGTAATGCAAATTTAAACAGGATGCTATTCATATTAATTCTATTAAAACTGAGATTGAAAATTGGTAATTAAACTCAGAAGAAATTAAATGAACTGATATCAAATTTCCCTTTCTTATAACATGACATTTTGACGGTTGCTCTGTTTTTTTTTCTTTTTGACGAAAAAACTACTGTGCAGCATGCCATCACATTAACTGAGGAAAGCATGTCAAATTGTAAGTGTTTTATGTCACATAAGTGCCTAATTAAAAGCGTACTAATGTAAGTCAAAACGTATCAACACAATCTAGCTCCAGTGTGCTTAAATATAAATTAAATATATGGCATAATGATAAATAAAGAAAAATAAATGGGAATGCACCTGCCCAGACTCCATCAGGTCTACTTTCTAGCACTTCTCATTTGCCTAGCCCTCTAGGCCCCATCAGTTTTTGCCCTCTCTCTCTCTCTCTCCCACTTGCCTAGCACTAGCACCCGTCTGCCCAGCCTCCCATTAGTTCTTGTCACTTCACACTCCCTAAGCTCCCATCCATTGTGGCCTCCCAAAGCCTCATTTCTGTTCTTCCTGGGATTCTTCACCCACTTCTCACAAGTCAGGTGGGGGGTGGGGAGAGGCAACAGCAGGGTCCCTCTCCAACTTCTGAGGCAGGGAGTTCTTCAACTCTCTCTTCTTTCTCAGGCTGGGCGTTACAGAGAGGAAGGGGGGGAAACGGAGTAGAGCCAACCTGAGGTGCTCTTTCTGCTCCTCCTTCCCATGCCCCTCCTGTGAACTGGGAGTGCTCCTTTGCTCTCCCTCCCCCCACCCTTCCCACAAAAATATGCTGAGCTTCAGAGAGGTGGCAGAAAAAGCTTGACTGCTGCTTCCAAGCAGGCATAAAGAAACAGCTCATGCTCAGTTGTGGGCCAAATGAGAGGCCCTCACAGACTGGATGTGGCCTCTGAGCTGCCAATTAAAAAACAATATTACAAACTACCTCGTGGCTTCCTCAAGTGCACCTGACTATAGAAACTTGTCTTCTTGTGGTTCGTAGACATATTTGGATAACACCACATGCTTTTTAAAAAGTTTAAGAAAGTGGAACCTATAATAAAAGGAAGAATGCTTACAACTTACATAGTGTTTTTCATCCCCAAGCTGAGTGAAATGCAGAAAGCAAACAAAGAGTATACATAGTGAAAAACAAATTTGATTTAAAAAAAAATTCTCTCTTTCATTCCTACACCATATGAGTGTGTGGACATTGTTACAATCAAGCTGCATAGCACTTTTCATCTTTAAACATTAACCTGTCCGCATAGCACCCCATTTTGGATATAGGGAAATCAGTGCAGAAAAGTTAAATAACTTAACCAAGACCAGAGTGGGGCTCAGCATGTCATAACTATGACCAGAATTGAGGAACCAGGCTTCTAATCATTGGCACAGAAAACTAGACCAGGTGGGCAATGTGCTCATCAGTGCTCATATATCAAATTGTGAAGTAATATGGTATGACAAAAAACTGGGGGCATGAAAAATTGTCAGCAATTCAAATAAGAATAATTTAAGTAAAAGTTAATCAATCCCTGATGGTGACCAATACAACTAAGTGAAGAGTGGACAATTTTTTTTTAAAGTAAATATTCATTTTAATTCAAAAGCAAATACTGAGTCAACCTCATTTGTGGCCCTTTCTTCTGTCTCTTTCCTTCACTGTTTGTTTTACTAGCATGAATATTCAAAGACTCATTTATGCTCGAATTGTCAAGGCTAGAGAATCACACTGTAGGACAAGGTTAGTTATATAATTCATCCAATAAGAGAATAAAAACAACAGCACATATTTTATGTAATGAACCCATCGGAACATCCACAATGAGCTCTCCACAGTCTACATCCAAGAATTATTCTGAAATCATTTGGAAATAATTTCCAATAATGATAAAGTCTGAGAATTTAATTGTCTGTCTGAACAATTTGTGAAGAAGACAAATATGTGAATTTCAAAGAATAAGCTATTATCTTGTGAATTATTTATTCAGCTCTGCTTGGCAAGTATTGCCTTTCCTACTTTTATGACTAGCTATTATTCTGCTCTTGATAGGCTGTTTTTATTTTAGCAGTTGCAAGCTATCAATAAATTGAAAATTAATATATACCACTTATGTGTTCAACTAACTATCTTAAGCAAAAACCACCAGTGTGTGTAAAATTATCAATTTTTTTTCCAGATTACTAAAATAAATATAAAGAAGAACAAAAACATAAAAACTGGTATCAATAACTTTTCAGTGCAATTCTTTTAAATGTTAAGACTCCGTTGCCAGGAACTGCACTTCATCATTTATTTAATGTGGATAGGTGTTGCTATGACAACTAATACGATTCAAAGATTCTTGCTATGGTACAATATGCTATATTAACAAGCTTAATAGTATAGTTCTGTTTTGAAAGGCTTACTAATATGACAGAAAGATCACCGCAAAAATAAAAAATAAAAATTTCCATTTCTTGTTGCCAGAAAGATATCACATTCTATAACCCAACCTGTTCCAATAACATCTGGTTGAAATCCTACCTCCAGGATTTGAGAGAGACAGTGATTAGGATTTGTAATATTTAAAGGGAAAGAGATGGATCTAGAGTTAATTGATATCATCTGCTACTATCAGTTTGTAAAGTTTGGATAGTCCCACACAAATATGTTGAAATTAAAACAAAATCCTACAATTTTAACTATTTCTACAGAGAAGCTAATACAAAATATAAGCAGGGCTCATTTCCTCATGGGCAGTATTTCCCATTTAATAACATCTCCCATATAGCCTTAGCAATGAAGAACAGATATTGCATCTTGTCTTGAGGCCTGAATTTGTCTTGAGGCCTGCATTTTGCAGGAGGTCAGACTAGATGATCTTACTGGTCCCTTCTGACCTTAAAGTCTATGAGTCATCTGAGCAGTTAAAAAATTCAACCTCGTTTTCATTTGTAAACTGTCCAAAAGCAATTTGATTTTCATATTGAAATTGTTTCTCAAATAATTTCTGTGTTGTTGGCTGCACGTAGCAGCTTGCTGCAAATATTCCATATTTAAAATTGAAGCTCTTTTGATAGGAAATGTAGGTCAAACATGTTATTGTTTTTATTCCGTGACTGGATAAACATAAAGGAAGCTTGCTTACTGTAACTGCTGGTTCTTTGAGATGTGTGGCCCTGATGGGGATTCCATACGTGGGTGCGAATGTATGCCATACACCAGAGCTGGAACTCTTTGAAATAGTCTCCATTGATCCACGTGTGCATTATACATAGCCTATGTGGTGCATCCAATGTCTTATAAGACTGCACAAGTCAATGCCTCTTTGATTTTCTCTTACTAATAGACACTGAGCCCATAGCAGAGGGGATAGAGAATGGGATTCGACTCCAGATAGGGAGATACATCTTGAAGAACTACCAGTTACAGTAAAGTAATCTCCATTTCTTCAAGTGCTGGTCCCTATATGGATTCTAGATGCCAATAGTGTAGCGGGCAGTTTTCATTGTGGATGTGGGCGTGAGAGTTGCTGAGTTGGCTATAGCTTAATGAGCAGTGAAATGTGGATAGAGAACCACACTGCTGCTTTACAAATGTCTTGCACAGAATGTCTGCAAGGAAGGTGGACATGGTGGCTTGTCTCTTGTGAAGTGAGTGATGATGCCAGGTGGCAAAAAGACTCAAGAAAGGGATTACACTGTGATGCAGCAGGGGATCCATTTGAAGAAGTGAAGGGAAGAGAGGGCACGGCCTCAGTGGTGTTCCGCTATTGTAAGGAAGACACTTGGAAAGTCCAGGTGTACTGGAGATAAAAGGCTAGTATGTGAATTTAGTGCACGCTGCTTGTTGTAGGTGTGCAGTTTGGAGTAAAAAGTTGGGAGATGGATGAATAGTGAGGCCACCTTGCCGTGAAACTTGGGGTGGAGTCATAGAGAAACTTTGTCCCTGTGGAACATAGTAAAAGGTGGGCTTGCTATCATGGCTACCAGTTCATTGACTGGTTGGGAAGAAGAGATTGCTATTAAGATGATTACCTGGATAGGAAGGTGAGCGAGCAAGTGGCCTGGGTTCAAAGGGTGGTTTAATGAGGGCTGAAAGGATAAGCTTGAGGTCCCAAGGAGGAATAGGTTTCCTGACCAAAGGGAAGGTGTTTTGGAGACCATGGAATAATCAAGCAATGGTTGGATGGCTGAAGGCAGAGAAGCTGTCTACATGCAGGAAGAAACCACTGATCACCACTAGATGGACTTGAATGGAGGATTCGGGAAGGCCTCTGAGGCAGAGGTGCAGAGGTTAAGTAGATAGTCCAGAACGGTCAGTATGGACAGTGTCTATGGAGTGATGATTGTTGGATGCCCACTCCATGAAGATGTAATTCCCATCAGAATATATATATTGCTTTGCAGACCAAAAGGTCAAGAGGAGAGATGTTCTGACTCTGGCCATGTGGTGTTAAGAGGGAATTGAAGGGGGTCGACTCACACAGTCTCATAAAACCTCAAATGCACCACATGGGCTACATATAATGCAGATGCAGGTCAACTGAGACCACCTCAAAAAGTTTCGGGGCATGGTGCACCCTCTCATGGAATCCATATAGGGACCAGCACTTGAACTGTTAGTCTCAGGTTTCTAATGCAAATACTCACTTTTTACAAGTCCATAATTCGCTTCCAGAAAATATTCTCAAAAATCCACTTAAAATTCACTGTTGCTGCAAACTTTCCTGCCAGTAAATTCATTTGCTGGAACATTTGCAGAAAGTGAACACAGAAGGGATATAAGCACAGCTTAAGTTTTCTTTTATTAACGCATATACAGAATGTTTTAAAGCTATTCACTCATCTCTAGTAAATATATGATATAGAAAACCAGCCTCTACAAATTAGCCAATACATTCATGCTATTCATATCAATCAATATGTTATGGCAATTCCATGTAAATTTCTAGGTTGCATGTGTTTATTTCTGAAGCCTTTAGTTACCCCAATATTCCCACTGAAGTCAGTGATACTACCCGTTAATATATGTTAATGTAATGTACACCATAACAAGAATCTCTGACTCATATGAAATCAGTGGGACTTTTACCTGAGAGAGGACTTAAAGGGACTTGACCTGAAATTAAGTGTGTAAGCTCAAAGAACTATCTGCATAATGGGTCAGACAAAAACCTAACTCTGATCACCACCAAATTCAGGGATATTCAGAGGCAAAGTCTGTATTTTGTGGCTTAATTTGAGCTCATCTCTATATACAGATTATCAGGTGTCGCCGTATATGCTTTCAATTTTGGAGCTAGCTTGGACATATAAAAATGAAATTATTGGCCAATATTTTTCTAGATCTCTTTTGCTATTACCGAGATAGACATTTCCTTTTTTGTTTTTATAGTAAGTGAGCACTGCACTTCTTAATGATAGCAGTATGGCTGCAGAGAGGGAGCAGGGGATCTATTTTCATCTCATCTTCTCCGTGGGCAAATTTCCCCTCCCATCTACTACTTCTGTTCTACATAAATGCCCAAAAGAGACTCTCCAGTTGTGAGGACCATACTTTCCGTATGAAGCCATATAGAATCAAAACATTACAAGAAGCCATAAGGGAATTCTAGAGGTGGTTAGACAAGCTATAATAAGAACACAGTGTTCACTGCTACTGAAAAAGAACAGATCAGGCTCTCTTGCAAGAAGTGTGCCATTCCCTAAAATGAAACATTTCCCAAAAGGAAGACTTTAAAAACAGAACTCTCATCAGGTTATTTACCTCCATTTTGGATGTATTTCTGAGCAGTTTTTCAAACATGACAAGGAGCAGTGTTTTTGGATTCTGTCTATGCATTCATCTTGTAGAATTAAACTATTTGGATGTGTTTGTAAGTAGGTGGCTGGAGGACAAATCAGAGTCACTAGAATGAGAATGCAGTTCAGAAATGTACTTACAACATCAACTTCTGGGGACTCAAGAACAATAGGATTTTCACTAATCCTGGATGGGTCCTCAGGTACAGGGGAGAAAACTTCTTTCACTGGGGAAATAAAAGGTATTAAAAGTTGTTAAATCACAGTTCATATGGAATTTTTGTTCTAGTTTATATGAGATGATGCCAACTTTTTTTGTTTTTTGTTTTTTAGATTTTGCAATTGCTGTCACAGCTGGAGAATTCCTGAAAATAATTAAAAGCAGGTGATAGAAAAACATTCAGCATTTGAAGTTGTTCACTGTCCAATTTATTGTCCCAATTTGCACTTAGAGAATCCAGTGAAAGGTTGCACTAGCAGTGCAAGCAAGTTGTTGAAGTACAGGCATACGGGCACGATGGACTAAAACCCTCCTTCATTTTCCCTCTCCGTAGAAGTAAATTTGAGATGGGATCGTCTCAAAGGGCTCTCCAAAATGACTGATTCTAGAATTCACTTTATCAGTCACATTTGAAGCAAGGATAGAGGAAAGATGATGATTATAGATAGATATTTTCCACTAACAACAGGAAGATCATCAACAAGACAGCACTTACCAAGCAGCGTCTGTGCTGCCAGGGTCCAACTCAGTGCTGAAATTTATCCTAGTGCAGAGGGCCTATTCACCACTGGAGACCCATTTAAGTGGCACAGAGGGCCTAGGGCAGGCTTTCTGCACTGGGATGAATTATCCCAGCCTTAGAGAATGTCATCAGCACCATCCCTGTGTAAGAAGATTTACAATATCACACCAAGTATATTTTTGGGTGGAGATTGTGTTGCCTTTTGATTACTGACATATGACTGAAACCACCAATGCACACCTTAAAAGTCATACACCACAATGTTCAAGTAATGTAGAGAGGCTAATATGGTGGGGCGATCATCACTGCTGCTCTGTTTTGATTTTGATAAGACCAGGAGAAACTCTGGAGAACGAGGAACCCTGTGGAACACTCCACTACATATAACATCTTCCTTTTCACAGGATAGCTTTTTATCACCCACACCATACCCCTCATCTTTTAAAAAAATAAATTCTGATTAACACACCACAGCATTTCTTAAGTAATACACACCATTAATGAGCTGGAGAGAGTCATGGTCCAAGGTCAAAGAGACATTTTCAAGGAAAGAGTTCTTTTGAAGGATTTCAGCAATGTAAGTTCTGAAGTCGCTGATAGTATAAACAACAGTTGGGTTATCCTCAATTTCCAGAAATGAGTTGTCCTCCACTTTGTTGGAATGAAGGTTAATAAGGTCCAAAGTGGCATTGCTGATGGCTTCTCCGACAAACATGACAGCGAAATGAACCTCCACACCACTGTGGTTTGTAAAGGAAAAAAAACAACCCTATAGATTAGAGCTAAACAGTTTGCCAACTATATTACACTTTCTGGTTGTTTTAAAGAGCCAGATCTCACATTTAGAAAAGATACAGCAGTTTAAAGGAGTCTTTGGTAAAATGTTTTTAATTATTTTTGAGTTAATCTGTCTTATTTTCCATCACTGCAAAATATATCACAATCTTTGTGGCAAAATCTTCAGAGATGAAAATACCAGATTTTAATTCGGATGACTCTAACAGCATAACAAGACCAAAGATGTGGCTTTATGTCATAGTTATTTATAGGGTCAACCAATATTCAGAAGTGGAAATACTGCATGTATGAGGTGACCAGATTTTCACTAGACCTAGTCAACTCCATGAATGGCTTTGAAGCATGAAATCAGTCTGGGAAAATGTAAAAACAAACAAACAAACATCTGAAAATGCTTGATCATTCCTGGTGGCAGGTTGTGCAATTTAAACTTGCTTTAAATGGTGCTTTTGATAGAACCAAAGTTGTGTTTATATTATCCTGTATGCCCAGAAAAGTGCCTGTTTATAAAAATGTAGCTTCTCTCATTTATTTTTGTTGAGAAGTTTTTGTTTTGTAAATTTGAACAGCTGAATTGTTTGCATCAGTCCTTCTTTATTTTCCGAATTTTCTTCTCAAGAGTGTGTTTAGATTTACTTCCTCACAAGCCAGTATGGAAATCAGATTTACCATACACAAACTAAAAGCACTAGGGAGCTTTAGTTAACATATCACACTTCAGCTGTACAAAGTTTACTGTGAAAAAATGGTATTGCCTATGAAATGTCAGGAAACCTTGCTCCCAAGATAGGTTTTCCTCCTATCATAGAGCTGGAATACATTCCTAAGTAATGACTGGCCTTAGAGAGGCCTGAAGAGCTAAACTCAGTTGAGGTGTGAGCATCAAACACAACTGCTCTTAAAAAAAAAAATCACAATTCTGCTGGAGTTTTGCTGTTGCCCCATTCTCTGAATTTCAGCCGCCGCAGGCACATAACGGACAAGTATCACTATGGGGAATAGAAGCAGAGTACAACAGTGAAAAGGCAGAGCAAATATCAGAACGCAATAGGCTGGACGAGAATAGTATCCAGATTTAATAAACCCAAGCTGTCAGTTGCCGTTATTAACTACAACTAATAACACCTCAGTCATCCACTTGAATGGGCCCCAAACAGCTGCTTCCTAGAGCAGAATTTCACACAATAGTCTTGTACATCCTTTCTTGAAGAAGTGCAGGGTAGTAAGGAGGGGCTTTAATACTCTTCTGTTGGTAGAGATTTGTTTTTTTCAATCCCTTCTTCTAAAATCAAATGCTTCTTCTCTATAAGGTTGTTCATGGAAACCAGACATTTTATATTAAGATGTACATTAGAAGGAATTACTCTTGACCTTCAATGGATTAAGAGCCCACAGTTCATTGTCTTTGTGTCAGGGAAGTTCCTAAAAAGGTATCAAAGAGCATACTCTTTGAAGCCTATATTAATTGAAAATTGTTCAAATGAATAAGAGCTTCGAAGAGTGCTCCCTATTTGATTGCCTTTTAGGAAATCTCTAACAAAAGGTCAAACTATGGGCTCCAAATCTATTAAAGAACAACTATGAATTCCCTCTAACATGCATACAAATGTATTATATTATTTAAAAAAATATAATCTGTTGAGGTACATGTTACACACACAAGTTATATTCCCCAAACAGGCTTGGGTTGATCCCTCTTTCCAGCTGAAGAAGGTTAGTCAGCTTCCACTGAGGTTTGCATCTATATTGGCCTTAAAACAGCTAAATGGAGTTTGCTTGAGATATACCATTTTCTTAATTATTTGCCTTTATAGAGTAATTAAAAAAAAGATACCTATCAAGGGCTCTAGGTACCCTGCCACAAATTGCAAGGGAAAAAATGGTAAATAGAAGTTAAGCAAGTTTATTTGCTTTCCAGTAGAGATTCCTGCAAAAAATATAGCGCACTAAACTGATTCATATTTAGGCAGAGTTTCCTATGTAACTCTTCCTGATGACAAGTTAAATAAGCATGTCAGATTAGACTATTTGAACCTAAAACAGATCAGCTATTTATAGTTTTTAGTAAGTCCACAGCAAGCGATAATATTTTTACTGGATGTCTCCATCATTCTGGAGTCACAACCACACTGACATAATAATTAATGCCAACAAGCATTTCTCAATCTACACTGCGATGATGTGTATACAAATGTAGCAGTTACCTGTCATCTTCAGGAGATCTAAACAGCAAAAAAACACAAAAATGTTAAATGAGAAAATTTTGTCATTCCATTTAAGTCTTCTAGTTCACTCCATACAATGGCAGCTTTGACATGCTAAACACATACATTTGAAAATAAATCAAATTAAATAGCATACAAATAAAAATGTTATTCTGCTATACAATGAACCAAATTCTGGTTTCACTAAACTTAATGGGAAATTTATTATCAGCTTCCACAAGACCAGAAGTAGTTCTGTGAGTCAGTGCAGCTGTACTTGCATAAATGAGAAAAAAAAATTGGACCCAATAATGTCACTCGGGGCTGGTTTACAAACATGTTTACTTATCAGAAATTCTTAAGACAGGACTATAGCAGGGCATCCTTGCTGGAACATTGTGCCAGAACCAAAAGTCTGGTCCTCACTTACAGGGGTAGGTGTAGACAGCTGTACAGGGTATATACCCTAAGCTTCCAGAATATGTTTCTCTACTTGTCTAGTTTTTGGGTTCATGTGTCAAATTACGAACATTTGAGAACCTTGGAGAATCATCAAATACAAATGTTAAATGGCAAAAGACATTTTTATTGTATTTAAATTCCTAAGTCAAAGAATCTTGAAGATACCCTGGGTGTAGAAATGAGCAGACACATTGTAAGAGGGGCTTTGACTGACTTCAGTGGCAGAAGAGCAGATGATCAATTTTTTCTTCTGTAGCAATGATCATTAAAACCTGTGTAGATCAATTATAGGAGCATTGATGTTTGATTTATAAAAGGCACAGAAACATATTTACCTGAATTCTAGCACATGGATATTATTGTATCCAGGTAATCCTTCAAATGCATTTTTTACCTGTTTGGAAAAAAGAGAGAGATGATTCATGAAAAATACAGTTTATATTTTTCCTATTGGCTTATAGCATTAGGCAGAAATGGAAAAAAAAAAATTCAAGAACTATTTGCAGCACTGTATAAAATAATGAGTTATTTATTTATAATAGAAACATGGGACATAATAGAATGTTTTATCTGTATATATAAAGTAAGATGATATCTGTTACCAAAACAGAAGGAAATGGTAAGTACACTCTGCACCTATTTAAAAAAAACCCTACAGATATTTGACTGCACACAAAGAAAAGGGATATATTAATCCTCATGGTCACAAGAGAGCTCTTTTCCATCTTAGTTAGTAGTGGCCTTTTAACAGACAAACATGAGGTTAAACCACTTTCAGATACTATATGAACCTGTTACGTGAAGGTTACCATATCTCCTGACAGCAATGTGTACCAGACACTATTTCCCTGCTTTCAAACCCTTTTTTTCTCCCAAATGTTCTGATTGTTTCAAAAATTCTTTGCATTAAATCTCGGACAGGTTTAGACAAAATTCTTATGGTCTAGGCCACATTCTAGCAGATTCCAAGCCATGGCAATGAATCAGAATAGCAGGTGCAGAACACAGCTAACTGCTGTGGACTGGCTAGGCTATTTTAATTGAGTGGAGAAGCAAACAGAGTCCTGTGGCACTTGTAAAGACTAACAGATTTATTTGTCGCACAAGCATTCAGCTACCCCTTTGGGTGGAGTTATCATGGGTTCGGGAGTGGGAGAAAGAGAACAATCCCTTGGGTGAGGGTGCAGCTAGGAGGGGAAATCTATGGGTGGTGACATGCTGGTGTACCCAGGTCTAATTAATTAGGGAGCTGTGCTGCACAGTAGGCCACAAATAGGAGAAATCACCAGTAATTGTGTTCATGCTGGAATAGAAAATCCCTGTGATCCACCATCCCAGGATTTTTTTATTTCCCAGATTTCCCCTACCCTTCGCCCTGTTTTTAATCTGTCTCTGGTGAGACAAACAATCCAAGTGCTGCTGATTTTCAAGGGCTTCCTTCTGCAAGTGCAGAGAGATCTAGGCAAAGAAACAGAACATCCAGATACCAGCGGGTCCTTATTCCATCTGATATTTCTTCTACATACAGAATGGCACCACTATTTGGCCATGCCGGTAGGAAAATTAAGACCTCTGGCCTAAACCGGCCACACATGAGAAT
Organism: Pelusios castaneus; assembly: GCA_007922175.1. Taxonomy (NCBI): domain Eukaryota; kingdom Metazoa; phylum Chordata; order Testudines; family Pelomedusidae; genus Pelusios; species Pelusios castaneus. The sequence continues at coordinate 9,621,478 of ML685767.1, forward strand.
TGTGGTGAGACTGTTTGGCTTAAGGATAGAGTACAGCTGTTTCCCACATAACCAAGAATCTGACAGAGGTAGCCCCAGTATAATGGATTCAACAAACTTTGCCAAGAGCAGCTGCAACTAAGATGATGGAAAAGGAATAAAGCTAGAGAAAAGACTACCGTTATTGTTTGTGATTGTACAGGACCCCAGGTTGTGCTGGATGTCTTACCTAATGCAAAAGAAAGACACAGTGCTCACCCCAAGGAGCTTATAGTCGAAATGTGGATGTGTCAACAAGTGTGTGTGATAAACAGTGAGTCGGGGCGAGGAAGTCCAAAGTTACACTGGTGTCATCACACAGATGCTCCATTTCAGTGCACAGATACATACCAGTGGCTCAGTAACAATTGGTTATCAAATTTTAAAGAAAATCATAAAAATACAGGTCTAGGACAGTAAACATTATGGACTCACTATGTGTGGGAATTCCTTGTGCAGTTCATTTCTCTTGTTTAAATTGATTAAACTGAGCTGGGAAATCTTTCTGCTTTGTGGGAACTGGGATTCAGCATTGTCCTTGTCACCTAGTCAATCTTAAAGCTGGCTAGGCTGCAGAGGAGTTCAAACCTGGCCAAAAATTTGGAGAACTCTGAGGTGAATTTAGGCAGGCCAGTCACTAATGAGGAAGCATTTAAATTTTAAACAGCCTGTCCAAGCCCTCAAGTTTCATAAAGCACAAATGAAATTCCATTGTGAAACAAAGACATTCTTGACACTTCTTGAAGCCCTGCCTCCTCTATGTTATCAGTGAGTTGTTGAAATATTCAGGAAAAATAAGGCCAAATTTAGTCCTGGGATAAGCAGGTGTAGAAAGTGGTAGAATGACTCAGCAGAACAAAATGCAGTTGCTATCAGCCAAGTCTTGTCCACCAAGCAATTATATTTTAGAACAATAAAAAATATTTTTACTGTCAGCAGAAAAGGAAACAGAGAGCTTCCCAGCACAGGGTTCAGTCGAGTCCCTTTGCTCCTATGTATGGAGCCTGACCTGCCCAAAATCACCCTCCTATCTTTACCTGCAAAAAGGCTGAATTATAACCCTGTAAAAAGATATGAAGATCATTTACATTAATCCTTGTTCAACAAGAATCAGACTGTGCCTCTGCATACTACCTATAGGATACAACATCACTACCACAAGAGCTGTTGGGCTGGCATTCTCTCAGGAATTTTTGTAAAGCATAATTTTAGGGCATTCTAGTGGAAAAGAAAAATCCCACAGTGCTATGCCTATACATCAACAGATGGTGAGTACGTGTCCCATCATTCTCTCTGAGAGTTAAGAGTCTGGATCTCAGAGCAGCAGTGCTGGTTTACCATTCAAGGCGAAGCAGGCTATTGGAGAGATCAGGACAGCAAGAATATTTGAGGCATCACATTTTCAATGACTGAGCAGTCAAGTGAGGGACATTTTCCAGCATGCCTTAGGCAGGCAAGTCCCTAGCTAACTCAGAAGAACCACATATGGAAAAACTGTGACTTGAACTACTTCACGTTCTCTTATTGCTACCGAGAGCTGATAGAAAAAGGATAGACAAGGAAAATTACCTGGGAAATAAACTGTTCTGAGAGTTGCTGATGCTGCATGGTGGATGGGTCATTCAGTTCCTCGGTGTACTTCTCTCCCAACATAAGGATGCTGAACTCAACCATCTGCTCAGGAGCAGGTTTCATCAGCTTCCCATCCTCCTTCTTTATCTCATTGTTGATCTAGAGGAAAAGAAAACAAGGCTTTTGTGACCGGTAGGCTTTGCTCTTAGGTTATTTTTTTAATATGAAGAGCAATCCTCAGGCCATTTTATGCTTCATGGGTTTAATCCACACAGAGGGCAGGAAACACAAGTTTCCTACCATAGAGGTTCTTGTTTACTGTATCATTTGGGGGGGCAAGTATCTCCCCTTCTCCTCAGCGAAATAGGATGGGCTTCAGCTTTTGTAACCAAAGGAGAAGAATGGAAAGAGAGATCTTGTAAAACTGGCTTGGGGAGTGGCTCCTTAGTGCTCAATTTTGAAGATATCAGCGGGTTCGCCTTGGGAGGAGAAGATTTCTATTCTTCTCAGGCTCAGAGTTCTCAAGTTTGATCTTGGACTTACCCTGGAAAGCAGGGCTCTTGTACAACTAAGTAACTATCAGTGGTCAGGCTCATTAACAATAAACCTAAAAAACTAGCTGGCATCCAAAGGGAAATTTATATGCAGCGGGTAGCTGTTACTACTCGATTGTTGATCTGTGTGATTTGAACCACTGATCAGTAGCCCAAAAATAAGGTAAACAGAGTATAAATGTATAAAATGAAAAATGCTGGCTTTTGCTCTTGTAATTGACAATACAGTCTGGCTGCACTGTCTAGCGGTGAAGTGTGATGTTACTTTATAAAAAGAGAAAACACTGTAGCAGCAGCAATCTAATTTAACGTTCTTCCCGTTTCTGCCTGGCTATCCATCTAACCCTGCATGAACTTCTTTAGTAAAAAGAACAATGGCATAAGTGGCATTGACCCAGAGGCACTTTCAGTCCCTGGTATAGAATTACAGCTTCGTATTCAATGTTTGTTCTTGGAAGTTAAGGGAATCACATATTCAAACAGACCTCAAAAGTCCAGGAGCAGCTATAGAGTTCGGCCTGGTTTTGGATCACAGCCATGTTCAATACTCAGCTTTGCATGATTTTAGCTCAGTACCATAAATCAGTCCAGCTTCAGGAAGTTTTCGATCAATCTAATGAGAGTTTTAAGTTTATAATAAAACCCCAAACAGGTAGTTTCACCTCATAAATGTGCACCATTTTCTTCTCTAGTGATGCAGGCCAACAATTTCAGAAGTCTGGTGCCAATCAATTTTTAAGCACTTCATAGAATCATAGAATAATAGGAATGGAAAGGACCTCACGAGGTCGTCCAGTGGCCTGTTTTCCAGAAGATCTGAGGAAACTCCAGCTGCCAGTGACTTCACTGGTAGTTGTGGGTGTTCAGCATCTTTGAAAGCCAGTTTACCTTTACACAAGTGCTTAAAATGAATTTAGTATCTAACCTCAGGTATTCCAATTTGGAGGGTTTTGCATAAAATAGATAAAGTGGTGGATGCTTACAAACACTACAATGTAAATGGAATCCATCTCTCTAGATAGGAAGTGGGGTTTCCAAAGGTACTAGAGTGACTTAGGAGCACAAGTGACATTGTCTCCCAATAGGAACTGTGCTCCTACATCACATGGATGCTTTTGAAAATCTCACCCAGTGTCCAGTCCTATGATACTAGCAAAACATCCATTGACATCTGGGTTGAGTACATATGAGGAAACTTCACTATGAAATCTCTGTGAATAAGAGAATGTCTCTCTGCAGTCACCTAACTAAAAGCTTTACATAATTCATCCCATTGGTGTAGACGTTACCCTCATCAAGGTAGCACTTCATCAACTCCCTCCAGTAAATTTCTTGAAACTTGCTGACCCTCACTAATTACTAACTTTTCTTTGAAACTATTAGAAATCCTGTGGAAGGATCAGAAAGGGGAGGGGGGGAGGGAGGGCGCTAGATTAGAAATCAGTTCAAATCAAGGTAGAAGACAACAATTAAGAAGAACCACAGAACATCTGATCAAACAAAAGAGTACTTACGCTAGGATCTGAATCTTCATTCTTGTTGAAGGTAATTTCTAATGGACTATCAATGGAGACCTCATCGGGGGGTGGAACATTGGCGGCTGCATCTAAGAATGAGAAGAAGCATTTTAAAAAAATACTTGGAACATATGGGGACTCTTCCTGATAGACAGTTTAAGACACCAAAACGTATCAGCAATTATTCCTGCTCACACCATCCTCAGGAGAGCAAAAGAGATGAGTTACTTGATGGGGCAGAGAAAAAATAAAATAAAATATACTATTCAGGACTATGCAAAATTTGATCTGCCTAATAAGGATGCAAGGATATTTTTGAGAGTATAAAATCAAAAGTTATTAAAAACTGTCCCAACGCAATTTTAAAGTTAGGATCTTTCAAGGTGCATGCAATTGCACATTAGGCATCAACATCACCATTATTTACATTATAGTTGCATTTCTAGGACCCAATAAAGATCAGCAGTGACCTAGAGATTAAATGATCCAGGTCTAATTACTAATCCCAAACCATTTAGTTCCCCAAAGGTGAATGTTGCAATAAATTTCAAACAGCCTATACAAGCATATAGATGGATAGATACAAATGTAAACAGACAAGAACAAGACCTCTTAATGTGGTAATATCACCAGCTGGAAAAGGTGTTGGAATTCCAGAGCTGAAAAACAAAAACAGAAATTTGATTAAATGTGAAATTAGAGGTGAGACCAAGACAAATTTTTTAAAATGTAGTTGAAGTTCTATCATTCAGCATTGCCTGGGTGTCTATCAAATCAAAAGGCACATTTGCAGAATAAGTTCTCTATGTATTACGTTGCTGACTTCATAAAAAGCAGATGCCACAACATTTTAATTATCAGTAGCAGCTTGGGTAATGAGCCACTTGTATCTGCACAAAAGCTGCTGCACAGCATCTTAAATAGCTTTGCAATACCTTTGTTTATTCAAAGTCTTGTTGGGTATGTTTACATTGCAGCTGGGAGGGGCGAGTCCCAACACTTGAGCCAGTGTGCAAAAATAGTAGTGAACATATTGTGGCATAGGTGCCTGCCTGGGCTAGTCACCCAACCTTGGACAGAGGGAGTCAGCCAGGCTCGGAATCAGGCAGCTAGCCTGAGCTGGATCCCAAACTGCAATGTCCACATTGCTATTTTTAGCATGTTAGCTCAAGCAGAGCTAGTTCATGTCTGTCTACCAGCACTGGGAGTCACACCTGCCAGTTGCCTGTTGTCTTCAGGGCTGTATTTAGCTACAGATGAGTTAATAAATATACCAGAAATCAAATTCTGGTCTCAGTTACACTCACTAAACATCACTTCTATCAGCTATGGGTGCAGGAGTCAAATTGTGCTCTTACGGTAATGAGGTTCAGTTGCAGCCTCAGCAATGTTGCCTGATCAGAATACAACTATTCCAACAAACCCTGAAAGGCTTTGTGATAGGTCAAAGATGCTTGACAGTGATGGAAATCTTTATTTTATTACAGGCCTAATTTCAGAACACCTAAAGTTCCCTTTGATTTCAAATGGAGTTACAGGTGCTTAGGAATCCTCAGAATCAGGTTTTATGCTATTCAAATCTTGAGCCTGATCCTACTATATGCAAAGTGTCTCTGGAAAGAAGCTAAATTCCCTTCATTACAACTGACTTGATTAACAAAATTAATTGCATCTAGCTTTTTAATCTGTTTGCAGAGGAAACAAATAAGAACAGGACACAGAAGCAATATGAAGATACCTGTGACATTCTATAATCTGTAAGGATCTGCAAGCTTAAAATGATGCTTCTGACAAAGAATCTGACAGTGAGGTTCAGGAAAAGGTATCATAGTCTGTTCTTTGTCTACCACAGCTGAGGAAATAAATAAATGATGAAAATAACGTTGCACGTTGAGTGCTGTCAAGTGCAAAGATGAAGATGCTCTCTGTGCCCACAGGTTTTATCTATGGTCTGCGCTTGCAAGGTATAGAATGCCTTCACTGAGGTGAGCGGAATCTGAGGGTACTCAGAAACTTTCAGGTATAGACATCCAACCCAAAGAGAGGCCAAAACCGTAATGGTGCTAAAAGCACTTGCCACTCCCATTAAAGTCTACAAAAACAAAAACGAGGTACTTTTGCTCGATTTCATATGTCCATTATACAAAAGAATGGCAGAAGATTAAATTTTAGGTAGTCAGGTTCAGTAAGGGAGCTAGTGCAGTGAGGATTTGGTTTATTTAATCAATAAATTAATAAGTTTTACAAATCAACCAAAGACAGGAATTCTGCTGGAGAGACCATGTTTAATTTAAAACACAGTAAAGTTTCTAAAAGATCAGAACTGGATTAACGTCACTAGAGAAAAGGAAAGTCATTTGTGTTGTGTCTTGTATCCATGGTATTTCGGGTCAAAGTTATGCAGAATTTATCAGTCTCATTTGACTTTCGCATTCCAATTGCTATGGGGGTTTGAACCTGAACCTTTAGGCCAAATGTGGGGAAAAAAAAATCCCAAACAGAAGATGATGAAAAGTTCTCAATGTGAAGGGAAACCAGCAAATTTTTCTTTGAGTGCTTGCTCATGTCCATGGCATTCTAGGTGTGTCTGCATCATTGTGTGCTGTTACAAGAATTTTTTTCCCCTTAGCAATACCCATTGGGCTGGCTCCAGCACTTTGGAGCCCTGCGAACATGCTGTAGTATATGAATTGCCACCAACCCCACAGCCCACTCAGTTCCTTCTTTCACCTCCCACTATGCCATTGTCCAGGAGGTATGGGATGATGCCAGCTTTGGCAAGGTAGTGTTGCAAACGACTCACTGATAAACTCCGAACCCACCTTCAAGGTACTGCTTGTGAGTCACCTAAAATGGAATTGACATGAGCAAGCATGCGAAGAGAAGACGGTTGCTTACTTTGTAATTATTGTTCTTTGATATGTGTTGCTCTTGTCCATTGCATGACTCCCCCGCTTGACCCCACTGTCAGCAAAAAGGAACTAAGCAGGTGTAGGGCTGATGGCACCTCCTGACACTGGCATATGCATAGGAATCCATGGTGCACTCGAACCACTCCTATGGATAGTGCTAAGGGGAAAATATTCCTCTAACTGTGCACGGAAGCGTGCACACACTTAAAATGGAATGGGCATGAACACCACATCTTGAAGAACACCACTTACAAGGTAAGCAAGCATCTTTTTTGCCTGGCTCTAGTTATAAGCCTGAACTCTTTGGGGTCCAATCCTGCAAGCTGCTGAGTATCTTCAATCCCTGCTAAAGCTAATGAGCATTTACAGTATGTAGAGTACCTCAGAGGACCAGGCCTTTAGTGAACACAGTAATACTTGATGTTCAGGAAAAGTAATTTTTTGGATAAATGCAGCAAATCTTTAAGCTTGGGCTATAAGCTCTGAAGAGAGTTAATTCGGTGATCAATTTAGGAAGATCATGAGAGTTTACTGGATTTAAATATCTCAATTGAAGGGGAAATCTTATTTCATTGGTTGTGGTATTTGTACCATAAAATGAACAATGAAGCAGACATACTTCATCCTGATATACTAATAAGACGTAAGAATCTGAGTAATTTTTTCTTGATCATATTGCTTTTTTACAAATTTTCAGTTGAAAAAACTCCCTTCAAGCTGCAGGGCTCCAGCCACCAGGGATCCAGGAGCTCTGCTCTGGTGGGGCTCCAGGAACCCTGGAGACAGCAGGTGGGGCTCCACCTCTGCTGCCCACCACTGGCTTGAGCCAGCTTCCCATTTCCCTGGGGGAACATTCCCCCCCCCTTCCCCACAAAGTGGGACTCCAGCCACCAGGGCAGTGCAGCTCTAGCCCCGGGGAACCCCCAGGGAACCCCCAGGGCAGCAAGATCCAGCCCTGTGGGGAAACCCCTGGGGCAGCCAGCCGGGGGAACAGCCCCGCTGCCTGCCCAAACGGCTGTGGCAGTGCATGGTGGGATAGGTGCAGTGATGTAAAATGAGTCAATTAAGTTTGCTCTTTATCCCAAGGAATCATCTCACTAACCCTCCCAGTACCCTTAGGCCAGCTCTGCACACTGCTGCGATAATGTTAGCCCAGAAAACTTTAAGCAGCAAAAATAATCGTTCCTCATGCCTGTTCAGTAACATCCAGACTGGTTCTGGATGGCGGTTCTTTAAAAGTTACTGGCTAGAAAAGCAAGGTATTGGTTAAACAAGATATTCAATATTTTCTTGAGCAGTAAGCTAACGAGTCTCAGAAAAGCCCATCAAAGACATGAGATAAAGCTGCTTATATTTGCTTCCATGTCATGATAGCTGTCACCTGTTTTCAGCAGCAGACAGAAGAACCATCATCACAAGCTACAAGTATAATAGAGGTTATCACTGAAATGATCATTATTGAAATAATTGTGAAAGATATTATTTCAATAGATTCAAATCAGTGGTATGGTATCAGAGCTGTGGATACCAGCCCACAAAGTGATCCATCGAAGAGATGAAGTTTGCTGAAAGCAATATAGTTTGGTGACAAGAGGAGTAAATGCAGTCATTTGTTGAACTGTTCATTTTGACTAGTCTTAAGAGAAGGAAGAGTTGGACAGATGCCCAAATTAGAGATAACATTTCCTAGTGGAGAAAAACAGGTGTTACTATAAATAACCTGCAAGTAACAAAGGCTATGATTAAAGACCGAAAGCTCTTGTTCTTAACATGGACAAAAGCCTACGTCTACATAATCCATGGATTTTAAAGGACATAAGGGCAGGAAATTTGCGACCTCTTTACCGAGACAGGAAGAATCTCAAGGAAATTGAGCAAGATTCCTGAGATCTGGAAGGTTGCACCTTGTTAGCTTCCCAAAACTGTTCAAAGGCTGTGAGATTAGCACATGATGATTAGAGTTGAGAAAATGATATGTAACCTAATTTATTCAACAAACCTTGCTTCTTTTTCTATTCATGCAACATCAGTGAACAAATTGTGACATTCTCAAATTTATCAACTACATTTTAAATCGATTTTGTTTATTTAGTTGTTTCTTGTTCTGAATCTGAAATCAGAGCCATATTGCACTTTGATAACTGGTCCCATACATAGTGTTTTCCATTTCCTGACCAAATGCTTCTAATCCATTTAGGTTCTGACTCCCAATGATTTCCAAGGGCGCTAGATCCACAATCAGGCTTCTTCCTAAGGCATCTGTCACTATAGCATCTAAATGTCATATTTCTGATGCAATGTTCACAGAAACCAAATTTGAAGTTTCCTTTCACAAAGTATCGGATGAAATATGCAATCCAAAAATTCACTTTCCACAAGCATTCAAGATATTGAAACTCATCCACAAAAATTCCGAGGAAGCCAAGAAAAAAGATGTGCATTTCCCACTGAAGCACAATCATGCCAGCATAGATTTAAAATAATATTCTGCTCATCTATAATGCTTTCTACGCAAGATACTCAAACCCCTTTATAAATCTTAATTAAGCCTCGCATTAACCTCCTTATACATAAAATGAAACAGGAGCACAGAAAAGTTAGGTGACTTGCATATGGTGACAAGGCAAGTCAGTGGCAGAGCAAAGAAAGCAAGTGCCACAGGACTCATTTGTTTGTTTTGCTGAACTAGACTAACATGGCTACCCCCTGGAACAAGACTATTTTATTATTTTAATCCCCAACAGTTACTAATGATTTTTCCTAGCTAGTTTGCTGGAGTTTTTGAAGACTTTTTTTCCTTCTCAATGAGACCAGCAAAATGCAGAGTGCTACAGTATAAATTGTACTATTTTTCAGGGCCAAGATTTCCTAAATTCCAATTGGCTAGAATTAGGTTTCTAAAGGTTTACACGGACACCTGCATAAAAATAGCCTGTTCCTCCTCTCAGCAGCAGCTTGTTCCGGCTGTCCCTGCAACCTCTTTTCAACTCCCAGGAAGATGGAGCCAGATGCTGCTGAAAGAAGCAGATAGCAAGGAGTAGGAGAAGAGACTATGTGGTCAGAGGGGGAAGTCCCCAGGGTGCAGGCACAGGGAAGCAACCATGAGGGGAGGAAGAAGGAAGAATACTGTAAGGAGCCATGATGGCGTGGCGGTAGGAAGTAGGAAGGGTAGCAGTAGCTCTGGTTCCTTGTCTTAGTTGTAAAATGCTCCCTGGTGGAAATTTTGAAGTGACATTTAGGTGCAGAGTCAGGTACTCTCAGCTACAGAAGTCCCCCAAATTGTAACTTGGACCTTGATCCACTGGGTTAGAAATCAGGTTGAGCTGCATTGAGCTGCACTGGTGCGAGCCACGGTTTATACTGGAGCAGCACATCTACCTTGGTGCAGCAAGCCCCAGCGAGATACATCAATGCAGGAAAGCCCAGCATGGACACGGCCTCTCTCTGGTAAATGACAGCCAATTAAATCTCATTAAATACTAACTTGACAGTGCACAGCTCTCTTTCCACAACTGGACAGTTGACAAAATGAAGATCAAAACAGACTCCAACATCAAAACCAGCTTCTGTAGTCAACCAAACTAATTTATGCTAAATTTTTAAATTCAAGTGTCCGTGGCCCAGACATGCATTTGACAAGCGGAGAGATTTGGTTATCATCACAGGAAATAAATGGTATTGTTCCAAACACAATTTTCACTCCCAACTGGCTGAAAACCCACATCAGGGTCCAACTACATCGCTAATATGATACAACTGAAATCAATGAAGTAACACGAAGGATGAATTTGGCCCAGTCAACTACTGTTGTTTTCCACATCAAAGACCTAAATACTGATTTTAAGTACAGTGTTAACCAATCATATTGCAAAAGAAGATTTTTGCTTCCCGATTGATTTGCTGGTACTCAATACTTATTTCTGGTGTCCTACACTAGCATGTTTGGGGGGGATGTGAAGGGGGGGGTCAAGAAAAACGGGTACTCGAGAAGCTCCTGACTGCAGTGGAGATATTTCCAGATACTTCTAATGAACATTCAGAATGTACATAATATGTATATTGACAATGTTTCAATGACCCTCAAAATGTATAGCGTCCTTCATAGTAAATACAGATGCAATTTATCCTTTTTGCTTCAATCTTTAAACAATAAATGTTGAAGTTCACCCAACTATGAAATCACTGAGCTGTATTCTACCCTTAGTTATATTCATATAACCCTGTGACTTCAGTGGAAAGAATCTGGCCAACAAATCCCTATTGTGAACCTGAGAAAAGAATACATGACAAAAAAATGTAATTTCTGTTGTCCTACCTGCACAAGTGAAGCTCTGGACCAGCTTGGCTGAGCATTAAGCAAAATATAAAAATATATATGTATGTATGGAGATGCAGGAAGAAGTATACAAACAGACTTTAAAAAGAAAGATAAGCAATATGCACTATGGCCCCTTGGCAAAAATAACTGGTTTCAGATGATATAGTTCTGTTGGCTACTTGATCCTAAGCAGTGATGACAAATCCAATGACACAGCACTGGGAGCACCCAAAAGCTGAACTGGGGCTAAAAAAAGGCCCTTGTAAGCAAACAGTTCTCACAAACTGCCCATGTGTACTCTTATGATGTGTTATTTTTTTTCTTCTCTCTTTTTTATTTTCCCCTTTTTTAAAAAAAAAAAAAAAAGATACAGCAATCATGTCACAGATAGGCCTTCTCAGAAGGCAGTGGGGGGAGATTTTTTTTGTTCATTTATAGATCTCAATCCAGCAAGCACTTAAACACAAGAATAGCCCCACTAAAGTCATGAGATGCCCATGCTTAAATGTTTTGCTGGATCCAAACCTCTAATTAAAGACAAAGCAACATTTTGGATCTGCCGTATGGTGATGCATCTGTGACACCACTGATGTCTTTTATGTCATTTTAAAAATAAATTAGTAGTTAAGGCTTTTCTCTCTCTGAGTTTTTTTGCTTGTTTGATTGATTTAAGATTAATTAAGCTGCCCATGTCTACAACTCTCTAATATGAAAGAAAATGATCCCCATAGCTTCATCAGCACTGGAAGTCCATTAGCTGTGTTTAAATTCAAGTGTCCTAAAGGTTACACCATCATGACACAAGAACTTTTTTCTTAAGTATTAATTATTGCTCACAAGGGGGATAAATACATTAAATGCCGCAAGGTGCTGGGATACAACAATAATGAAAACCAACTAAGTATCAAAATGGATAGATCTGGGGTCAGGAAGGAATATTCCCCAGGTTCATATTAGCCAAGACTTGTGTGAGATTTCATCTCCCTCTGCAGCATGGAGCACTGGTGACTTGCTAGTTTAAAGCAGTGTACACGGTGGACTCTCTGAAACTTGACATCTTTACATCATGATTTGAGGACTTCAGTAACTCAGCCAGAAGTTGTGGGTCTATTACAGGAGTAGATGGGTGTGGTTCTGTGGCCTGTGATCTGCAGAAGGTTAGACAAGATCAGGGATCTGCAACCTGCAGCTGTTTGGCTGCCCCCTTGCGGCTCCACGCCCCCCCCCCCCACCCCGCCACTGGGAGGGCCCTGCAGGCAGCCCGCACCAGACTCTGGGCTCCCCACCCATCACCAGGGGACCCTGCAGGGGGCCTGCTCCTGGTTCCAGGCCCTCCCCACAACAGGGGACCCTGCGGCAGGTGCCCTGGCCCACTTCCCCCCACCTGGAGGCTACACCCACTGCAGCTCTCAAAACACTTGGCTATTAAAGGAATTTTTTTAAATGGCTCCTCTTATCTTTTGGGTTGCTGACCTCTGGACTTGATCATGATGGTCTCTTTTGGCCTTAAAGTCTATACGGTAAAATAGAGCCAGAAATGTTGAGCTGTTTATTAAAATACAGGTTGTTATATGACAGACCTTCAATCTAGACTACCCAGATTGGTAAAAGGAGTGCACAAACTGTTCCTGTACCAAAGATGATGCATGTGGGACAGGGACACTCAGGTCATACAGGTTATAGAGGATGTCATCCTGTCTGCTACCTCTCTCCCACCCATCAAGGACAGAGACGTCACTATTGGGAGAACACCACAACTTATTTTCCCCCAAACTGGACACCTCAACCCTCAAAAAGGCTCCACTTATGTCATAGTATGTTCAAGTGTCTCCTGACAGGAAGCTGCATCCAAAAGTCAGAGCATACAAGGCAAAAAACCAAGCTGCAGAGATATCCCTGAAAGGTACATCTGCCCAGAAACTGACTTCACACAACAAATCTACATTTGCAAGGATGTTGCAATATGATCCAGTAAACCTACACAATGAACTCTCTATGGCTGCTCTTGGATTACACTAGATACACATTCCCTGAGGCTGGTTACTGGCCCTTATGGGCATGAAAGTTTCCCCAAAATAACAGCTGAGTCAGAAATCAATAAAGAGAAGTACATGACATCAGCCAATAATGTTAGGGCTGGCGCTCCTGCCACAGCACAAGACTTTTGTGCAGAAAACAGTATGCACATGAGTTCTTGCATGCATAAAGGATTTGAACAACAGTTGTCTTCAGCAAGCAAGACTGAGTCTACCTGTTGGCTCCTTCTGATGGCTGGAAAAGGTTGGGGCATTTGCTGTTCTGAAAGGAACACACAAAACTCCTGAGATAACTACTTAGCTCCTTATAGGCAGAAGTAATGAGGAGAGCCAGCAAGATCGTGTCTTCAGTGGGAGACATGAATGGAGGCATCCCATTTGTCTCCACAATGGGAGGTGATCAGTACCTCGTGTAAGATGCTTATGGGAGCTGGATACCATGCTCTCCTGCCTCTTCATGAGTATCCAGATCAAATGTCAGTGAGCGCCCAGGCTAAATCATGGCCCACTTCAGAGTGAAACTGCAAAAGCCATTTTCTCCTTCTTGTGACCAATTTAGAACCAACCAAAATTGGTTGAAAATATCTTCTTGATTAATACAATATATATTTATGGAGACTGTTAAAAAGAAATCGTGTCTTCTGAGATGGGACTGAATCACAAATTTAAGATCTGAATCCAAATCTCCTTCCTAATTCAGAGGTATTTACAACTGGTCTTTTGGTACCGGCCCTTACAAAACTAAGCCCAAGTTCTGATCCAAAGTTCAAGGAAAGCTTCAGGTGCCACATTTTGGACTTGGCTCTTTGATACATAATAAAGATTTTATGTATTTTGAATATAGTGAAGTAAATTATAGTGAATCTCTTCCCGCTGACACCTGATGCACAGCAAGATCTGTCTAAGACAAATTCCAAATGCAAATTCAAATGTTTATATCCCTTTTACTCTGTTACCAGTTGATGTAACTCTTGTATCACATTTTTGTTCCACTGTGACAGGATACACACCCATGCACCCCTAGGGCATGATCTCTAACTTTTCTGTTCAGTTTTGCAATGTAATTGTGTGATTTGATGCCAAATATGCTATACCAGGTTCCTTTGTGACTGCTCACAACATATTCTACATAATTGTTGTAGTGCCATGTTTCCTACAGCAACGTGTGTGCAGATGTGAAGCATGTTACAGGGTTCAAACTCTCAGGACTATCTCTAGCACAGTGGCTGGAGAATTACATGACAAAGGGAATGCAAATGCCCTCCCTGGCTCAGGTAGAAGTGAAGAGGATCACACAGCAGCATGGAGGGGGAGGGATTGTGAGGAGTTTAAAGAACAGAGACACAGACTGTTTGTGAGAGAGAGAGAGAGAGAGAGAGAGAAGCTGCAGGCTTTCGCTGGAAAGACTTCATCTTGCAGCCAAACTTCACGCCAAATCTGGGCCCTGCCTTGTAATAGGCAGAGAATGGCTGTAAAACATCGAACAGCCGAACACTTTGTGCATAATCTTGGACTATGAGGTCAGTTTAGGTAGAGATTACTGTGCAGTTCAAACCTTTTATTTGATAGTAGTCACTCCTGACTCATTTATAGTACGATTCTGCCTTGGTTGGCCATGTTTTCACTTGAAATCGGACTCTGATCAATAAACTAGTATTTGTTGTATCTAAAGCTGTGTGGTCTTTAGAGGGTGTGAATGTGGGAGGCTGGGCACAATCCACTTCTTTGTTAAGTGGACAGATTTAAGACTAAAGTGATTGTGAGTGGGTCTCAATCCCTGTAAGACAGTGACTTCTGGTGTGGGATCTGGGGCTGGGAGTGCTCGCTTGGAGATCGACCTGTGTGGCTAGTGTGGACTGGTGGCTGGTGTGTACTGACTCACGAGTGAGTGGTCACCTAGCAGGGAGAGGTGAATTGGGGATCAGGAGTGGGGTTTGAGGGGTCATAGAGGCACACCAAACCAGATCTGGGGAGAGGTGGTTTGTTATAGAGTTCAAATATTTAAAAAAGTTAAATTAAAAAAAAAAGCAACAAATGGGAAAGGAACACACTTCATTGATTCCAATAAGAGAAATGAGAGAGCCAACCCTAATTTTCTGCTGTGACTAACCTTAGAGTAATTTTCACCGGGTTGACTGCAACATGTTTAGTACACCCCCTTTAAATGAGATACAGTAAATCCATCTGAGGCATCCAATTGTGTTAGGCAGGCAGCTGCTTGTCAGCCTCCATTACAATAACTATGGCACAGAGTGCTACTCAAGACATCTGTTAGTGTAAAGTTCACAGTAAACAAAACATTATGCACCCCGTCTTACCTCAGAGAAACCTGGTATGCTGCAGAAGTCGCCATTTTGCCTCTGCATCCCAAAGCAGCTGGTAACTCTGTTTCATTAGTTCTTTCTACCCCTGTCACATTTCTCTGCCTTTAGCAGTTTTGTGGAGCAATTATTTAATTAAAAAATAGTTAAAGCAAACTGTCCCAGGCAGATTACATTTTCCCTTCTAGAATTTCCAGCCTTCAAATTGAGCCAAATCCCATTACCCAATTCAGGCCTTTTTCACACAAGTGCGAATCAGAAGTCATTCTGTTAGTGTCAGTAGAGTTACACTGGTATAAAACTGATGTCAATGAGGGAAGAACAGGACCACAACATTTAAGATGCCTCAAGTGAGAAACTGGCCAGAATACTTGTTTTACACAAATGAAATCTTCCAAGACATAGGGGGGAAATGGAATGGCAAGTGAACTCTGAATGAATGTACACACCTCCTGAAACATCACTGAAGTCAATAGACTTTTGTGGGGAGCATGTCAGAGCAGCCAAGTTTAGGACAAAGTTTTTCTTTGAATGTAGAGACTTTTGCTTTTAGTTTAAGTCTCACCATATCTTCACCTCTGTATTGTTACATTTTATATGGGCTATTATGTTTATTCATTCACTATGAGAAGAATTATTTTTATTTTTAAAAGTCTTTTCAGTGATTAATCTTCCCTGCATGTGCGCTATTTATTACCACAAAAATTTCATTAGCACTAACAGAGTTTTAAGTGAGAGATCCCCTTGCTAACCTCAACAGGAGATATGCAGCTAAGAATATGTTTGATGCACACCCCTTATGGGCATTTCAAACACACACAAAAATATTTAATAAACAGAAAGTTAATGGGTCCAGTTTTCCTATCAGTTGCAGGGATGCCTAGAGCCACCTCTAGAGTGTAAAAAAAACCCCCAAAGAGTCCTGTTGCACTTTTAAAGACTAACAGATTTATTTATTGCATGAGCTTTCGTGGGAGAAGTCTCCCAGTGTGAAGAGTTCACCAAGCACAAACTGCCTGGGGAATAGGCCAGAATACTAATACTATAAACACAGACCATAGTGACACTAATTTCTTCATCTCTCTCATAAAGACTGCATTTTTGACTGGCTGGACACAACTAAGGATTGTGCTCAGGCAAAAAACACAGGCCTTTTACCAGGCAGGCTGAGATGCTCTCAGCATGCCAAATATACTGGGAAAAACTCTGCCCTAGGGTTTGTGCAACGGCACTACTTAAGTCCTTCTGAGCCCTCTGCACGAGGGTGAATTTCACCCTTTATCAAGGCTAACAACAAACTCTACAATGTGCAAACTAGATTAAGCAGGGACTGGCCATGAGCTTTAAAAAGAAGTAAAAATGACTTACCCACAAGACCAATCACTGCAGGCACTGTTGAGAAACCAGAACAAGAGAGTCACAAAACGTCACAACTCAGTTTTACTGACGTTACTGGATATATAAAGTCCAAAACAGTATAAATACTCACCCATCCATTGCTTCCTTTGTGTAGGACAGTTTCTGAAAAAATAAGAACAAATATTCCAAATAAGTTGGGGGGGGGGGAGTTAAAATGGAATTTAATTAATACCAAACTTTTCCCCCAGAAATATTTTAACATTGTATACATAGACAGCAAGTTGTATATGTATTATTAAAACAACAGATGAAAGTAAACTGGCCAATATTTTCAAGAATTAATAGTGGTTTTGGGTGCCCAACTTCAAACACCTTAATAGGTACTGATTTTCAGATAGACATTCAACACTTTCTGAAGATCAGGACCCTTTAAGTCAATGGTTCCCCACTTTTCTAGCTCAATGGCCACAGATACCACTTTTACAACCCTGAATGAACACCTGTCTGAATGAGCAGGGCCATTACTTCAGCCAGATGGAAGGCATTCAGAGAGAAAGCTGCCTCATCACTTCATCACTTACCTCTGTCTCCCTGTCTGCAGCAGGGAAACTGCATGTATCCTGTTGCTCCATGCACTTCACCTGCGTCCCTAGCCAGTGGCTCCATTCTGCAGCCAGAGGGATGGAAGATTAGTGCTCCCCTACCTCTGGCTCCAACAGGGACCCCAGTGTCTATGGACCCAGGCAGAGTGCTTTCCCCTTTCCTAGAGCCAGGTGAGGGAAGAGCTGATGCCTAATCCCTCTGGCTCCATCAGGGACCCCAGTGCCTATGGACTTAAGTGGAGCACTTTGCAGTGCTTCCTGCTGCAGCCAGAGGGAGATGAGCACTGATCTCCCATCCTCTTGGCTGTAGCAAGGAGCCTGCACTGGTCTTTTAGCCCTGTGGAAACACTCTGCCTGGATCCTTAGGCAGTAGGTCTCTTCTGCAGCCAGCAGGAAGAGAGCTGCGGGCCAATTTGAAAAACCCCGTAGGCCACTTTTGGGCCACAGGTTGGGAACCACTGCTTGAAAGTCTCCCAAGAATCCAAAATGACTATCACTTTTAAAAACCTTAGCCAGTATCTTTATAACAATCTGATAGCGATAAAAAAAATTATGTATACTGAATACAATGGAAGTGAATCAAAAAAAAAACCACACATTCAATCTGTTATTTTACAGAGTCCATGCTACAGATCAGATGAGGGTTATAACTTCGCTCTTCCTTTTCATAACTTGTCTTTCCAGAAATAAGTGTTAATGCTGCTGAGTATGTGAATTCAGAAATGCATGTGGCTGTCTTTTCAATGCAATTAAAAGTTAAATTCACTTGGTACTGATTTGATTGCGATTCTTGGATGGTTTGTATGAGTCACTGATGAGGGGAAAAATCTTCTACTTGTATCATTGGGGGGCACATGAGTATCTGCACCCCACAATCCTTTAGGATTTTTTAGATTTTTGCGTGGAAGCCCACATGGCATTAGCTTCTATAATGTAGTCACAGGAATTTATTCACAGGACTCCAGAGGTTTGTAGAAATGGAGAGCAAGACACGCTGCTAGCCTGGAGGGACCCGTCACATAGCAGTGTGGTGAGACAAGTTGTTCACATAGAAGTTCAAACAAGTAACGCTGGACAGCAGTTCTGGAACAATGCTGGATCCCAGTGGACCTGCTGGATGGTATTTAGGGGAGGCAATGTATAATGTAATTACCTATATGAAAGCTTCACCTAGAAATGTGGAGTTTCTTCTTTCACAGTGCAAATACAAACAATTACACTTCTCAATTCAAAAGCTAGACTATCACCTCAAATTAAATAATTATTTGATGTTAAATTAAAACACGTTTGAGGTCCAAAAATGGTGTATGTACAAAATCCACATTGTTTAATGACCTAATGGTCAAATATCCATATATCCCAAGACCAAATCTTTTTGAAGTGGGTATAAAAGGGCATAATACAAGGCGTATGAGCAAAGAGCCACAAGACTGCTATTCTGATAGTTAAATGGGCCTTGGTGCATACCCAAGAGCTGTGCCACCAACAGCTGTGTCTTTGACCACTAGAAATAAGTCTGATCACTGCTAGAGAGTGATGATTAAACCAGAAGACTGGACACCAGCCTGAGAAGAGCTGGCTAAATTTGATGCCCAATTCATTTTTGTCTATTTGTTCTTCAGTTGGTTTTAGTTACATGATTCCAGTTAAATAAATACCCTTTAAGGGTTTTACTGTGCGGTATTAGGATAGCGTGAGACCTGTTAAGCAACCATCCAAGAGACCTTGAAAAATAGCTTGCCTCATACGAGTGGGTCTAACTTAAGGCAAAATAAATAAATAACTAAATAAAATAAAAAACCTGTACTGGAAACCGTAAGGATTCTTTAAGATAGTTCCTTAAGAGAGAGGGCTGGCCTAAAGAACGTAGTGCTCAGAGCAGGTTACATTCTGCAGTGTACTAAGGTTTCAGAGGTTGATTAGAGCTAAGTTGTGAGCACTTAGAGATTTTACATTATAAAAAAAATAGTTCACTTTATTATGAAAAGTTATCACCAAACATGGCCAGCCACCACCATGACCATATTACTACACCGACAGCAGCAAATTCACTGCAGTCAGATTGATTTTTCCAGATCGATGGAGTGGTCAGTAAAGACACGCTCAGTCAATCTGGAAGTCAATCTAATAAAACCACTCCCTCAGGAGGAGTAGAGTTATGTTGGTGGGAAAGCATTTCCCACCAGTGCAGTGCAGTAAAGACACTGCGTAGAAGAGAAGTTACCAAGTCGATGAGAGTTACTCTGCGTAGCTTGCGTAGCTCCTGTTGACTGCCTCTGAATTTTGCTACTAACATAAACCAAGCCTTAGTGTGAGGCCCTTTGTCTTTTAGGATGGGGGCAGGGTTACGTCTTCTTTTGTGTTTGGAAGTGTCTAGCATATTATGAGCATGGCTGAAGCAAAACGTATTAATAGGGCTAATTAATAACCCCAGTAAATAGAGCTTAATGTGTTGCTGAGTAACATGTTGGATACCAGAAATAACATTTTCTGGTAATGCACCATAACAGAATGTGAAGTTCTGAACATGAACTGGCTCAAAAAAGAAGCATTTTGTTTAGTTCAACAAACTGAAAACAAAACATTTTTATTTCGGAATGTCAATATGTTTTCTTTCAGTTGAATACATTGAAACAAAACACCAACATTTCTCAATTTTTTTTTGGACAACTTCGGTCTGCAAAAAATATCAATTTTATACATACATACATACTCATTCATCTTTTCAGTCCTATTTGGGATGAAAATAATTTCATTCAGCTCCAATTCAGAGTCAGGAGTTCGAGAATTCTAATTTTTACTCGACTACTGACTCACTGTGTAGCCTTTGGCAAGTCACATCACTTCTCTGCCTAGATTTCCCTATTTGCAAAATGGAAGTACCACCACATATCTATCTACTTTACTGGGCTATTATGAGGATTAAGTAGTCAGTATCCATACAGCCCTTTGAATACCTAGAGGCATTATTCAAGAAATGCAGCATTACACAAGTAGCGTTAGAAATATTGGGATGACTTTCAACCAGTGGAACAAACAAGGAGTCCTGTGGCACTTTTAAAGACTAACAAATTTATTTATCACATGAGTTTTCATGGGAGTCCTGTTTAACACTGAAGCAGCAGTCAAAATTACATTAAAATTCCAGTTTTGCAGTTTCTCAGACCATCTTTAAAGCGCCTGATGATGTGGGATTTTCTCCCACAAACGCTCATGTGATAAATATGTTCCACTAGGACATATTTTTTAATCTACTCAGAGGATAACCAAAGATACAGAAAATGACATAGAAGCTACATTTGATCTGGAATTTGATATAATTTAATTTGGACATTTAGTTAATTATAGTGTGCTTGTCAGATGAAGGAAAGGAAGGCCTGTCAGGGAAGGAAACACTAGTGTCCTTACTGGAATATAATTAAGATTATGGTGCCTTTTTTTGTGGTGGATGGTAGCCATGCTAATTATGAGGTGCACATCACTGGGTAGGGTAATAGAAGGTATGTACTATGTTGGACAATTTTTCGTTGCCTTCCTTTTCAGGTTTATGTTAAGTATACTACACACAGAGACCACATCCATACAGCACATTGTTTTGGTGTATGATACTGTATATACTTTCTGAGGGCCGGAGCAATAGCCCATTGGAGGGTTCTAAACACCAACAACTCATCCTGGAACAAATCTTGCTACTGAGATACAGACAGCCAAGACGACAGCCCCCAAAATTAGGACTCGTTAAACCAAGACATAACATTAACAACTCTTAAGTACTACCAGGAATAATGAGTCCTCTCTTGGTACAGCAAACTGGACTAGATGACTTATTCAGTCCAATATTTCTAGGATTCTCTGGCTGCTGATTAGTAACAGATGCTCTGAAATGCACACAACGCAATCTTCCTTGTACATCTGTGGGATCACCACACACACATGCCACGACAGCTCATGCTATACTATTTTAAAATTCCGGTCTGCCCTATAAAAGATCAGGGCCAGGCACAGACAGTTAATGATCATGTCTAGGAAGTCAAGGGCTTAAGAGCTCCTCAGCATGCTAATGAGACACTAAGCTATGCACTCCCCTCTTTGGCCTCCTTCCTGCCACTGGGCAGCAATTACTAGACAGCTGCACAGAACTGATCTAGTTAACGCAGGCTCAGTCTCCCCTGTGCTCTGTTGTCCTGCTCATCAATCTGCTTTATTCTAGGTTTACACACACAATATCCCTCCTCTCTGCTTTGCTGGATCAAGTCTATTGTGTGTAATTGCAGGTTTGGCTGGGAGTGGGGCACTGAGTGAATGAGAGAGAGAGAGAAAGACAGACCCATCATTTAATTGAAGTGTGATCTGTATATCATCCATGTTCCCCCTTACATTGTATTAGACAATACACAGTTACAGTGTATGGCATTCAAGGTGTTTTGGGGATGCTCATGGCATGCGCTACATTATTATTATGGTAGCATGTTTTCTCAATGTCAGGCATGTGTCCAGATATGTGTCCCCAAATGTGTCTCACGTGGCTTGAATAGAGGCAGACAAACAAAGCTGTCTTTCCATATCCAATGAAGGCATGCATAAAAGAACTAGCTAAGCATCTGTGGCACCTCGGCTCAAGGAGGAAAGATCATACCCACTGCAATACATGGGGGGCAAATGGGTCGAGAAAGATTGTTAAGAGAAAGACACCTTGGTTTGGGGCTCTCTTCCCTGGAGTCTATCTCCTATACAACACAAAGGATTGGTAACCTATTCACAGGGCAAGGAGAATCCAGCTTTAAAACCATTAGCAGCTAGGCCTGTGGGTAAGCTGGACATACGTGAAAACAGTGATCTTAGTTTACGATAAGAGTTTTCTTTTATTTGATTATGGTTATCTCCTTGACTGAATGATTTGATTTTATATTAATTTGACTTGAAATCACTTAAAAATCTTTCTGTAGTCAAACTTAGGTTTGTCTAAAGCAGTGCAAGGTTGAATGAGAGGGTGTGCAAAGGCATCATTGGAAGCAAAAGCTGATGTATATCAATTTCTTTGTTAAATTGACAGACAAGTATAATGAGCTTGCAGTGTGCAGGGAGGTGCATTGAACCCTGCCAAACACAGGGCTGTCTGTCCCCCGCCCCAACTGCTCCGCTTCGCCCTGCTCCCTTTGGCAGCAAGCCGAATGCAGTGGGGCGGGGACACTTCGCCCAACCTCTGGGCCAGCCCACACCCCACCCCCAGGATGGAGCAGCCAGCCCAGGTGTGGACCAGGGAAGCAGAGCCTGGTGTCTGGGTCAGACTGCCCCATCCCCGTGGGCAGAGCAGCCAGTCCAGGGGAGGGGTGGGTGCGCAGGGCCCGACCTCTCTGGGTTGGCCTGCTCCCCCCCCAGTCAGGGGGAGGAGTCCGGGGTCCTGCACAGGCCGATCGGCCCTGACCAAACAGTAGCTCCCAGAGTTGTATCTGGAACTGAGGTTGTTTGCTGTGGGACTATCCCACAAGTGGCTAGCGAGAGTGCTCCTCCACTGGGTGAGGGACTGATTACATGCAGAAGGCTGGGTGTGAGCTGAACCAGGAGCAGGGGTTCACAGAGCAAGATGAGGTAAGTCAGGGCCCTGGAGTGGAGAATTGGGGTGTCACAGCAGCACACCAGTCCAGACTGCAGGAGGGAAACGTCTCATGATCAAAGTGTACACACAACAAAATCCGCACCTCGCTATCCAAATGCCATTAGCAGCACAATAGCAACAAGTTTCCTGCCTAGTTTATTACCCCTGTATTTCTCCACAGCAGTCACACATCCACCCCACTTCCACACTTGCCACGACACAATGTTGGACCAATGAAAAAAATGAAGGTTATTTCCTTTTCATTAGCTGCAGTCTTCATACTCACACACCCAATCCACTTCCCGCTCTTTTGCAGAATCGTAAGTGAGAAATTAGCGGTGGAAAGACCCAAGGCGGCAATGAGCCCATCCTCAGAACATGCTCGAACAATGACGGGAGGGGAAAAAAGAACGCATGAATTCTTTAATAGGCACTGCCACCAGAAGTGGCACCCGCTGGGTGCTTCCCACAAGTGGGAATATGCAGTGGATACTTGAAGACCTGAAGGTCACAAAATATTTTATAAGCATTATTTAAAACAAATTATTTCTTCTCCTGGAAGACCAATTTTTTAAAGTCTAAGCACCATATGGACTGATAGTCTGTATTCTTGTGACCAGAGTCAATTGTGTTATTTATCTTATGATCATTGGATGTAAAACACAACCACCCATTCAGTGTCTGAGTCTGAAATGAACAAGCCCCTAAAGAGCCACCAAATATTAGACTTGGGTGATGGTTTGATATTACATGGTAGTCATGATGCAAGATTTGTAATGTTTATTCCATGGTCTTTACACAGTCTTGTCTTGTTAAAGCGTTGTAAAGTAATTGTGAATATAATTGATTCCACTTCTATTTTTGAATCTCACTTGCAACTCTCTCTCTCCCTTGTTTGTACTACTTAACTCCCCCCCACCCACCCAGTATTTTAACTCTATCTTCATACTTAACACTTCTGTAAATCATCTTAGGATACAATTTGTATGAAAGACCCCATTACAAATGCATATTGTATTAGTTGCAATGTATATATTAGAGACTGGTTGGTCTCAAAATGCAGGGATTTCAGTTCAGAAACACTCAAAAGCCTATCCATATTGCTTATCTGAACACTCCACATCTCTTAAATGAACAAACTTTGGACCAATGTTGGAGCACTTTCAGTTCCAGTCCTAGCTGGAACCTGGAAAAATACAGGCTTATAAAGCTGACAAAATAATAGGATAACAGTTAACCGGACATTTCAGAACTGTCAAAGAAGTTGTTCTTAAAGTGGGAAAAGGTGGTGGAAGATGAAACATTTAGAAAATGGAAGAAAGGAGAAAGAGAGCAAGAATAAGCAAGAACATAGGAATTGTCACATGAAGTCAGACCACTAGTTCATCTAGTCCATTTTCCACTGACAATGGCCAACACCTGTTGCTGCAGGAGGAGCAAGAATCTCCACCATGGAGAATTATGGCAACCAGCCCACAGAGGAAGTGCCTTTCTAACATTTAGCTAGTAATTGGTTTTTGGCCTGAAACATGGGGGTTTCTAGTTCCCATACATGTTATATAGTACAAGCAAGGAGAGGGAAGTGTGTCATTTTTCTGAACCAATTTATTCAATCCTCTCTCTAGATCTATAATGTTGGGAATTATACGGGCTAAATGGGCACTGTTACAATCTAGTTCTAACCTAGAAAATAGAAGGTAGTTCAGAAGCAGACTGCATATCTCCAGTCTCCTAATTGCATGCCATATATAAGTAAGCATGTTACATCAGTTAAAAGGAGAAACGAGGGAATTACTGGCAATTAGCTCACCTCTAATCTTCTTAGTATAGGAATAGAGAGGTGCCTGATGTTAATTCAACATTTAGGTTCCTTTGCATGTGATTAGCAAAGGATAAGGAATTGAGGAATAAATACTGGAGACATCACTTTTTTTTTATTCTAAAAAGATTATGTTCTGAAGAAACCAAATTTTGGAGATATGAGAAAAAAAATGAAATTGTTAAATAAGAAAAACAAGCCAGAAAGGTAAGAAGTGTCGCAACGAATGGCTAAACCAGCCACTGATGCTCGGTTGTTTTGGCAATATGAACAGCTAAAACAAGTCTCTAGGGCAATGTCAACTACTTAGTACAATAAAAATCATTGAAAAAATTTAATTAGCCAACTTTATATGTATAGCTGGACAGCAAAGAAAATGCCGGCGTATTA
Source organism: Pelusios castaneus (assembly GCA_007922175.1). Lineage (NCBI taxonomy): Eukaryota > Metazoa > Chordata > Testudines > Pelomedusidae > Pelusios > Pelusios castaneus. Next base: position 9,646,492 of record ML685767.1, read on the forward strand.
GTAGTGCTGCAATCTTGTAGTAAAAGGGTATTCCACCTGTGCTAAATTTAAGTGACCTGAACAATATTTCTTCTCTCTGTTTCACTGCAAAAATGATCTGATAAGAAAGTCAATTCAGCAATGAACATGTGTAGTGGCAAATGCTGGCAATTCTGGAGCTCTAGGCCTTCCCTACTGAAATTCTAAATTAAGAGCTTGTAGGGCAATCAAGAGCACAGTGTAATTCAACTGTGAAAGGCTAGCAAAGACCTAGAATGTATTTATTTAGAATAAAGTGTGGATGGAATAGAGCTTTAGAAACTATATTGAAGGAAACTCTCCTGTCTTTTTCCAGAGGAATGGACTTGATGAAATTTGTTTCATTTCCAATTTCTGTAAGTCTATGAAAATTTGGAGGTGTAGCCTTTGACTATACCTATGCTTGGCTTGCATGCACATATTACTTTATGTACATATCTTATTTCATACCTGTATGTCTGTCTTTATAAGTTTAAGAAATCCTGGTTTTATAGTAGTACACTTAGCATAAGTAAATAAGTTAGCATAACTTTTATATTAGTAGCCAAAATGCTGAGACCTACAGCCTCAGGTCTTATGGTAAGAAATTACTAGATAAGCCTGTATGCAGAGCTTTGCAATAGGAAATAGTAGGAGTAGTTTTAAGGCTTAATATATCAGACAGAGTGGGCAACAGTTTGTTTTGTTCAACAGTCTTGGATGGAAAACCCCAGATAAGATATTTTGGATCATGACACGTAGGTCAATAGGTGAATAACAACTTGAGGCGAGACCTTTGACATTTCACAAAACCCCATAAAATTAATAAATAAGGAAAGGGTGGAGGTGATGAGGAACATTCTAAAGGTGATTATACATTTCATCATACATCAGTTGTACGCATGAACCCCTTAACCAATAACAGATGTACCCTGACAATTTCTGGGGTAAGGACCCATATTTGGGTAAGGAAGAATGAGATAATCTAGTTTATTTTTAGAGGGGTATAAAGGTATAGAGCCTGTTAGTGGGGAAGAAGGAATATAAGGCCTTGGGATTTGGAGGGCTGAAGCTTCCAGTCCACAGCTCTCAGCTCAACCTTTTTCAAGAAAAGAACACTACAGAGCCATCTTGCTCTCTCTTAGCTATCTAGTCTTTGTTATTTTCATAAGTTTAAATGCATCAGTGAGGGTTGCTAGACTCTGCAATCCTCGTGTCAATTTGAGGCAACAGGCATCCTTCTTAACTCCAGCGTGTGTAAGTATAAGCAACTATAGCAAATATAAGTTTTAACAGGAAACAATCAAATTATAAACTGCCTAAGATTTCCTAAATGCATTTTGTATGTATAACTTGATTATTTTATTGTACATTTATCAATTAACCTTTTCTTAATTTTTATGCTTTTGGCAATGAAGGATTTTATAAAGTAATTTAAAGTATCTGTGTGACAACCACTCTTAGCCATTCCCTGGGGGTTCCTAGTTCAAATTTATAAATATTTATTGTGGTCAGATTCAGACACGAACCTGAATTCCCTAGCAAGATTTATTGGGAATCCCAATTCAAATTCAAATTCAAAATTCCCAATTTAAAATCAGAAAGAATCAAGCTACAGAGGAGAAGAGGAAAATGCAGGCTCTGTAAGTAGGAGCATGGAGTGCCAGAGAAAAACTTTGACTGGAATCCAGTTATCAATGCATTAAATTGTGCATTTAATCATCTGTCTGGTAACATAGTCAAATACAGAGAGTGCAACTAAGAAAGAATGGTTATTTACCTTCGTAACCATTGTTCTTCAAGATCTGTTGCTCATGTCCATCTCTAACTAGGTGCATGCACCCACCTGAATCAATGCAAGACATTTTTCCCCTACTGTTATCTATAGGGCTGGCTCCAAGACCCTCTGCAGCAGCATGCAAACGCACCAATATATGGGGTGGTGCAGATGCCCCTCCCTCTCAATTCCTTCTTGCCAGAACTCTAGCAGAGGGAAAGGACGGTGGCTTGTGGAATGCACATGAGCAACTAATCTTAAAGAACAACTGTTACAATGGTTCCTTTTTCTTCGAGTGCTTACTCATGTCCTTTCCCAATTAGGTGATTTACTAGCAATAGCTTTGGAGATGGGCCAGATATGGACATGCTGGTTGCACCATTGTTCTGCCGAAGTTCACGTCATCCTGTGCCTGCTATCAAATGGCATAAGGGGTTGCAAAAGTATGGTTCTACAGATCTAATGAATTGAACCTCCTATTGTGGTTCTACAGATGTAATGAATTGAACCTGAGGCAGGAAGGCCACTGATGATGCCTGTGCTCTTGTTGAGTGGGTGTCAGGGAGACTAGAGATGCAACACCCACCTGCTCATAGCATGCTCCGATGCAGGTGGTGATCCAGGTTGAAATTCTCTGGGATGACACCAGCAGCCCTTTTATCCATTCAGCAACCACAATGAAGACCTATGGAAATGTTTGGTCCTGTTGATGTAGAACGTTAGCGCCCTCCTGACATCAACAGCGTGGAGGCACCTCTCTTCATTAGAATTGTGGGGCTTTAAAAAGAAGACTGGAGGAAAATATCCTGTTTTAAATGGAAATGGAACACTACCATCAGCAGGAAAGCCAGGCGTGGATGCATTTGTATCTTGTTTTTGTAGAAAACTGTACAAGAGGGTTTGGCGATCAAAGCCCTAATCTCCGAGACTTTCCTTGCTGATGCAACAGTCACTTTCTATGATAGATACAGCAAGAAGCCAAGGGCTCAAAGGGGAAGACCTGTGAGCATGGAGAAGACGAGGTTCAGGTATCATTTGGGGAACTGGATCTCGCACCTGCAGAAAGAACCTTTCTAGGCCCTTGAGGAATCGTATCATCCCATGCAAAAAAAATTGTCCCTCCTTCTACCGGTGAATGAAAAACTAACATGGCCATCACATATACCTTGACTGCCCACAAGGCTGACTCTTCTTGCTTCAAATAGAGCAAGTAATCCAAATAGCTTGGATAGATAATTCGACAGTCAAGATGTTGTGAAGTGCAGTCCAACAGGTGAAGTGTTTCCACTTTGTCAGGTATGACAACCTGGAAGAAGGCTTTTGATATTCCAGCAGGAGCTATAAGAGCCTAATGTCTTCATCCTTCTTGATGCAGGGCCTGAAGCTCTTGCAAATCTTGCACTTTTCCTCCATGTGAGCCTCCCCCAAGCACTGCAGGTAGCTCTGGGGTGGGTCGCTGATTGGCAGCGACTTCTTACATGAAGCACAGGATTTAAAACCCAGAGATCAGGGCATGCTTTGTCTCTGGACCAAACTCTAATCTAAACTTTCTACTAACACACACTTAACTACAATGAATTGAACTCTGAACACTAAGAGAAATGAAGAGAACACTAGATGGGAAACCTTGCCGTAGCAAGAGAATTTTCCAGCACGATTGCTGGTGGTAAAAAGAAACAGAGGGAGGAGGGGCAGGCAGTGCCCTATATACTGGTATATTTGTGTGCCGCTGCAGAGGGTACTAGAGCTGGCCCAATGAATACCACTGGGGGAAAAATTTCCCACACTAGTGTATTTGGCACACACACCTAATTGGCAATGGCCCTGAGCAAGCACTTGAAAAAGAACACAATATCTATCTGGAAAAATCAGTTGACAAATTAGGGTCAGATCCAGAACTGGTGCAAGTCGATATAGCTCTGCTGACTTCAATGCAACTATGTAGATTTACACTACCTGAGAATCTGACATGTGGTGTGCAATAAAAGTTTGATTAAAAGACCACTGAAATTAGTGGGAAGGCTCCCATTGACTTTAATGAGCTTTTGATGAGGGCCTCCATATATGATCACACATACTAGGGCCTTGATCTTGCAAGGTTTTGCATAGATCATACCAGCGTATCGAAGTTCTTGTGCTTCAATACAAGTGCAAATGAAAAAGATAAGCACTGCCTTTGAGAGTCATCCCTAATAACAGGAATAAGTAACTGGGTAGCTAGACAATACTCTTATTCAGGGCCCACTTACGTGAAATCTATGGGAGCTGCAGATCTTCAAAACCCCTCAGGAGATGTTTGTGAGACCTTAATGTCAGACTGTGCTCCTCTAGATATCAATTGCAGTGTTATACCTTGAGTTTATATACAAAGCACTTTCTACTTGCACTGTGCAGGGATGAAACCATACAAGATCTTCAAAACTTATTTCACAAGTAGGAGAATTTTTTTAAGTTAGGTCCTTTTCATCCACTGTCCACACACATGCTCATATTACACAACCTGTATTGCCTGCACATAGTTAAATTAGCCTTGGTCTCTTTGGTAAATCAAGACCATCACAGTCAAGTTGAATTTGGCTTTAGCAAAAACAAAGGAAAAAATGTCAGAGAGGGGCTGCTAAGAGGATCTAAGCTCAAGATGGCTAATTAATTAAAGTGTGTTAAGTCAGTGAAATAGCACGACTGCATATAAAAACCTATCAGTGCTATAGCAAGCACTGTAATATTTGTAAGTGAAAGTGCTACATGTGAAATGACAATCAGTGAGTAGAGGAAAGGATTAGAAATAAAATCAGGAAGGAAAGAAATTAAAATAGCAAATCATTTAAGCTGTGCTGCTCAAAATAGTAGCTAAGCACCAGAGAAAATCGGTACAAACTGCATCAGAAACATTCATTTTGCTACATTGTCATTCACTGAAACCAAATCCCAGAGAGTTATTGACCTGATTATCAAAGATGATGAGGATCAGCAGCCTCCACTAATTTTAAAGGCTAGTTACTAGTATTCTGCAGCTCTGAAAATTAGATCATATGTCCCCACACTGTAGTGGCTATAGAAAGGCAATCTTAATCAGGACTGCCTGTTGTGAAGGAACACTATAAATTGCAGAATACATACAGTACATCATGACAAATCTATCTCAGAAGTAGCAGATCTTGGAGTGACAACACAAAAGACTGTGTCAGAGACATTTAAATAGAGTGCAGGTACAAACTGAAATTAACCATGAACGACTCACAGAGTCTGAAGATCAAATCAAAAGTCAAATGAATGTTATTTAACTAGGCACACAATGGCTAAGTGGCTGAGACACAAGCCAACAGACTCCACACAATTACCAACAAAGTGGATGCTGCAAGACAGATGAGATTCTTTCTATTAAGCAACTGAGTATGTGGACCAGTCTCACATTTCATTCTACACGCTGTGGAGCTCCTGCGAACAACCTCAGAGAAAGTTAAGGTGTTCAGCACCATGCAGGAACAAGCTGTGATGGTCTGTACCTCTTTGTTCACCCCTTTCAAAGGATTATGATAAATTTTGTACAAAATATGCATTTGTGAAGGATCATCTGAAAATCCATTAGCTGATAGTTATTGTCCTGATAAAATGTGTGGCAACATTGTATGTAAAGTTATAAGATTCCTCTGTAGATATTACTAAGACCTGTTCCAAGTCTGGGAAGCAGCCACAAACCAGTTTCCTAAAGACAAAAGGGCAGCTGATGCCTCAGTCACATGTGAACAAAATTAAATGGGCCATCGCCTGGTTAAGTGGCCACTCTGGCAGAAAAGAGGGTGTGGGAGAAAACAGCTGGGGCTGGGCAAAGGAACAGCTTAAGGTTACCATCCACACAGACTTCTCGTCTTCTGAATTGCAGCTGGAGATGTTTTTTGAAGAAGAGAAAGAACAGCAAGAAGGAAAAGCAGACACTCCAAAGGATTCCTCCCTTTCTCTCTGCCCACATATTCACAATACCTGAAGAACAAAGAAAGCAGCAGTGGACTGGGGGATGAATCCTGACTAAAAGAATCTCAGCTAGTAAGACTGCTGAAGTTTCTTTGGCAATGTCTACACTTGCAAGTTAGTTCCAATTAAGGAAGCTTAATTCAAACTAACTTAACCCTTGGCCACACTAGGCTTTCATTAGTTTGAATTAAGGGCTTCCTTAATTTGAGCTAATAAATTCGATTGCTTAGTTCAAATTAATGGTTAATTCGATCCGTTAATTCGAACTAAGTCAAATGTGGCCATATTAGTTCAAACTAATCGGCAGATTGACCTTCCTGCAACTGACTAATTCAAACTAAGCAAGTGCCCTGCATGGCCATGGCTAGTTCGAACTAGCATTCTAGTGGGACCATGCTAGTTCGAATTAAGTTAATTCAAACCAACTAAAATTAGTTTGAATTAGTTCAAATTAACTAATTCGAACTAGCTTTTGTTAGTGTAGTCATAGCCTTTGCGTGTCTAAGGGTATGTGTGTATACTGATAGTGGCGAAGATCAGTCTACTGAAGACCCCTCAACCTATCGGGCATTCGACTGAATTAATCGCCTCCCTAAAAAGCATAGCGTTGTGTCGACCGGAACGCATTTCCCTGCACATAGCACAGTGGAGGCAGCGCGCTAAAGGGAAGTTCACTTGTGTTACTCCCGTTGACTGTTGCTGAATTTCCAGCCAATGTAGACAAGGCCATTGCTCAATGTCTTCCCAGAGCATTAACTGACTGATTAGCATACAAAATTATCCAATCTTCAAAAGTACCGGAGATTTGGGATTTTTTAAAGATTATGGAATCCATGAGGCTTCTTAGAACAACCTTCATCCTTAATGAAAAACGTAGATATTAAAGAAAAACGGCCTATACTCCACTATAAACACCCTTGAAATGTGTGAACTGAAAAACCTTTTTAAAACAAATATTGCTGCAGAGACAAATGTTGTATACATAGACACTTGCAATGGCTTAATTAAATCAGTGTAAACCCCTGGGATGATGACAGGCATGTTTGATTTAAGAGTGGCTTATTTCAGTTTAGTTTAAAGCTGTGCCAAATTGATTTAGATAAAATAAACATGGCTTAAGCCAAAATGATGAATGAATCTTCACACGGGGTTTGCATCAGTTTAACTAAAATGGTTTACATTCACACCCTTAGTTAAACCTGCATGAACCCTCCATGCAGACAAGGCCATAGACCTTCTAATGATGAACCCAAATGTCAAAATTGTCATTATGCTGGTCAGCTTGGTAAGAGCAAGAATTCAATTAAGACTCCTTTTCCAAAGTCCCAGCTGCCTACCATTTGAGCTGAAAGAAGATCACTATTAGCTGCAGACAGCCAATGATATACAGCTGAACAATTCTGATTCCATGCAGTAGAAGACAATGGTCCCACATACACACTAGCCAATTCATTGCAGTTAAGGACACTGAGGTACCCATTACAGAAATATGCTCTGCATCATATGTTGCTCTTCCTCAAGTTAATGTAAGTGCCATATTTTATAACATCTCTAAATCAATAATCCAGACACCAGAAAACTCAGACGTACTTTTAGAAAAAACAAATCCATTTTTTCATAGTCATTTAAAGTCACACATTGAAGTATTACAATATCTGCTGGTTTCCTGAAAAGATTTGGTAACCATTCCCCCACTACTGCACTTACCTTCACCATCAGGCTCTGGTGCTCTTCAGACTGACTGAAGTTTGTGCCCATTTCAAATATACTCATACTTCCTTCCTCACACAAACTCATCCAGTACTGATATTCTTCATGCCCTGGAAGTCTATCCCAGAACGTCTTGAAGACCTCCCAAACTGCCTCCTGGCACACTAGAGAAGGAGAAATACATAGCATAAATACAAGATGTAGCGTCTCTGTGGTGTGGGTAGCTATAATTCTATTTTCTGAGAACTGCACACTTCAATACGTATGAAGACCACCTGCCTGCATGTGAGCGGGCAGGGTTTTGAGAGGGATCCAGGATGGAAGATCTCAGGTATTAAAAGACATCTACTGATGCCACATAAAGAGATTTTATATTTGTTCTTACTTTACTTTGTTCTCAATCTAAAATGAACCACATTGACATGCTGTGTCCTGGAAAAATATAACATGCCCAGTACTGCCAACTTCACGTATTCAGAAATGAAGAGTCAGGCCCCAGAAATGATGACATTGGCTTAAAAATCATCTATTTGCTTTCTGGTTTTTGAAACATTAAGGTTCACATCCGCAAGCTTTCATTGCAACCAAGAGAGCTAGAAACTTAAATTAAAGCTGAGATTTACATGTATTGACATGACTCCAGGAACAAGGACTTTAAGAAAAACATCAATTATCACAAGAATAGGCAAAGCAGCATCTCATATGCTTCAGGATCCTTTTAGTAAACAGATTAAAAGTGAAGCAAATTGTCATTCTCAAAACATGCACAGTTGCATAGTCACACCCATGTTGTATTTTCTTCAACAAAATTCCAAGGAAAACGGTATATTTTCAGAAGAGCTGGAGGACATTTTCCATTGAAAACAAGCTTATCAAAAATAAATATTGTCATAAAATTTCTGCTCCTCCCCCCATTTTGTAAAAATAAATAAATTCAATGCAAATTTTTGTTGACAACGCTAGTTTGGTTAACTTTTTTTTTTTTTTTTTCCGGCCTTTCAGTTTTTGCACTGCCAAATTTTGACTGCTAGTTTAGTGTCATGACAGGATTTTTCCCCAAAATTGAAATTTCAATTGAAAAATTACAACTTTCAAAATGGAAAGCAAACAATTAAAATGTGGTCAATTTGTAAACATGATGAACTGGCACAGAGTACAGGGGAGGGGTGACATTTTGTGTCTAGAGACAGTGCATACTAGACAAAAGAGGAAAGAAAGGATGATCCAGTGGTTTGGGTGCTAATTTTGGGACTTCGGAGATCCAGACTCAATGCCCTGATCTCTACAGACTTCTTGTGTGACTTGGGCAACTCATTTAGTCTCTCTATTCCTCAGTTCCCCATCAGTTCCCCTCAATGGAGGAATGGCATTTCCTTACTTCACCAGAGTGTTGTGAGAATCAATATATTAGAGATCGTGAGGTACCCAGAGACCGCACTAGTGTAAGCCATTTAAGTGCAAATACAACAGAGGCTGAGGTCATTTAAAGTTGTGAAAGATTCCATGTCTCTTTTTTCAAGAATACACATTAACCCCCATGTCCTTTCCAAATTCCAACTGGGATCATTACATTCCACCTTTGTATTCACCCCTTGAAATTTCATTTGACGCAATCAATCTCATTTTCTGTCCCATAAATTAATGTTCTGCTAAACAGTTGCCATATTCCACCCCCAGAAGTAGCTGCATTTCAACTGTAAGTAAAGTGATCTCTTCTACAGTTACCCCAGTTTTAAAAAATGAGCAGGACATATACATTAACTGCTGTATTGTGGTACCAAAGGAAAGGTACAGCCAGCATTTACGTTGACCAGTATTACGGTTTGTTTGTACTGAACGGATTTCTAGAGACTCAATTCTCAATACAATTCCTTTGAACTGTGCGACAGACTTAAAATATATATTGGAAGCTCTCATTGTGTTAAAGGCTTCTGAAAAGCAGGACCGGAAGTGTGAGATGAAAATGTGACGTGGTTAAAAAAATAAAGAGCTAATTGAACATTACGGTATATTTGTATTTCCGAAGGGCTCACCCTGAAAAGAGTTGCGACCGCAAGGTTAAATTCTCTTCCTATACTAATCCCTCTCTGCTAGCCAGTCAGAGCAGTTGGTCACATAATGCTCATGCGAGAACCTCTCTTTGACCTAGGATAAATGGAGGAGATAGATTTATGGGATTTTCCTCGACTGGCTATACACTGTAGTTTGGCAGAGAAATGCTTTGCTTTCAGGGAACGTCTGACATACTCAGCCAGACTTCATAGGGATCTGACCTTGACTCTTCCTTAAGAAAGTCATTTTCTTCAAGCAGCTTAAAGATTCTGTGCTGCCAAGATCCAAAACTTGATTACAATTACCTTTGGGTGTCAGATGCTCAATTGCACTGATTTAACTAACCATTTAAAAAGTCTGGTGTCTTTCAGAGATTTTTATTCTGAAATTTTTACGTGAACATAATCTCTCTCCACACATGCAAGGAATGGGCATTTCTGGATGCAAAAGGCTTATAAATTATAACCTTTCGAAACTGTTTCACAGTTTAATAGTGTTCTTAGACATCTGATAGCTCATGGAGTCCCAGATAGCACCGGGAGGTAAGAGCTTCTTTTTTAAAATTGTTGTCTGGTAAGGCACTTTCTTCTCTGCTGTGGATCTTTCCACTTAACCAGATATTTGTGACTTCCAGGTTGGATTGTTAAAATATACTCTACAGAGGGGTAGCTTTGAAAATCTCTCAAAAACTACAGCTGGTGCAAAATATCAAATACTATATATCAGGGGTCAGCAATTCGTGGCACGCAGCGCCGCTCAGGCTCCCCTGCTGGCCCCACCCCCAGCGTGGCCTAGGGCCACAAGAGCCGCGCCCTGCGGCTCCAGGACCCTGCTCACTGCACTTCCCCACTGGGGAGCACGGCCAGCAGGAAAAAAAGAAGCTGTAGCATGGGGCTCTTGGCTACTACTGTCCCTGCCGGGCACAGTGCTGCTGGAAGGGAGCAGGGCGGGGCGGCCCCGCCCCGGCCGGGAACCAGAGGCTGCCCGCTGGCAGGAGCTGACCCCGCCCCAGCCGGGAACCAAAGGCCGCCTGCTGGCGGGAGCCGACCCCGCCCTGGCCCCGGCTAGCCAGGAACCAGAGGCCTGGTCCCGCCCCCGGCACCTGCTTAGGATGCGGTGGGCGGGGCTTACACGGGGGCCAGAAAAGGTTGCCAACCCCTGCTCTATATACTTTGCAAGTTCCAAAGGGGTAGCCGTGTTAGTCTAGTTCAGCAAAACAAACAAGGAGTCCTGTGACACTTTTAAAGACTAACACATTTATTTTTCGCATGAGCTTTCAAGGGACAACATCCCACTTCGGCAGAGGCTTTGAAGACGCTTTGAAAGCGTCTGACAAAGTGGGGTTTTCTCCCATGAAAGCTCATGAGATAAATAAATTTGTTAGTCTTTAAAAATGCCACAGGACTCCTTGTTTATAGACTTTGCGGTGTTAAATGAATGAAGTCTATACCAGTTTTCAGGTACTTGCACTGACACCTTACCAGCTTCCAGGTAGATTACTCTGAGTCCTATAAAGATTGGGTCGTGACTACTGAGGACTGCCTCCTCTCGTGATGCCTATGCAAAAAATCAGTCAATTTCTGCTAAAAAAAATAGATAAGTTTTTAAAACTTTAGATAATTTTATCTATTCATGAATTAAGATGATAATGTATGTATATATTCTAAAAATGCATATATTTGATTGTATGCGTCTCTTGCCTGCTTAGATAGCAAGCTCTTTTGGAGTGACCATATCACAGTGCATTTGCACTTACCTATTGGGGCCTAAATCTTGACTGGGACCACTGGGCATTATCACAGTTTCAAACTACCACCACCATCTGCAATCTTTCCTCCCATGCTTTCCCAGAGGTGTGGGTTTAGGAAAGACCTGAGATTAGCCTCAATTCCAGAACTCCACTTTAATACCACAGGAATCAGTAGCTCTCATTGATTTCACTGGGAGTTATTCCTATCCTGTGGGGGAAATATAGGGCTGCCCCAAGCGTTTAGTCCAGTGCAGTATCTATCCTACTCTGATTCCAAATGTCTGGGATGAGTTATCAAACAGGCTGCAATTGTGCATGAGACAGCTGCAAGCTACAATGCAAGGACTCATCTCTTGCAAATCTTTGCGGAAGCTCTGTCTGACCCCACCAAGTTTTCAAACTGCAACAGACCAAGGCCTGGTTGCCCAGGTCAAGCAATAACTAGCACTAATCAGCCCCAGCAGTTTTCTTTAACACTCTTAAATATGTTTAATCCCATTTTTAAAATTAATTTGATCGACAGCATTTGCCCTGAGCACAGGCTGCTGCTGCCTGCACACTGGCTCTCAATCAGCACTTGTTAGACTAGGGATTTGTTGCATGTCCTTTCAATTAGAATTAGCACCCTCCAAGTCCCAATCTCACAGGTGCTGTCTGCGCCATCTGGAGATTCTGAGGTCATTAGCCAAATATTAACTGGAAAACTATGGTCACATTTTTTGGCAGAGGAGGGAAAGGGAAGGCAAGTCAGATTTTGCCCTCATTTACAATAGTCATATCCAACGAACGCAAAGATACATGAAGGTGACTTTGAGGAATGGGGTGTGGAGCGGGGTTCAGCCTGTTGTTGAAAAACACTATTGTGTACCTTGATTTGTTATGCATTAACTAATACTAAGCTAATAAAACAGAGAAGAGCCTCACTTTCCTGACACTGTTTAGAAGCTGGAGATCTGCTGACAAGAAACGATATCTGGCTTCTGGGTAGTCTGATGAGAATTAACTTTGTGAAGGAATAAAAGTCTTGGACAAACTTGTACTGTGATTTCCCTTTGTGTTCGTTCCAACACCACTAGCAATCACCAGAAGACTGTGCTCTGAAGGACCTCATGATGCATGTTCTGACTGCCAACCAAAACAGACGTGTCATTCTGCCACCCTCATTCCCACTGAGTACCTTTTTCTGCAAAGTACCCCATTTATTTCAATAGGCCAACTTGCAAAGTAAGGGGCTACTTAGTATAATTAAGGGTGGCAGACTCTGGCCTGTGGTTCTCCTCCTAAGACCTGTCCCTGGGCACATTCACCTGCATGGAATTCAGACGAAAACCCACAGTATTGCTAAGGAAATGAGTGCTTTGTTCTAGTTTTAAAATTCCCTGTGGGCTCCCCTTCAGCCTCCATAAACACACCTTCTAAGAATAATTTTTAATGAATTTAGAGTTGGTAAAAATGTCATATTGTCAGCCAGACCCAGAAGCCATCCTTTCAGGTACAGAGCAGAAACAGAACAGGCAGTTCTAATATGCCCTGTCCTGGCGGGAACACACACTCTCTCCCCATGCTTACAGGCCTGGACTGCAATGGGAGTCGCCTGAGGCATTCTGGCTGATTCCTTGGGATTCTCCTGGGGAGAAAACACCACACCACCAATACTTTCCATCCTTTAAATGCTCACAGGCCATACTGCAGAGTGGCTCTTCCCTCACTTCCTCTGGGTAGGCAAATTCTCTAACTCAGCTGTGACTGGCCCCTGCAAAAGGATGTGAAGTGTAGAGGCTCCTTGCTCCTCCATCTGCTTTTGCTCTGTCTAACCCTGGGTCTCCACTTTGAGGTCCTTGAAAGCTATCCAGACAAAAGCCATGCATACCAATGCCCTTCGATAAATAGCACTGTAATTCCAGATTGTTCATCTTTCAGCCGTACCCTGGCCTGAAAGAGACACACATTAGTCAACGATGACATCATGCACTGTTTGCTCAGTTCCCATGACTTCATCATGCATCCTTATGACCCCACTGTACCGTCACCTTCCTATCAAAATGTTTAACTCACTTACAAAAGGTTTTGTCTCATTTATCACTCTTTACCAAGGGCCACATTCTGCCTTCATATATGCAAGCCCAGCTCCAGATGGCTTCAGAGGGAGTCGCCCATGAAAATCTAGGGAAGAACTTGGTATAAAGCCAACAGGGACAGGGATCAAGCAATTGAATTAATTCAGGCCTTCGATAGGGAACCACTTAAAAATCACTGATTAAACTGTAAACTGAACTGAGGAATACAAGGAAAGAAGACAACTGCAATTCTCTAAGTTTAAAGATTTAAAGGCAAAAATGAGTTTACTAAATCAGAGAACCATAATGAAGGGAAACTTTCCTCATTAAGGGTTTACTTGACAAAGAAGAAGACGCCCCTTCGTATTCACTAGGAGCCAAGTAAAGACAAGATCGGAGACAGGATGAACCCAAAAGGTAACAAAGATACATATTAGCAGAGCATTCTGTTTTAATTTCTTTCATAGAAATTCAGTGACTTGCCCAAGATCCCATAGGAAATCTGTGGCAGATCTAGGAACTGAACATCCATGAGCCAAGGCCCAGTCCTGTGTCTGAACCTCAAGATTCCTTCCTTCCATTACATTCTCAATTCCTACAGACAGGAATGGGAGCCTTCTGCATGGATCCAAGAAAACCACTACCCACACAACTTCTTGGGACTATATTATGTCACCATTTGTACCAAAGTTCTTTGCTGAAATCAAAGCCATTTTAGAGATCCGATTGCAAGACACAGCTCAGAAGGCTGAACTTCTCATTGCTGCCAAGCCACCTTTTAAAATATGAATTAAAAGAAAGAAATCGGCGCACACATCAAGGCCATGGATGAAAAACTTAGTTGGGAATGAAGTTCTGCAGGCAACTGGCAAATACCTGAAAAACTGACAGCATTACAACAGAAACGCTGGCACAGCTTCAGATACAATGCCCTGCCAGAAGCCACTCGAGTATGGGTGCTAGCCCTCAATACAAATGGGAAGCGCTCATGCATCTGGGCTAGATCCTGCAGTCCTCTTTCAGTTCTTGCCCTGGGAAAACATTCCCTGGACTTCCATTGGGCTGGTCACAATAGCAAGTTCCACACCTGGTGGTGTTTGCAGGATCGATCCTTAGAGGAGATGGGTTTTCTGATCCATCCCTCTTAAATCTCTGGCAGACGAGACTGATTAAAACCCATCACTAATTGAATTAAGATCGGTCTTTCAAGGCAGTTTAAAAGAGACTAGAAGTTGTGGGCTGATGGGGGGGTGAAAAGGGAAGTTTCTATTGGAAATTGCTTCCATCCACACGTAACGATGATAACTAAGAACTCTTAAGATAGAGAAAGAAAATATTAAAATAACTCTTTGTGCTTCTATAGCGCCCTTCATCCAAAGAACTCAAAGCACCTTACAAAACCTTAACAACTAAAGCCTTACAATGCTCCTGCTGAGGAAGTATTACTTTCTCTATTTTACAGATGGGGAAACTGAGGCACTGAGTGGCTCTGATTCTAGTGATTGTCTGGGTGTTTTTCGCCTTCCTCTGTAGCATGGGGCATGGCTCACTTGCTGGTGGAGTCTCTTTACTTTAACAGTCTTTAAACCATGATTTGAAGAATAATAATTCAGTCTTTGCTTAGGGGTCTATTACAGGAGTGGGTGGGTGAGGTCTATTAAAGGAGTGGGTGAGTGAGGTTCTGAGGCCTGCATTGTGCAGGAGGTCAGAACACTAGATGATCATACTGGTTCCTTCTGATCTTAAAGTCTAGGAGTCTAAATCACATAGCAAATCAGTGTCCAAGCCAGGAATGGAAATTAGGTAGCTTGCCCCACTCGCTCTCTCTCAAAATGGAGGTCTGACTTTTACGTAGCATCTTTCATGCAGAAGGAGTGCTTCAAAAACCATCTAATGCACCACAGAACCACAGCTATCTCCCAGCTAGAAGGGGAACAACCAGTGCACAGCACTGATGGTAAAAGAAGGAATTTTTGTTGAGGACACTGGTCCAAACTCAGACTCTTAGGAATTAAAGAGCAGGGGCTCTGAATGCCCACACAGAGCCAAGAAGGCTTGGTTTTAAAGGTTGCATCAGGGAGCCTTACATGCAGTAAAACGATATGAAACTCCATTGATCTGTTGGGAAAGGAGGACGCTGGAATTGCCAGGATTCTGACCTGAGGTGAAGGCGTCCAGGTGTTTCAAACCTGGTGCTTACACCAGTGCGCATAGGTGAATACTACTAAGCATTTTTACAGTACATTTCTCCTGAAGGACTCAAAGCACTTTACAAAGATGGTTTAGTGTTTCTGTCTCCATTTAACAAGAGGAAAACCAAGGGATCGGGGGGACGCAGTATCTCCGTGGTAGAGCCAGGAACCCTGACTTTCAGTCATTGCCCTATCCATTGAAACACTGCACCTCAGTTCACCAGGCTGCGTTGCTACCAAACCATACACACACAAAAGAAATGTACAACAAAGATCAAGCTACTTCCTAATCCTCGACTCCTCGGTTTCTCTAATGGAAAAGAATATTTTTCCTCAGATTTTACATGTGATTTGCCTGCCAGCCATCCCACCACCCCTCGCCCACAAAAACAACACAACTCCGCCCCTCTCCCCCAGACGAAATCTTTTGGAGGGGAAAAAAAGAGTTTGTTTAACTTAAAAATATCCTTCACTACAATACTTCCATGTGACCCTCTTCTTGAAATCTGATGTTGAAACTTTGCTCATTACATGCCCCTCCCCCATCCGTACGGGATGCACTAATCCCCAAGGAACCGTCTCTGACTCTGGTTTTAGCATTTATCTTTCTGAAGAGAAAGAGTCACTTAGCCTATTACATCTCACTTGATATGCAGGGATTTGCGAGGTTAATGAGAGGAACATATGACAGTCTTGGACACCTAGTAGGGGGTGGGGTAGTTGGCTGGTCATTTGTGTAAGTGGGCAGTGCTGGAGTTTAATCCCCACTTAATCCCATTAATGCTTCTTAAGAGTTGACTCATGTACCATGGCTAGTAGTATTGAATCAGGCAGACGAGTCTCTTCTGAAGCAGCACGATGCTCTCTTGTTGCTTCTGCCAAACTCATTTTGTAACGATGAGACCCCAGGCTCACAGTAACAAAAAGAATGACCAACCCTTCTAAGGTACTTTTAATGTAAACGTTTCATTAACACTTGCCAAAGAGATTGCAATATCTAGGCATACACACATGGATCCCTTGCTCTACTGTTGAAATGCACCTAGGGTGGAATACGGCAACTTTTAAACAGTGCTGCTGCTCCTGTGAACCCTAGGTCTTTAAACAGCAAAACCCACTTCCATATGGAATTGTGGTACATATTAGAGGAATGCGTAAGGCAGTATGGAGCTGACATAGGAAAGGCAGCCACCACCCCAGTATTTAACTCAGACATCCCCAAGAGAGAGAGAGAGAGAATTTGATATTGGTGAATGGTACCAGGCTGATAGTGCTGGAGAACAGCCTTGTATTTACCACTGTATAGGTACAGCACAGGGCGTAGCGCTATGAGATTCCCTATGCTGCTTCCACTCTGATTCCATTTACACCGCTGCTGGAGTAAGAGGCCCATTCAGTTTCCAGGCTGATCCACCTTTCGGCCTCTTTACCGAGGCTGGCCAACAAGGGTGCCAATTTGTGCTGGTTGCGGCGAGTTTTGTGAGAGAGTGGAGACCATTTAACAGCGAACAGAAAGTAACAATTTGCAGTTAGTACTGGGCCGTATCTCATTACCAATCCCCTGAATGATAAGCAATGACATCCTTTTCAATATGTTTTACAGTGCATTCTTGATTTGAACATCTACATTATTAGGCTTCCATGAAGTCAGTCATGTAAACGTCCATCCCAGCGGACAGTGTGATCACCTGTTCATTTAAACAAGGATGCAATTGCAAACGACCACCAGATCACACAAACTTTCCAGCAGCCAGAGGGGGATCAGGGGCTGCTGGGCCCCCCTCACTGGTGGGCCCTCTCCCTGGCTGGGGCTGGCCCTCCTGGGGTGCCAGCCTAGATCCCTGGCCTGTGTGGCGGGCCAGTGCTGGGGTGGGGGGGAGCTTGGGGCAAGAAGCCAGCTGCAGCCTGGCTGGTTGGCCCCTGAGGATGGCGCAGTGGAGCAGGACGAGAGTGCAGAGCCTGGCCTCTGGGCTGGCCCACCCCGCTCCTGGAGGCGGAAGTAGGGTGGGAGGGAGCGTGAAGCCAGTCTCTGAGCCAGCCCTGCTCCCCCAAGTCCTCCCCCAGTGCCGGCAGGGTGGAGGGCTCCCACATTGTGGTGGGCCCCGTGTGGTAATCCGTCCCTGCCAGCAGCAGCACCAGAGAAGTTAATCTCAAAAGAGCATGTGTCAATAACCTCATCCACACACTCAAATGGAGCTTGACCCTGTGATATGCAGAGTGCCTTTAACACCCAGGTCGACACCTATATTCCATTTTGATTTCACAAACACCCCTATATCCAATATCTAGAAGCTCAGCACTTGGCAGGATCAAGCCCATATTGTATATCCACGTCAACTCCAGGGTATTCACAGGTATCTACTAGACCACGAACCTAATTCTTTTGTTACATGTTCAGATATTACAGTGATAAACATGGTATAAATGTCTAGACAAAGAGCATTTACAGATGGAAGTCAGTCTTCTTTTTATTTTTTTTTTTAAGTCTTTTCACAACTCTAACTACCAATAAAACCGAAGGGTACGAAGCACTAAGGAGAGCAGGAGCAGTTAGAACCTTAGACTGCTTAGATGGTGCTGCTAATGAAAGGAAAAAAGTGCTAACCCTATTGCTGGTAATAGGTTATTTTGTGATTTAAGTACACAATTAGAACGGACTATGGCACTAGGCTGAAATGCAGAAAACCTGGCACGTACTTCTGGCTCTGACACTGAACTGCTAGCACAAGTCACTTCTTCCCTGAACCTATCTTGCCCCTCCCACTCTGTGTATCCTGCCTATCTAGACTGTCTGCTCCTTGGATCAGGAACTGGCTCTTATTACAGAGAGATACAGCACACTACGAAGGTGACCATAATCTCAGAAGGCCCTGTCGCTGCTACTAGACTGCTAATAATAATAGAATAATAATAATTATTATTATAATAATAGAATTAAGTTCCAGGGGGGAGCCATGTTAATCTAGTTCAGGAAAACAAACAAGGAGTCCTGTGGCACTTTTAAAGATGAATAAATGTATTTATCGCATGAGCTTTCATGGGCAGAATCCTACTTCATCAGATGCATGATCATGTGCCTGATGAAGTGGTATTCTGCCCACAAAAGCTCATGCAATAAATAAATGTGTTAGTCTTTAAAAGTGCCACAGGACTCCTTGTTAATAGATTTGAAAAGGCAGATGCAATTACATTTAAAGAATACTTATTTTCTATATGCCCTTTTCAGTTTCTCTGCACATTTTTCATTGTATAATTTTTGTACCTCTTGTGTTGTTCTCCATGTGAATTACAGAACACCTAACACCAGGTGCCATACCACGCATTTGATTTGTAAGTAGAATTTTCCCCCAAAAATAATGTGGTAGATCTGATTAAAAGTCTCCATGGAGTGATACAGCCCCGATAGAAGAGCACTCAACTTGCAATCTATAACAAAAATGCCCAAGATGCGGCCTCTACTTTAAGAAGAGGTAACCTCAGAGTCCCTCACAAACTTACAAAAGTCAATAAAGATGGAAGCCATAAGACTGAATTAGGGAAACAAAGAACCCTGGTTGGAAGATGCTTTTATGAATTTAAAAGAAACAGATAACATATTCTCACCTGTTTTTAAAGTAGATATGGACAGAATGGATATGACCTGGAAAGCAGTCACATCAGCACTTAACTCCTTGACTAAGGCTTTTAAAAAAAAAAAAAAAATCCTGCTAAAGTGACAACTGACTTCTTCCTCCATTGTAGCAGTATTCTTTTTTTTATGGTGGTCAGTGTGCAACTAAAATGACCTTTACTGGAATAACCCTTTAGCCAAAAAGTGCAACAGGAATGAATATCGGTCTGACTACAGTCACTCCCAATACTCCACACTATTCAGGGGACGGATATGTTGAGAAAGAAGGTGCTTCACAGAACTGAAAATGACAATGGTGAAAACAGTATGATTACCAGTAATATGTTTTTGGAAGGATGTAAATTGAAAGTTTATTAAATTTGGCACACTGCTAACATGATCTTTAAAATTTCTCTGTCATACTGAGACAGTTTAGTAGTCAAATAAGGTTCTGGCTCTATAGAGCATAAGTGATTTCATGGTGTTCTCTGAATTTGCTCTTTCAATGGACCTTCCCATGGAAATTCAATAACTCTAGTGGGCCCGCTTTTGCTTCTAGCAAAATCAACTGGAGCTTTCCCATTGACTTGAAGGAAGCAGAAGCAAGCTTCTTGAGCACAGTGGGTCTAATCTAAAGCCATTTAAAGTCAGAGGAGACACTCTCATTTGACGGTCATGGGATTTGGATCAGATCCCAGGTCTCATTAAAAATAATGGTTCTCACTTTAGTTGACTTGTGAGGCTTGAGTTGGGCTCAGGTCCACTCAGCTATAAAAGAAAACGAAGTATTCAGTGGCTATGATCTCAGAAGGGGTCCCTGTGAACTAGTAAGTTTCCCAGCTGCATACATAGCAATTGGAGAGTGTGCTGTGCAGAATCACAGAAAATTGATTTATCAGATGGCAGCAATAAAGAAGAGGGGTAGGTAATGTGAAAAGAGAGCTTCCCAGAAAGTCTTCCATATACCTCTTGCCAGACCCTTCTTAAAGGCGACAATTATCGTTTTAGAGCTACATTTAAACAACAGAAACCTGACATGCTCCAATTGGATTTGTTTATATTGGCAACCATGAATCTGACTGGATAGAGTATTTAATTTATGCTGCAGAAGTCATCCCACCCTTGTTCCACTATTCACGTCTGTCTCTCATGCTGGAAGTTTGGCACACATTTATGCTTCAGTAATTTTATTGAGAGAGAGGTGTTTATGTTACAGACTAGAACTGTCCCTGTAAACATAGCAGAAAAGATGACTGTGTGAAAGGGATTCTGATTCCAATAGGGCTGCACTACAGGAAGTCCTTTATCTGGCTGCTCCTTCCAGAGTTGAGAGAAGGTCGGGATGTGAGACTGCTGAGCATAGAAAGAAGAATGGTCGTTATTAGAGAAATTCCAAAGGGGTAGCCATGTTAGTCTATTGTAGAAAGACAACAGAGTCCTGTGGCACTTTTAAAGACTAACAGATTTATTTATCGCATGAGCTTTCGTGGGAGACGAAGTGGGATTTTCTCCCACGAAAGCTCATGCGATAAATAAATCTGTTAGTCTTTAAAAGTGCCACAGGACTCTGTTGCCGTTATTAGAGAGTTAGCCTGGGAGTCAGGAGACCCACGTTCCAAAGCCTCTTCTGCCCCAGGCTGTGTGTGACTTAGGACGGAATTTCCAGAAACGTCTACGGGCTTGTCTACAATGAAGTGCTACCGTGGGGCCACTGCAGCCTTTTAAATCAAGACACTACTTGTATTGACAGGAGTGGTTCTCCCATTTCCCCGAGAGGCAGTAGCCAGGTTGACGGAGGAATTCTCTCAGTAACCTAATACTGTCTACTCTGTCAGTTTAACTGTATCGCTCACGGTTATGGATTTTTCACATCCTGAGGAACATCGTTATAGTAGCCTAGAGCATATACCAGGCCCTATAATTTAAGAGCCTAAAGGAACATAATTTGCTCTACATGGGACAGTTATATCAGCTACACTGTTATAACCTCCCACATGGACCCTTATCCAGGAAAAAAAATGGTGGAGAAGGGGGTTTCCCAGTTAAAACCCTCTTTCAAACCAATATAAATTAAATTGAAAAAAGTCCCTCCTATTCTGGTATAAGGACATCCATGCTGGAAGTCACACTGGTATAGCTATACTGGTTATTACGGAGGAGCTTTGAGGACAGGGACTGAGATTTTTTCTAAAACGAGCGTGGCTAGCAGGGCTATCAGCAAATACATAATTATTATATGTTATCAGGGAACAAAAACAAAAGGTCTTTGGTGGATGCACTTAACCAAGGTCCTCTTTCTATGATAGGTATTAATGTTTATATCAAATAGCACATTTTAATGAATTTTCAAATCATTTTTGCATTTAGGCATGCAGTGGTTGCATCTTTACTTAAAAAGCAACCCTCTAGAGTAGTGCATTCACTTCCCTGCCCTCACTTACCTCTGAGTTTGAAGTATTTCAGATGGTTGGCGACAGCCTGCTCAACAGTCTCATCTGGACAAATTTTAACGCCACTAGGAAACAACAGGGACCTCTTCCTTCGAAGCAACAAATGCATTCTGAGTTGTTCATTTTCTGTGAATTCAGTACGTCGTCTTGCTTCGGGAGACAGGGATGGGTTTGCTAATCGCCAGCCTTGGGGTTGAGTTGTTGGTGTAGCATCCTTGGCCTCAATTTCCTCTGCAGCTGAGTACGTTTTTGCTGTAAAATTAAACCATACGCAAGTCTCAGCTGACATAGTTTTTAATATATCCCAACACCACTGCCCTGAATCTCTGGGCACTACAATCATCCTTGACATCCTGTAGTCCTTAACTTGGGCAAACCTCCCATTAACTTCAGTGGATGTTTTAAGGACCACACAAATTTGGCCAAAAAGGGATTTGGTTTTTCATTCATGTCATTTTAAAAGGGTCCAATTTTCTTCTCAGATGCACTGTTGCAAGTGGGCAGGGTAGCAGAGAAGAAACTGCATTTATCATAGGAAATGTATTTGTATCTAAGCACTTTCCCTATCTCGCCTGATTTTACTAGGCTATCAAGGAAATGTATGCCTTCTAGCTTTATTTTCATGTGTCTGGTTCATCATGCAATTAGTTTCAATCAAGATGGGTCCAGCGTTTCACCTCCAGGGTGAATGCTCTCAACAGAAAAACTGCGTAAGGATTTGTATTTAAATGTAAACTTAGCCCTGGCATTGTAGCAAAAGTGCAATATTGACCAGTATGGAGACTCAGGTACTCTATTTACTCAAAATGCAGCACAAGCCATAGTAGCATACGCCTCCTCACACAGTGCTGCTCCAACGTACCCTCAACTTCTGACCTGGAGAGACCACTTCTAGACACATGGCGGGGGGAGTTCTGTCTTTAGAGCTTGTTCAGGCCTCTCTCATGTTGCTGCCAATTAAGGTCTTAAATTTTGTTCCAAAGGGCATGTGTCCTCAAAAAAAGCTACATTAGAACTAGAATCTTTGTGCACAGTGGGTCCTGCGAACACCATGAGTGGGTGCACTGAAGTCAATGGAACTACCAGCTGAGACAATGGACACATGATTAAGACCTTGCTGGATCAGGGCTTAAATGAGGAAAGAAAACAATTAAGCTAAGGGGTGTATTACATACTCCCTTTCTACACAATTTTTATCTGATCTTATCTTATCTCGGAACTGAATTGTGAAGTCTGTCAATGATCAGCCATTATATCTGCTGCTCCCGTATAGTTCATCACCCCATGGCACAGAAAAGAAAGGCTAATCTTAACAGCTTTAACTTGTTTTCCTTTTATCTTTAATTAGACTCTCCCCCACAAAAAGCCCACAACTTCCTGAAGGGATGGAAGAGATCTGTCTAGTGGTAACAATAGTTCTCAGCATAGTTCTCTATCATGCACGCATGTGTCCCAAATCTATCTATCTATCTATTCCACAATTTCAGGAGAAGACAAAGGGAGGTGGAGGAAGAACACCAAGGGAATCAGAAACATTCACTACATGAATAGAAATTTTATCTATCTATCTATTATATATATAGTACCTTTCATGCCAGAGTGCTTTTGAAACTAAGGCCCTGATGCTGCACTGTTAAAAGTTAGTGGGGAAATTTGCCTTTGATTTCAATTAACATAGGAGTAACCCATATACCACCAAAATTCAGCCTCCACTGCAGTGAAAAGCCACAGCCAGATGGTGTATAGCAGAAGGAAAAAGAAAATTTGGCCAAGGTCACTGCGGTAAATATCTATTCTTTCTACTACCATAATATCTGAAAACATCCATGCCAAGCAGCAGAATCTCTGATATTAAGACTTTCCACTGTACGTTATTAAAAAAAAGCAGCAAATGAAAAATGCTTTCATTGTTTTTTCATGCCTGACAAAACCTGGGAAGGGCAACATATAAAAATTTAATAGCCTGTAGCTACATCAGCTTGGTTACCACAATGTAAATCTATAGTAACCCTACATGAGCCAATGAAATTACTCCAGATTTACACTAGTATTATGGAACCGAACATGATCATGTAGTTCTCTATATTATCATACTTCCATGCATCCTGGTTAAAAGGAAGAGTTATTTTCATGTTCACATAGTGCTATGATTAAACCATTGAAAACAAGAAAGTGAGAATGAAGATAAGAATTTTGTTACCTGTAAACATTTGAAGATCCCCTTCAATCAACACAAAAATCAGGACGCCTAGATGGATTTTCCAAGGAAAATTCAACATTTTTTTTTAAAGTCAAAATAAACCAAAGGCAAGGGGAGGGATCCCTTTTTAGCACACAGTAAGTTGCCTTGAATGTGTTACAAGAGCATTCTGTTCTTAAAAATTTACTGGCATCAGATCCAATTGTCTTTGATAAAAGAATTATTATTATTAAACCACAACAAAAAAGTCAGCCAAAATGTCCAAAAGATTATTTTCTTTTCAAGGCAAGTACAGTGTTTCACTGCATCTCAGAAATAACAAAAGGTGTTGAAAGAAAGCTCCTTGGAGTTAGCAGATGGACTGAGGAGACAATTTTTTAGTTTTAATCTAGGCAGCTAAGCTCTTTACCAGAGCTTGTCATGGTGTTAACCGGCAATCCAAACAAGGACAGTACCTTTCACACTCAATCAAGCACATTTTTCATTGGCTCTTCAATTTTAAACACATACTGGCCAAGCAACATCAATTCATATTAACATCAGTTCAGTAGAAGGTCTTCCTCCTGAACATCTTTGCTCCTCTTCCTCATGTATAGTTATAATTATTTCGGAAGATTTAAAAGAATGTGCTGATTGACGGAGATTCTCACCCCTCACATAGGTAGCAATGAAGCAGTGTCTCTATGCACTTGTTTCTTCAGGTGACAGAGCTAGCAAAGTACTGCTACATCAGATTATAGCAATTCAGGGACCTTGTTCTGTAATACCACTGTCTTTAGAATAGCAGAATGTCTGCTTGCTCCTAGAAAAGTACATCATACTCATTTCTCTCATCTCTTTTTAGTCATTAACCAAACCATGAATATTATAAACAAGGCACCTGTACAGACATGAAATCTAAACAGCTGTTTGGTTAACAAGTGAGTAACTTTACGCATAGTAAGGAAATAAAGTAGAGCAAACGGGGATGCTGCTGTAGCATGCTGCAAATGAGAGAAACCCAGCAACAGAAGCTGGTTAAGACTCTTGCTTTCTGGGACAAATCTGTCATGGAAAAGTGGAAAGGTTCACTGAGAGGACTTACTAAATAAGCAAGATATTACCACCAATCCAAGTATCCTGACAACAATATCAAATGCTCTCAAAGTGTAGTCTGTGGAGCACTTCCTCCTGGGCCGAGGAGAGCTGGCTGGTCCCTGGTCCCATAGTACTGATTCTCCATGTTTACAGCTGTTACATTGCATTAAAACAGCTAAAAAGACATTACATCGGTTCTTCGTGTAATTTTTTTCCTATTAGGAAATTGCTATGATTTTCACAAGGATGTTATGCAATCCTGAATACCAGATCATCCACAAATTGGAAGGGAGCTGCTCATAAAACAATCTCATTGTTATGATATAATCCACCATATGAATAAAATAGAGAAACCCTGCCCTAAAAACATCATATAAAGGCAGAAAGGGACCAAGAACAGCATATGAGGAGGGGAACGGATCCCAGAAGGCAATAATTTAAGGGTTTGGCCATCAAAAAAAAAAGTGATAAAAATGATTAGTGGGTAGAAGTGTAAATTTATGGAAGAAAAACACCCGCACCTTAAAACACGTACTGGTTGATTGAGGGGTAACAGAATGCCGGTTGTCCATCTCTGAATATTTATGTGACCCAAGCAAGGGCAGTTATTGCTCAGGGCAGAAGAAGAGAGTATAATTAGGATTAAATGAAGCAAAGGAAATTTTAGGTTAAATATAGGAAACATTTCATAATAGTAAAATTTTTTAGGCTGTGGAACAGTCTTCCAAAGACATGGAGGCCCTAGGCTAAAATTAGACAGAACAAAGAATCTGGTACAGGTCATTGTCAAGAATACAGAAGACTAGATTGACCATTAATTTGACAGAATATGTGAATTTGAAATTCTGAGAGATCTACTTGCACAGTCTCCACTTTAGCTGACCTGAGGACAGCCACCTGTATTTTCCATGAATTAGATCCTCTAACATTTTCTGTACTACTTCTACTAACATTGGTGTAGCTATTAAAACTTGGCTAAGGTTGGGGAGATACAGTACAGGGTTATTATATGGCGCCTAGTAGGGATGCGTGATCAACACACATCAAAAACCAAAATAGTAGATAGGTCCTTCAATCCCTATTTTTATTAGGTGAGACTCCCCCAAACAGCATAAACAGTGTTAGCGCTTGTCACTCACTGAGAAAGACAGAGGGCATGTGGGGCAGTTTTTAAAATCGGCTTGTTTTGGCATACTTTCCTGCACACACAAAAAAGGGGAGGGGGACGGGATGGGGAGGGATGGCTCTGATAACTGCCTATTTCTAACTTCAATTTTTTCTTTTTTTGTTTGCAGTAAAGTAGACTAAGACTAAATAAGTACTTCTAACTACTCTTAATTGCTAAGGAAATATGTATTTGCTATGCAGGTTTTAATGAGAAAAGGATGTTCTGATTCTAGCCATGTTGCAGTAAAAGGGAACTAATGGGGTATTGACCCACGTGGACACACAAAACCTCGGACTTACTACTGGGCTGATGCGAGCCCACACGTGGGTCAACAGACATTGCTTTCAACAGCCCCAGCTCTGGCGCCTGGCACACATGCGCACCCCATGATGGAATCCCCATAGGGACGACCACTCAAAGAAAGTTTGGCTATTGCAGGAAGTTTTTATGGGTCAAAAATATCACATTTGCTTTTCTATGTTATTTGCGCTACATAACAGAGGTCAAAGTGGATATTACAATGCAGCGAAAGAGATTTCCATCACATTTTCCTTCAAAATTGTACTGATCTGAACTTTTTCAAACTATAGATTTCTGAAGATATTTGATGTTCTCTCTGCTGCAATAACATGTGTTTGTTGGCTCACATAAGACCTTATCTACACAAGAAAATGTCGTTTCCATTAGCCACCATGGATGCAATTGCTCTTAGAATAGCCATGCTATACACACTAATGCAGACAAGGGTATAGTCTTACTTCCTCTCAGCCACTGTTAAGAGCATTCCAACAAAACCTAGTCTGAGCAAGTTTTTACGATAGCGATAAAAATGCCTGAATCCTACCTACATCAGAGCTTGCACTGTTGATCGAAAACAGGTACAAAGTTTTCTTGAACAGATACAACCAGAGCAGGTCAAATCCTCAGTGGTGTTAGAGCTACAGGAACTCACCCCTTCTCAGAATTTGGCTAGCACAAAGCTTGGACTACTTTTTGCCACAGCCTGGCTTAGCACTTCCGCTGGCCATTCAAGCTTTTCTGAGAAAGACAACAGCTTTTCAAACATTTCAGTGTGGCTGTGTAGTAGCAATAGTTCATGCCAGCAACTGTTTATTTCAAGGGTCAGATCTCCATCTGTCTTAAGAAAGTGTAGCAATACTGACTTCAATATTGCAATGTTGCCTGTTGAGTAGCTAGCTGTAAATGGTTACAGCAAAATACATTACTCAGAATGTATCAGTCAGTGTTTTAACATTTAAATATATCTTAAAGCATGCAAAGCAATTAATGAGTTTCCAATAAAACCTCTTCCACGATAATAAAACTTGCAGTGTCTTGAGTCAAATGAAAGCAAGCCTCCAATACCTAAAATCTGTCAAGTAACATTCTACATTTTGAAACACACAGCTCTAGCTAAACCAAATCTTTACAAATTTGGTTCTAAAAATTCACACTTACTGAAAAACACCCGTGCCAAGATACATTACAGGCCAAGGTTGAGATGTCCAATAAAATAAACCTTTACTTTCACTAAATTTAAATTTCTGAGATCTATATATATTTGTCTAGATAACTATATCTACCTATATTTATATCCCTCAGAAGCCTGTATAAAGGAGTTTAAATATAGTGAACATATCACTTTGACTTTAGCTCTTTACTTTTCTCTTAATTATCTTTGTGTCAGTGCTAAGAAGCAATTGCATTACTTGTGCTACAATGTTTCTGTAGGGCAACAGAAACCTGTTGAATGCATAATCTTATTGTGCAAATGCTGTTTTAAAGTAACTTCTTTATTGGTATTTGTTGTGCATACAGAAAACAAACAAACTTCAGAATTAAACAGACCATAGAAACAGAGAAGTGTCAACCACAATTTCTGTTAAGTGTAACAGGGAAGATCATTCAGCAGAATACAAACAATGTAAAATAAAAATATGGACAAGTCACCAAGTCACCAATTAATAGTTCTAAAATAAGATATAGGTATCTGTAGAGTCTTCCTGTCCTCCTCCCTCTTCCATGTTTCAAATCAGAAGCTTCTACATCAGGGGTGTCAAAATCATTTGCTATGGTGGGCCAGATGTGAATTAAATGTACTTCATGAGGGCCATACACACCATAGTTGGAAATATTAGGCACAATCATAACAGTCTGGCATACACAGCACTCTGCAATCCTATGAGGTATTGTCTCAAGTAAATCCTCCTACAATGTGTGGCACTATCACAATGTGGTTGTATTTTTACCTTGGAAGGCGATACTGATATTTTGAAGACTCGTTCTTCTTTGTTCCATAGGAGAATTGAGTAATCCCAAAATAGTGTAGTGGAAGAGATGTGCCTTTACCAGAGGGAGAAGGAGCGTACATCTTTCAGTCTGAAGAAATCTAATACAATAGTTGGCTTCTGTCTTTCCTAAGCTATTTGCCAATGTATTTTTGGGACAGTTCTGGAAAGTCGTACGGGTGGCCATAACTGAAGTGAGAGAAGATGGTAAATTGTGAGCAGCTGTTTTTCTGGAGCTGAAAGCAGCTTGTATTTGGAAACGAGTGGGCTGAGAAGCAGTAGTTCTGCCCTCCATGATGCTGGGGGACCACACTGTCTCCTCTCCCACCTTTTGGAGCATTGTCTTGCCCACGCAGTGCATCACAGGGAGCGCAACATAGACCAGACCAATGAGGTTGGGGGGCCATACATTGACACTCCTGCTAACCAGTCTCTTGTGATTGGATTGCTAGGAGTCCAATTACACTTTAAAGAACATCTTAATCATGCTAGTCTCACTGTGCATTATTTGAGTAAGCAGCAGCAATTCAGAAATTAAATAGTCAACTAAATTAATCTAACTCTTCCAAATATAATCTGCCCACAAATTTACCAGTGTAGTAATCTTAAATCTTCCTTCTCTTTGCAGCTGTTGATCTGGAGCACACATTTTACCTTGCTCAGTAATCTAGGTGAAAACATGATGCCAGAATGCCTGCACTTATCCTTTCATGACATTTTCACCATCAGTACGGTTTGGTACTTTTAAGAAAAATCTCTCAATCCCTGCGAAGCCTTTTTATTGGCTCTAGGCAGCAGAGCTTAAATGAGGAAAGAGGAGAATTTTGATTCCTGGTTACCTAATGGAGCATCGCCCCTTTATGCCATTATCAAGACAAGAGTGCTGCCAGTCTGATTTTTTCCTTTTTTTACTTGTGGTGTGTAGCAGATGCTTACAAAAGAGCTAATTTCAGAGCTTGGATGTTCAGTCTCAGGTAAAATAGGTGAATTACAAGACATCTTTTCCAAATCCAGCAACTCACAAGCAAACACACACTTGATTTATGACTCAGGCCTCTGCTGCTTGCTGATGACTAGTTACGTACACATTTTAATCAAGGATGTATTTCCTAGAGTCTCCCATATCTAGCTTCTGGTTTGCTCTTGCAGTGTTTTTCTGGATTTGACTTCTCTGCGACTTGGTGCAAAAGTGTTTTCTGCATAGACCAATCTTCTGAAACCTGATTTCACTGCTGGCCTGGCACTGCCAGACTCTGGCGACCTTCCGTTTAAATAGACCAATATTTTGTGAACTGTGTAGGTTTTTAAATACAGTAAAGCACCCTGGTTCCAAAGTTGTACATATAGTTCTTTGCTATGAACTGTAGCTTTCAAACTGGTGTTAAAATCTGTACCCTCAATCCCCTAGTGCAGCTATACTGTATTTGACACAGGACCTGGAGGAGTAAAGACTCTGTGGGCAAAGGTGATTGTGTTAGTTTGGCTCATGATACAGGTCAGAGCAGTCTCAGGGTAGTTCTAATTTCCCAAAGGGCCATTGCTGAAAAGCAAGGCTCTGCAGAGCACAATGTTTTCTGCCATACCTGTCCCCCTCACTCACAGCAAAGATTGAAAGGGAGGGGACGGGGGCATGTGGCCAGTGGAGCCAAGAGTTTAAGGCTGCATTGTGCCACAGGGATGGCAGAAAAACTCACTGGGGTCAAGAATCTGGATGGAGAAAGAATCTCATGCTTTTCACTCAAGGAGCTGTGGCCTATTCAAATGCCCTCTTAAACACTGAATAGCACCAACCAGAATAGTCTTATTCAAAATTAATTAGAAAAGTTGCAGTCTTCAAAAAACAAAACACAACAAAACCCCCACATAGGTTATTAAGAGATATACATTAGGTAAGTGACAAATTGATAAGATATCTTAGCTTACATTTAACTCACTGGTTGCTCAATAAAAGGACCAATCAAGTCCAACAGCTTTTAAAGATTTTTAATATCAAACACTGGCATTCTCAAAACACATTTCCATCATCAATTTGTAAGGAAGATCTCAGTGTCAAAAATAATTTTAAGAGATTGCCCCTTTTATTTTGAAAAATGTACTAACAAGCCAATGTAAAAGAGCTCCAGTACTATTTTAGGATGAAAACCAATTTGAGTGTAGTAAAAAACCAATTTATAATACAACTTTATCAGGCTCATGAGAAACAATACCCATCAGCTGAAAAAGCATACTGAAAAAGTGTGACCTCATACATATATTTACTTAGTCTTTTATCCATGTATTCAATAAATACAAAAACTCACATCTATAGTAATGCTGGTGCTGTGGTTAAGGTAAAGAAAGCCACACATGCTCCTGGAGATGGAGACTGATGCTCTGAACCCATGCAACTAAGAAATGAAGTTGCTACAGTTTTAGCTTGAAATGTCAATTGCAAAATTAAAATGGAAATGAAGTCAAACCCAGAAATGTGTACAGACTGCCCCATAAAGCTGGCTGAAGGCAGACAGAGGGTAATGGCACTCAGGAAAGAAACTTGGTTAAAAAATATTCTTCATCTTGTAAAACCATTCAGCACCTTCTGATCTGAGAAAGAATGCATTTCTGTGCCCTGTGCACTCCTGCAGTGAAGGCCATATCCTACCATTGATGTAAATTAAGTCAATCGAGTGCCACTGGTTTACACCAGCTGAGGATTTGAGCCTGAGTCTGAGGCATTCATCACATTTCTGGGCTTCCTCCATTTTCATTTTAGTTCTGCAATCCACTTTCAGCTTTGAAAGTTCCAACTTTTTCTGATACTCAGCTGCAATGCAGCTTTAAAATATAGGCAGAGGAAGAGAAATGTTGGTTGGAAATTAAAGTGTTGGGTTAATTAAAATACAATTCTTTCAAACATGCACTAACTCACCAGAAAGGGCAGAAGAAAGCTCCTTCTCAACACAGCCACCTATCAGTGACTATCAGAGAAATACATATATATTAAAAAGTCATTAAACTTTTCTGTGACTAACTTCTCTTTGAAAAACTGGCTAAATATACATTTATACAATCACTTTTTCTAGCTTATCAAATAAAGGCTCAGTTCAAACACAAACATCAGAGTGTCTTTACCCAATAGGATTCAACAGGACTAATTCTCATCAGTAAAGTTACAGACAGACAAGACCTAATTTTTTGCAGGAATGGACCCCAAATATGTATGCAGGCTAAGATACATTACACATGTATATAATGGGCTTTTTCTGAGTGAAGGCATGTGCCGATATTTCACAGTAAAGCCCCTAACACCAGCATACTTGGCCAAACCTCACTTGCTTTATAAACATGCCAAACCACCCTACTAGAGTCAATAGGACAATGCACAAGAATAAGGTGAGTTGAAACGCGAGTGGGATTTTATTTAATATCTTTCCAACCAGCTTGTATCTATATTTTAAAATCAAGGCTATTTTCTAAAATTTGGTTAAGGAAAAAAATATCTAAAAATATAAAAGAAAATCCACTTTTCATTTTGCAAGGCTTTAAGCTTCAGTCAGGACCAAACGTTTTCAACTCCTTCAAAAATAAATTTAATAATGGAAAACACTGAAACAGTCAATTCAACTCTCAACAGGCTGCTCTCTCTTGTTGGGTGCAGGTTACTCCTGTCTCAGTTTATTAAAAAATATACCACAAAAGGCATCTCTAAAGAGATTCAGTATTAAATTGTCAAACTAAAAATATATAGTATTGATACTATACATGAGAATTGCAAAATAGGGAGAGTTACAATAGAGGTCTGAGATCATATTGGTCACAAAGTTAAACAAAGAGGCATCACATATGACACCTACATGTTCACTCAGCTGCCAGAGTTACATGAATGTACAAAATGGTGAGGAACAGATTCCTTAGAATTAAAATATTCTTACATTTTTGCGGCACATACCTGTATGCTGCTTCCAGATTCCAAGTGAAAATTCCGATAGCCAACAAATATTAATGAACTTTAAATTACATATTTACACTTTATCTACATCCTATACCACCCACCCCTGCATCCCTCAACCATACAACTCAAATATAAAGCCTTAAATTAAATTTACAGCAAAAGACCAAATAAAAATACTATGTGGCATTTTTTTCTTTCTTGCAAGGCAGACAGAGTCTAAATGCTCCTAAGCAGCTTTTCAGCAACTTTATTCTGTAATGTTTGGGCCAGGTTTGGCTGAACAGATTCATTAGCTGCTGCTGCCACTTTGCTGTTGCAAATGCAGTTGCAAGATCAGGTCTCGAATTTCTTCCCGCTTGCTCCTCACCACTCGACGAGGGAACCACCGCTCCAAGTGCATTGGCAGCTCAAAGTGAATGATAGGATCCTGGTGGCAAAAAAAGCAATTTTTTTAAAGATATCTTTTGCACTGTCATCTTTTTCACAAAACTTCCGTGGCACACTATTCCTGAGACTGGACATAGTTTACACTCAGTACAATGTAAAATAAAAAAAGGAAGACTGGAGGCCTACAATAAGGCATAAAATACTCGACATGGCTGTTTGCCTCAGGAAACTTGGCAAGACCCCTTTAAAGGGTCAGTTATGGGGCATACATTCTGAGATATCTTGCACCCACCACTCATACAGGCAGAAAAAGGGAGGAAGCCCCATCTGAAAGCAGAGCATCTGAAGAACCCTGGCTCTTTGGGAATGTACCTTAATTCAAAGTGAGGGAGAAGACGTAACATTCTGCAGTTAGCAAGGAGGGTACAGAGAGCAGGAGGGCCGGTTCCGCCGCCCGCCCCCGGGCGGGGGGGGAGAGAGCATGCGAGAGCGAGTTTCACATTGCCCTGAAAATTGTATGTTGCTGGATGAAGTTCGTTAACAGCATAATAGCCTCTCCTGCCTCCCCCGCCGGATTGCATGCCAGTGAAGAAACAAGAAGCGCGAATGTCTCTACAGGGTTCAGCAGGACACCAGAGGGGAGACTGCAGAATGACCCATTACCGTTGGACCTGTGGCACCAGACCAAACGACTGGGACACAATACTTGTTCTGCCATTGGACCACTGCATGATATGATTCTGAGGGTGGAAAATGGGGACGGGGTCGAGAACGTGCTTGCCCTGACTGAACCAAATGCCAAACAACAGATTCAACAAGGCCAGCCTGCGATTAGATGCGACATGGTTGTTTTGGGTTTTTTTAAATGAAACTTCTTTAAATTACTTATTAAAATGATCACATATTTCATCATTCATAGGAAGAAAAATGTGAAATCAAACCATTAAGTTATAATGAAGAGAATAGGGTCAGGCTCAGAGCACAGAAAAGCACCTCATCAAATGGCTAGAAAATGAACTGTGCAGAATACTGAACTTCAGTTCACCCCTTTCACATGGGTCGAGGCCTCACACAAGGCTCGCCATGCATAGGAATGTGGAGAAGGGGCAGAACAGACATGCAAGGGGTCCCTCTGCCCGCACCTCCACATGCCAAAAAAAAAAAAAAAAGCATGCTGTCTATAGACTTCAAATGTGCCACCATGGCTGGGAGCCTTGGGGTAGACGCCACACTGGATCAAGTGACCAGAAAGTTCTGCAGAAGACAGGTAGAAGGACACTACCTGATGCAAAGCAAAGAGGCAAGGTTGTGGAGCAGCACCCAGATTTAGGGTAGATTTTCTCTCCCCACTCTTCAAATGGAACAATACGATATGCCTGACCTTTAGGCTTTCAGAGCGATTTGAGGATTTCACCCAGGAGGAGGATATAAGCTGACATTTCTAATATTTCTATACTGTACCTGGAAGAAGGTTTCCACATACTGTAGTAAATATACCCCACAATCACTGCTGTTATCCTGTTTTGGGACTCTGGGACAGAAATCCACCATTGTTGATTTGCTGAATTCCCTGTGTGTTTTTCGTTTAGCTTCCCACTCTACTTCCAGGTACCTGAAATAAAACAGACAGTAAGTTAAATACCTAAGTAGTGACTCCTGAACTTTGAACTTCTGGGGGTATTGACTGTTCTAGGAGAGTACTGAGTAAACACTACAAATTTTCTAACCAACTTATTTTTCCTCAACCTGGCACTCAACTCATTCGAACGTATACAGATAATTCCATTGTGTTAGAGCCACACGTCCATACCAAAAAAGAACAAAAAGTTACCAACCTTTCTGTAAATGTTTTTTGAGATGTTTTGCTCATGTCCATTCCAATGAAGGTTTACGTGCATCACATGCACGGTTGCCAGAAACTTCTTCCTTCCGGGTTGACTCTAGTGCCCCCTAGAGTGTCACCTTCATAGTGCAGTATACAGGGAACGTCCACCCCACTGCTGCCCCTTCCTTTTTGACAGCAACTCCAACAGATTGGCAGGTGGGTGGGTGTTTGGAATGAAAATGAGCAACATCTTGCAGAACAACAGTTACGGAAAGGTTAATTGTCTTTTCTTCTTCAAATGCTTGCTCATGTCCATTCCAATGTAGGTGATTACTTAGCCATAAGTTAAGAGATGGGAACAGAGTTTCATTGCAATCCTGACTGGAGGACAGCTTAGTTAAAAGCATTTCTTGCTTGCATACAGTGAGAGAAGAACGTACATACCAGGTTGCTGCTCTACAGGTATCCAGAATCAGGATCTACGCCACAAAGGCAGTGATAAATCTTATGACCTTGTAGAGCTGTGGTCTCCAACCTATTGCAAGCAGATGGTGCACCGCTCATAGGTTTTAATGGCAACTGTCATTCAGGAGTTGATCGCGATCAACCAGTTGGGGACCACTGTTGTAGAGTGTGCAGTCAACCATGGAGGTGACACCTTTGCCAGATTGCAGTATGTTCAGAAGCAAGATATGACCCACAAGGAGTTCCTCTGAGTAGATATTGGTTCATCTCTCATCCTACCTGCAAAGAGTTGTGTGGTTTTCTAGAATGGCCTGGTCCTCTCTATGTAGAAGTCCAGTGTGTGTATGATGCAAGACTATCTTTGGGAGCAATGCTGGATGTGGTCAATGAGGTATCTTGTTCTTAAAGATGACTGTGTATGGCAGTTCGGACATGATGACCTCAAATCTCTGAGGCCTTCCTGCCCAAAGAGATGGCCATCAAGACCACCACCTTTCATGAAAGATAAAACAGGGAACATGTTGACACCAGCTCAAAACGGGGGACCCACAAGTTTTGATAACATTAAATTAAGGTTCTAGCCCCACAAAGCCTTCATGCCATTAGGTGGAGAGACATGAGGTTCAGGTTAAGTAAGCGGTCATGCTCCTGAGACATCAGTCCGGGAGTAAAGGCAGACTGATTGACTCCTCCACTGAAAGTTTTACCAAAGTTGTGAACCAGTGTTGGCACAGCCATGTGGATGCTCTGAGAATCATCTGGGCTTTGTCCCTTCTGGCCTTGAGTAATACCCTGTGAATCAGCACTGTAAGGGGAAAGGCACAAAGCAGGTTCTTCTCCCCCCATCTCTGGGTAGAAGGAAAGGATACAAGAGACAGCCTTGGTGGTGACCCAAGCACACGCAAAACTGGGGACATTTCTGATTGAGCTTACTCACAAACAGGTCCACTGAGGACCCACTCCTGGGCATGAGGTGAACGATGCCAAGATGTTGAGCAGTGTCACGATGGTATCTCAATGAAGAGAGGTGCCGTGATGGGGACCAGTGTCAAGGTGATGTCAGGCTGCAGAACAGTTCTGAGATCGCAATCAATGCAGTCCTTGAGATCGATACTGCCATCATGATTGGTCTGGGACCATGATCTTGATCTGTACCATGGCTTGGATGACTCCCAAGGTGAGGGTCAGTGCCTCACCACTGCTGCAGGCTTCCCCACGAGTGGAACCCACACAGTCAGGTCCTGCAACGTCTGAGTCTTCCCAGCCCACAGCCCTGGAGAAGTACAGGTGCTGGGAGGGTTAAACTCCTTGCTGCCTCATATGCCTCTGGTGTTGTTTGAGGTGCAAGGCTCAATTCTCCTTCATGGCTCACCTCTGTAGGGGAGTCCATGTGCACGGGACTCAACAGCTCTGTGCTCCAAGACAGAACCACCACTGTCAGCTGAGAAGTCCTCAACCAATGCTGGTCCGGTGTCAATCTCACCCACTGGGTCTTTTTTGTCAGGAAGCACCCCTGGTCTGACTTCTTCATATTGTTGGGGGGCAGAAGCAATAGTGAGAGGTACCATTCCATCAGTGACAATTTTATCAGTACTGGGAAAGAGTGTCAATGCTGAGCAGCAGTCGGCACCGTGGAGCCTGCCCTGTGCTGGGACTCTCTTACCAAAGCCAAGACGCTCTGGACCGAGGAGGTGAAGGGTGTTGAATCCAGTTGATGTTCAGACGCTGGCTGAAGGAATTTTAATCAGCTATCTTGCTCATTCCTGGTTCTCAGCCCGAAGTTCTTGCAGAGGCCGTATTTAGTAGGGATTGTAGGGAATTTATGTTTTTATATTAATTGAGTAGCTGGCTACTGGATTTAGAAATGAAATTGGACTTGTTATTGCAAAACTTGTTACACTAAGGTATACACTGCTTTGCTGGAAAGCACCACATACAGCTAACAAAGGGAAGTTATGTAAAAACCATTCCCTGTTAAGTGAGCTTAGTTTACTGTGATGGCCCTACCAGAAAGCCATTAGGTTTGCTCTGGTAAACAGGATGATGTAGGCAAGGTATCAGAGAGCAAAAGAGCCTTGTCCATCTCATTGGTCAGAACTGTATTTGGTAATCAAATAACTCAAACAAGGGCAAGCCAATTATATGCTGTGTATTAAGTGTAATCTA
Source organism: Pelusios castaneus (assembly GCA_007922175.1). Classification (NCBI taxonomy): domain Eukaryota; kingdom Metazoa; phylum Chordata; order Testudines; family Pelomedusidae; genus Pelusios; species Pelusios castaneus. Next base: position 9,683,566 of record ML685767.1, read on the forward strand.
ATCATGTAACCTGCATATTAAGGACAGTGAAACCATGTATGGATTTAGGCATGAGATAACCTGTTGTATTATGCATGCACCTGTTGCACTATATATATATTATACTTAGCTTGTTAGAAAGGCATATATATCTTGTGAACCATGTATTCTGGGCTTACTTACACAAGTCTAGGCCGGGGCTCGGCTACTCCCCACTAGGTTGGATGCGTGAGGCAGAACCAGTAGTTTTCATTAAAGGCACCATCTATCCATTCCGCACCTGAATAGGCCTGATCCTGCTTTTCTTCCAACATGGATGTGTCCTTCCCCACAGCACTTCAAGCAGTTTTTGTGTGGGTTAGTCATCAGTGTCTTCTTGGGCAGGTCACACACCATTTAAAGCCCCGGAAGCAAGCCATGTCCTGGGCCTTGCAGGTAGTCCTGCTGGGTAGGAAGTTTAACTATTCTAACTACTAGCACTGACTACTATCTAAATGACTATAACACTCTATTTACCATTAATATCAGGTAAATAACCAGGAGAGAACTCGCACAGCAAGTGTTCCAGCAACTGCCAAACATAACAAGAAGGAACTGAAGGAGAGGCAAGGCAGCAATTCCCTGTATACCGCCCCACTCCACATGAAGGTGCCACTCCAGGGGACATCAGAGATGATTTAGATGAAATCACTGGTGAAAAAGCTTCCAGCAACAGTGCGTGGGTGCACATACATCTAGACTGGAATGGACATGAGCATGCATTTGAAGAAGAGTTTTAATAAGAAGGTAATTTTGACCAGGCATCTGTGCAGTGTTTCCTGAAGCCATTACAAAGAAGCAATGGCACGTCTTGAGCTTTAATACCTGAAGGAGCTATGGTTATTTTGCATGATTGTCATGCAGATTGTGAAGTCTGAATTAGGTTTATGGTATCAAACCTGTCACACAAACAAAAAAGCATCTTGTTCATGCTAAACAAACCACAAAACTAAGGTCAAAATTTAAATTTAGGATCAATTCAGCTACCTGCAGTTAGATTACAACAATTTCAACTTGACAATGTCTCCTATCTATGGTATAGGACAGCAGTTCTCAACCTCTTTGTACTGGTGATCTCTTTCACACAGCAAGCCCGAGTGCGAGGCCACCTTACAAATTAAAAACATTTTTTATATTTAACACCATGATAAATGCTCTAGTTAAACCCTATTGCTTAAAATGAATTTACCTTTTCTCACTGCTTTTAAATTAAGACTAAAACACATTTTTATCCAATTACTGTTATAAGCAGAAAAAAAGTTATTTTAAAATAGAGTTTTATTTTAATACTTCATGGCAATTAATCACCAAAAGCAGTCAAAAGTCAGTGAGACAGATGATGCTTTTATTTGACACAAGAAGCTGTATTCTTGGCACTGTTGTAGAAAGGGCACATCTCATGATGTCCTTCACATCAAGCAGTTTTGAGATTTTTGTCTTTATTGTGAGAAGGCTGGAGAATCCACTCTCACATTCACAGGTAGTGGGTGTCTGTTGCAGCTGTCCCCCTGCTGCATTTATTTTCCCTTTGTTTTGTTGTTTTGTGTGGCCACCCCTCCCGGGCTGCTAAGGGCCATTGCCCAGCCCAGGGAGGCGGCCTTTAGCTCCTTGGCTTAGACCCTGGCTTGGTGTAGGGTGGACAATGCCCAGGAGTGCAAGACTTAAATGGCCTGTTAAGCTTAAGGGCATGAGTCATACCTGTGGCTCAGATCTTTGCCCCGACTTGTTCTGTGCTTACCTGCAGTTTTCCCTGCCCTTTCTCCTCCCCTGTAGCAGAGGGAGCCAATCAGAGTTACTGGCGGGAAGCTGCCTAAGTTTGCCTTTAAAACCACACATTTTTGAGTCAGACATCAAAAAGGTTCCTGCTTTGCCACCTGGTCTGATCAGCTAGGGGTCTTTGGGGGGGCCTTTCTCCGCTCTCGTTTAATTTTTGAGCGTATTCCCTATTTTTGAACTCCCCTCCCACGAACACCGAATTTTCCTGTGAGATCTCCTGACTATTGAAAACAAACCGAGCCTCCTCTGCATCCTCTGATGCTGCTGCTGTTCCTGCCTCTATTCCTGCTGCTGTCCTGGGAATTGGTAAGGCTCCCCTCTTGCAAACTCTCTCTGTCCTAGCTGCTGGCCTTGCTTCCCCAGCAGACAGACTCAAGTTAATTCCTTGGTCTGTGCCTGAAACTGTTTCTAACTCCGTAGTTCCCTTGCTGCTTAAAGAAAAGCCTGTGCCGCTGCTAAGCTCTGCCTCCGTGTGCTCTGTCCTGGGGCTCCCTGCTTTCAGCTGTTTCCACTGCTGCAGCCACCATCCCCTGACTCCCTCAGGAGCTGTACCCTGGGCTCACACCACTCTGCCTCTGGGACTGCTCCCCCCGGTCAATAGGACCGGTGTAGTATAAGGCGTGCCATTAAGTTTAGTTTCATTAGTTTGTTTCGGCTTAGTTTTGTTAAGTTGTATTTTATTAGCTTGTATAAGTTGTAGTCCTGTTAGAATTGAATTTTGTGTCTGTGTTTAGTGGTAGTTAAGTGGGATACTTGTTTGCCATTACCTGTTATATTGTGTGGCCATAGTTAAGCTAGATTAAAGATAACTGTTTTACTGTATTGCTCCTCTCTTTTTGTTTTTTTCTTCTTTCTGTTGTTCATTATTAGCATAAGTTGTATAGTTGCTGTTAAGTTGTTAAATAAGTGCCTCTGTGTCTTCATCTCTCCCCGAACACCCCAAGTCCTCCGCTGCTGTTTCCCCCTCTCCCCGAACTTCCCAAGCCCCTTGCTGCCTTTCTTCTTTAATTCCTCCGTGTTTAGCCTGCAGGCTCCTGAAGGCTGCTCTGATCTTCACCCTGCAGGGCTTCAGTGCCTCTTGCTGCATCCCTTGCAGCTGTACTCTTCCCTCTTCCTCTGACTCACCCCACCCCCACCCCTGTTCCTTAACCCAGCCTCTAGGTACACTCTTACAGACTGCCTGCCACTGCAGTCCTACAAACCAAGTTATTGATTCTCATCTGTACTATTACACTTGTGTAAATTCACTAATCACCCTTATTGTGCAATTTTACTGCCATTTGTATCTCATTCATATTTGTAAAACCCCATTGGTTACCGCTGCCTTTACTGTACCTCTACACCTCTACCACCGTGACATATTGCTTTTTTTTTTTTGTAGAATCGCTAGCCACCAATCGTGATTCGCTGTGACACCACTGCTTAATAAGAGAAACCCCCTCCCCAATTGCCTACTGTGACAAACCCCATAGTTAAATTTTACTGTTTTACATTTTTCAATAAAGATTGATTTGTACCCCACTGGTGCGGTAATTGCCCCCCAAGATCCTCTACCTGCTGGCAGGGACAGTGGGAAATAGCAGGACTCCTCTCAGGAGACACTGAGGGGTCACAACCCCTGGTTTAGTATAGACTAAAGACAATCTTCAGCAACCACCTGTTTAATTTGATGGTGCCAGGCATCCACTGGGCTTCAGAAATTTCTCCTGCCATTCATTCACTGGAATTTATAAGTGTTAGATTAGCCACCAGAAGGCTCCCTTATTGCCCTCTGACTGCAACAGTCAAATATTGAACCAAATTTTCAAAAGAGGCCACTAATTTTGGATTCATTCAGACATGCTAGGTCTGAATTGCACAAGTACCAACTATCAACAGCAGCTGGTGACTTTAGCTAGAGCTGCAAGCATTCAATGCTTATGAAGTCTGGCAAGAATGAGCACCCAAAAACCACACCACTCCTGAAAAGGTAGGCCACTAAAGACACTTCCGGCATGCTATGCTAAAGCAATTTGCTCTGGGTAAAACTACTGAAATAAGGAATGGTTGGTGTTGAAAGTTCGCTTTCCTACACACACTTACAGTAGGTGCCTTTGTTCTAATTTAGCTCAAATTACTACTCCAACTCAAGACAATAACCTGAGAATATCATCATTTTAAAATTATCTACACATATTTCCTCTAAGAACTTTTATAAAAGCTCAAAGTTTGCAGACATTTCAATGCTGTTTTTATTCTCACCTTCCAAGACCACTACTAGTATCTTAATCTGCCCAAATCTGTATGGACAAATTTTTAGCAAGGTATCATATTTCATCTGGGTGCAAAAATGCCATTTAAAAAGAACGCTTTCAGGTTTTAAAGAGTTACACAAGTACAACATTCCTGACCTATATTATCACAGCACCTTAGGCTACTGAAATGGAGATTTTTTTTTAAAAGTATCTAGCGTAGTTTCTCACTTGTTTTTGTTTTGTTTTTTCCTTTTTGCACTCTATTTAGCTAGGATAATAAAACAGGCCTGTAATTGTGTCTGCCCTGCAGAGGATTGCTTTCAGTTAAACAACATAAGTTTGCATTGAGGGCTGTTTTGCTTTTAAATAAATCATGGAAACTTTTCTATTGGTCTTGGGTTTTGTAAAAAATTTTTAAAGAATGTAAATCATACAATTTGGGTCTAAAATCTGCCTTGACAACATTCCTTTCTAATACAAGAATAAAACCAAAGACACTTTTACTCACTCTCTCAAGACCTGAACTGTGTTCTGCAGAGAATTTGCTTTCAAGGAATCCAAGATGAGAATACAAGGCCTGTTTACAGAAAAAACATAAGCCATCTTAATCCTTCATTAGGTATATTATTTGAGTAGCAAAAAGAGGTTTTTATTTTGTTACTGAATTTGTGGTAAGATGAGTAGAAAGATCAAAGAATCAATGTGGAAATCTGAACAGAGCACCCTAAAGGTAACCTTTATTATGAGTAAAGTTCAATCAAGTGCTAAATGTTGCAGCCAAATTTCAGAATATGGGCACTTAAGTGTTGTTACATTACAAAAGCACAAACCTACCTTTTACAAACTTTCTTCAATTTGGAATTATTTACAGAGCCCTGAAAAACACAAAATAAATTTTACAAGCTATATGCAGAAATAGCACAAAATGACTTCATATTTTTTTAATGCGACACCTAATGGGATAAATTAATCTGTAACAAAGTGTTTTTAGTATAGGTATTTCAGTTTCTTGATCAATCAAATACGAATGTATTTCACTGAGAGATAAACAAAGGGACTGCAACATGACTTTCGAAATTATAAAATTGTAACAGCTGATTCATTAAATAGTATTTCTTTTCTTTTTTCTTTTTTTTAAAATCCTTTGGCAATACGCTGCATCAGCCCATCACTAGCCAAATCACATTTCCTTTCCTTGCACTCAATCAGTTCCATTGTCTGGTGTTTGGAGAACAGCACAGACATGACTCCTCCAACTCCCTTCCTCGTCTCATCCACTTACTTTCACAGAGGGAATACCAGGAGTTCAGACTTCGCTTTCCATCTTTTGCCCAGACAGTAGCTCTGAGCAGGTCCTATCCAGGAAGGCAGGGGGTGTGATGAGGCATTCACATCCTTTTAATCCCCACTGAGATTGCATTAGACAGAGCCACAATCTAACCCATACTCTTTCTTAAAATCAGATTAAAACATGTCTGCCATATTCAGAATTTGCACTTTCCCTGCCTGTCCCAGAGGCAAGAGTTCTGGAAAACCGAACTATTCCTAAAGATACTTCTGATTCATAAAAAAGTTCATCTTCCATTATCAATCTGTCAACCTTGGAAAGAATAAGGAGCGCTCATCAGTTTAAGATTAGAGTCGGGCCTGGTCTACACTGGCGGCACTTTTCGGCGGCAGTTGAAGGGAGATACACAAGGTATGTAAAATATCTTGCACATCTCCACCTGACTTAGTAACTTCCTCCCTGTCCACACTGTGCTAAATTGAATGGAAATGCTGTCCGTTCGACTTAGCATTATTTTTCTTATGGGGTTGGAGTTACTGCATCAAACTCCAGGTTGATTGAGCAAGTCTTGACTGACCACTCAATCAAACCTAGAAGAGCGAAATGACAGCAGCGAATTTGCTGCCCATAGTGTAGACAAGGCCTCAGAAGATGCAGAACCAAGAAGCTATAGAGAAATATGTTTCCAGGTATGATAAAAGCAATAACCGAGCCTAAAAGCCAGACTGGTTCAGATGTATACAGTAAACCTTGCAAAACAGTAATGAAAATTTACAAGCCCAGATATAAAATATACTCCTCTGTTCTTCACTACATTGATAATGAAATAAATCGTATTTTCTTCAATATTCAAAAAAACTTCTGAGAGTAAAATTTTATACGGTTAAGCTGTTAAAAACAAACATTAATGGAAATTATTACCCTCTTCACCTCTTGGAAGTCAACCTACTTTGCCAATGAAGGACCTGATGGCAAATATCAAATATAATCATATGAGACAAGTCAATGTTACAAAAATGTAATTTTTATTTTAAAAACAATAACATTCAAGTAGTCCAGTTATGCCAGGCTAAAACGCAACACAAACATGTGGTTGTCCAGTAGAGACAAATACACAATGCTACTTGTTATTGTTTACCAAAAGGAATGCTGGTAGATAATTTTGGTCTAAATTTTATATTAAATGCAGTTTTAAATCTGACCATGTCAGATTACCAGTAAAGACTTCACAGTTCCCCCTTGTCAGTACAGAAAAATACTTACTTCATAATGATTTGACTCCAAGTCTGGAGGCGAAGCATGATCTTTACCTAGCATGAGACAGTAAATTAAAAATAAGAACAATTATTTTCTATTTTTTTACTGAAATACTTATATTTCTTGGTCAATAGCTCTATCCATATTATAAAGGAAATGGCATAAGCAGAAACTAGCTTTAGTTGCCTTTGGTACAAAGCACGTCTGAATTGCTCAGTGTTGCTGAAGGACCTCATGAGGATCCTGACCCAACTCACATTGAAATCAGAGAGATCTTTCATTGACTTTGATGGGAGTTCGACCAGGGTCTAGTATAGAAACCTTGCTTAGAACTATATCATGCCTTGGATCTGTACATGCCACTTCCATTCATGTCTAAGAAAGTTGCACACAGGCATCAAGAACACAACACCCCTAATATATCGGGACATTTTACTACACATGGTATTCTGCAAAATCCACTACATCAGTCTTGCAAAGAATTAATTAGTCTCTTTGATCAGTCCATCATTAAAGCATTTAGGCATTACTGACGCGCTTTAACAGTTTTTCATCATTTCCTCTCTCAAAAAAAATTACTACCTTCTGAATGCAGATTGCTCTTTACATTCAGTTCTTCTTTATCCTTCCAATTATCATTAAAGACCAGAACTGTGTTGGTTCGATCTGTTTCTCTCCTCTTTTCTGACTTAGGTGGAGATTGCTGAGTCTGGGACGGCAGTAAGCCCTGAGTTGCACAGTCCTCATACACCACTTCTTCTAACCAAGGAAAGCAAATAACTGCCATGTACCAATGAGACCTGCCATGGGTTGGGAAGGAAAATAAAAAGAGATCAGCATTCGGTATTCAAGAGTCCTTTAAAAGCTGTGGCAAGCCTTTGTTTCTATGAGCTAAAGCTCTGTTGCTCCACTGTGGTTTCCGTCATTTCTGATCTTTAACATGATATATTCATTTTCACCTCTGCAACACAACACTGTCAGAAAGATAATTCTTACCTTCCTGGTTCTCAAGTATTTCTCCTATCTGGTTCTCAACATACACTCCCTGAAAGCAATCAAGCAAGCCAGCCAGCCAATCAAAAACTTCAGGATTAATCAAATTATCAGTGTCAAGAATGAAAGCATGGATGTAGCCCACAACACAGTAGAACCTCAAAGATACGAACACCTGGGACATGGAAGTTGTTCGTATCTCTGAAATGTTTGTAACTCTGAACAAAACATTATGGTACAGGACCCTGCAGTCACTGTCCTCCAGCTCAGGCTGGGAGAGTTCTCTGCAATGGTGGGACTTGGCAGCTCTGCCTGGTTTGCAAAGAGCTCCTGTCTTTTGCCTTTGGGCTGAAGAGGGGAAGCAGGGGCTCTGTCCTGTACCACAAGCCCCAGCCTCCTCTCTCCAGAGTCTGCCCTGCTTGCCACATTTAAGGGCTGCACATGGGATGGGGCTGGTGCCAGCCAGCTGCCAGCACCCCTCCCTCCCTGGCCCTTGCACTCTCAGAGATGCTGGCAGGATCCAGGAATGCAGCCACGGGCAAAGGGTGGTCCGCATAGATGCACACGCACTTTAAAGTTGCTCCAGAGCACAGATGACTCCCACTCCAGTTCCACGCCAGGCTTTGGCTGCAACTTTCAGTTTCTTGCAGCAAAGCATCAGCAGGGAACTTTTCATCCCCTCTACTCCCAAGGGAAAGAAACAGCTCCCCCTCTTCCAGTCGGGTGAAGAGGGAGGGGGTTAAACAGCACCCTTGCCTTACAGGAACAGTACAAGCACCAAAGCATTTGTTCTGCTTGCCGGCATTGCAATACAGGCACAGTATTTGCTTCCTCTCCCCTCCTCCGCTGCTTCCTGCTGGCTTACTTTTGGTTCCACAGAGTGTTTGGTTGATCAGTTCGGAACACTGGTGTTTTTCTCTTTGAGGTTCTCCTGTATATTTCTCCAACCTCAACCTTTAAAGGACCTCATTCTGCAGTTGCTCTTCTACATACAGAATCTCCACTGAAGTTACTCATCAACTTCAATGGGACTTCCATGTGTGGGACAAGTAGAATCAGGCCCATAGGCTGGTACTGGTACCACAATACCATGTATTATTCTATAGGGAGCTACTTACAGGAATGCACCCAAATTCCTAGGTGATATAATGACAATTAAAAGAACCACCTAAAAATAAAACTCTTACTGCAATAAAATCTAACTGGGGGCAAGGAAATAGTTTTCTTCAAATCAGAGTCATATGAAATGCAAGTAATTATTGCTTCTGAGCAATGAACAGGATTGTTCTTTATTTTACTTTTCATTCAGAGGCTATATAATTATCTTCTGGCTGACCAACGAGCAAGAATTAGCACTTGGAAAAGTTGAGCAGTCCTGAGAACATTTGTACTCATCAACCAAAATATTTCTAACCTTGCTCCATGATGCGAGCACATCCTAAAAACAACACTATTTAGATTACTACCCCACCTCAATTCTGACATTTCTGTCAACCTTCTAAATTGCTAGAGCTAGAGATGAGTAGGTTATGCCCCTGGAAATGCATGCTCTTCAGAAAGAGCAGGGTGTTTAATGCTTTAAATTTATGTAGGCTCAGGACCTAGATTTTTATTGGCACATATTTCTATTGCTGGTGGATGATTAAGCCCTGGTCTACCGTGACAGAGAAGTTCGACATAATGCTGCTTACCTCAATCTTCTGCAGTGTCAGTCTCCATTGTCAGAGCAGTAAGCTTGAATTAAATGGTGCTGTAAATTCAACCTGATAACACCACCCCTGGAAGTGGTGTAGCACTGAGGTCGAAATCTACAACTTGAATTTAGGTCCGTGTAGCCAGTGAGTAGCTCTAACCTTGATTTTCCTATTTTTCCAATCTGCTGAACCATAGCAACATAGCTCCCCCTCTGCCTGCAGCCCCAGAAAGTTTTCAATTAATACCTCTCTCTGCATCCTGCACCGTGCCTCTCTGTTGTGCCTGCAGCAGAGAAACAACAAGGAAAACTTTTCCTGCTTCCCCCCCCCCCCCCCGTTTTCAAAAAGAGGGAAGGGAGGGTGAGCAGTGGACAACTTCCTCCTTACAAGCCCTTGCACCTATTATCCACAGTGCAATGCGTTTCAATAAATAATTGAGCAGTGGACCGGAGACCCCTGCTAGGAATTTGCTGTCTGGCCATTCACATTCTGTAATTTGACGGCCTATGACTGAACTACATACTCATCCCCAGTGCAGACCAGACCAAAATATTGGATCATGGATACTTCATTGGTTCCTTCATGAGCAAATTTCAAATTTGAGAAACTTTTAAGATCCAGAAATAGTTTCAAAACAGCATACGTCATACTTACTCCTCATTTACAGGCACAAAAATATAATCTTTATTAAAGATGTTTATATGTCGAGTCCATGTTCTTACTCTTTTGTGTCTTCTTTGGGCCACCCTGTGAATACAAAACAACAGTAACCATTGGTGGAGGAGTGGGGGGGCTGGCTAAAGCAGTGTGCCAATGTGGCCGATGACTTAACTTATCACAAATCTTGAAATATGCAGTATTCCTCTTAAAGCCTCAGTTACTGGACTCATGCAATTATGTGAGAATCTCAGCTGCACTGAAAAAAGGTTCCCACACTTCACAGTTGCAAACAAAATTTTAAAAACGTGACCCAAGCACTACACGTTAAAAACAGAATGGAAATAAAATGAGAGATAGAGGCTGGCAAAACACCGAACCAGGAATCTAAGAGAAGTCATTTACAGGACAGATGGATTGAGCTGAGTACTGGAATTTTTGGAGTCTTTTCAGTTAAATTCATTTGAGCTAGGTTATCCATAGATTTTAAGCCAGAAAGGACCATTATTAGACCAATGTAAAGAGCAGTTTAGGGGAGAGGCCACGGAATCCACTACTGTGCTGCACAAAACAAGCCCAAGAAGCGTGGCGCTAGAAGGGCTGCTACAATCGGCCTAGGATCTGGTGAACTACCCCCCTCCCCCACGCACAAAAGAATCAAATTGCTGTTAGGAAGAATTAATTTCATGCTTGAAGAACAAATGGGGTACAGCCCCGTACAGCAAATTCCACAAAAGGTTTCTTCTCAGAAAAGAATCTGACTCCACATCAGACAACTGCCCTTACACAATTAGAAATCTTCTCTCGCAAAAAGCCAGACAGTAATTTGCAATCACCATGTCACTTAATAAATAAAGGGAATGGCTATTAGTGCTAATATTAAAAGGAATAATGAGAAACCTGAGAATCTTCCTGAAATATTGCATGAATCTACACCAGAGAAGAAATTAAACTAAGTGAAGACATACTAAGTCCAGACTCAGGAAAGTGAAAGAACTGTTTGTATTTATAATCAAACTTCTATAAAATCTTCCATCACCATCCTATGACTTCAGACCTGAACTGTGAGTTGTAGCATTTGTGGAAGATTTGAGAACATCCAGAATACCACATGCCAAAGGACACTGAGTGAAGAATGAGTGGCCAATGGAGAACATTCAATATTGGGGAACACTGTACATTACTAATTTGTTTCTTCCCTGTTCTAATTAAAATCATGGCCATCTTAGTATTAGTGTGTTAAAGTAACCAATTCTTTACTTTTACACAGTGACATTATGGCACCTGGAAATAAACTTACGAAAGTTTGGGATCTTCTTCAGAGTTTTTTTCTGTCCTGGTCAGGCACTTATAGAAGAAGCTGCTAAAAATATGCGATCGCTCAGAAAGCTGCTTTGGTGCTTTCTCCAACAAGAGATATCTACCAAAGAGACAACAATTGCAGCATTTTACTCCTTATGTGGATATAATGTTATTGAGGGAGCAGGTAACCTTCATAAAAAATATTGATACAGCAAGGTTATCTTGTATTTTGTAATCTGTTGTCTTCACAGCTGCTAGTCATACCAAAATTTTCTATCTAATCTATTTTAATTGTGTACAGATGGTTATCACTTTAGCATCTAAACACCAAACACAGTTAAGAGCACAGTCCCACCAAATCCATCTTCTGACTCAGATTTGTGCTTCAGAATCAATGCTTTCATATCTAAATAATTACGTTTCTAGCCTCTGGGCCTTCCATAAGCTTGAAAACATGAACAAACCATAAAACTAGCCTGCAAAGAGTATGAAACAAGAGGTTACGGGTGTGTACTATCCCATTCATTACAACGGGTTATTAACTCAGAAACTGAAAAGGTTACAATATAGACTTCAATACTGTTAATTATTTCATTGATCATTTGAGCAGATACAGGCTACTGTGATTATCTACAATCCCAAAATGTCTCCCCATTTCCCAAAAGCCCCAATTGTCCCTCCGAAGCTGCCAAAACTTCGAGCTTCTCCTGAAAACTTTCACAATGCAGTCAACAATATAACCTTCTATGGCAGACTAAAGACTGAAAACGTTGGAAAGCATAAAATAAACCATCTCAACGTAACTGAGGGGCTGCTGTTTTAATTTGTATTATTCAATTTCATAGTTAGCTCATTATGTAAATTAAACTGAAGCTGCTGCAGAATCCAGGTGCCCTGTACAGAGTTTATTTTTACTTTATCATAGAATATTCCTCAACAAGCTCCTAGGTAACAAAAGGGGACACTATACTTTGCTTCTTCCCCAGGTTATAAGTTTTTGATTGCGAGTCTCCCACGTACACAGTTACTAAAGCAATGTTTCTGCAAAACAAACAAAGGCGAGTTTTGCAACATCCTCTGCAGATGGCCAAGATTCTGCTCAGGTTTGATTCAGCAAATTTCAGGGTACTCCAGAAAAAAATGGCAGAAGACAATGTGGACTTTATAAAACATGGCTCTACTTCAGGCAGCCTCTGGAAGATGGCAGGATGCATAAAAGCCCCACTCCCACAAGCAATTCCTGGAAGCTGGCAGGATGCAGCTGAATCCAGCACAATTTCATTGAGATGGTTTGAAGGTGTGCATCTCTGACGGAAAGGAACCTTGCAAAGACGTTTCATGCTATGAGATGCTGCAAATGCTCCATTCCACACGAGTGCAGTAACTGAACTATATGTACAAACCTTCTCCTGTTTAATTAAACTGCTCACTTACAATTGTGAAACCAGTACAATACATGGAAGACTCTTAAGGCACTACAGGGAAGTTAGGTGCATTATCTTCCCACTGACTTTCAACCGGATTTGTTCACTTTAACTTCCCTCTGTGCCTTTGAAGCATCTCCGCCACCAGTCATCCTCCTTGATATATCTGCAAAGCTTCTTTCACCCACAATTAAAGTACATTCATTTTTGGAGTGGAAACACCGAAGCTATTCTGCTCTATCTAGCCCAACATTTTTGGCTTGAGGGCCACAGATATTTTTACAATCCTGGAGGGCCAGCAGTCTCTGCCACTAGGCAGCCCGCTCTCACTGCAGCCAGACAAAAAGTTCAGCAAGGAGGCTGCCTCACTGCTGATCTCCTGTATTCCTAGCTGCAGCAGGGAAACCACATGTCCTGTAGCCCTGCACGCTCCATCAGATTCCTTCAACAGTGGCTCCCTTCTGCAGCCACGGGGACAGAAGATCAGTGTTCCCCTCCCTCAAGCTCCAACAGGGATGCCAGCACCTACGGGCCTAGGTGGAGTATGCTCTGCCATGCTCCCTGCTACAGACAGGGGGAGGGAAGCACTGATCTCCCATCCCCTTGGCTGCAGCAAGGAGTCTGCACTGATCTTGTAGCCCATGGAAATATGCTCCGCTTTGTTTCTTAAGCAGCAGCTCCCTTCTGCAGCCAGCAGGAAGAGCGCCGTGGCCCACTTTGAAAGCCCCCATGGGCCACTTTTGGCCCTCAGGCCACAGGTTGGGAAGCAGTGATCTCTAGAGTATACAACACTATCATCAGGGAAAAGTGAAAAATGAAAGCCAGCCAATTGTAACTGCCGGGGAACATAGACAGACTAAAAATAATAGCCAGAATTGGAACTAGGCCTGGTCTTTGCTCTACTGTAATTACCACAGACTGTTTAGAGATCACCATTCTAGGTTTCACTCAAAAACAGATTAACATCAGAATGATACTTATTCCTCCCTTTTATTACTTACTTAAGATAGAAGTCAATGATGACATCATTGAGGAATTCTCCATACTCTAAACACTCCAGATCCTCTCTGGTGACACCCAATCCTCCTTTTGTGGGTGGGGGAGGATAAACAATCAAACTAGAAAGCAAAAATGATAAGGCGATGAGCTGTAGTTTAACAAGTCACTTACAAAAAATGCCTACTGCCCAGTTCAGAAGGTGGTAAAACAATGCTAGGGAGAACCATAGATAGATATTCCTTAACCAAAAATCTTTATGAACTGTGCTTTATACTAGTTCAGGCAGATACACTGACATGCTCCCATGATATAAATAATTTTATTTGTGTAGTTATCCTCAATCTGCCCCCCTGCCATCTCTTCCTTCACACAGCTACTATGAAGTTCCTGCTTCATGAAGACTTGACAAACCTTTTTTTTTCCATTATTTGAGCCTTACACATTAACCACTTCTATGGATCCCAAAATATGCATCCAAGGTCTTGATGATCAACACAAAGTGTGCAGCATTTGACAGTAAATCACAAAGAACTTAAACTACCGCATGTTTTGAAAGGGAATGATAAAACAACAGGAGCAGGAAATGTGTATTTAGAATGATCACATCAATGGAAATGTTTTAAAAGAATGAGACCACTTTTGCTCAATCTATGTACTTTCACACTGACACTTCCCTGCATTTCTTTTGCTCCCATTCTGTAACTTCCCCAAAGCATCTGACAAAGTGGGATTTTCTTCCACAAAAACTCAAGCAATAAATAAATTTGTTAGTCTTTAAAAGTGCCACAGGACTCCTTGTCTGTTTTGCTGAAGTAGACTGACACAGCTACCCCTCTGGAACTATTCCTATTATGATCATACATCTGTTCAACTAATTATTTGCACTACTACGGTAATACTGTAAATAATGGAACCCTGCAAAACCTGAATCAATACAGGGAAATGACAGAAATTGGGAGTTGCCAAAAACCAGAAAACAGTATCAGTATTTTGGCTTTGCATGCAACTAAAGTCATCTACAAAATTTTGTCTCATACATCCTATATAAAAGCCCATGACAGGCAGACACGTCTCAGATTTCAGCAGCTTTCTATTAAAAAAAAAAAAAAAAAAAAAGTTAAAACAATGGCTTTCTAAAACACTTCATTAACCTAGTAGTACAGTATATGGCCAATAACTCAATACTGTTCTGTACTTGAAACTTTTTGTCATTACTCTAAAATAATAATTAGAGAGTCTCAAATAAAAAGTACTTTCACTTATTAATATTGTGCTGTGATAGTCTAAGGACATCATTGTTCAATAAATCATAGAATCATAGGGTTGGAAGGGACCTCATGAAGTCATCTAGTCCAACCCCCTGCTAAAAGCAGGACTACTCCCACTAAATCATCCCGGCCAGGGTTTTGTCTAACCGGGCCTTAAAAAATCTCCAAAGATGAAGATTCTACCACCTCCCTAGATAGCCCATTCCAATGCTTCACCACCCTCCTAGTGAGAAAGTTTTTCCTAATATCCAACCTCGACCTCCCCAACTGTAATTTGAAACCACTGCTCCTTTTTCTGTCCTCTGTTACCGCCGAGAACAGCCTAGCTCCCTCCTCTTTGGAGCACCCCTTCAAATAGTTGAAGGTTGCTATCAAATCCCCCCTCAGTCTTCTCTTCTGCAGACTAAATAAGCCTACTTCCTTCAGTCTCTCCTCGTAAGTCATGTGCCCCAGCCCCCTAATCATTTTCGTTGCTCTCCGCTGGACTCTTTCTAATTTGGCCACATTCTTTCTGTAGTGGGGAGCCCAAAACTGGACACAGTATTCCAGATGCGGCCTCACCAGTGCCGAATAGAGGGGAATTATCACATCCCTCGATCTGCTGGCAACACTCCTACTGATGCAGCCATTGGCCTTTTTGGCAACAAGGGCACACTGTTGGCTCATATCCAGCTTCCCGTCCACCATAACCCTCAGGTCCTTTTCTACAGTGCTGCTACTTAGCCGATCCGTCCCCAGCCTGTAGCAGTGCATGGGATTTTTCCGTCCTAAGTGCAGGACTTTGCACTTCTCCTTGTTGAACCTCATGAGGTTTCTTTTGGCCCAGTTTTCCAATTTGTCTAAGTCTCCCTGGATCCTGTCCCTGCCCTCCAGTGTATCTACCATTCCCCCCAGCTTGGTGTCATCCACGAACTTACTTAGCACGCAGTCTATCTCATCATTGAGATCATTAATAAAGGTGTTGAACAGAACCGGCCTCAGGACCGACCCCTGGGGCACTCCACTCATTACTGGTTGCCAACTAGACATTGAGCCATTGATTCCTACCTGCTGAGCCCATTTTCTATCCACCTTATGGTCCACTCATTCAACCCATACTTCCTTAACTTGCCGACGAGAATGCTGTGGGAAACAGTATCAAAATCCTTGCAAAGGTTGAGGTATATCACGTCAACGGCTCTTCCCGCATCCACAAATCCAGTCATCTCATCATAGAAGGCAATAAGGTTGGTCAGGCACAATTTGCCCTTGGTGAATCCATGTTGACTGTTCCTGATCACTATTTTCCTCCAAGTGTTTCAGGATGGATTCTTTGAGGACTTGCTCCCATTTCCCAAGGTGAGGCTGACCGGTGTGTAGTTCCCCGGATCCTCCTTTTTCTCTTTCTTGAAAATAGGTACTATATTTGCCTTTTTCCAATCCTCTGGGACCTCCCCCGTTCACCACGAGTTTTCAAAGATAATGGCCAGCGGCTCTGCAATCACTTCAGCCAACTCCCTCAGCACCCTTCAATGCAGTTCATCCGGCCCCACAGACTTGTGCACATCCAACTTCTTTAGGTAGTTCCTAACCTGGCCTTCCATCACCGAGGGCCACTCTTGTTTTCTCCATTCTGTGTTACCCAGCGTTGTAGCCTGGGAGCTGGCCCTCCCTGTGAAGACTGAAGTAAAAAAAGCATTGAGTACTTCAGCCTTTTCTGCATCACCCTCCACGAGCATACCTGCCTCATTCAGTAAGGGACCCACACCATTCCTGATCCTCTTCTTGTTACTGACATACTTGTAGAACCCCTTTCTGTTATCCTTCACATCCCTTGCTAGCTGCAACTCCAACTGCCCTTTGGCCTTTCTGATTTTATCCCTGCAGTCCTGAGCAATATCTTTATACGCCTCCCTTGTCACTTGTCCAAGCTTCCACTTCTTGTAAGCTTCCCTTTTATGTTTCACCTCATCGCAGAGTTCTCTGCTAAGCTACGCTGGGTGCCTTCCACATTTGCTGTTCTTTCTGCACATTGGAATGGTATCTTCCTGTGCCTTTAACAGGGTTTCTTTAAAATACAGGCAGCTCTCCTGGACGCCTTTCCCCTTCAGATCAGTCTCCCAAGGGATCCTGCCCATCAGTTCCCTAAGGGAGCCAAAATCTGCTTTTCTGAAGTCCAGGGTGTGTGTTCTGCTTCTTTCTTTCCTTCCATTGATCAGGATGCTGAACTCTACCACCTCATGGACACTGCTGCCCAGATTGCCATTCACTTCTACTTCCCTTATCAATTCTTCTCTGTTTGTGAGCAGCAGGTCTAGAGGTGCAAGGCCCCTAGTTGGTTCCTCCATCATTTGTACCAGGAAGTTGTCCTCAACACTCTCCAAAAACTTCCTGGATTGCCTGTGCACTGCTGTATTGCCCTCCCAGCAGAGGTCAGGATAATCGAAGTCACCCATGAGAACCAGGGCCTGTGATCTGGAAACTTCTGCTAGTTGTCCATAGAACGTCTCATCCACCTCCTCCTTCTGGTCTGGCGGTCTGTAGCAGACACCCACCATGACATCCCCCTTGTTGCACCCTCCTCTAAACTTTACTCACAGACTTTCAATCGGCTTGTTTCCACTTTCATAGTGGAGCTCTGAGTGGTCATACAGCTCTTTTACACAAAATGCTGCTACTCCACCTCTTCTTCCCTGCCTGTCCTTCCTGAACAATTTATACCCATCCATGGCAGTGCTCCAGTCATGCAAGTTATCCCACCATGTTTCTGTTATTCTGATTACATCATAGTTCTTTGTCTGTGCCAGTACTACCAATTCTTCCTGCTTGTTTCCCAGGCTCCTCGCATTTGTGTACAGACACTTAAAATACCAGGCCGATTGCCCTACTTTGCCCTGTCGATTATCTTTCCTGTTGCAACTTCCTTCTTGTATATTCTCCCAGTGTCCTCCTTCTCCACTCACCTCCGATATTAGGGCTTCATTAGGACACGTAAGACAATGATTTGATTTCCCCTCCCAGTTCCGACAACCCTCTCTTTTATCCCTGTTACAGTCCCGGCACCCCCCCCAAGTTCTATCGCTTCCCCCAGGTCTCCCTCAGTTTGACTTACCTGTGGGCCTTGGTCACCTTCCCCCTTCAAACTTAGTTTAAAGCCCTCCTCACTATGTTAGCTAGTCTACTTCCAAATACACTCTTCCCCTTCCTCGACAGGTGGAGTCCACTTCTGCCTAGCAGTCCTTCTTCCTGAAACAGCACCCCATGATTGAGGAAGCCAAAGCCATCCTGGTAACACCATCTTCGCAGCCAGGCATTCACCTCCAGGATGCATCTGTCTGTGCTCCGGCCCCTACCCTTGACCAGAAGGATCAAGGAGAACACTACCTGTGCATCGAACGCCTTCACCAGTGCTCCCAGAGCCCTGTAGTCACTTTTGATCTGCCTGAGTGTCACCTCTCACAGTATCATGACTTTCCACATGGATGAGTAGCATGGGATAGTAGTTAGAGGGCGGATGATTCTCGACAATCCCTCCGTAACATCTCAGATACAGGCCCCCGGCAGGCAGCATACCTACCGAGAGGCCTTGTCAGGGCGACAGATGGGTGCCTCCGTCCCTCTCAGAAAAGAGTCCCCAACCACCACAACCCGACGTTTCCTCCTGGGTGTGACAGTTGTGATCCTCCCAGTCTCAGGAGTGCATGGCTTCTCCTCTTTCACCTCATCGCTCGTCTCTAGCGCCGCAGAATGATTCTTCACCAGAGGGCGGGATAGGAGCAGGGGTGGAGCACTGCCTGCTGACAGAAGTAACCAGCTGCCAGTGTCCTCCCTGTGCCAGAGCCATCTCATCCTTCTCCAATGGTGTGGTAGCAGTCTTCTGCACCCGGATAGTTTCCTCATCCTTGCATGTCTCCTCATGGATGCTATCTAGGAACTTCTCCAGGGCATGGATGCTCCTGAGCCTAGCCACCTCCTCCTGTAACTCTCCCACCTGCTTCCTGAGAGATTCCACCAGAAGGCACCTGTCACACTGAATGATCTCCCCAGCCGGATTGTCTGAGAGTGGGAAATGTAGGCCACAGTCCTTGAAAGTCCGCACCAGGACTTGGGTAGAGATATCCATGGTCAGAATGTCTGTCTGGATACAGGCGCTGGTGGAGGAGACAGATGCAGTGCGGCTCTTTACCATAGCGGCCCCACAAACAACAAACTTACCACAAACTCCCTCTCAAACTCCCGTTTGCAGTCCCCTGGTCGCTCAGCCACTGGCTTTTAAGGCCTTCTCTGCCTAGGTCAGCCCTTGCCCCTCGTTAAGCACACAGGGGGAAGGGTGATCACAAGGCTGATTGAGGCAGATCAAGGGTGAGCAGGGAACAATGGTGCAAACAGCCCCCAGACAATCACACTATCGCAATCCCAAATCACACAGTAACTGACAAACAACAGCAATCACCCCAAGGTTCGCTCTCTCCCTTGCTTCTTCAGCAATGGGATCTCCTTCGCCTCCTCCTCAAGGCTTCTCCTTCGCCTTCCCTCTCAAACTCCCCTGTTTGCAGTCCCCTGTTCGCAATAAATATAAATAAATGCTCTGTCTCCTCCTCACTCATTAAAAGTATTTGACAATATTTGACTGTGTTAAGTGGATAAAGTGGATAACAAGACAGATCCTTAGGTGGTGTAAGTCAGCACTGATTTTGCTGAACTGACATCAGCAGCTAAATCCTCAACTAACATCTACAGTGTAAGAAAAAAAAAAAAAATCTAGGCCAACATTCATACTGCCTGATTTGAACTATGTATTGAACATTTCCACTGTTAATTTCTCACACAAAAACAAAACAAGAGTTCAACTTTCAGCTAAAACAGAGTGTATGTAGGAACACAGATCCATGTTAGATGTGGGTGAACTATGGTTTTAAATTGAGTTGGGATAATAGCATGAGTTATAGGCTGAAAGCATGTGAACAAAGAATAAAATCATAAAAAAAGAAAAGTTGTTGTGTTATGACTTCTAGTCAGAGTTACCTTATTTATGGTTTGGGATAAAGTAAAAAATTAAATATGATTAATTGGATACCAGATGCAGTAAATAATTGGCTATATAAGAAACTTTCATCTGGCCTTAGCTAAGGTCTAATAATTGGCAATGATGTCACTTTTTGTTAAGGGATATAAAAGTAACCTCTGAGTTTCATTGATAATACTTACCTGACCAAACTGAGCCAACCAATAAGGATCAACAAAGCCTTGGGTCTGGCCCATTTGTAATTATCTTAATTAAATGCTTTTAAATGTTTTTTTACTGTTTGGATATAGTAAATTGCTTATTATTCAGGAAATTTTAGGCAAGTTTAAAGCAACTGTAGTATCATTTACCTTTTGGATTTAATAAAAATTTTATGGTTAAATTAGTATAATCACAAATAATAATTCCAGCAGTGTGCATAAAACATAAGGCCTGACACACAATTAACAAGAATCTGGCACTTAAGATTAAGAGCAGGCATAGATATAGTAGGAGCTTGGTGCTAGTTATCTTCTAATATCTTGCTGAATCCTGTTTTCTAATTGCTATACTAACTGACAAAAAAAGATCTTGTGGCAAATAATGTGGCTTAAGACATGGGACTCAGGGAGCTATATACCTCAAACATGACAGAAGGAACAGTGGTTTATTGTGAAGCAGAATATTATTTAGAACCAAATCCTGGTCCAGTTGAAGTGAATGGGAGGAGGGGAGTTACTGGGACAGGATTTAGCTGTTAATTCAAGCACTAACTAACTTTTAGTGAGAATCTCAAGATTAATTCATGGAGCATGCACCCTCTTCTTGGTGGTGAGAAGTGAGAGACTAAAGTAAAGTACAGCACTGGTTAACTTAGAATGGAAATATTTCACACAACACAGCACCTTTTAGGCAAAAATCTCAAAGTGATTTATAAACATTAATTAAGCCATTAATTTATTCCAGCTATCTAGTTATATAATTTATAATCACAAGCTATTTTTCTTAACTGTTCATTTAAATAAAACATACATACTTCTGAACTGGTCCAGTTTCTCTGATCTCTTTCCATTCATCCTCTGACTTAGATGACATAGAAAAGGAATAGCAACCACTAATTTGCTTCTGCAACAGAGTATAACTGTGCTTGGTGACTTTTGCTTTTGGCTCCTATGTGGGGAGAGAAAAAAACAAAACCAAAAAAAAATCTTTATACATGAGTGAATACACAGCAAAGGATGAAATAAAACAAACCTATGGCCTGCCTAAGTACATTTTGCTATCTACAATGAATCTTCACTAATGGTATGGGACTTCTCCTCCAGCCAAAAGCTACTTGCTGGCTAGCAAAAACAGAATTTAACACTTATACGCAACATGGGCAATTCAGTAGTAAATGCACCTCTGAGCCAAAACATTTAGATATATACGTTTTTCGACAACGGTACATGGCAACTAGATAGCATTTTTCTCCTTAAAATGACTTACAAACCTTCATTAGCCATGTAAGGGGGAAAAAGAAACAGAGCAAAAAGGGTAAGACTGAAATGATAGAGGTGCCAAGTGCCCCACTGGCTTCTATGGGAGCTGCAGTTACTGGGCACATCTGAAAATCTGGTCGTTAATGACTTGACAAAGGCTGCAGAGCCATCACAAAAGCAGGGAGCAGCTATTGGCTTCCAGTTTCATACTCAGACCAACCCACCCTTCCTCTACCAATACTGTTACTGAATAGAACAAATATGTCTGATTTTGGAACTCACCAATTGGAAAATTGTCAAAACTTTCAGCTTCCAAATTTTCCCTCAAAGAGATGCATAGCAGGGTCAGCCTGCACAATTAACACACTGCCCTACAGTGGCTTGCTCACCCAGAAGCAGATGGAGAGAATGCAATCCTGGTGCTTCTCTGAATGCAAGAACTATGACTGGCTCTGGCACAGGTTTTGTAACCTGGCAGAAAAACCCTCTGCTAGCACACCCTAACAGAACAATCATGCTTAACTATGGATACAGATGCTTTTATTTTCTGTGAGTAACAGATAATGGCTTGATTTCCTCTAATGGCCGTAAGTGACCTTACTCCACTGCAGGGATGGACAAAATTGGCTCAGAGTTCGGCAGCAGCAATTTTACTTTTGGTCGCTAGAGGGTACGCCTCCATTACATTGCTGTAGTGGAACTAGGCACCAGGCTACCAAAACTGGTCACCGTGGCGACCAGAAACATTGATTTGTCGAGGCCTGCTCCAATTAATCACTTGAGAGTCATTCATTAACCTGTGGCAGGGGGTCCGCAGGAACTGGAGTGCTGTCCTTCTGCACCTGCTGCTGAACCAAAGTATGGCAACAATTCATAAAGGAGCTTTCTTCAGGTGACAAGTCCTTAAACAAAGGTAATGCCTGCTTCCAAGACAAAAAGTCACAGAGATCTGGTGACCTGTTTTTCTTGCTCACTTCCGCAATCACCTCGTTCAGCTTAATCTGTTCTCTTTCCGTGGGCGGTTGGAAAAGTTCAAGGAAAATGAATTCACTAGATTTAGCTGTAAGGAGAAAACGACAGCATCAACTGAGACTGGCAAAATTCATGGCAGAACTTCAGCAACAGCTGCATACACTAACGGTGAGACTACAGCACTCATCTGTTAAAACAAGTCACTACTCACATTTCACAATTACTAGATCAAATCTATTTTTAACGGGCACAAAACATCCACGCATTAAAAAAAAAAAAAAAACTTAAAAGTGCCTCCTAAAGGTCTCCTATTAAACAATGGCGCCTCAAAATAATTTAGACTAAAATCATCACAGCTGCCTACTGGATTAGATTGACAATTCCCATTCATTTCGATGCCCCTAATATTGTGCACCAAAATTCTCTATGCAACTTAGCCTTAATTTCTGGAGCTGGTCACCACGAAAGCCTGACTCAGCAGCACCAATACAGGGTATCATTAAGAAGGTACAACTCACAGTCGACTGGGACTAGATCCTGAAAGAACCCTTTCCTGAGTCCCCTCTTTTGGCCTTGCAATACTCCCCTAACCTCATCATCAGAAGCTAGCTCCCCAGACAAGGTACCACACTCAAAGCAGCACCAGACCCTGCCAGAACAAATGTAAAACATATTGACATATCCCCACCGCTATGATGATCAGTACCTCCCACAGTTCTCCTTTCAAGATCCCTGGGTCCTACGTAGACCTATCACAATAAGATGTGCACCTCATCCAGTGCATTAAACGCCCCAACATCACTTATATGCGTGAAACCAGACAATCACAATGCTCTCGAATGAATGCACACAGAAAAATAAGACAAAAACACCGTATCACTTGGGGGTGAACACTTTTCACAAAGCGATCACTCCATATCTGACGCATTAGTCCTCATTCTCAAAGGAAACTTGTACAACCTTCAAAAGATGAGCCTTGGAGCTTAAATTCATAATTTTAACCAGACACTAATAATTATGAACTGAAGACAGACATTGGATTGATTTATGGCTTATTACAGCAACCTCCACACCTAAGCTGCCTATTCCCCCACCCTTTTTTCCTCTCATATGACAAGAGGGGTGTTAATGTTAATGGGACACTTAGAATCATAGAAAAATAGGGTTGGAAGAGTCCTCCAAAGATCATCTAGTCCAACCACCTGCTCAAAGCAGGACCTAGCTCAACTAAATTATCCCATCCAGGGCTTTAGCAAGCCAGGCCTTAAAGACCTTTAAGGATGGAGATTCCACCACCTCCCTAAGTACCCCATTCCAATATTCCACACTCCTGGCGAGAAAATTTTTCCCAACAGCCAACCTAGACTTCCTACGCTTCAACTTGAGACTATTGCTCCTTGTTCTGTCATCAGCTACTACCAAGAACAGCCTACTCCTTCCTCTCTGGAATCCCCATTCAGGTAGTTGAAGGCCACTATCAAACCGCCCCTCATTCTTCTCTTCTGAAAACAAAACAAACCTAGTTCCTTCAGCCTCTCCTCATAAGTCATGTGCTTCCGCCCCCCTCAATCGCTTTCGTTGCCCTCCCCTGGACTCTCTTTAATTTGTCCACAACCTTTCTGTAAAGGGAGCACAAAACTAGACAATTCTCCAAATGAGGCCTCACCAATGCCAAATAGAGGGGAATAAACGTTTCCCTTGATCAGCCGGCAGTGCTCCTATTAATGCAGCCCAACACTGTTACCCACTGGCAATAAGGCACACTGTTGACTCATTTACAGCTTCTTGGCCACTGTAACCTCTAAAGAGTCCCAGACCTGTTCTTTCACGACTGAGGGCTGCTCACCTTCTCTCCATTCTGTGCTGCCCAGTGTCTGTGAAGACACAGGAAAGACAAGGGCAAAAAAAAAAAAAAAAGCTCTGAGTACTTCAGCTTTTCCCATGTCATTTGTCACCAGGTTGCCTCCCCCATTCAGTAAGAGGCCCGTACTTACACCCTGACCTCCTCCTAGTTACTTATATACCTGTAGAAAACTTTCTTGTTACCCTTCACACCCCTTGCTAGCTACATCACCAATTGTGCTTTGGCCTTTCTGATTTCACTCCAGCATGCTCATGTTATATTTGCCCATGCAGTATTAGTATACTACTCCCCTGTCATCTGTCCAAACTTCCACTTCTTACAAACTTCCTTTTTGTGTTAAAGCAAAACACCTTGAATGGTCCCTTGAAATACACATTAACTACTTATGCTAAACTATCACTTGAACCTTCTATTAGCTATGACTCAGTTTCTCAGAAGAATGCCATGCAACCCAGCTTGAAAACTTGTCTCAAACTAAGACGACACTGGGCCGGTAAAAAGAAATTCTCTCACCTTTCTTGCCTCTTTAAGGGCATGATTACACTGCAATTAAAGACCTGTGGCTGGCCTGTGCCGACTGACTTGGGCTCAAGGGACTTAGGCTGCAGGGTTTTTAACCATTGTGTAGGTTTCCAGGCTTGGGATAGAGCCTGAGCTCTGGGATCCTCCTACCTTGCAAGGTATGTCCACACATAACAGTACAGCGACACAGATGGACTGCTGCAGCTGTGTCACTGTCATGTTTTAGTTAAATTCTCCCGTTGGCACAGATAATCCACATCCGCAAGAGGCAGTTGTTGAAAGAATTCTCCCATTAACTCAGTGCTGTCTACAGTGGGAGGTGAGTCAGTTTAACTGCATCACTCAGAGATATGAATTTAACACACCCCTGAACAATGCCATTAAATTTACCTAATTCCCTGTAGATTAAGCCTCACTCAATCTCTCATTCTACAAAACTCCTATTCTTTGCATAAAAATTAATGCTTACCTTAATAATCTCTCTTTAAATACAAGAAGCACATTTATGGGTTAGAAGTACTACTGAATTTCATGAAGGGAATACTGATGCTACAGTTTCAATATGGATCACCTGGTAGTTCATTTATTTATCAGAATATTGTGGGCTCAGAACAGTCTTGAGAGATTCTCCCTGTCACTTCAGTTCTTGACTTTTTTCCAGATTCCTATTCTCATCTCTCTTGTGGTAACATTAATGTGGGTCATCATCTCCCACTCAGGAGCTGGCACAGCAGACAAATTATTCCCTCCTTCCTGCCTAATTTATAAGGGCCCTGAGTATATGAAGGAGAATTATATACCCTCATTATTTCTTATACAGCATTATAGATGTGCACAATGCTTTATAAAACAATCTCTGTCCAAAAGACCCTACAAACAAGCTAAAAAAATAAATCTATCTTCATTTGGTATCTCATAGGATTTTTCTATTTTATCTGACAATATTATACCACAGTGCTACATCATCATTTCAGAAGAATCAATATACCTCCTGCTATTTTCCAAGATAGTCTTCTTGCACAATTGCCACTAGGAGTTAGAATCCTTAGAGTCCCATCTTTACTCTTAAAGAGATACTTAGTTTCATCAGCCTGACTCTGAAAGTCATCTGTGATGGAGCAGAGAAAGCGCCCACCAGCAGACAAGGGCTTAAAGAGAGCTTACAAGCCCACCTAACCCAAACCCCGCTATACGTACAGCCAATGACAGGCCTGGAGGGGGAAGAAAAGGGAGAACTTGGCTCAGTTCAGTGCCTAAGCAGCTGAGAGGCTAAAGGGTAGCTCTGCCTTTCTAGATGAAGGGACCGTCAATAGAAGCCTGTCAGCCAGGACATCCGTTGAGGGAGAAGCACCGTGTCCCTGACCAAGAGAGACTGTTGAGGAGACGTGGGAGCACCTAGCAGTAAGGGAAATGTTATAATTTGGCTTTGAAAGACACTGTGGAGCTAGGATACCCCAGCCTGATGTCTGCTCCCAACCTGGAGGGACCTTAAGACACGGCAAGATGCCACAAGAGGTTTCCAAGGGGATGCTACTCTTGGTGAGCCACTGCAGACTGTTGGAATTATAGGGGCCATGCCCCAAACTGAAGGGACATGGGTAAGAAGTAGCTGAGGGCAGCACACAGACTTTGCTGGGAAGACTCAGGTAATGTTGCTTCACAAACGGAACTACCCTAGGACCTGGTAGAGATGGTGGGCCCAGGAACCCCTACCAGGCTCCCTTATGGGAAGGGACCAATATGCAAGCGGAGGCCAGAAGATTTCCAGCCTAAGGAGAGGAAATCAGATACCTCAGTCAGCTGACCAGAGAAGAAGGGGGCCAGAAGTTGGTGTGCTCATGAGTAGGCTGCCCAGCCCTATGAGCACACTTTCCTACTATCCATATGAAGAATACATTGTTACAGTGTCCAAAAGGGCACATTTATTTCTGTACTTTTCACATGACATTCCATCAACTTCATCAGTGGGCTTTGGACTATGCCATTAATTTGTCAAAATTTTGCATTACATTGGATTAACTTTACTTCCTCTTTCAAGGAAAGCCAATGAAAGAGTAATTTTGAGAAAGCAAAACCGACCACTTTTTACTTTCAAATAATTAATGGTTTCCTCGGTTTCTCAAACATTTTAAAATCTAAAATAGCCACCTGATTGCATGCACATTTTTTCCATAATGTATTAAGGAAACCAGTTAATAGATCTATCATACTCACATGGCTTGTTTAAAACAGACTTTCCTAATTGAGTTTCAATCTGTTCTACATAGTCTGAAGACAGCCAAAGGAAAATGAAAGAGTTACTCCCTGAGGCGTGACAGGCTTCGTTTAGCCTCCACAGGCCAAGCTTTCTCAGGTGTGCGGTATCCACTGACAACTCAATGTTCTTATTAAGACCCACTGTAGGAAACAGGATTTAAAATAAATATACCTTACCATTGAGATGCACACACACACACAAATAAGTTACATATCAAGACAAAATGAGTGAGTTAAAGCTTCATTTGCAGCCTTAACTTGTGCCATTGTATAAAACTTGTGCAGCATGAATAGTACATGAAGATATCTACTTTTCCAAGATCTATACCCTAAACAGAAATTTACAGAGCTGTTATACAAAAGCAAAACTTCCAAAAAGCGGGTTTATAAAAGTTCTAACTCATTTTCCCCAAGAATAATTGTAGTTATATTAATTGTCTAGCTATTATATTCCAGTGTCAGAAGCTGCACTCCCCTTCTTTCAGTCAATTCATCTATCATCAATTGAGAATGGCAGAGAAACACTTTCCTTTGAGCAGTGATTACATCTCTATTACCTTATAATATTCTAAGCAATTGGCCTGACATAAAAATACTGATTTATACTTCCTTATCTTTAGCTGATTAAGGAGTTTTCTTTAAATCTAACAAGTAACATTTCAGCTGGGCTGCAAAACTGTATGCATGTGCTTAACTTCAAGTACATGAGTAGTCCCGTTTACATCAATTCAACTACCTGCCTTTAAAATTAGGCACATGCTTAAATCTTTGCAAGATCAGGACCCAAGACAGAACACTAATGACACATTGTAAATCTCACAGACATGACAGAAATAATTGAAAGCTACTAAACTATTAATTACTATATCAGGGGTAGCCAAACTTACTGACCACACGTCACATTCAACATTCATTGGAAATCTGAGAGCCAGGGAATGCCTGCTGTGGCTCAGGATTTCAGCCCTGGAGCAGGGTGATGGGGCTCAGGGCTTCTGCCCCACTCCTGCTGAAGCTGCAAGCTCTGGCAGGTGCTTCCCCTGGGACAGAGGCCTCAAGAACCCCCTCCCAGCACTGCTGAAGGCCTGAGCCTTGGTAGGTGTACCTCGTGGGGCAGAAGCCCCAAGCTCCTCACCCAGCCTGGTAGGTGGAGATGGGGAAGGGGTTTGGGGGGCTCCGCCCACCACACTGACTGACTAAAGAGCCATATGTGGCCCACAAGCTGGTCACCTCTGTACTCTATCAGAAGCGCTCCCTCAGTTTGGTCTAAATGGCATACTGAAAACCATTAAGGAAGGGAAGTGCTTGTAGAATACTCAGTTATACAAAGTATTTTCATAGAAATTGTGTTAGTGTTTTGCACATGGTCTTGTAGGAAGGCCATGACGCTCCACAGTATCTTACCTTGGAATGGGATCTTAATATACCTTGTAGTAAACTTAAAAGAAAAATTAAAACAGAAAAAATTAGTTTACTTTTCAACATTATTACTCAAAACAATTAAATAGCAAACATTTATTTTCTGCACAGTCCTCTTTCTGGTTAACTGAATAAGCTGAAAGAAAAAATATTTGAGGACTTAGGTGAAATTTTCTTGATCAGGGTGTCTAATGTTAAGCTCCTCAATGCATTTTAAGGCAGGTAAAATAGCCCCAACCTGAATTTCAGAGGTGCTGAATACTCTAAAAATCTCTACAGAATCAATAATCACTAGTGAGAGGCCCAACTCCTCTAAAAGCATCATCCTAAATAGGAATACGAGAGTCTAACCCTGGCACCCAAACTTAAGCATTTCAGCAGTTGTTTTATACAAATAATTTAAGAACGTTTGTATTAGCAAATGCAGCAAAGTAGTTTTGCAAGACACATGTATCTTAGGGCAAAAAAGTCATATCTATTGATAGAATATATAGAGATTTTATAAATAAAAAAAATCTAGTGAAAAAATATATTACTGTGGTCACTTTAAACCAATACTACCCTCTATACTTAGTCTTCAGTTTTCCCTCTCCTTATCAATGTAAAGGCAAAGAATTAAACTGGTTTCCAAGATAAAAATGTTAAATTCTGGGTGTACATACTGACAGATTATGGTTTAAATGAGTTTGACAACTTTATGTCATTAGACTTCTAAGAGATTTTATTGCTGTATGAGAACATGTTGCAAAAGGCATACTATCAGTGATAAAAGCTAAAAATTATTACTAAGGAATGCCCCAATGCATGAACCAGAATGGAAAAGTGCTCTAAAAGAACTATGATTTTTTTTTTTAATTGCATTATGTACACTGAGTCTGGTTTGGAGTTGCTAAATCCCAACACCTCATAATGTACATGGGCTATGGTTTAATGGGTTTCTTCCTTTACATTTGTATAATATTATATGCAAATTGCCACCTCTCTCCATGTTATAGATTTGGTGCTATTTTAATACTCTGCTTTAAATCTATGAAACAGAGTACATCTTGTTAAATGGCTAAGTTTTGGAGCACACTGTACATCTGGAATACAAACATGACAGGTTACTTTGTTACAAGATATGTAGTATTCCAATAAAATGCCACTGCTGTTAGTTCCAGAAGATACTAACTTTGACAAGGCCAGTTTTTGCTTTCCCTCTGTGTTTTAAAATAAGATGTGTTTGATTTATGACTGAGAATATAAGTACCCTGCCTACTCACATGAAATTTGCTTTCTGAAAACTTCAGAGTGTATATTCCTGGGAAAACACTGTCTTCCAGCTCACTGAATGGAACATCAGTGCAACAGATAGGAGGTGATTACTTGTTACACAGACAACTCCTGACCAATACAATTAGCAGGAGGTGGCAGGGCTAATTTCAGAGTTCATAGTTTTCTTTCAGGACCATTTTTCATTCTTTAAAGCTTATTTGTAACACGCGGAACTTGGCAGAAGTTTTGTTTTTATTTTTAAAGCCAAAAGACCAACCACAGTGTATATAAGTAGACTTACCGTAACACAACCTGTTGAAATTCCTTTAATGTTTCCTATATACAGCATAGCGAGCTTAATATCTAAAGCTGGATCCATCTGTTTATCAGATGTGTTATAAGAAGGTAAATTTGCAGAAGAAATCTCAAGTGACTCAGCTGAAACCTATACAATAAAAAAAAAATAATAATACAGAGCTTTAAGTGAGTTTTTTTAGCCCCAACTTCAAAGCTTTTTCCCCCTGCAGTGGTGAGAGTTGTTTATACAAGTTATTTTTCACACAGTTTTTCCATATCAGAAGATACTTAAGTTATTACTATTAAGGCAAAACCAGTTGTGGAGTTTATCCTCTCAAGGGGTGAGAGGCAACTCACACTTCTGACTTTGTTCCTCATCACCAAAATGTAAGTGTGCTCTTTCAACTCCACTTCTCTGAAATCTGATCTAATCCCAACTACCACCCACATAGTACAGCAGCAACAAATGTCCCTTTTCCCACCTCATACTCATCTAATCTGATTTAAAGCCAACATTCAAGGCATATAGCAATACTTCATCTATAGAAAAAGACAGTCATGTCACTTTAAACTCAGTACAAGGCTACATGCAGGGCTGCTCCAGAGTTAGGCTGACTATGGCAGCACAAAGTGCAATAGTAGAAGATTGGCCAGATGATGCAGTGAGTTATTGAGTGTGCTTTTATCATGAGTTTTAGGTTCAAATCTCATTTTTAGGCATAAGGGAAATGAGCAATTTTAGCCTATGTTACTATTGTATGTATGTATGTATGTATTGTATGTAGTAACATAGTCAGTCCCGGGATATTAGAGACACAAGATGGGTGAGGTAATGTATCTTTAATTGGGCCATCTTGTATCGGTGAGAAAACATGCTTTTGCGCTTACACAGAACTGCTCTTCATCTGTGGTTACATCTTGCAATAGCTTTTCTGACAAAGGTAACTCAGGATTTTGCTCTGTTTCTTTACTGTCAGTTGTGACATCATGTACAGGCTGCAAATCCAGCATTTCTGGGTGTTTTGGTTCAAAAGATCCTTCATCATCACTGGAAAGAACAACTAAAGAGGAAAAGGCACTTTGGTAACACTCAGATTTAAAAATAACTTACAACACCTATCAAATCACATATATTTTGTAAGAAAAAAAAAAAGAAGCCAGTCAAACTGACTTTGGGATTTCCATGCCTTTTAACAGTAACATTAAGCAGGATGTTTTTCTTACTTGATAGACCTGGGATTGAACTATGCACTACCATGCAAGTGATCCAAGTTGCATACATTCATACAGAAACAAATATACGTGTATGTATCTGTGTCTCTCTCGTTGGTTTGGAAGGGGCCAAAAAGGCTGTGAAGAAACTCTGAAGTAGACTGACCTCCCTTGCGGAACACAACCTCTACGGGCTGATTGAAAAGTGGCATTTATAGGCTTTTAGGAATTCCACTCAAAGCTCAACTGAAAAAATGTTAACGTACAGCTGCAGGGACATTGCGGAGGCAGGAGAGTGAACCACTGAAAAGGATACTTAACTAAGCTGGGTTTAAAACAATACTATAGTTCTGACAAATGATCATTGACTCAAGGAGATTCAAAACTAAGGTTGACATTGCATCTTTAACTCATTCTAATACGATTTTTATATCCATCCACTGCTTTAAAAGGACTATGGGCCAAAAGATACATCTCTCTCCATCCCCATTCCTTCAACAGGGTTACTGGCCTAATAGTTAGGTGGGAAAGCTATAGATGCGATAGATGCGATAGATCTTGATTTTAGTAAGGTTTTTGATACAGTCCCACATGACATTCTCATAAGTAAACTAGCAAAATGTGGTCTAAATGAAAGTATTATAAAATGGATGGATAACTAGTTGAAAAAAAAAACATACTCAAAGAGTAGTTATCCATGGTTTGCTGTCAAATAGGGAGGATTTATCTAGTGGGGCCTCACAGGGGCCTGGTGCTATTCAATATTTTCATTAATCATAGAATCATAGAATAATAGGGTTGGAAGGGACCTCACGAGGTCATCTAGTCCAACCCCCTGCTAAAAAGCAGGACCACTCCCCCTAAATTATCCCAGCCAGGGTTTTGTCTAACCGAGCCTTAAAAATCTCCAAAGATGAAGATTCTACCACCTCCCTGACATGGCTAATGGAGAGTATGCTTACAGAATCTGAGGATAACACCAAGCTGAGAGGCACTGCAAAGTCTTTGGAGGAAAGGATCAGAATTCAAAATGAACTTGACAAATTGGAGAACTGGTATGAAGTTTAAAGACTAGTACAAAGTACTACAAAAAACAAAGTACTATTTAGATAGGAAAAATCAAATGGGGGAATAAGTGTCTAGGCAGTAGTACTGCTGAAAATAACCTGGGTATAGGGGATCAAAAAAAAAAAAGGGGCTCATATAAATTCTGTTATTAACAACAGTGTCAAAGCTAAAACACAGGAGATAATGCCCGGCTTTAAATAGCACTGGTTGACAATAGCTGAAATATGTCCAATTATAGGCACCACTCTTTAGAAAAGATGTAGATAAACTGGAGAAAGGCCAGAAAAGAGCTACAAAAAGGGGAAGAGATTTAGAAAAATTGACCTATGAGGAAAGGTTTAAAAACTGGGCATATTTAGTCTTGAAAAAAGAAGACTGATTCTAATCTTCAAATAGGTTAAGGGCTGTTATAAAAGGAAGGTGATCATTTGTTCTCCATGTCCACAGAAGTTAGGACAAGAAGTAATGGGAATAATTTGCAACATATGTGATTTATGCAAAATACAAATATTAAGAAACTAAAGACATCAAGGTAAAGAATTTAGTAAAATCTTTCCAACTATAAGGATTGTTAGGCATTGGAAGAGACTTCCAAGCGAAATTGAAGAATATCTATCATTGAAGATATTTAAGAACAGGTTACACAAACGCCTGTCAGAGATTGTCTAGATCAGGGGTGTCAAACTCATTTGCTATGGTGAGCCAGATTTGACTTAAATGTACTTCAAGTGGGCCATACATACCATAAATCAAAATACGAGGGCATCGCAGAGTGCTGGGTACATGATTAATCGAGACACTCTCTCTCTTCCTCTCCATATTTGACACCCCTGGTCTAGATATATTAGGTCTTCCCTCTACACAGGGGACTAGACTAGATGACCTCTCAAGATCTATTTCAGCCCTACATCTATACGATTTTATATTAGTTTAGCACCTTCTACCAAAAGGACCTCAAAGTATTTCTCAGGCATTAAATGAATTAAAGATTGTAAAGGTTAGAAAGAAGTAAAATAACTTGCCAAAAGTCACATAAGTCAGTTGAAGAACAAAGAACAGAATCCAGAACTTCAGTCTTCTCATGCTATTTCTTAACTACAAGACCATCCACTCCACTAGTAAACACCATGTATTGTCTTTAGATTTGTGCAATTCTTTAGTGAGTGTGATCTCTGAGCCGTACCTTCTACTTCAAGTACTTACACCCGTTGAGTCATTCCTACATCTTCTAAGTTTCTAAACATATCAATCAATATAACAATTGCCTAACACAGATAGATTACATACTTGGCTCAATGGAAACAAATGACTGATTGCCCTCGCAGATTCTGTTATGCAACTTCCTCAAATGCTCTGACATGTCCATCTTCGGTTTATAAGCAGCGCTAACTAGCGGGGAAGTCCTCGCATCCTCACTGGTGGCAGAATGCCGTTTCTGAAACGAACTACTGGGAGGAGCCTCTGGACAGTGTTCTTCTGCACAGCAGAGAGCTGGTTCCAAATGAACATGAAGGGATGTTTCCTTACATTGTGTCTCTAAAAGCTGTGGAATATTTTCCTCAATCGGGTTAGGTCTGAAGCCTTGGAAGTTATCACTTGGGCCTCTGCAGCCAAGAGACTGGGTTGAAATCATCCTTTGTTCTTTCTAGGGAAAAGAAACCCCCCCCAAAAAAATAGGATGTAATCTTTTTTGTGATGGAAAATACACATTTATTTCCTGACCCTGCTGAGATGATTAAGCTCTGTGTCCACTGACTAGCTACAGCTAGCAAAGTAAACAAGCATTGTGTAACATTTCAAACAGAGCTAAGTTCAGGAGTCAAACTGGAGTCTTCTTCCCCCATCTTAGGGCAATGCAGAACGTTTACCTGACATATGGTAAGCAGAGAACCACCTTTCTAAAAAGGATCATGATCCATTTTAGAAACTGAACATAAAACCTGTATTTTATCTTTCAGCAGCTACTCCCTGGGCTGCCACAAAGAGGCAACAAGCACTTCTCCCATCAAAGGAGGAGGTTGAGTTTCTGAAGAGCTCTCGTATTCACCCCCTTGGCAATTCCGGGCTTGATTCAAGCCCACTGAAGTCAACGGGAGCCTATTCTTTGACAGCAAGGGGCTTTGGATTAAGTGCTTATATATAGAGCACCTATCAATGGACCATTCAGGTGCTTGAACACAGATGACCTGCACCGGACTCTGCTCTTACTTTCTGCAAGTTCAGTTTACTAAACTTGAATTCCTTTTGTTCTTTTATTCCATGCTTAACACATCAGAATAAACTATATCACTTTCAGGACTCCAATAACCTACTGACAGTTCATCCTTTTAAAATATGTAAAGGTTATGGTTAACTCCTTTCTATCAGTGCCACTGAATTTATCCTATAATTAGCTTAGAAATACATTCTCTCTTTTGAATAATTCACTTGAAGTGTAATATTAATTAATGGTTCCAAAGCACACTTTAAGGTTAAGCCACATGGCTTAGTACTTTATATCACAATTAAAAGGGTTAAAACTATAATTAGTAGCAAGGGAATTCTGGAAACAAAAAAGACTGTGAAAAGGGCAAATTAGCACATCAATATTCTGCTACTTAGGCACCAATGCCTAAGCATGGGAGTGGAGCCACAGATGGGGACAGAGCCAGAGCAGGGCTGGATGGCACATTCTTCCCCATCTTCCCATAGGGGTTATCCCCAACCCATCGCACCCTCCGAATGTTCCTCCGCACTCCTGTAGGGTGACATGCCCCATAGTTGGGGAACCTTTGCTATGAGGAAGGGGTGTCAAACGTGCAGCCCTCAGGCCGAATGTGGCCCACAAACCTCTTCCATGCAGCCTGCGGGCCGAACCTCTCCCAACTGGCCTATGACTGCACTTGGTGGACCACATTCTCTCCCTAACAGAGACGAAAGAGTGTGTGGTCTCTCATACCCAGCACTCCACAAGGCTCCAAGGTCTCGTGACATCATGGAGCGCTGGGTATGTGAGACTGTGCACCACAAGACCCCATTCTCTCCCTAACAAAGAGAGAAAGAGAGAGAGATTGCAGAGCACAGTTTCGCATACCCAGCACTCTGGCATGTATTCAATACATTGATTATTTAGCAACGGGTGGTATTAAAATGTCTTTTAAAGACTATTTACAAGCTACTGGTATAATGCTTGGATTTTAAGTGCTACTATTAAAATTAGAGAATACTTTTAAGATAACAGAATTGTTACTTACATATGATGATGGTGATTTTCCTGCTGAACATGTGTTATGTTGATCAGGAAAATGGCCACTAAATCTTCTTTTCCTCTTCTCAGAATTCGAACAACTTACTTCCCTCAAACCCAGAGAGGTAGAGTTCAAGTTTTTGCTTCCTTTATCTTGTTGATCACTTTCCTTATTTTCTATGTCAAAGATTTAAATAAAAACAACAACAAAAAAGAAGAATGGTTTAACATTTAACAGGTAACATTTCTGTAAAATTTATTAGTAGTTATCCTTAAACATTTTCCTGTGTTTTCAAATTATTGTCACAGTGACAAAAATTTTAAAAAGTGCATTGATTACCACAGTTGCATGGCCACAAGATCTTTTTTCTCTCTCTCTCATGTGTTGACTAGATAATTTCCTCCCGACCCCCAATAAAATGGAGTTACATGTTGAAAAAAATATTTTTTTAAATTACGAACAAATCTGAACCTGAACAAATCTGAAATCTACAGGAGCAAGGAAAGGATGTAACTGAATTCATAGCTCACCTCAGAGCACCACGGTTAGCCTCAGTACCTAAGCCAGAGGTAGGTAACCTTTGCCAGCTCCTGTGCCAGCCCCGCCCACCACACCCTCAGTAGGTACCATGGGCGGGGCCAGCAGGTGCCAGGGGTAGGGCCAGGAACTCCTTCTCCCTCCTGGCCCCACCCCCATGCAGAGGGCTCCTGTCCCCTGTTAGCTGTGCTCCCCAGGAGCCTGGCACACAGCACTTCCCCAGCGTTGGGGGTAGGGCCAGGAGCCCCTTGCCACAGCTTACCAACCCCTGACCTAAGCCAATCTAACTTGGGTAATTAACATTTTACCTCCTGAAGTCCCTCCTGCTGTTTCAGCTGGATACAGTATTCTCCCCCTCTGGTGAATACTGTTAAGCTATGTTTAAAAACTTGCACACTCCACCATAGACTTGACTGTCTTGCAGGAGTAAGTTTGTGTAACATTTTAACACCCTCTGAGTCAAAAGGCTCTGTGTAAAGATATGATATTGTTATAAATAAAGGCAAGCGCTAAGCCTTCTATCTCTCTCAATTTCCTTCTGTTGTAGGTTTAAGTTACATCCTTCGCATAGTTTAAAATTTAGCTTTGGATATTTGATAGTGTATGAATATTTTATCACATGCATGTATTTGCACATGCGCATGTTTAACTGTTAACTGCGCACGCACTGTTTACAAAGCCAAACCTTTGTATTACCTTCTCTTTTCTACACCATTCCTGTAAAGACAAATACCAGTTATTCATCTCTAATATCCAAATACTTAAACAGAACTCCTCTTCACCACCAACCTTTCTTCTGCAGATCACATCTTCTTACAGTAAAAAGAGCATTATTGCTTCCTGCTTCTTTAGAGGGTTCAGTCCATTTCAGAAGACTGTCATTCGTCTTCTTCTGGTGCCGCTGATACCTGGAAAAACAACAGATGATATGAATTCTCCTTAATTCTGCAAGAGTATTTACCCTCTCGATGGAACTAGAGTAGGACCAGACTACAAAATGCTGCTTCTCTAGAAAACGCTATGAAGCACAGCAAAATACAATGTAAACTAATTCAATTCTCTCCATGGAAATAAAACTGCTAGATGCGCTGACACCGACAGTGCTGACCGCTAGTGATTCTGATGCTTCCAGGAAGGTTCACAACATGAGACTCCGACTCGCTGGTAAGGAAGGGTTAGTCATTGAAACACTTCTGTCAGTGCTGCCCGTGAAGCACCGTTTAGACAACAATCAGGAGCACTAACTGCAAAGAGAAAAACCATTGTCAACAGAACTACCGTATTTTTCGGACCATAAGACGCACTTTTTTTTCCCCAAAAGTGGGGGGGAAATGAGGGTGTGTCTTATAGTCCGAACCAGTGAACCCCC
>ML685767.1:9725934-9746600 GCA_007922175.1 Pelusios castaneus
AAATACATGGCAGGATTCAAACAGTGGGGAACAGCACATAGAGGAAAGTGAGGTCAAATCACCTGTTGTAATTAGAGAAAAAATCCATTGTCCCTGTTTAACCTCAAGGCAAATGAGCCAAATTTGCATATAAATTCAAGTTCTGCAGTTTCTCTGTTGAAAGTGTTTGAATCCTAAAATCTATTTTGATTTGCTATTACAGCCTGACCTGATCCTATGTCATACACTCCCCTGCATTTAATTTCCTCCCATTCTGTAAGTTTCCCATCTTCAAAGCGTCTGACGAAGTGGGATTTTTCTCCCACGGAAGCTCATGTAATAAATAAATTTGTTAGTCTTTAAAAGTGCCACAGGACTTGGTTTGTTTTTTAGATTTTCAGAAAACCTTTAACAATGTTCTTAACCAAAGTCTCTTAGGCAAAGTAAGCAGTCAGGGGATAAGAGAGAAGGGGAAACTAAGGGTAGGAATAAATGATTATTTTTCACAATGGAGAGAAATAGTGGTGTCTCCCCAGGATCTGTACTGGAACCAGTATTGTTCAATATATTCATAAATTATCTGGAAAACACAGTAAATAGTGATGTGGCAAAAATCTGCAGATGATAGAAACCTACTCAAGACAGTTCAGTCCAAAGAAGACTGCAAAGAGTTGCAAGAGATCTCACAAACTGGGTGACTAGGCACCAAAATGGCAGACGAAATTCAGCATTGATAAATGCGAAGTAATGCATACAGGAAAACAACCCCAACTGTACATACAAAATGATGGGGTTTAAGGTAGATGTTACCACTCAAGAAAGAGATACTAGCGGCACTGTGGATAGTACGCTGAAAACATCCACTCAAAGTGCAGCAGCCAACCATCTGAAAATGTACGGACAGTCTGTAAAAAAAGTATGCAAATTTCCTGATGTCCATGAGTCCATAATTTAAAGGAAATGTTCATAAAAATCTCCCCCTCGTTCAGCCAGCAGCAGCCGCCTGCTGTGCTGTGGCCATCAGCTCTTGCCTGGCCCCCAGGTGCAGGTGCTGTCCTGGGCAGTAAGGCAGCCTGCTGACAGAGGCTGAGTGGGAGCCCTCCCCACCGCACTGCCCCCAACCACAGCAGGAAAAGGAAAGCTGAGTCAGGCAAGGCTCTGTCCAAAAGGCTGCTGGGAGCTGGGTGGGTCTGGGACGGAGGCTGCTCAGAGACACACACACCCTCCCCGCCCCCGGGGGTGGTGAAGGCGGCACTGAGCAAAGCTCCAAGCAAGTCACACTGTGTCATGTCATATTGGAACAGGATTCACTACCGGGATTGTAAAACCCTCCTCATGCTTTTAAACATCAAAAAGTTGTGTTTATAATCCAAACTCCACCCGAACACGCCTACTTCCCCAAATCCTCCTCTTTAACTCCGTCTCCCCCATTTCCATTTAGTCTAGGCTGTTTCTCCAGACCAAAGTCCAGAAGGATTGTTACTATAAACTGCCTGCATTATAGGAACAGATTAGCCCCTTCCACAGTGGCAGCAGCTGCACTGGCTGAGCAGCTGTAAGGGAAAACTGCTCAGCGGGCCCCTCTGTGCTCCCCGAGGGACGCGGGGGGGAGGGGGGATGCAACCAATGCATCGTTGTACCTGGAGTCCTTGGGCCCTGATCCTGCCTGTGGCGGGATCTCCATCGTTCTCCACTGTGCATCCCAAATTATGACATTATTGTGACCTTATGATAGGATTATAATTATGTTATTTTATTGTTTATGGTTTTTTAGTGATGTCAGTAAAAAGTTTACCATGTCAGTTTAAAAAATAGATAAATAAAAATCAACTTTGACTCTTCATGTCAGTAAAAAAACAAAAACAAAACTAAAATGCAAGGTTGGCAACCCTTGCAGCAGTCAAAACAGTTAGTGTTAGAAATCATTAGAAAAGGGATAAATAGTAAGAAAATATTGTATTGCCTCTCAAATGGTATAGCTCACATCCTGACTACTGCATGCAGATCTGCTCGCCCCATCTCAAAAAAGATGTATTGGAATGGAAAAGATACAGAACAGGGCATTTAAAATGACTGGGATATTGAAAAGCTTCCACCTGAGAAGAGATTAAGGCCTTGACTACACGATCAGATTAAAGCACAACTTGTCAAGCGTGCTATAAGAAGCACGTGATGTTTATCGCGGTGTAGCGCATACACACGTTGCTCCTTGTAATGGAACAGAAGTCCTTGCTGTATCGCGCATTAGTGCACTGAATTCTGGGCACGTATCCCAGCATTCCATTTCCTCTGAATCCGCGCTTGGAATCACGGGATGAAGGAAAGAAGCACAAAGCACCATGGGTAAACTATATGTTTCCCGTGGTGCATTGCATTTCCCTTGCGTCTTCCACGTTGCCAGTAGCAACTCGCGCCTATTTTCAACTGTGTATTCACGGAGCACGCCACTGGAAAGCAACAAAATCAGCGACAGCATGGATCCTGCTCTGGTCTCCACTCTCGCCCTCAACATGCTGAACACATCTCGGCTGGTTGCTCATTACGTTCTGAGCTCCCAGTCAGAGGATGACGCAGAGGAGCAGGGGCTGATTGAGGCCATGCGGAGCAACAGCACCGCGTTGCTCTTCTCCTTCACCGACCATCTGCACACGGTGCAACGCCGTTTCTGGTCGTGAGAGACGAGCACCGAGTGGTGGGATTGCATTGTTATGCAGCTGTGGGATGACAAGCAGTGGGTACAGAACTTTCGAATGCGGAAAGCAACATTTCTGGAACTGTGTTCAGACTTGGCCCCTGCCCTGCGACGGAAAGACACCAACATGAGATCAGCCCTCACTGTGGAGAAGCGTGTAGCGATAGCTGTTTGGAAGATGGCAACTCCTGACTGCTACCGGTCTGTTGCAAACCAGTTTGGAGTTGGGAGGTCCACCATCGGATTAGCCCTAACACAAGTCTGCACAGCCATCAATCGTGTTCTGCTACGGAGGACGGTGACGTTGGGGAATGTTAGTGAGATTGTGGACGGCTTTGCTGCCATGGGATTCCCGAACTGCGGGGGAGCCATAGATGGCACACACATCCCTATTTTGGCACCGGACCATCTCGCTACCGAGTATATCAACAGGAAGGGCTACTTCTCCATGGTGCTGCAAGCACTCGTGGATCACAAGGGGTGTTTTACGGACATCAATGCCCGGTGGTCGAGAAAGGTGCATGATGCCCGCATTTTCAAGAACTCCGGTCTGTACCAGAAGCTGCAAGGGGGTACCTTTTTCCCTGATCAAAAAATTACAGTGGGGGATGTGGAGATGCCCATAGTTATCCTCGGAGACCCAGCATACCCACTGATGCCATGGCTCATGAAACCCTACACCGGTAACCTAGATCACAGCAAGCGGTTCAATTACAGATTGAGCTGCTGCAGAATGTCTGTGGAGTGTGCCTTCGGCCGTTTAAAAGGGCGCTGGCGCTGTTTGTATGGGAGGCTGCACTTGTCGGAAGACAACATCCCCGCTGAGATTGCGTCTTGTTGTGTCCTACATAATATTTGTGAAAGTAGGGGAGAAAAGTTTTGCCCTGTGTGGGCTACGGAGGCACAGCGCCTCGAGGAGGCATACGAACAGCCAGCCACTAGGAGTATTAGGGGGGCTAAAGGGGAAGCTTCTCGCATAAGGGAGGCACTCAAGGAACATTTCAGTGATGCCCTCCCCTAGTTAACTTTTAGGACGCATCAGATGCACCTTATGGAATTATAAATGTGTACAAATAAAGCCATATTGAAATGATTTCATTCTGTTTTTATTCAAACCCAGGAGGTTGGGGTTACAGGTGTGTGTAGCTGCGGGGCTCTAGAAAGTACCAGGGGGGAGAGCTTCATGTTGGAATGCCACGGTGGGACGGGTGCACTTCAAAGAAATGCTTTAAGGACTACGGGGAGTGGGAAGCAGACACGGCTGAAGTGTCTGTAGTGGAGACCGCGCCTCAGTTGCCTGGTTCAGGGAAGCGACCATGCTCCTGAACAGTTCTGTTTGCTCTTTCATGACGCTTATCAGTTCATCGGTCTGTTTCTTCCACATCTGCTGGTATTCAGCTCTGCATGCTCTATTCTCCGCGGAGGATTCCTGTGCTGCTTTCAAGGACTCCTGTGTACCTTTCAACACGTCCTGGAACATATCCTCCCTGTTCCTTCGTGCATGCCGCCGAATGTTTCTCATTCGGTCAGCTGAGGTAGACACCGGCCTTGTCATGGTCGGTTCTAAAGCAAGAAATAATTGTAAAGATGCTGTTAACACATAGCCATGATAAGAAAATTAACCTTCCAGTAGCACATGACTCTGGAAGATGCAGGGCGGTCAACATCCTATGCCTCGCTGAAGCGGACAAGGTACGTCCTAGTAGACAGCTTAACTGGGGGCTAATAATCAGCATTGGGCACAGAGATGGAACCCGATATCGCTCTCCTCAGAGTGCCCCTGCCTGCTAGAATACATCTCCTACATGCCGCCGGTTGCAAGCCGGGACTGTATGCTGCAGCAGTTTGCTGCCATGGTTCCCAGGGCTGTGCTTTGCAGCTGGTGGGGCATAGTGTCCATCTTTGGGAGCGTTGACACAAACGCCATCCCATCCAACCTGAGTAGTAGGCTCTGGAGGTACATCGAGGAAACCTTCACTGACCTAAATGCAGATGATTATTTCACAATCACTGCTTGTGTTGATGCCCTTCTAATGGATGTGGAGTAAAGAGCGTGCACAGCGGGGACAGACAGCAAGCACCCCCGCAACGCAAAATGAAATTTTAACGTGAGACAGAGACTTAGCTTTACAAATTACAAACTTACCAGAACCCCCTCAGCCGCCTCAGAGGACACGCTGCAATTAATGTCTTCTTGAGAGGATGTCTCAGCGGGGGTGCAGAACAGCTCCTGGCTACACGCTGCCGCGCTTTGCCACGGGTCATCCTCCGTCTCCCCCGCCTCCTCGACAACGTCCTCATCCAGCTCTGCTGTGGCATTGACTGCTTGTGTGGTTAAAGATGTGTCCACTGTGCTGTTTGGAGTTGTTGTGGGGTCACCACTGAGGATGGCTCCGATCTCCTTATAGTACCTGCATGTAGCAGGCGCTGATCCCGAATGCCAGTTTGCCTCCTTTGCTCTCTGATAGCTGATTCTTAGCTCCTTCACCTTTGATCTACACTGCACTGTGTCTCTATCATAACCTTTCTCCGTCACTGCCCGAGAAATTATGCCAAAGGTATCATAATTTCGTCCGCTGCCGCGAAGCTGCACCTGCACAGCGGACTCTCCCCAGATGCTGATCAGGTCAAGCACCTCTGCCGTGGTCCAAAGGGGTGCGCGTCTTCCGCGATGGGTCGCCATTGCTACTGGGAACACTGCTGCACTCCACTCCACGAGGAAGACACCAGTAAATGAAACTGACGATCAATTTGAAAATCCCAGTAATCAAATCAGGGCGGGGACGGTTTCGTCACTGCCAAAGAGCGGGTGGGGGGAAGTCCAGAGAGGACGACTTGGGAATGCTAGGACACTTCCGGAGGCCAATCATTGCGCGGTAAGCGTACACACGAGCGCAAATGTGCAACAGATGTTCCACAACAGCTGTTACCACTCTTGTCAAAGTGGTTGTTGGATTGCGCTTCAACAAGGTACTTGACGCCCAACATCACCATTGCACGTATGTACACCGTGCTTGCTATCGCGCGGTAATGACTTTTACTGCGCGTTAAACTGTTCGTGTAGACAAGGCCTAAGACTCAGACTTCTCAGTTTGGAAAAGGGATCATTATGGGGTGTTATGATAGAAGTCTATAAAATCATAACTGAAGGTGAGGGAGTAAATAAGGAAGTGTTATTTAGTCCTCGTAACACAAAAACTATGGAGTCACCAAATGAAGTTAATAGGCAGTGGGTTTAAAACCAACTAAAAGTATTTCTTTACACAATACAGTCAACCTGTGGAATTCCTTCCCACAGGATGTTGCAAAGGTCAAGACTATAAGGGGTTCAAAATGAACTAGATAAATTCATGAATTTCAAAGGCCTGCTACAAACAGTAGAGGTATTAGAGAATCTTAAAAATGAGTTGCAAGAAGATTTTATCATATAGTCCTATAAAACAAACATAAGGGTTGTTCCCAGCTCCTCCTATAATGCACACACACTAATTCAGTTACCTGTATTGCTATGCAGTATCCTCTATATACAGCTGACTGCAGGGTACCTTTTAAACTACATGTCTGAACTGGAGTGAAAAGCAGCACTAATCTGAGCATGAGTGTC
Organism: Pelusios castaneus; assembly: GCA_007922175.1. Lineage (NCBI taxonomy): Eukaryota > Metazoa > Chordata > Testudines > Pelomedusidae > Pelusios > Pelusios castaneus. The sequence continues at coordinate 9,732,210 of ML685767.1, forward strand.
ACTACATTACAAGACTACTGTTTACACTGTATTTAATTCTCTACTACCTTGTACCTTGATACCTGTGCAGGTTGAATGTTTTAAGATAAAAAGTTAATTATACAATATCAGTGTGGGAAAAGTTGTGTATTCAGAAGGTACGAAATGATTCAATAGGATTTTTCTCCTATGTGACTGCTACAAAGTAAGTCTCTAACATCAATCCTTTGAGAAGTACGGATGCATTTTTAATCAAATGGGGCCTGATCCTGCATCCTTACATGAGAAATCCCATTACCTTCTAATGACGTGAAGAACTGGACTCTATCACCACCTGGCAGTGGACGTCTCTAGCATTTCTACCCACAGTGGATTAAAACGCCCACCACTAAACAATAATGCTTCCCTACTACCAGCACTGGGGTCAGGTTTTCAGAAGGCGGTATCAATTTCTATGCCCACAGCATTAACTCACTTGGACAAGTATATAACTTATTTGTTGTGGGTGTAGTCAGTTATTTACATGTTCAAGTGAATTAAATAGCAGGCATAAATAACTGACTGCCCCATGGAGGTGCAAGAATGGAGAAGCTCACCTAAGGTCTCAAACATATATTATTATTATAAATAAAAATATAGATTTATTTACTGGCCCATTCTATCCACAATACAAAACTGGATACTTTTTCTACACCAAAGGCATGATTCCCTTTTATAATGAGGTCCTTATTCACTGCTCGAGTTAGATCAAAGAACCTTAATGGGGATGTTCATGTGTGTGAACCCACTATAAAGGCCTCATTACTCTGCAAGAGCTACATAAATGGGACTTGTGTAAATAAAAATCAGGTTCCATTGTTTATTCTTTAGAGAACTACAAGGTAGAAACAGGAGATGAGAATCAAACTGAGTCTTTTTCTAGAACAGTCAGTTCTCCTCACTGGTAAGAGATTTCAGCATTCCTATTTTACACCACACATTTTAGACAGACTTTCCAGGTTCACAAGCAGTCTTATCAGCACTTGCTCATCCCATTAAAAGTAACATCTGATTCCTGAAAACTGCTTTCCCCTATTAACAAACTTTATCAAACAGGTCTGACATTTTTACTTAATGCATGGAGTCATAAGAATATTACAAGATAAATACGGGAAATTAACTCCTCAAGTGACAAAAAAAACCCTGTTACAAAGTAAGCTGAAAGAACCAGTTTCTGAAACACTGACTGGAGAAAATATGGAAAAAACATGTTCACACTTGGCTTGAATAAACTAATTTTTAACATACAGCCACCCACCTCTATTCCCATCTAAAACTTTTGGGCTCCATCTTCTGAACTTTTCTCATTTCAGCTCAATGCACTTTCCCCCATCAGTTTGTACTGCCGTCACAAAATATGCAACTGACTACACTTACTGTGACAGACAGGCAATTTCCTACAATACCCTAAACAAACCTTATTAAGTTTTAAGAATCTTAGCAATTCATGCTATTAAAAAGGCAAATTTGATGCATTATTGTGGGATTATGTAATGTTTGGAGGGAGGAGACGTGATTAAATGTAAAACCTGAGAACTGTTCTGAGAGCTTCATTGGATTATTTGAAACAATATAAACTTTTGAAGTTCAGTGGGTTTCCCAGAAAATCTCTAGGGGTATGTGTATGCCAACACAACTCTGCTGGTTATGAACGTGTCCTCCTAGAATTTTGAAGTGGGGGGATAGGGCCAGTGGCAGCCGGATTCCGCATCCCCAGCCCTGGCAGGAGCATTTTGGGTCGCTGATGACAACCAGGCCCCGGGTCCTCGCCAGATTTGGGGCATGTGCCTCGTGTACCCAGCGCCAGCGACACCACTGGTTAGTCACATCCTGATTTAAAGTCCATGCATGGGGGATTCAGAGCCAAATAGTAGCTTGCCAAACTTCATCTGAATCAGCACTTCAGATTGTTTCCCAAAATGATCCTGGCTATGAAGAGATCATGAACAGTGAGAAAAGGAGTGCCTCCATAAAGGAATAATGGGATTCACTCTGCCAAATCTATTATATCTATCCTGTAAGCTCAAATCGACCATTTATACTGCATGCCAACTTGCAAAACACTCCTGTATACATCAGGATTTTAAGGATGGAGAGGATGGTCATTAAGTACCAAGAGAACAGGCCCCATTTCCAGACGTGCAAGTCAAATATTTTCATCTTAGCCTTCACTACACACTTAAAAAAAAAAAAAAAAAAAAAAATACCTACAGCAAATCAAAGGAAGAAAGATCAGTCCTTCTGAATGCAAGTTTTTGAATTCCTAAGGCACCTACATAATAGGGTGATGAACATGATGCAGATTTTTGAAGGAATTTTTAAGTCTGGTTTAAAATGAGTTGTCACTGCTCCCCTCTATCACTCTTCTCTTCAGCACAGGTATATAGAAACGCACTAGTTCTGCTTGAGCTACTGTCTAAAAATAGCAGTTTAATTGCAGAGGCATTGGTATCAGCTTGGGATAGCCATCCACATACATACTCCCAGGGTCATGTAAGATTGCATTCTGATGGCTAGCTTAAGCCATGCTGCCGTTTTCAGATGCTAACTTGTGCCTCTACATCAACCTGAGCTGAGAATTGCACATGCATACACACTCACACACCCCAGCTGCTGGTAGACATAACATTTCATGTTCTCCCCCTTCTCTTTTTTCCTTTGTTCTTAACACTGCTTTTCTTTTAGTTGGAGAAACTAGCATAGAAGGGGGAGAAACTGACTAGTTCACTTGGCAAATTCAGAATGAAACTTGCATTGTGTAATGTAACCCTTATCAGGTTCATTTCTACAGATAAATCAACATGGAAAGCATTTCTGTGGTACTCAAATCTATGTAAACATAGAGGAAAAACAGACAGCTAAAACAACAAGAGAATCAGTCTACAACATTGCTGCACACTTGTGATGGGGTTGAGACCAGTTGTGGATTTAGGAAAAGGAACAGGGCTAATATTCAAGATCTTTGAGGAAACATGAAAGAAAACCTGAAACCAAGCTAGGAGATATCACAGGGAAGTGACATTTTGATTGGTTTGGGGCATAATTTCAAACCAGAGTTATGTTAGAACCTTGTAATCATATCTACAGATGAAACATTTCTCTCTCTCAAATCCAAGTTCTTTTACCAAAAAAACGTGACCAAATACTATCAGATGGACTAAGAGTCAGAATAATTTAACGTTAGATGGTTGGGTTGTTGACAGCGAGTTAGTCTGCATGCAGGAAATTGAATTATTGCTTCAAGGCAGATTCTCATAAAAACAGAGTCATAGAAGTTATGTTATTTCAGGGACAACAAGGCTAGCAAAATCAATATTGAATAACATACCTTTTAGATATAAAAGGACTTTGGTGAGGAGGACTTAATATGTGACATGTCTGCAGGTTGGCAACAGATGACGAGGGTGGTTGACCTGATAGCAATTTGTCAGCCTCAGATAAATTAGCATCAGTTATAGGTTGGCTCTTTATGTATTTTCTTCCAATTTTCGTCCTCAGGACATTCTTCAAAATAACTTTGGGTTGCCTGCCACACATATAACAATAAATGATAAATGCTGCACCGAAATCTAGATAAAGAAACTTTTGGTTGAATTCATGTAACTTAGTGGCTTGGTAACACCAAATATCATCATTACTAGTAACAAAGTACAACTTTGTTCATGGTCCTTTACAGACCTAAGACAAGATCTTTCCATCAGGAAGCTTACAAGGTATGTCAGGCAGCTAACACAAAGAACAATGACAACAGACCATGGATAGAGTTGGGTAGTCAAAAGGGGACAAAGAAGAAAACAACGTAACTTTAGCTCAGCTACACTATGTTAGCATATTGTTGCATTTAAACTGCCTTTGACATCTCAACTGAGAATTTATTATTCTCTGTTCACACAGATCTCAGAATACCTTCCATGCAGAATCTCAACACTGATAGAATTATGGCATGATATTAAAAATTCTCCTGTGAACAGGAAGCCTCCAATAAAACAAATCTTGCTGTCAATCAGTGTGATTCACTCACACCTCTAGCCAACAGCTGGCAAACAGCAAAAATGTAAAACATGCAACAAAAACTTGGTAATTAATTCAGGCCTTTGTCACAAATCCTAGGTGTCACATGTCACTCTGTCATATATCAGGTGATTCTGAAGCGGAGAAAACATCTGCATGTGTCAGAAGAGATGGGCACCAAAATTAAGTCAATCAAAAACATCAAGAGATGCCAACATGCATGCATTTTTATCACAAAGTATTTAACATATGTGATGACAGTCAACTTGCTGTCTTGCGTGGCTAATGGCTCTCTTCTCACTTTCTTCAAACTCTGAAGCTTATGCTCTGTAGTTCACATTGTGATTTCTTTCAGATGATGATGTGCAGCTACAGCCTCTTCTGAATCTGGTATGAATGATGTTGTCTCCAGGTTGCTCGCTGCAAATACCTCCCGTTGTCTTATTTCTCTATGCACTGATCCACATGGGTCACTTTCTAACACTGCATTTTGTGGTGCCTGATGTCTTTATTTCTATCCCTGTTCATCTGAGAGGTTAAAAGTCCTTCCAAAGGAGCCTTGGTGTTTGCAACCGGCTGCCAAATTGCCAGAGTTGGCACGCAGGTGGTGAGCAATGAGAAGTATGACTTGCAAGAGAATCAAAATCAGATGCAAAAGAATGATCAGAAGAGAAAAGAACTGTAGATTTCTTTTTCTAGGGAGGCAGCTAGATGTGAATGTGTTTTCTTTTCACACAGGTGATGAAAAACACCCAGGTCCAAAAGGCTGACCTAGAATTAATCAATCCAGCACAAGCTAGACACCAACATATCAGAAAAATTGACTACATGACTGTGGATGGCACAGGCACTCTCAAATTAAATGATCCAAAGTGACGGTCACAAGAATAAAGCTTGCGATCAAAACAACAGGAAACATCTACAATGTAACAAAGAATAATTTCTCGTAAAAAACAATTGCAAGCAAATTATATATATATTTTTAGTGACATGAAGCAAAGGTCCAGGATGTTAAGATTTAATCAGTATTGAACAACATACCTTTTGGATATAAAAAGGCTTTGGAGAGGAGGATTTAATATTTGCAATATCTCTAGGCTGGCAACGGATGACGAAGGTGGTCGATCTGATTGCAACGTGTCAACATCAGATAAATTAGCATCAGTTATAAGATGGCTCTGTGTATATTTTCTTCCTATTTCTGTCCTCAGGACATTCGTCAACATAACTTTGGGTTGCCTGCCATACATACAATAATACATGATAAATATCGTAGTGAAGTCTAGAGAAGATATATGAATTCAGCAAAGTTTCTTTAAGGACTTTGTAGACCCTGCAATAACACTTTTCATTTTGGCTAGAGATAAGGCACTTAGTTGATGACTTGAAAAGCTGCTCTTTGTACAGATGGAGAGCCAAGATTGAATCTCTTGCAAAGGATCCTGTGACCCAAGATTTTGTATTCTGGCATCAGTGATGTCTAGCCCAAACACATGTAGATATATAGGGGTAAATTTTCAGTACAGCAAGATCTCCACATATGCTGCATCAACTCTATTAAAGTTCACAGAACTGGTGCTAATAAAGCTTCAAACTGCACTGAAACTGTAGATATGGGTGTTTTCAAAGCCGACAGTACCAAAGGGTGAAAATAGGAAGTCATATTGTGGCAATATGTTAGGCCTATAAAGCATTTAGTGACTCACGCACCAATTCAAAATGTGATTTTACTAGAAGATTATGCTACCTTCATAGCTACATATTGTGTCAGGCTATCACCTTAACTTTTATGGTCCAACATTAAAAGTTGCTGGTCGCCTATGTTTGAGAAATCATATGTAATTATAAATTATAGGATCAGTTCAAATAACTATTAAAACTGCTTATGAGTTCTGCTACAAGAGAAAGTTTCTTGACACCATAAATGATTGTTTCTTGAAGCAGCTAGCCACAGAACCCACAGAGGAAAAGCAATTTTTGACTTAGTCCTAAATGGAGCACAGGATCTAGTCCAAGAGATTAATACAGCTAAAATGCTTGGTAATATTTTAACAACATCCCTGTGGGAGGAAAAACACCTAAGAAGCCCACCACAGTAGCATTTACTTTCAGAAAGGGGAACGATGCAAAAATGAGGAAATTAGTTAAACAAAAATTAAAAGGTACAGTTCCACAAGTGAAATGCCTGCAAGTTGCACGGAAACTTAAAAAATATCATAGTACATGCTCAAATTAAATGTATACCCCAAATAAAAAAACGCAGTAAGAGAACCCAAAAAATGCCACCATGACTAAACAACAAAGTAAAAACAGCAGCAATATGTCATCCTTTAAAAATTGGCAGTTAAAGCTTATTAAGGAAAATGAAAGGAGTATAAACTCTGGCAAGCCAAGTGTAAAAGTGTAATTAGGCAGGCCAAAAAATAATTTGAAGAGAAACTAGCCAAAGACTCCAAAACTAACAGTAAAAACTGGTTTTAAGTACATCAGAGGCAGGAAGCCTGTTATATAATCAGTCAGGTCATCAGACAATTGAGGTCCTAAAGCAGCACTCAAGGAAGATAAGGCCATTGTGGAGAAACTAGGGTTATCTACACTTGAAATTTTTGTCGACAAAAGTTTTGTAGGTATACAGCCACCGCTATAATTAAACAGAGTCCTGTGGGACTTTTAAAGACTAAGATTTATTTATCGCGTGAGCTTTCATGGGAGAAAAATCCCACTTTGTCAGACACTTTGAAGATGGGAAATTTCCTCCCCTTCTGTAAATTTCCCATCTTCAAAGTGTCTGACGAAGTGGAATTTTCTCCCACGAAAGCTCATGCGATAAATAAATCTTAGTTTTTAAAAGTGGCACAGGACTCTTTGTTTTTCTGCACCAGACTAACATGGCTACCCCTTTGGAATGTTATAACTAAATCGCCCTTGTGTGTCTTCGCTGTCTCCTTCTGTCAGTGGAAATCATTCACAGTATCAGCTCTTTTGTTGAAAGATTCCAAAGGGGGTAGCCGTGTTAGTCTATTGCAGAAAAACAGAGTCCTGGGACACTTTTAAAGACAGATTTATTTATTGCATGAGCTTTTGAGCCATTGCAATATGTATGCCAGGATTATTTTGTTGACAAAAGCTGACTTAACAAAACTGGTACGTAACGTATCATTTAAATCTGGTCTGTACCAGATGACTGTAGGACACCTAATGTGATGCCAATTTTTAAAAAAGGCTCCAAAGGCAGAATCCGGTAAATTGGTTGAAATCACAGTAAAGAACAGAATTGCCAGATGCATAGGTGAACATGATTTGTTGGAGAAGAGTCAACATGTCTTTTGTAAAGGGAAATTATGCCTCACCAATCTACTAGAATTCTCTGAGTGAATCAACAAGCATGTGGCCAAGGGTGATTCAGTGAATACAGTGTACATGGACTTTCAGAAAACCTTTGAAAAGGTTATTCTCAGATCAGTAACTGGTTAAAAGATAAGAAACAAAGGGCAAGACTAAATGATCAGTTTTCACAATGGAGAGAGGTAAAAATAGTGGTATGCCCCAAGGGTCTGTACTTTAACATATTCATAAATGATCTGGAAAAAATAGTAAACAGTGAGGTGGCAAAATTTACAGATGACAAAATTACTCAAAAATCCAAAGCAGACTGCAAAGTTACACAGGAATCTCTCAAAACTGAATGACTAGGCAACAAAATGGCAGATGAAATTCAGTGTTGATAAATGCAAAATGATGCACATTGGAAAACATAATCCCAACTATACACATAAAATGATGGGGACTGAGTTAGCTGTCACCACTTAAGGAAGATCTTGGAGTCAATGTGGATAGTTGTCTGAAAACATCTGCTCAATGTGCTGCAGCAGTCAAAAAAGCTAACAATGTTGGGAATCACTAGGAAAGGAATACATAATAAAAGATAGAAAATATCATATGGCCTCTTTATAAACCCATGGCATGCCCACATTTTGAATACTGTAGGCAGATCTGGTCACTCCATCTCACAACATATATATTGGGTTGGAAAGCGTACAGAAAAGGGAACTACATTGATTAGGGATATGGAAAAGTTTCTATATGAGTAGAAGTTAAAAAGACTTGGACTTTTCAGCTTGGAAAAGTGATCACTAAGGGAGGATATGACAGAGGTTTATAAAAATCCCCACTGGTGTGGAGAAAGCAAATGAGAAAATGTTATTTACTCCTTCACAGAAGACAAGAACTAGGGACAACCCAATGAAATTAATAGGCAGCATGTTTAAAACAAACAAAAGGAAGTACGTTTTTATTTAGCACACAGTAAACCGGTGGAACTCTTTGCCACTGGATGTTGTGAAAGCCAAAACCATAATAGGGTTCAAAAAAAAGCTAGATAGTTTCATGGAGGATAGGTCCATCAATGGCTATTCAACAAGAGGGACAGGGAAGCAACACCATTATCTGAGTGTCCCTGGCTCTGTCTGCTAGAAACCGGGAATGGGCAGCAGGGGATGGATCACTTGATAAAGCCTGTTCTGTTCATTCCTTCTGAAGCACCGGGCACTTGCTGCTGTCAGAAGCGCAGGATACTGAGTTAGATGGCCCATTGGTGTGACCCAGAACGGTCGTTCTTCTGAGCTACATTTGCTCGCCATAAGAAATAGAAGTTTCTTTTATACTGCACGGGTTCTACAGCAAGGAATGCAAAGCAGAAACTTCTCTTAAGCCTCTTTAATGATATATTTGCCATATGACGTCATGAATAGATAAAACTATAATTTATTTATTTTTTTTAAACAGATGACAAGCTTGGTTGTACAAAGAGGTCGATCTTGAGAGGACGGTAAAGTTCACATCCTGGTTTTAAGAGGTTGCAATGGCAGAAATTGCTTCCTATGGAGATGGTCCCTCTCATTTTATATATACACAAAGGCTAAAGAATTATACATACTATGGAATAAATTTATTTTATATAAATAGAAGCATCTTTGTGCGAGTAAGGTATGTGGCAGGCAGATAGTGTGGGGCTGAGAGAAGCAGTTCAAGATTCTGGGTTTTTGCTACATGCTCAGATTATTTTTATTATATTATAAAAAATATGCAGCTACTTGGAAAGATGGCAAATTTCTCAACTATGGCAAGGGCAGCAGAAAGACTTATTCTTCATGAAATCAGATATTCTAGCTTTTTTTTTTTTTTTTTGCTTCCTTTGAACTCTTGAAACATTCATTTAAAACCTGGTTTAGCATGTCAGAGAAAGTTATCATGGTCGAACCTCAATGTAGTATTATTTATTCTATCCATCTGCAAAAATTGCATCAGTCTTTAGGCACATCTCCTTTCCCCAAAACTCTACAATGCTTTTTTTAATAAATAAGCAAATAAAATACATGCCAGCAATCTGTTAGTCATGAGCAAGCCTAAAATGATGGATGTACGTGAATGTGAAACTGACAGATTTCAAAATAGTTTCCAAGGGCTCATTAAACTATAAATAATTCTTTTAATTAAAGAAACATACCTTGACATTGTCTTTGTACAGTTAACATGCATTAAATAACTTGTATGATTTATTTTATTTTTTTTTTTACCTCCAGTGAAAAGAGATTTCTCCTTACATGACCTATTTCAGGTCTGTTAGTGGGGGTCTGCAGTGGAGATATTTATGCTCTTCTATTAAAGTCTTAAAAAAGAGGAGCATAGGCAGATGAAAAGGGGTGTCTTTTCCTTCTCCTACAACTTCAAATCATCCTGAGTGTAAGTGTGAAACCTGTGATATCAAAATGGGATTTCCTCCTAGATGCAGAGCAGCTGCAGAAATGAGCCCTAATAATTTAAAGTTACCAATTAGTGTTGCTGTTTCTTCTCTGAAAATTATCATCAACGCAGCCCACTGTCAGACAATGCCGATTTATAATCTGCAGCGATATTTTCTGTGCTTCTACTGACTAAAAAAAAGTCACCCGAGCAAGAAGCATATCAAAAGTCTTTGAATTAGGGTGGCTAAAAATGAATTGGGGGAGAGAGGGGGGAAAAAATCAGATGTTTTAGTTGTTTAAATTAAGGTTTTCTATTTTTAAGGATAAACCTCTTTAAAAGGAAATCTGATTTTATTACAAAATACGTTAAAGCCTAAACTTAATCTCTTCAAATATTAAAAAAAAAATAAAAAACCAAACTCTGAATCTCTACCAAAACTTTATATACAAAAGCAGCCTTTAACTAAAGAAAGAATCAGGGGAAAGATACTATCTTTTGAGTCAGGGTTTTACAAACATGGCACAATGGGGGTCATGTTCTGTACTAAGGGCTTGAGCCTGGGAAGGAAGGGGGACACAGGGGCTATGTTGCTGGGTGCAAGAGCCTGGTAGAGTCATCTCATGTGTTGGGATCTGGCCTCCATCTCCAGAAGATACCATCATATATTTCATCAGGATTTTTCACTGATCCCACTTGGGTAGTCTCATATCCTATTTTATAGCTTCTTCCTACCTTAGCTTTCATTGGTTCAGTTCTCAGATAATTAATATTTATTACTTCACCCATCATTCACAGTTTTCTAACATACTAAAAATGTACAATTAATAAGAATCTGAAAATATTAAGCTACATAGTTGCTTAAATAAATGTACACAGTTATAGTGTATCCTTCTAGAAAGCAAAAGAACGTACCATATCTAATGGAAAGGCTCTATTTAGTTGTAAATCAACATATTTTAATAATTATAACATCAGGATTGAGTTTTTTAATACCCCTCGGGTGCCCAGCATCCTCTTTTCCACTGTCTGCGTTGTATGAAACTTCACCATCTCAAAATCCATGTCCAGAGAATGGAAAACACCACTATTTTGCCAAATAACAATAGATATTTAGTTATAAAGTAGTAATGACAGACAGATTTTTTATTATGTAAGTTCTATTTGACTACTAAGGATTTCCACAACAACCCGAAAACACCTGAAACATAGAGAAATTATATTTTATGACCTAGTTTTCATTTCAGTAACTCACATTCACACCAGTTAAATCTTCAACAGGCTGCAGATCCCTCATTCATTATCACCTGCTACGTTTGAAAAGTTCCAAAGGGGTAGCTGTGTTACTCTATTGCAGAAAAACTACAGAGTACTGTGGCACTTTTAAAAACTAACCAATTTATCTATCACGAGCTTTTGTGGGAGAAAATCCCACTTTGTCAGACCCTTTGAAGATGGGAAACTTACGGAATGGGAGCTCCCATTCCATAAGTTTCCCACCTTCAAAGCATCTGACGAAATGGGATTTTCTCCCCCAAAAGCTCATGTGATAGATAAATTGGTTAGTCTTTAAAAGTACCACAGTACTCTGTTTTTGAAAAGGTGATCTTAACACTACCCTTATTTCATAAGCATATTAAATTTTATATGCTTACTTAAAACATCTATTAAAGCTCTGGCTTAGCAATGAAATATTTCAAAACCTTCTTTTTGCCGGCAATCTGAAGAAAATGCCAGGGTCCTAAGGTTAAAGGTTGCTTTTAACCAAATACATTAATAGTAATAGCCATTTTATAGTCTGATTTTCCGAGGCGTTCAGTGCCTGTAGCTTTCAATGGCTCCAGTTTCCACGAAGACAATGGAAATTGGTGGCATTGAGCACTTCCTGAAAACTGAGGCCACCGAAGACTCAGCGCACTGAATTATGAGTAGGTGCAGCCCTCTTTTTGCCTGCCTGCCTGCCCTTATTAACAGTGGGATTTGAAGCATGAACACCTAGTTATCTGGTAAGTCATACAGTACATAAACACTGCTCCAGTGTACAGTCACTAACCAACTATAGGAGTTAAGTCTTTGTGATAACACCATCACTACTTCGTCCAATCCAGACATATATTTCAATGAATTGTTTACAATGCCAGGCTAAGAGGAAAACATCACACACCTTTTCAAGATATCCAGGCATTTCTACAAAATTTTCTCTGAATGGAGCACTAGACAGACAAGAACCAAAAGCCTGAACAATGAAAGCCCCCATCTTATGTATTACAGAACAGGTACTGCTAAATGAATGCCTGCAAAGTCTTGTTCCAGAGTCGTATAGCTGCCTCTGAAAGAGTTGTATCAAATTGGTTAAAAAAAAAAAAAAAGTCTTTTAAAGCCTCATGGTCTACGGAAAGAATATGTTCATTGATCTGGTACACAAACAACAGTGAACTTTACGGCACAGACAGTAATAATAAATTGTGCTATTTCATCACGGGATTTAATTGCATTTGTTGTCTGTGAACAGAATAAAGTCCAAGATAATGATCTATATACAGTTTTTTTGTTGTTTTTTTTTTTTAAAAAGGGCCAGTTTTATAAAGTTGATAAAGGCTTGGATCCTCCCTTTCAAGGAGTCCTCCCTCTTTTGTGTAGAATTAGGCCTCACAGGTATGCTGGGTCAGGATTGACTGAGCCCAGAGAAACTCTTCAAGCACCTGATAACCAGGGTGCGAACCTGTCCCACCAAACTTCCCCTTTAAGCCAGGCTGCTGACATGACAGCCTTCATCCTCGATTAAGGCATTCTGGGCATCTGGCATAACGGTCTTAGTTAAACAGTTCCCAACTGACACATTTTTCTATTTAAATTCTTTCTCCAGCTGATCTGTCCCACTACTAACTTGGACTTTATTCTGTTTGTACACAACTAATGCAATTAAATGAATATCACCTGTATAACTAAGCAATCACCAATTTTCAGTTTGGCGATCATACCTGTCTGTCTAGATGAGGTCTAACACAGAATTCCCCTGAGTTACAGCAATTTATCAAGTTAGGAAATTGTCCTTTATAGTTTTTTTTTGTTTTTTTTTAAATTCCATGGAAGTTTTAGTATTGCCAGCATGCTGCAAGTCTCATGTGTCACTCTGAAGTCCAACATTATGGCTTCTATTTCTTTCTTACACATTATTAACAAGTGATTAGGAGACAATACTGTTCCCTGGTGTGATTTGGTAGTCTATAGCAGATACCAACCAGTACCCCCATGTTAGGTTTTATATCCTTTTAGTACAATGATCCATAAACATTCAAGTTAATTTATGTTCAAGCTGTCAGTGACTTGCAAATGGGTAATGCCATTTTTGACATGGAGTGCTATTTCACCTCCCTTTTTGCCCACGCCATCCTTCCTAAATACCACTTATTTTAACATTTCAATTATAAGAATCTTCACAACAGGTTTCAGTAATATCAACTAGGTCAAAATTATGCTCATAAATAAGTGATTTTAACTCCTCTCATTTATTGCTTACCATCCTAGCACTGATGAAGAAGCAGTAGAATAATCTTCTTGTGGCGTCCCTTGACTAATTTTGATCTCAACATCTTGATATGCTATATAAATAAATGTTGCTTTAAAAAAAGCTGGAAAAGCATAAATTAACATCTGAACAGTAGCTGCCTCACTATATTACTAATCACTATTTTTTTTTTACGCTAGTGTGTCTGCAATGAATTTTAGGAAAAGTTATTTAACCTTGCACCTTCACCTCAAATATCAAGTGAAATTTGTGTAATAGATTCCCAAAGTATATATTTTCTTTAAGTTTCCCAAAGTTACAGCGACCAGTTCAAGGTCTACTGCAACTCGCCTCTCTCTGTGATGCCAATACCATCCTTGGCAAGTAGTTGCCACTGGAATACTAAGTCACACCACAAGGGCACCAATAACTGCAGTTTTTAAAGTGGATGGCATGGAACAGAAAAGCTTCATTGTCTGCCAGTTGGCCCCTTGCATCCAACAGAAAAGGATGCATGCTGAGATATTAGAGACAGAGCATACAGTTATGTCTTTGTAGAAGCAGGAAAGTTACGTTTAGAATTTTGCTAAGCATACCTCTTACTTGCAACAGTTTGCAGCATTCAATACGTAAATGCAGGGTTAATTGAACACCTTTGTAGTCACTTCTGCATTCAGTCCAAGGTGCAGAATCATCTGACATCCTTTAACATTAAGCAGTTCCTTAAATGATAGCTCCTTCTTAAAAAATATGCACTTCTACAACCTTTTCTTTTCTAAATACCAACAATCAGATAGGAAATTCCCTCATTTTGCAATTCACAAACTAGAAATAACTCAAATTGTCTAGTTTGTTTAAATTACACAGATTTAATCCTAACATACAAGCAAAATTCTTTACTATCACCAACTCTGAATTTATGGTCTTGTATGCACTGGATGTTACGCCAGCAAAACTTCTATCGCACAGGGGTATTTCTCTCTCTCACACACACACTCTCACTCTCACTCACTCACACACACACTCTCACTCTCACTCACTCACACACACACTCTCACTCTCACTCACACACACACTCACACACACACACACACACACACACACACACACAC
>ML685767.1:9767893-9799211 GCA_007922175.1 Pelusios castaneus
TCTCTTCCCTGCCTTCCTCTTCCTTTCCTTTTTTTTCCTCTTCTTTGTCTTCCTCTTCCCTGCCTTCCTTTCTCTTCTTTCTTCCTTTCCTTCCTTTCCTTTTTTTTCCCTCTTTTGTCTTCCTCTCCCCTGCCTTCCTTTCTCTCCCCTGCCTTCCTTTCTCTTCTTTCTTCCTTTCCTTTTTTTTTCTCTTCTTTGTTTTCCTCTTCTCTGCCTTCCTTTCTCTTCTTTCTTCCTTTCCTTTTTTTTTCCCTCTTTGTTTTCCTCTTCTCTGCCTTCCTTTCTCTTCTTTCTTCCTTTCCTTTTTTTCTTTTTTCTTCTTTGTCTTCCTCTTCCCTGCCTTCCTTTCTCTTCCTCTTCCTTTCCTTCCTTTCTCCCTTTCCTTTTTTTCTTTTTCTCTTCTTTGTCTTCCTCTTCCCTGCCTTCCTTTCTCTTCCTCTTCCTTTCCTTTTTTTCCTTTCTCTTCTTTGTCTTCCTTCCTTCCTGCTCTTTCTGTCTTTGCTTCCTTCCTTTCTTTTTTTCTTTTTCTCCTCCTTCCTTCTTTTTTCTTTCTCTCCCTTTTTTAAAACTTTTTAAAAATTAATTTTAAATAAAAACCTTTCTTAAAATTAAATTTCAATTCAAAATTCATTCCAATTAAATTAATTAAACACAATTAATTAATTCTATTTACAATCACTTTATCTTCAATTAATGCCTATAATTTCTGTCTTGTGAGTTTTCCCCAAAAATTTATTCTGAAAAAGTTTTTCACACGGCTTGAAAATTTTGCACACAAGCCACCAAACCTAGAGGGAACATTGGCTACTAGTTGCGTACACAACAGCAGGCCAGCAGGCTAACATCGGTCAGTCCCACACTCTGGGCCTGGCCGGAGCCCACAGCACCAACAAAAAGTGTGTGGATGCATTACTGCCTGCCACCCAGTACCCAGAAACACAGGCCAGCAGCAGACGTGATAGCTACGCGTTCACGTTTTTTTCTAACTATAATACGGCCCCCCAACAGTCTGAGGGACCGTGAACTGGCCCCCTGTTTAAAAAGTTTGAGGACCCCTGGTCTTAAACATCAAATCATTGCGACCTCCTGGGGCCAACTGTCAGAGAGTACCAAGGTTTATAAAGGTCTGGTATCTTTATACTAACTTGCCAACCTGTGTCACACTGGTCATCATAATCCTTGCAACATGTATATTCAGATAATATGCAAGAAGTTATTTATATATACCAAAAAATATGCTGTTGAGAATTGTGACTTGTCACTAGATGACAAATTTCTTTCAGACAAGTGATGTTTGGTTGGCTCCATGTAAACTGAGTATTGTTTAAGCCAAATGCTGAGACTGTCAAATCTTCAAAAGAGGGGATTTACTGGCAGAAATAAACTAGCAGAAAGGAATCTTTTACAAGTTAAGACAATGGATTATTGCACAATAATTGTAAGTACAGGGCCACTCTTTGAACCCATGACTTAGGAAGTAAATTGAATGAGAGTGCTTCACAAAAACAATGATCGCATTGAAACACCAAAATAAGGTTGCATGCAAGGTTAATTTTAGCATTATCTAAGTTTAGAAACCCAGATTTTACAGCTTTAATAATGTTCTTTTAAAAGTTTTTTGGGTGAAATTTTCTATCCTTTGAAAACAAAGCAAATCAAGAAAACTAATTCCATCACATAGTATCAATGACAACATTCATCAGAAGGATTGGAAGCTTTCAATCTACCGCATGGACTATGGTACCCGAGCTCATGGACTACTTAATAGCAGTAGTAGGTTGTCATCCACTCATCACCTATGTAGGCCAACACTTTGCATTTGGGATTCATAGATACTTCCAAGATCAAAGGAATAGTGAAATTCACTCCCAGCAGTTGCAGACTCTAGTCCTCAAATTAGTAGGACCATTGAAAGTCTCTTTGCCCAGTTCAGCCAAGTCCCCTTCATTGTCCGATTTCTCTCCCTACTTCTACTTGGCCTTAGTGTACTTCCCATTCTCCACCCATGTTCCCTCATCCCACTTGTCTCTCTCCCCAGGCTCTTGGTCCACTCCTGTTGCTCTCTCTCTCAGCTTCTTGTGCCAAGGAATGTCTAGTTTTCTCCCACATCCTGGCTCCTTCTCTGATCTGTATCTTCTTCCTTGCCACGACCAGTGGTTCCCCAGGCCCTTCCATAGAAATAATAACATTTCCTTCTCTCTCACAGGGATGTCACAACATTTAATGCAAAAACATTTGGGAAGCACTAAGACACTATTCAGTTGCCAACTCCCACTGTACCATGGAGCCCCTGGTCCTGGATTCAAGAGCTTCCATGAAAATCAGAGGTCCAGCTCTTAGACCAGGATAAAAGGTTCATTAGGGCAATGGTTTTCTAACTTAGGGTCAGGACTCAGTACTGCCACCACCAAAAGACTGGAATGCATTGCTCAAGCATGTAATTGTTGGGTCACGGGCATAAATGACTTTTTTCCAACTGTGTCTCAAAGAAAAAAAAGTTTGAAAACCACTGCATTAGGGTAGATCTATATGCACAGCTGTGCCTCGGCAATTCATCGGATGAAAATCTATGTCTACAGCAAAGAGCTCTTCTGGCAGTATAGAAAGCCCAGCTCTGCAAACAACACAAATTGTCCACATGAGCACTTACATGGATGCAACTTACGTGCTAAAGAGGGCATTGGGGAAAGGGATATGTACACCCTACCCATGTAAATTTCACCAACACTGGCTGCAGCACAGACATAGCCTTAGAGGTCTGGGGGTTTCTTGCCAAAAGCGGTCTCCCTTTATCAGCACCATGCTTAACACCGGCAGACACAGCCATCCCTCTACAGAAAGACCTCCTATGAATACAGCCCACCGCACTAGCACGTTTACAGCTGGGTCACTGCGTCCACACTGGGGAAGAGGCGCCTTGTGCCCCCCGCCCTATCGGCCACACCAGATAATGAATTACAGCTGGGGGCGGGCAGGCCCCGCCTTGCTGCTAAGCAAGAAGGGCTAAGCCCGCCCCAGCCCCGGGAGCCCGAGCTCTGCCCTGGGGGTTCTGCCCGCGCGACCGGGCAGGAACCAGCCCGAGGCGCTGGGGCAGCTCAGCTGCCGTCTCTGGCCGCGCCGCGTCCCTGCCCCGAAGCCTGGCCGGGGGGTCCCCGCTATGCAAGAGCCGCCGGCCGCGCCGCTCTCTTGGGGGGGTCCCAGCTCACCCGGCCGCGCTCAGACACCGGATCCGTGAGCAGCTTCGCCGGCCGGGCGCCTACTTCCGGGCTCGGGCACCGCCCCTTGTGCGCCCCGGCGGAGTCGCCGCTGCTTGCTCCTCCCGTCCCGGTGCGCGCACGCGCAAGCCCCAGCAGGGGCGGGGGGAGCCGGCGAGGGGCCTCCGCGGCGCCGCATCACGTTAAAAACCCTGTGCTGCGTCCCTTGGTGGGGCCCTGCAGCTTCCAATCCTCCTGCACCACCCAAGTGGTGTTGAAAGTTTCCCTTTCCCACATCCTGCAACCCCCTCCAACAGCATCACACAGCCCCAGATCCTGCTATCATTGGTCTACAGCCCCCCAACCCTCCTCAGTCCCATCACCACATAGCCCTATACCAGGCACTACCCCAACCCCATAGGCCCATCCGTACCACCTCCTCCCATCATCCTTCACACCCCACAAAACACGGTCTCACACCTCTCACTGCTAGATCCTATCTGCTACCACCCTAGAGCTCTGCTAAACACTGCCATTTCTCAGCACCCCTTGACCACACCAAATCTTGCCTCGCCCCCACAAAACCACTCCAAACCATAGCTCTGCTGAATAGCATTCTTTCAGACTGCTCCTGTTGCCCCACCATAGTGTCCCACAAGTATGTTATTACCAATCCCCATATACTCTATCTCCTTCAATTGACTGCCCTATTTCCCTCAGACTCTAATCCTGTCCTCCTTTTAACCTCCAAATATTGACAAAGAACTTAGAAAAATGGAATCTTACTGATTGGATTTCCAACAAACAAATCAAACCCCCCACATAACCTAAAGAAACAGAGCAAAGGAAAGGCTAATTGTTGGTTTGTACAAATCTCCCTTTAAAAGCAACTAATTTTCCTATAATTTTAGTAAAATGTGGCATGAGAGGAGGCACATGATATAAATAACCAGCCCTCCAGCAGAGGGAACTGAAACCACATGGGGAATGGATCAAGACAACTCAAAACTGCTATAAAAAATTCTCTTGTTGCCATAGTTAGGCCCAATCCCTTATCCTGTCAGGATCAAGAGAGGTTATAAAGACAACTGAGAGTTAGCTCTTAATTATGCTTTAATCTGGCAAGTGATATTTATCTGATCCTCCAATAGGATTGGCTACTGCAGATGCCTGCTTCTGTGTGAAGCCCTGTTGGAGTCACTTGGGCTGTTTAGACGCAGGCATTTCCCTTTATGGATCAGTGTGCATGACTGGGTCTTAAAAAACTGCATTTCTCATATTTTTTCAGCAACTGTCCTTCCTGTGAACTTTTGCATTACAGAAGATAAGACAGAAATGTTTTCAGTACTGTTTCAAACAGCAAAGTCACAAGCATCCTTTGATATGGTACTGAAACTAGTTTTTTCCTCTCTTCAGTAGCACTTAAACCATTTTTATATCAGGTCAGGGGAACTATTTGCTGAAAACTAGCATTTGCAACTGTTAGACTTCATGTTGTAAACAAGGCTTTAATCTTGACACTGTCAGCAAGTATAGAGGAAGTTTGAGAATGATACTTTAAATCATAAATTGTAAGCAGCCCTCCAAACCCAAGACGTGTGAATGGGCATGATAATTTGTTTTTTTACACCTTCTATAGACCTCAAAGAAGCTACAAAGCAAATTAATGAAGTTGGAAGTTTGAAACAATACAGATTTATTTTCTTTAGAAGAGTGAAGTTTTCTCCAACCTCAAATTCAAGGTTTTGTTTTTCCACTGACAACGCAATTTTTAAGAAGGAAGCGGCGAAAGAAGTAGGTGTTGCTAGGATGGAGGTAAACTCAGATTTTAAACCTCATAAAAACTGGTTTATTGGGTTTGGTTTGGTTTTTTTGCAAGCTACTATAGAAACATGGGAAGACAAAATCTCAGATTAGCAAAGCTTATAATTGAGATTTATGTTAGAAACGTTCAGGGATGTGGAATTAATTTTTCATTTCCATATATATTTTGACATGAATTTAATATATGTAAAAGGCACCAGACTGACAGCTCTGAATACTGAACTTTTATTTATTTATCTCCACAGAACAATGCAGCACAGACAGCGGTGCTTCACCCTTTTCGTTTCATTCTGTAATCCAAACAATGCATTGAGACTGCATTAATAGCCTTCTAAAGCATATTGCTATAATAAAATCCCTTTTTTGGATTAATAGGTTTATCATTTTTAATTTGGTTTTCATAAAAAAGACAAATATAAATTATTGTAAATTGCTTCAAAACTTTATAGCTGACATCCTGGATGTACTTGTTTTTTGGGGGGATTATGGACATGTGTACCCCCAACTAAAAAGATTAATATTTTACTGTTTTATCCATCAAAAACAGATCCCCAAAACACAAATGAAGGCAATCACAAGAAGCCCTTCCCAGTGTCCTAAACTAAACGTTGATGTAAGTATATGTTCAAAGTTACATTTACAGGAGTTAAACTGGTATCATAGAAATAGTCTCTTTCATTTTGGAAATTTAAAGAATAATAATGTAGTCAGGAATAGATGAGGAGAGATACTCTGTACCAAATTTTAGGATTATTTTGGTTGGATGATAGTCTGCTAGTGAACAGCTTCTTCCTGTTTCCAAACTGTCATACCCTTACCCTTTGTAGTCTTTTACCTTGGCACTTATTTTCAGCCACTTCCTACAGTGTCCCTTTGATGGATGGATGGATGGACATCCATATATGCAGCTTCTTGTACATGCGATGTTCTCACCACTATATTAATTGTCCTTACTCTGCTATATCCAACATGCAGCTGTCCGTGTGTACTTCTCTTCCTGAGACACATATTAATTCTCTCCACCGACCTTCAGAAAGATTGAATCATGGGTGACCATCTGCAGTTAATACTTCCTTTGTTTAACAAACCATGTTTTGATAAACTTACTTCCCCACCTTATGTATTTAGTATATGTAAAATTATTCTTATTTGATACAAAACAAATTTAAAATGCTATTTTTGCATTTTAATTAAATTCCTATTTTCATCAAATTGCAGGTTGACACAAATCACAAGGAAAAAATTAATTATAATCTAATTAATAACAAATGTCATTCACTGTTTAGAATACAATAAAATGTAGAAATTAAGAATAATAAATGTTAAGCTATATAATTGCTTAAATAAATGTCTACAGATATAGTGTAGCCATCTGACTAGCAAAAAGGAGCACCGAATTTGGTGTAAAGGCTATATTTACTTGCAAATCAACATGTTTTAATGGTTACCAATCAATAAGAATCAACCTTTCCTTAGGAAAAGAATTTAAAACAATATAAATGCAAAACAAAATTAAAATCCATTATTTAAATCCAATTTTCCTGTTTGCAGATCTAAATCAGACTTATAATTAGTGATGTGTAGAATCATAGATGCAGCACTGCACTGGAAGAGACCTAAAGAGATGATTTAGTCCTGTTCTCTGTGCTAATGCATGACTAAGTATACCTGGACAAGTGGTACTCAGACCTCTGGTTCAGGAGCCAAATTAGTGATCAACATTATCCAAAGGAGCCACAGTGGTTGTTTCATTTACTATATATATTTTTCTCATGGAAAAATGACTGACCAAGTATTATTATTTTATCAGCTATTTTATCAGCTAATTTGTTAAGAATATAGTAAAAGCATCCTGGTAGTTTAGACTGGTTAATAATTAAATCACACACTGCTTTACTATCATGTGCTGCAAAGAGCTGCAGGAGCCACATTAAAGAGCCACATTTGGCTTGCAAGCCCCAGTGTGAATATCACTGACCGTCCTAGGCCATCATGATAGAGTTTTGTCTAGCTGTTCTTAAATTAGTGTACAGATCCAGACACCACTAAAACAATTTGTCTGTCATCATGGGAGTTCTCTGCCATCAACTCTCATGGCTGGTAGCACAGAACTCTTAAACAGCACCACAGTTGCATGAAGGGCTGGCTTGCATTCTTCCACCTACTGAAGATTGGGGGAGGAGATGGATAGAAAAATGGGAAACAGTATAAAGCTTAAAAATACTCAGCTGTATAGAAAGCCCAAACTCTTTACTGATCAGTTACCAACCAAGGAATTGAAAAAGTATACAGCCTAAAGCAGAGGGTCTCATACTCTTTAAAGATGAATCAATTAAATCTTAAAAGAGTCTCTTATGGATCTCCTCCCCTCCATAACTGTGTGGATTATGTTGTCTCCCCTTCTTGATCCCAAAACCTCCTTCTGACAACTAGAGCAATTGTTTGTGGGAAACTACAGTTAGGCAAGTACTTTGTGCTTTTTCAGCCTCATTTAATTTAATTTAGTAACCAGATTGCAGGTAGTAGACAGTTTGTTGTAGACTAGCAAGTGCTCTGTGCTCGATGAGCAGTTCACATGCCATGGATTAAGGATCTGTGGCAAAGAAATTATGGTTAAAAAATCAACCAAGTCTACAGTGATAATGACATCATCTCTTTTATTTGGAACAGTGGCAAATGGAGCAAGAGGTAAGCTTCAGGAAATTAGTAGAGAGTTCAGAGTGTCCAGAGCAACTGAAATACGACTTCAACAAAAATGGTGAACTGAAGCATCTCGACACCAATGAGCCCTTTGTCTTTAATTATTACAAAAATGCACACGAGAGTAACCATAAACGCTATCAAGTTCTGGGGCAACTTATTGCACAGTATGTTTATGAGCTCCTGGAAAGAGTCTGCAAGCTGCAGAAAGTCCACATCCCAACAGATGCTACAGAGAATGAACCCAGGAGTTTCTTTTTCATGAGCGACAAAGCATTAACTAATTCCTCAAGTCTAATTGTGCTTCTACAAGACCGTGGAGTCTTTCGGGCTGGTCAATGGGGGCAGAAGACCATAATCCATGAGGGACTGAACCATGGAACTCAAATACCATTCATTAAAGTGGCCCTTCAGAGCTATGGAGGAGTGATTGTACTAAATCCCAATGACAATTTCATTGATCTGAAGATGGAAGAGGAGTGCTTATCTATCAAGGAGGAGCTTTCCCCAATGAAGTCTCCCAGGTGCATCCCAAAGAGGTACAGCAGCAGCCCTGAAGAGCACACCATTTACATTTGGGATCATTTTATTTCAAAGAGTGCAGCTAAGAATGTGGCTTTCATAGCCCATGGCTACGGAGGCTTGGTTTTCATCAACCTGCTCATGCAGCGAACATGGGAAGTGATGAATAAAGTGTATTCTGTGGCACTTATTGACTCCATGCATCACATGTTACACCAGGCAAGAAACAATCCACAAGTGCAAGAATGGATACAGAAGCATTGCCGTCAATGGGTAACAAACAGTAAACCTCTGGATAGGCCCACAGGTTCCCTTTTGAAAGTGGACTGTCCGAGTGTCTCAGCTGGGACTGAAAAATACAGTTTAGCACCCTCTTCTACGTTACAGGCCATTTTCAAGTACTTGAAGAGCGCCCTGAAAGCTAAGAACACAGTGGCTTTCTCTCGTTCACCCATTGTAACAAGGAGCAGCACAAGTAAGAAGAGAGGCAATATAGAAAAATGATACTGAAGTATTTTTCACAATTCTTCTCCCTCTTCAAAACCAGCCTCTGGAGTTTTGAAACTGAAGCTGGCATGTTAATTTCACTGCATTGCAGACTGATTTATGGCCATAAGGCAGGAACTGGATTATTTTTGTTGTTTGAAAAAAAAATTGAGAGAACAGTTAAAATTATTGCCAAACATTAGAAAAGTTTGTTTTTTCTTTTTGGACGCTATTTTTTGCCATTTCAAAAAAATAATGCACATGTTTTAAACTTGAGCCTTTCCATTATTCCTGCAATTTAAAAAGATGCATAATAATGGTGTTAAGCTATATCAGAGTTTATATCTATGTTAATTCTCAAAGCTTATGTTGTGCAATTTGTGTATACCTAAGTAGCTTTTGTCAGCATTAAATCTGTAAATTTCACTGCTGATTTGGTATATGAGATTAATACTAAAGATGCTACAAATCTAACATTAGTCTAGCCACTCACTTGACAGTACCTGCTTCTCCTTATATATTCTCCATTATTTTGCCCTGTCTTGTTTCAGATGTCTCAAGCACTGGGGCTTCTACTGCTTTCCTTGGGGGACTAGCATGTAACCTAAAGATGCTTCACTTAACTGTCCACCTACACCTTCTTCCAGTCAGAATGGAGATGGTCTAAATGCGCAGTATACAGTTGACCAAATTAATCCTCAGTGTCACTCCAATGAAATCAGTGAGTTAATCTAGTAATGGGTTTGAATTTAACTCCTTTTCAGATTGAATGGTTCCTGTGGAAATATTGTAGTGTAGTTACCTGGACCAATTATAAAAATAAAAGATTGGCATAAAAAGCAACATGTAAATAATAATTATCTATGAAAAATTATAATACTGTTTCTTCCCTATCCTCAGTTGCCTCATTTCAAACTGGGGTTAGTACAAAAAAACCTCTTTTAACCTCCGGAGCCAGATTGTGCACACTGATTGAATGCCAGCATTTTGGGAAGGCAAATAACCCGGTTCTTTGTATAGCAAATGTAAACTGGTTATTCTGGGCTCGCGTTCATATCATTAGGAGTTAAAAATCCTCAGCTCCTTGCAAGAGTGAGTCTGAAAAGATGACAGAACATTCGTTTGTAATGGTGGCCTCAGTTTCCACTTTGATCAGGATTTGCTGAATATAGAGTTGTGCCTCAAGAATGAGTAAGTTTCCCTCTATCCTTTTGCTCAGTAGCAGACATAGACACTCTCTGCTGCTGCTTCAAGAAATTCCCAGTACTCTTCTATCAAAAAGGAACATAAGAACATAAGAACATAAGAAAGGCCGTACTGGGTCAGACCAGAGGTCCATCTAGCCCAGTATCTGTCTACCGACAGTGGCCAGTGCCCAGGTGCCCCAGAGGGAGTGAACCTAACAGGCAATGATCAAGTGATCACTCTCCTGCCATCCGTCTCCATCCTCTGATAAACAGAGGCTAGGGACACCATTCTTAACCCCTTTCTGGCTAATAGCCATTTATGGACTTAGCCACCATGAACTTATCCAGTTCCCTTTTAAATATTGTTATAGTCCCAGCCTTCACAACCTCCTCAGGTAAGGAGTTCCACAAGTTGACTGTGCGTTGTGTGAAGAAGAACTTCCTTTTATTTGTTTTGAACCTGCTACCTATCAGTTTCATTTGGTGACCCCTGGTTCTTGTATTATGGGAGTATTTAAACAACTTTTCCTTGTCCACTTTTTCCACATCAGTCATAATTTTATATACTTCTATCATGTCCCCCCTCAGTCTCCTCTTTTCCAAGCTGAAGAGGCCCAGCCTTTTCAATCGTTCCTCATACGAGGCACTCTCCAAACCCCTAATCATTTTAGTTGCCCTTTTCTGAACCTTTTCTAGTGCTAGAATATCTTTTTTGAGATGAGGAGACCACATCTGTACACAGTATTCGAGATGTGGGCGTACCATGGATTTATATAAGGGCAATAATACATTTGCAGTCTTATTTTCTATCCCCTTTTTAATGATCCCTAACATCCTGTTTGCTTTTTTGACCGCCTCCGCACACTGTACGGACATCTTCAGAGAACTATCCACAATGACTCCAAGATCTTTTTCTTGACTCGTTGTAGCCAAATTAGCCCCCGTCATATTATAGGTATAGTTGGGGTTATTTTTTCCAATGTGCATTACTTTACACTTATCCACATTAAATTTCATTTGCCATTTGGATGCCCAATCACTTAGTTTTGTGAGATCTTTTTGAAGTTCTTTACAATCTGCTTTGGTCTTGACTATCTTGAGTAGCTTAGTATCGTCTGCAAACTTAGCTACCTCACTATTTACCCCTTTCTCCAGATCATTTATGAATAAATTGAATAGGACTGGTCCTAGGACCGACCCTTGGGGAACACCACTAGCTACCCTTTTCCAATCTGAGAATTTACCATTTACTCCTACCCTTTGTTCCCTGTCTTTTAACCAGTTCTCAATCCATGAAAGGACCTTCCCTTTTATCCCATGACAACTTAACTTACATAACAGCCTTTGGTGAGGGACCTTGTCAAATGCTTTCTGGAAATCTAAGTACACTATGTCCACTGGATCCCCCCTGTCCACATGTTTGTTAACCCCTTCAAAGAACTCTAATAGATTAGTAAGACACGATTTCCCCTTACAGAAACCATGTTGGCTATTGCTCAACAGTTTATGTTTTTCTATGTGACTGACAATTTTATTCTTAACTATTGTTTCAACTAATTTGCCCGGTACCGACGTTAGACTTACCGGTCTGTAATTGCTGGGATCCCCTCTAGGGCCCTTTTTAAATATTGGCGTTACATTAGCCGACTTCCAGTCTTTGGGTACCGACGCCATTTTAAGGGACAGGTTACAAATCTTAGTTAACAGTTCCGCGACTTCACATTTGAGTTCTTTCAGAACTCTTGGGTGAATGCCATCTGGTCCCGGTGACTTGTTAATGTTGAGTTTATCAATTAATTCCAAAACTTCCTCTAGTGACACTTCAATCTGTGACAGTTCCTCAGATCTGTCACCTACAAAAGCCGGCTCAGGTTTGGGAATCTCACTAACATCTTCAGCCGTAAAAACCGAAGCAAAGAATCCATTTAGTTTCTCTGCAATGACTCTATCATCTTTAAGCGCTCCTTTTGTATTATCATCATCAAGGGGCCCGACTGGTTGTTTGGCAGGCTTCCTGCTTCTGATATACTTAAAAAACAATTTGTTATTACCTTTGGAGTTTTTGGCTAGCCGTTCTTCAAACTCCTCTTTGGCTCTTCTTATTACACTCTTGCACTTAAGCTGGCACTGTTTGTGCACCTTTCTGTTTGCCTCACTAGGATTTGACTTCCACTTTTTAAAGGAAGTCTTTTTACCTCTCAGTGCTTCTTTTACATGGTTGGTGAGCCATGGTGGCTCTTTTTTGGTTTTTTTACAGTGTTTCTTAATTTGGGGTATACAGTGAAGTTGGGCCTCTATTATGGTGTCTTTAAAAAGCGCCCATGCAGTTTTCAGAGATTTCACTTTAGTCACTCTACCTTTTAGCTTTTGTTTAACTATCCCCCTCATTTTTGTATAGTTCCCCCTTTTGAAATTAAATGCCACAGTGTTGGGCTGTTGAGGTGTTCTTTCCCCCACAGGGATGGTGAATGCTATTGTATTATGGTCACTAGTTCCAAGCGGTCCTGCTACAGTTACCTCTCGGACCAGCTCCTGCGCTCCACTCAGGATTAAATCTAGAGTTGCCTCTCCCCTTGTGGGTTCCCATACCAGCTGCTCCATGAAGCAGTCATTCAAAGTATCGAGAAATTTTATCTCTGCAATATGTCCTGAAGTGAAATGTTCCCAGTCAATATGGGGATAGTTGAAATCCCCCACCATTATTGGGTTTTTAAATTTGATAACCTGCCTAATTTCCCTTAGCATTTCATCATCGCTCTTACTATCCTGGTCAGGTGGCCGATAGTAAATCCCTAATGTTATATTGTCATGGAAGCATGAGATTTCTATCCATAGCGATTCTATGGAACAAGTGGATTCGCTTATGATTTTTACTTCATTTGAATCTACATTTTCTTTCACGTATAGTGCCACTCCTCCTCCCGTACGACCTGTTCTGTCCTTCCGATATATTTTGTACCCCGGAATGATTGTGTCCCACTGATTGCTCTCTGTCCACCAGGTTTCTGTGATGCCTATTATATCAATATTCTCCTTTACCACTAGGCACTCTAGTTCACCCATTTTATTATGTAGACTTCTAGCATTTGTGTATAAGCACTTTAAAAACTTGTCCCTGTTTATTTGTCTGCCCTTTTTTAATGTGCCAGATTCTTTGTCATGTGGCTGTTTATCATCGGAACCGGCCCCCTCACCATCCTTTTCTGTCCTCTGTTCCTGACTATAACTATAACTATAACCTGGAGATTCCCTCTCGTCAGACTCTCCCTTAAGAGAAGTCTGTGTCCGATCCAGCTGCTCCTCTGCAGAATTACTTACTTGCATAGGAAGGTGATAATTGGTGAAATGAAATATGAAAGTTATTTTAAATTAAAAAAAAGGAAAATTGGTCAACTGTTTGCATGCTGTTCCTGTTGAAAATGGAATAAAGAGATCACAAAGCAGTACACACCCATGCTTTCATGTGATTTGTTCACTCACCTATGTCACTGTAGACAATATTGCTACTCTCACTCTGAAAGCACATAACCTGTAACCATATTATAACCACCAGAAAGCATGCATCTCAGAAAGTAATCATTTGTGTGACTCATACAGGTAAATATGTAGCTTTATTTATAGGAAAGTGACAGAATGTCTGTCTTCAAAATTGATCAATGTGATCTTCAAGATAAATGCACAATTTTTGCTCGTCTCAAGTAAATATGTTAAATTCCTTGGTAGAGAAGGTCATATTTAGGAACATTCTTGGGATCAATAGGACTTCGTACAATCAGCTTTCCACGCATTGCTCCACGATAAATCACTTCAATCAAATCTATGAAGTCTTGCTTTGTTTTAAAGCTTCCCACAAATTTAGTGTGATCTGGAGACCTATGTAGCAAATAAAGAAAATAAAAGTGTAAATGACCATTAAAGTTTATGAAACAAACATTTTAAAGACATGGAAACTTATACAATAAAAAAAGGATTTGTATTTGGTCTTTCTTATGGTTTGAACCACTCTGATAGCCTATCTATCCATGGAGTAAAAAAGACAAGGCATTACAGGAATTATTGTGAGCAGATCTCCAAAACTTAGAAAAATGCTGTGGTATGACTAAGAATTTAACATTGAAGGGAAAGTCAAGTGGGATATTATTACACATTATCTGTGAAATGCATCAAAGACTTTGTTAGAGTACTAAATGATAGGATATTTTGAAAAAGGAGGTGTAGTTCAGTGTCTTTGTCCATTCATTTCTTAGTCTTCTCTCTTCGAATATTCATGCAACTATTGAAAAAAGGAAGGTATAGTTTTCTCAAGCCATCTAATAAACTAATGCAGGCAGAGACCATACTAATGATGGAAAACAGAAAAGAACCTCATACAAACTGACATACCCATAATCCACTTTCATGTGCTGTCCATTGAAGAAAAAGACAGTAGATGGAATATAAGTGATGTCAAAATACTGGGTGTACACTGGCACCTTGTCCACATCCACCAAGTAAATGGCTGCCATTTTACTTAGGTCATGAGATGTCTTTGCAAGCTTTAGAAATTGACAAAAAGGCATGATAAAAACAGATTCTAACATGAGTAGGCAACACATACCAAGCTTTAAAGCACAGCTGTAATTGCTATCCTTGCTTTTTAAATAAGGGAGAGTCAGAATTAGTGAAAGCCTGATCTTTAGCTTTAAAACTTGCTTTGAGCACAGGCTTCTTTTCTAAAATAATGTTTTTATCCCAGTAAAGAATTATCCGTGCACGCATTTGGAAATAACGACCTTTGTCATGGCAATTCATGGTCAGATAGAGAAACACTTCTTATGAGAAGACATCATAGATATTTTAACATTATTGAATTTATTACAAATAAACATCCATCTTGTTTCAAAGATAAGCAGCATGGTCTAGTGTTCATAGCTTAAGACCTGGAAACAGGAATGCCTGGTCTGTAAGACCACTTATACCACTTGCTGTATGGCGGTGGGCAAATCATTTAACTTTCCTTTATGTGCATTTTTACTGGCTGAAAAAAAAATCTGTAATTTTCCACCAGCGCACTGCCACCATTGTCAGCAATGTTTGACGCCGCCTCGTAGAAAGGGGTGCAGATGTTTTTATTATTGTGTAGTCTAATAGCTCAACTGAAGAAATCTGGATGAAATCCTAGCTCCACTGACATCAATAGCAAAACTCCCACTGACTTCAGTGGGGCTAGGATATCACCCCATGTCTTTGTCGTCTCTCTGAGGTGCCCTGCGCTCCTACTGCACTATATACAAACACTATAAAGTTTATATAGCACTTTTCAGTTTCAAATTGCTTTACAAATAATGATTAATTTCCACAGTACTCTCAAGGAGGGAGTGAAACATTATCTAAGTTATTACCGCTTTAAATTTCATCCCCAGTGCACTAATAATTTAATAGTAATGTAGCTCCTCCTATATTTGATAGCATCAGGTCATTTCATTTTGTTGCACCAAATGTGTATGTAATGATCAGCATAGCATTAATAAAACGTATTGAAAATCTGTTCTTACAACATCATCCAACTGCAGACACACAGGGTCACCATCTTTCCCAAATCGAAGAACCAACACTTTCTCTGCTACACTTTTTATAGCCTGATCCACTTCCTTTTTACTGGTCAGTTTGGGTAGTAGGAAGCTCATCTTGATTCAGAATGGCTCTGGACATCAAACACTGTATCTAATTATTAAAAGAGACACTGTAAGAATTGGTACACACACTAAAAAGATACTTGATTAGATAATGTCCCCGTCTTTAACTGTTTGCTTAAGGTGGTCTAACCTATTAGGATTTCTGTTGCTCAGCTGCCACCCCAAAAAAATCTGCTCAAAACACTAGAGATAAACAACTAAATATTACTACACAAGGCAGCTTTCTGCAAAACAAAGACCAGATCACTTACAAACCTCTCTACTCTACTGTGGGTCTCAGAGAAAGTCAAACACAGCTTTAAAGAGAATTGATTTTAAAATAAACACACAAAAAGTTGTGTAAACTATTTCATGATGGGCCTCTTGTCACAGAACATGATGCATAAACACATGAGAATTAAAGGATAGCATTGTGAGCATCTGGAGAAAATGCAGGTCTCGAGACCAGCAGTTCTCAACTGCTGTGTCACGACACAGTGATGAGAGTGTGGTGAGCTAAGCCTGCCTCTCCCCTGATGAACTGCCACAGCGACACATGGGCTGTGACACATGCAGCCTACTTCTGTTAACCCGGAGTCAGGCTGGAGGAGAGGGAAGAGATGCGGGATTGGGCTGGGGGAAGGAAGCATGGGCTGTAGGGCTATAATTCAGAGCTGCTCGTGGGTGGGGGGGCAGATGCGGGGCTGGGAGGGGTGGTGGGTTGGGCAGGTGGGGAGCTGTGTCTCTAAGACATGGAGAGCTGTGTCTCAAACCTTAAAAGCTTGAGAACCCCTGCTCTAGACAATGGTGGAGCGATCAGTTTATATTTTGTACAAAAACTAGTTAGTCCCTGAGCTGTCTGCATTACCTTTTTTGGAGACCTGCCACTTCTGTCTAGTTAGTTTTGTTAGAGAATAAAGGTCTGGCAGGGTATAACTGAAGACCATATGCCCTTGACTGTAAATATAAACTACAATGCAGTCAGAAAACCAGATCTTGTAGGCAAACAAGAGCCCTGTGTTCTAACAAATTTGTTAGTCTTTAAAAGTGCCACATGACTCCTTGTTTGTTTTCGTGAAATGGACTAATACAGTTACCCCTCTGGGGCATCACAAAATCTAGGATACACCATGTGCACTTAGGGTGACTACATGTTCTGATATTACTGGAACACTCTTGATGAGAGACTCTGTCTTAGATAAGCTACCATATCCTACCCCCACCCAATCCCCATCTTTTTCACACTTGGTATCTAGTTACCCCACGAGCACTTTGTATGCACAATGACAGCCTAAATCTGTGGTCCCCAATCTTTATGGAAGGCTGGGTCAATTTACACCAGAGTGAGACCTAAATTGTACCAAACACCAAAAAAATAAAAAATAGAGATTTAAAGAAGATCTATTAGATCCGCCAGTCCATTCGTCTGCCAAAAAATGACTGCCGCCTTCAACACATTTTCAAGTGATTTGTCTAGTCTAAAATAATTAATGCAACGGAGTTACAATCACTTCCTTTGGGAGACTGTTCTACAATGAAGTAAGCTCTCTGTCAGGAAACTATTTCCCCTGATAATCGGCTTGAAACTTATTTTTCTTAATTTATGACATCATTATATCCCCATATAATAAACTGGATAATTTTTCAACTTCACCGATGTTTACATTAGTCAACATTTCTTTACTGTTATTGCATCTTGTCCAACCTCCCCCCAGGCTTTCTGCAGGCAAGCTCTAATACTTGGACCCTTTCAACCCTTCCTCCTATCAAGCTTTCAGGGTAGTTTCTGTTCTCTGAACTCCCTTCAAATTCTCAGTGTCGTTCTGGTACCCAGCAAGAGACGGGTGGAGAAGGTCTGCGTCCGCTGCCCTGTGGAGCACGAAGTCTTCTGGGCACACAACTGAGGCTAGGAGCTCCTTGGATCGGCCCTTCCGGGCAGGCCTCTAAATCTGCAGCCTTCCTCATTCACACTGACTTCTTCTAGCTGCCATGTGCTGCCACCAACGCCTGACCGCCCCCGCCGCCAGACGGCTCCCCACCCCCGACCCAGGGATATTCTCACCCTGGAGGAACCTACCCCGCCGCCCTGCAGCAAATACCTGGACGCAGGCAAAGCAGTGGGACCCGGGGGGAGGCCGGAACATAGATTCCAGCAACCGCAGAGCCCGGAGGACCCAGAGAGAAGAACACCGGAGACTTGCAGGGGAAGGGAAAGGAGGCACCTAGTTGGAGAACGAACCACTCAGGGCGCATCCCACGCAGGGCCAATCTTCCGATTGGTCACAAACCGTAGCCAATCAGAGCGACTCAGAGCAAGTCCGGCCCATGGGCGCAGCCGCTCTCAGCAGCCTTCTTCCTTTCCCATCCGTTGGGGGCGGGTCCGAGAGCGGGAGGAGCCCGCTCACCGGAAGCGGAAGTGCAGCGAGTCTCTTCCTCATCCTCATCCTCTGCGGCGGCTGCCGGGAGCGTGTAGGCCACGTGAGTGTCCCGTCGCCTGAACGTCGCGGCGGGCTACTGCCCCTGGGTCCCGGGCACCGCTGGAAGCGGATGGCGGGACACGGCGGCCTCTAAAGCCACTCCTCCTGCGGGAGGACCCGGTTCCACTGGCGGCGGGAGAGGCCCGACTGCACGTAGCTGCTGTGTGATCCCATCTCTGCCGGGGACCTGCTGTGGCCTGGGCACCGTGCCTCAGCTGGGTCTGAGAAGGAAGTGTGAGAGACTCAGACGCCCCCGGGGGTAGGTTCTCACTGCCCCAGCCCTGCAGCAACTCAAATTTTTGACCATCTCTGGGATAGAGTTGGTTCCTAATTCTGAGAAGTTCCTAACTGAACTGAGAGGCATGTCTCTTTATGACAAGTTCTATGTGCTGTTCCCCAGTGTATGAATCCAACACCTATTCTGATTTACTGTTAGAGCCTGATCTGATTGTGTCTCATACATTTCCCTGCATTTAATTTCCTCCCATTCTGTAAATTTCTTATCTTCAACATGTCTAATGAAGTGGGATTTTCTCCCACCAATGCTCATATAGTACATAAAACAGTTGGCCTTTAATAGTGCCAGAGGACTCCTTGGGTTTTTTGGATCTTTATGTATTTTACAAGTCCTGGTTAAATTATTGGAAAAGCTCGATATGTGTTTTAGTGTCTACAGGATTGGATCTTTAGGCTTTGCACATTATGAACAATCCCCTTAGCTTCAGTGAAATCCAGTGCATAAAATGAAGCACATATATAAACAAACTTGCAGGAATTTGCCAAGGAACCTCCCTAGTTTTTACTGCAACATTTCCAATAGAGAAGCTTTAGTGATGTGAATATTTTCCAATAAGATTACTCAAAAACAAAACATGACAGTCTGTGTAGCACTAGAAGCAGAATAAATTATGTCTCGATCTATGACAGCATTCATGACATTTGTGTGTCAGTTTGCATCCATCCACCCATCCATCCAAAGCTACCTACTGACAAATAACATACAAGAGTGAATGCCATTGGAGGGTTGAAACAGACTTTAGTCACATGAATTTGACATAGAATTACAGCTAATTTAAGCAATAAATTAACCACTGTTTTTTATAGTAGCAACACCAACTTTGATTTTGAGACAGTAAAAGGTAAAAATTAAATGCTTCTAGAATTTTCATATAAAGTGTTCAGAAGTAACTTCTTGTTCATCAGAGTTAAGATTGGAAGCAGTTTCAGTATTTCTCCTATCTGCAACTTCATTCTGCTTTTCTTTTGTCTTGTTACTATTTTTGCAGGTATCTGTTTGGATGCAACAGTTTCTTAAATCTGAAATTTTTAAATATGTTTTTGAGAAGTATTGTCAGACATTCTGTTCTTCCGTTTGCTATGCGGAATGGGACAAAAAAAGGTTTGTTTTTAACTCCCCACAAGAGGTTTCCATGTAGAACGCTGATTTTGTCTCTTGCCCCAAAGAAGCAAATGCCACCTAACCCCACTGAGAAGCTAGATTTGGATGGGTGGAAAACAATCATGAGCCCTTCTAGATTGCAAGAGGAAGTTAGTGAAACACCTGAGGGTGAGGAGGATTCCACTTTAACTGCTATCAGGGAAGTTGTGGAGAGGTGGAGGCTATCTGGCAGATCTGTTCCAGAAAATATCAGTGAAGAGCAGTTGAAGATCCTTATGGAAAAACCCAGTAACTCATCAAAACTTCAGTATTTAAAATACTTAGCTACCAAGGAAAAGCTGAAGAAAGCTACTAAAATTAAGAAGGAAAGGAAAAAGGAGGCAAGGATGGAAAGGCAACAGCAGGCTAAAGAAAGTGAAACTGGCAAGCCAAGGAATACATTCTTACTACAGTTTTGGGCCAGTTCTCTGCAGAGCCTGTACAAGTGGAGGACTGCTCAGTCTATGATCTTTGGGCAGCCTCTGGTATTTGACATGGCTTATGAAAATTATATGACCTGTAAAGAAATGAACAGCGCAGTGTATCAGCTAATGGAGTGTGAAGGGTGGAATCGAAGAGCTGTAGATCCATTCCACTTACATTTCTGTAATTTCAGAATAGACGGTCCATATCATAAAGAATTGGCTAAGCGCTATGGAGAGGCATGGGACGATTTACTTGCGACTGTGACAGAACAGTCTCACATAGATGTGTTTCCAAGAAACAAGCTCATCTACTTAACTGCTGATTCTCCCAATGTAATGAAGATGTTTGAGCATGATAAAATTTATATAATTGGATCACTTGTTGACAAGAATACACAGACTGGACTCTCCCTTTCACAAGCGAAACGGTTGAAATTAACAACTCAGCGCCTCCCACTGGAGAAGTATTTGAACTGGGGACTTGGTGGCAAAAATCTCACCTTGGATCAAATGATTCGTATTTTATTAGTTTTGAAAGACACTGGAGATTGGATGGAGGCTCTGAAATTTGTTCCAAAAAGGAAACAAATAAGATTTACAGATAGTTCTTTGCACTTAAAGAATGAATCTGACACAGGGACAAGAACAAAGTTGTTTGAATTTAGAAATAGGCAGGAACAAGGAAAAACCCATTTGCAGAGAACACCTGCAGGAAGTAAACACTGAAGAAATGGTGTACAGCTCAAGAATTTTAAGGGAATTTTATACCATGAAGATACTTAAATTTCTGTTGCCTTCAGTAGAATTAGATCAAAGGAAGTTTGGAAGGATTTTCAATACCTAAGAGTAATTAGGTGCTTTTGCATGATATTATGGGCTTTTTTATAATGTTTGCCTTACAGCATCATGCAAAAACAAAAATCCATCTGAACCAAAGCTGTGTTAATTAAATTTACAAATTTTGCCATAAGAATGTAATTAAATTTAATAAATATGGTGGCTATAACTTTATTCAAGACCTTACTATATCAGTGTCAAATGCTGTAGTGTACTTCATTAGTTGATGCACTGAACTATGGTAAACACAGGAATTATAAGAGGCTACTAGCATACCAGCATTGTAGGAAACACACTGCAAATGCCTTAATCAGTTTTTATAGACTTGAGCCTTATTTACAACTCTAATAACTTTATAAATACTGATCTTAGGACATACGTGATTTGACAATTGGCTCTTACCTCTTGGAATAAGTTGTGGTTTTGTGTTTGACTAGGTATTTTTTTGTTTGTTTTTGCCCAGTGGGTTTTTAGAAAAGTCTCATTATGATGCCACGATATATTCATTCTAAATATTCCAGTATCTGGGGTGATACATGTCAGTGTATACCTAAACTATCATCTAACCTGTGTTCTATAATTTATTCATCATATGGAAGAGAACTATGTGGGCCTAGGCAAGATTCTTTTTTTAATACATGTGTTTTTGTCCCTTATATAGATTTGTTTCCAATCTTCTACTCTTTTTGAAAATAAATAGAATAATACTCCTGCAGTGGAAACAGCATTTTAAATGGGCATTACTGAAATCATACAATACTTCTACAGTTGTGTTGTATTTATATCACTGATTTAACTGGAAACGACTATTCAAACTACACTGTAGAGTGTAGCCTTAAAAACAGCACTCTGCCCAAAGAAGCGACAATGGAACAAGCACTCAATATTTACAATCAACCCCAGCTTTACTATCATCTGTTCCCTTCCTGACATTTATACAATAGGAAAGAAAACCACTTTTAAACAATAGGAGAATATGGTTTTAAGACCATAAGCATGGGCAAGTTGATAGGCTATATGTAGAACTGAAACTCAACTCAACTTGAAGTAGATAAGGCCTTTTAATTTAGCTCCATATGTAAAAATGAAAACAGGGATCAAATGCATGCTTCTCATAGCCACAGGACATGATATACAAGGATCAAATCTGGGACCTGTGATTATGAAACATGACCCTCAGTTAAGAGTCAGCTATTAGCCAGCTTATGAAATGGTCTATGTCGGCCTGTTGCCAGTAATGTGGGGAGCATGGAAAGGGAGGCTTGTCCTAAGGTTAATTGAGAGGCATGGTGAATGAAGTAACATGAAGAGTGTCTTATGGAAGCAGGGTAAGTATAACAGACAATCGTTGGAGGTTCACTCAGCTCAGGTCCTTATGCATGCTATTATTCATACCTTTCCTGACCTCCCACAACTTTCCCCATAACTTTCCATTTAGGTTGGGCCACCCAGCATACATAGACATGGAACTCTTCTAGCAGTAGTACCCTGGAGGCAGCATCCAACTGCAGGGCCTGCAGGCAGGAGAGTCCTCCAAGTGAGTGACTTACCCTTCACTGCATTTTTTCCTTTCTATATTGTACGTTTTCTATTTCGAGTGTCTGATGAAGTGGGATTCACTCAAAGCTCATACGATACATAAAATTGTTAGTCTTTAAAAGTGCCACAGGACCCTAGGTGAGCGTAGCTGTTGGTTGTGGGGGTTCCTTGAGGCTAGCTATACCGTGTACATGTTACATTTTGCAATAGTTTGTTAAAAAAATATACATTTTTGTGACTGGCCATACCACAACTGTTCCCTAATTTTTGCATAATTTTCCATGACATTCGTAATCCTACCCATAATAGCATGCTTTTTGCTGCATCCCTACCAGCAGGCATTGAACCTCAGCTGTCCAGTTTAAAAGCTAGGAGCTGGTCCACTCTGAGCTACAGGAATCCCCTCTTGCTGCTTAAGAGCATTCAGCATCAGAAGGTATGTGGCCTGATCTCAAATAAACTCACCCTTGAGCAGTGTCTGCTCAGGTACGGCCACAACCTGACTCCCTATGGCATCTATTGGCTCTACCTTCTCTTGCCTTTATCTGCCTGTCTGTCCCACAGCTGGCTGGGGCAGAGGACATATGCTGACGGACTGTACCTCTTGCAGGAATAAGTGAAGCACAACACAAGCACTACCCCTTTAAATGTCTAGCACCATGACTGGTTATGAGAGAAAAAAACCCTCCTAGCATAGAACAGCTTGTTGCCATCTTTGTCACTGTACTGTGTGGACATGTGTGGTCACTCAGACAGGAAATCAGCTTGCCTTGAGACTAGGAGCACTTTATACCACTGCCCTGAGATACATCAAATGCTGATCCCTTCTCTCCTTGCTCCCAGGCAGAGGGAGTGCATAGTTCTTTTTACAGGCTCTAGGGTTGCCTCCTCTCTCACAGGGAGAGCACGGAGCACTGAAGGAGGCTCAGGAGGACTTTTGGACTTACCTAGGTACAGGGACACCCTGCATCTTCCACGTAAGTAGTAAATTGACAGTGAGAGCCTTGTGAAAATCACAGCCAGAAACTGTATTAAGGTTACAGACAAGATTAATTCTGGCATTTCCTAACATTGGACAGCTGGACTTTTCAATTTTAATTATGTTTTGGGTTTTTTATTTTTGAAGTTTGTGTGGAATTTCCTATGCTTTAAAAAAGCCAATTTGAAAAAAACTTAATTCCATCACATGGCATCCTAATAGTATTCATTGGCTGGATTGGAATCTTTAAAACTACCACAGACTGTTATTTGAGGTAACAGACTAATTAATAGTAGGTTGTCAAGGATGTGGACCAACACTAAGGGGTGAGGGGATTCTTTGTATTTGGGTTTCACTTCTAAGAGCAGAGGAATGGTCAAATTCATTTACACCAGTTTCATTCTCTAGTTCTCAAGCTGGTAGTCCTAGTGAAAGCCTCTTCGCATACCTCAGCCCACCCCCCTTCCCTATCTTGTCTCCTTCCACCTGGACTTGGTATGCTCCTTGTTGTCCACCCATGTTCCTCCATCCCACTTTCCTCTCTCCTCAGGCTCTTGGTCCACTCTCTTTGCTCCTCATCTTAGCTTCTTGTGCCCAGGCACTTCTAATCCTTCCCTCACATCCTGGCTCCTTGTCAGTTCTGTCATCCTCCTTCCCCCCCACTACTGGTTCCCCAAGTCTTTCTGGGGAAACAATGTTTCCTTCTCCTACAGGGATGTCACACAAATTAATGCACACATTTAGCAACTAGTAAAACACAGAGTTGCCAACTCCCACTGTATTATGGAGCCCTTGCTCCTTGACTCAAGAGCTTCCATTAAAATCTAATGTCCAGCTCTTAGATCAGGATAAAAAGTCCATTAGGGTTTGTTTATATATATAGCTGTGCCACGGCCATGCATCTGGTGAAGACAATCTATTCTGACAACAAGAAGCTCTCTTGGGGAAGCATAAAAAGCCCACTTCTGCAAACAAGTGTTCATGGGGGCAATTAGTGCTAAGTCAGTGCAACTTATATTGTTAAAAGGGGCAAGACAGCAGGGGGTATGTACTCTCCACCTATGTCAGTTTTGCCAACACCGGCTGTAGCACAAAAACTCAGAAGAGTGAGGGTTGTTTTGCAAAAAACCGGTATCCCTATCATGCCTAACACTGGCAGACGCAGCTATCCCGCTACAGAAGGGCCTCATGAGTACAGCCCATCACCATAGCACGCGTACGGCTGGGTCCCTGCGTCCAACCCGGGGGAGAGAAGAGAAGCGCCTTCTCAATCACACCAGGTAATGAATTACAGCTGGGGGCGGGCAGGCCCCGCCTTGCTGCTAAGCAATAAGGGCTAAGTCCGCCCCAGCCCCGGGAGCCCGAGGCGGGGTGCCAGGGCTCTGTCCAGGGGGTTCTGCCCGCGCGACCGGGCAGGAACTAAACCGAGGCGCTGGGGCAGCTCAGCTGCCGTCTCTGGCCGCGCCGCATCCCTGCCCCGAAGCCCGGCCGGGGGGTCCCCGCTATGCAAGAGTCGCCGGCCGCGCCGCTCTCTTGGGGGGGTCCCAGCTCACCCGGCGGCGCTCAGACATCGGATCCGGCCGCTGCCTGCGGACCCTGAGAGCCGCCCCTCCGTGAGCAGCTTCGCCGGCCGGGCGGCTACTTCCCGACTCGGGCACCGCCTCTTGTGCGGCCCGGAGAAGCCGCCGCCGCTGCTTGGTCCTCCCGTCCCGGTGCGCGCATAGGCAGCCCGGGGCCTCACAGAAAAAACTCTGCCTGCTCTTATCGCCCTCTAGTACCGGCTCCCCCTGTATGCCACCCCCCGATCCCGAGCCACTGCCTTCCCCTCCCCACACGCTCCAAGACCCTAAACGCCGCCCTACAGCGGCCCGCCTTGGAGCCCTACCGGAACCTGCCCTGCAAACATCCTCAGCCACGCCCCGGCCCCGCCGCCAGACGTCCCCTAGCCCCGTCCCAAGCCCAGGGTCAATCTCGCCCTGGAGGAACCTGTCCCACCTCCCTGCAGCAAAACCGCAGGCAGCGCAGCGAGACGCGGGAAAGGCAGGAACCTAGACCCCAGCAGCCAGAGAACCCAGAACGAGGAACGCTGGAGAAAAGACGAACCGCACTATCCCATTGGCTCAACGCGCATGACGCGCAGGGCCTATATTCCGAATGGTCACAAACGGCACCCAATCAGAGCGCCTGCTAGGATGGCCCGCCCATCGGCGCAGCCGCCCCGAGCCGTCTTTTTCCTATCTCAGGTTGGGGGGCGGGTACCATAATGGGAGGATCCCGTTCACCGGAAGCGGAAATATGGCGACTTTGTCTCTTCCCTTTTGCAGCGAGCGGAGTGCGAGGGTTGGTGTCGTGCGTGGGATCTCCTCGGCTCGGCTGTGCACGTGATTTTCCCCGGTGCCCTGTAGTGTCACTGACTGAGACTTAGCACATTTTCCTCCCGGTTCTGTTATATTAGGGGATCATCTCTGATGACCCCCTCACCTATTGTGAGTCCTCTCAGTGGTTCCCAAACTGGCGGAGGGAGGGGGCGGGCGTGAAAAAAGTCCAAGTGGGTGCGAGGCTGTGAAATTGTCATAGGGAAAAATTTTTGCATCAAGAAAACCGATTTGTGAGTAGTTCTAATTATACAAGTATGAATTGAATTTTTGTTAAAAGGGGGTTGGATGATGGTAAAGGAGAGGTGGGGAGGTGTAAGGGTTTCTGAAAAATAAGAAAGGAGGTGTGATGCCAAAAAGTTTGGGAATCTCTGGTCCAGAGGAATCAAATTCTGGTGGCTGGTTGGCCCCTTCACATTGTGAGCCCTTTTCCTCTCTTGTATCCTCTGGTGCAGATGTAGCAAATTCTGTGATCCAGAGGTAGCAATTTCTGGTGGCCCCCATCACATTGTGAGTCCTCTCTCCTCAAGCATCCTCTGGTCCAGAGGTAGCAAATTTTGATGGCTGCTCCCCACATCGCATTGTGAGTCCTCTCCGGTCTTGCATTCTCTGGCCAGAGCTCACAAATTCTGATGGCTGGGGCTCCCATCACATCGTGAGTTCTCTCTGCTCCTGCATCTTCTCATCCAGAGAATGCAAACCACTCACATCCTCTGATCCAGAGAAGGCAAATTCCGATGGGTGGTGTAACATATTTTGACAAACACACATCAGTGCACTGCTTGTTTTCCTACCAACAGGAATTGGATTATTTTTCCTTTGTTCTTGTCAGTATTACTGAGTAATTCCCCTGTATTCATCTCTTCCATAAAAATCATCGTCCACAGCAAGAATTTTCTCTTGTTATATGGGCTTCATGTTTAGCTGCTCCAATAAGATGTCATTTAAGGTGTCCTAACAGTCTCTCCCTGCATTGCATGGTTTCTAACCATCAGAGGAGTAAAGTTCTGGAATAGTCTTCCAAGGGGAGCTGTGGGGGCAAAAACCGTAACTGCTTTCAAAACTGAGCTTGATACATTTATGGAGGGGATGGTATGCTGGGACGGCCTAGTTTGGTAATTGGCTGATCTTTGAGCACTGGTGGTGGATATGCCAGTGGCCTAAGAAGGGAGGGTAGATGGTGTGGGTTCTGAGTTATAACAGAAAATTCCTTCTTTGGTGAAACAATGAGAGGCCTGTGGCACCTTAGAGACTAACAAATTTCTTCGGGCTCCAACCCACTTCGCCAGATGCAACAACTTCATTGTTTTGCTGTACACAGACTAACAGGGCTACCCCTCTGGATATTTTCTTGAGTGACTGGCTGGTGACACTTGCCCACATGCTCAGGGTTTAACTGATCGCCATATTTGGGGTCGGGAAGGAATTTCCCCCAGGGCAGATTGGCTAGGGCTCTGGGGGGTTTTTGCCTTCTTCTGTAGCATTGAGAATGGCTCACTTGCTGGTGGATTCTCTATCTCAAAGTCTTTAAATCATGA
Source organism: Pelusios castaneus (assembly GCA_007922175.1). Classification (NCBI taxonomy): domain Eukaryota; kingdom Metazoa; phylum Chordata; order Testudines; family Pelomedusidae; genus Pelusios; species Pelusios castaneus. Next base: position 9,795,069 of record ML685767.1, read on the forward strand.
TTTGAGGATTTTAGTAACTCAGTCATTGGTTAGAGGCTTATTCCAGGAGTGGGTGAAGTTTTGTGGCCTGCATTGTGTGGGAGGTCAAACTAGATCGGGGATCGGCAAGCTGCGGCTCCGGAGCTGCATGCGGCTCTTCGGCTGCCCCATTGCAGCTCCGTGGGGTCTCACTGTCAGCAGATGCAGCCCCAGACAGTCTGCCTGAGGAGCGCAGCTTGGGAATGCAGCCTGGCCCTTGAAATCTCTCAGCGCTTCAGCAGGGAGGAGGAAGAGGAGGGAAATTTAAATACCTTCTCTCTGGCCCAAGCAGCAGATCGGAGGCATTTGGGGCTGGGGTGTTCTTCCTGAGCTCAGGACAAACCAGGTAAGTATTACCTGGATGAGGTGGGTGGATGGTGGAAAGGGGGAGCTGCATGCGGGGCTGTAGGGGGGAGGAGAAATGTAGGGAGGAGCTGGCAGCAACAGAGAAAACGACCTGAGAGTGGGGGCTGGCAGCAGCTGGGCAGGAGTGGCCCTGCCCCTCCCCCAGCAAGAAGCAGCTGGGGTCCAGTGGCTGAGAGCTGAAGTTGGGTCGGGGCAAGATGAGGCAGTCCCAGTGGTGGGGAGCCAAAGCTGAGGGGAGCGAGCCCGTCTGGCTGGGTGGTGTGGAGCCAGGGGGAGGCGCATCACTGGGGAGTGGGGGTTAGGAGGGCTCCATCCAGCCAGGCTGTGCAGAGCTATAGCCAGGGGGAGTGGCAAGGCAGGCCCAATCTGGCCGGGCTGTGCAAAGCCATGGGGGTGGGGGTGTTGAAGCAGGCCCAATTTGGCCTGCTGGTGCGGAGCCGGAGCAGGGGGAGTTGTGAGGCTGGTCTGGTCTGGCCCAGCTCAATGGCGGAGAGCAGGGTGAGGCAGCTCAATTCAGCCCGGCCCAGTGGTGGTGGTGATGGGGGGGGGGGGGGGGGGGACGGTGCGAGGTGAGGCGGGCCCAATCCCGCCCAGTGGCAGGGGGACAGGGTTGTGGAGTGGAGGGCAAAGCAGATCCAGTCCAGTGGTGAGAAGCTGGAGCAGGGAGGAGGGGAAGTTGAGGCAAAGCGGGCCCAATCTGGCCTGGCAGCAGGGAGCCAGAGGCATGGGAGGGGTGAGGCAAGATGCTGGAGTGCTGAGTGAAGTGGTGGGGGCGGGCCCCTGCAGCCAGGTGAGCTGGGCAGTGGGGTGGGGAGCGTGGAGCATGAGGCCACATCCATCGTGGCTCTCACAATACTTGCCTACTGAAGGAATTTTTTTTTAAATGGCTTTTCCTGATTGCTGACCCCTGGACTAGATGATCATACTGGTTTCTGACTGTAAGAGTCTATGAGTCTAAGTTTTTAAGAGCAGGCTAGACAAACCCTATCAGGGATGACAACAGAGTCCTATGGCACTTTTAAAGACTAACAGCTTTATTTATCGCATGAGCTTTCGTGGGAGAAAATCCCACTTCGTCAGACACTTTGAAGATGGGAAAGTTACAGAATGGGAGGAAATTAAATGCAGGGGAGTGTATGACATAGTATCAGGTCAGGCTGTAACAGCAAATCAAAATAGGTGTTAGGATTCAAACACTGGGGAATCCCCTGCATTTAATTTCCTCCCATTTTGTAACTTTCCCATCTTCAAAGTGTCTGACGAAGTGGGATTTTCTCCCATGAAAGCTCATGCGATAAATAAATCTGTTAGTCTTTAAAAGTGCCACAGGACTCTGTTGTCTTTCTACAATAGACTAACACGGCTACCCCTTTGGAATTTGCCTATCAGGGATGGTTTAACAGGGTACTTGGTATGCCATGAGTGCAGGGGATGGGACTCGATGACCTCTCATGATCCCTTCCAATTTCTCTGATTCTAAGTTGCAGTGGGGGAGGTCTAGGTTGGATCTTTGGAAAAACTGTTTCCCTAGGAAGGTGGTGAAGCACTGGAATGAATTACCTAGGGAGATGTTGGAATCTCCATCCTTTATGGTTTTTGGGCCAGTGGTGGATTTATAGTTAGTGGGGCCGTGTGCCAGCTTCATTTTCAGGGGCCCCGTTTGGGACCCAGCCAAGAGAAAGAACATTCTCTCTTATCTTCTCCATCCCCTTATTTTAATTCTTTTTTTCTTCACCCTCCTCCTATAAGTAATAGGAAGTAAATGATGATAAAGTGAGGAATCTTGATTGTTCTTGTACTCTAAATATTTTTTTAAAAAACACTTGAAAATTCCTGAGGGTCTTAGCAGACCAGTTAATGACATTCCCACATGCTGTTTGTACCGTTTGCTACGTATTGTATAGTGCTTTGTAGAAGAGCACTTCATTAAAAAAAAAAAAAATTCCTCGGTCTGGCTGAATGGAGAATGTGAACACAGTTTGGGAACCTGTGGCCTAGATGAAAGGTTGTATTTGCATTATACTAACATGAAAAATGAGTAAAAATAGAAAGTATAGATGATGCATGACCCAGAACAGGAGAACATTATTAGACAAGAGGACTCAGAGGCCAGAGGGGGAGTGAGATTGTGACCGCAACAGGAGGGCTAACACTGGGGAGAAGTGCCCTGTGCCCTAGAGCCTGGAGGTGTGTGGCCAGCACAGATTGTGTTTTACCACCCCGCATCCTAGCAATGAAGTCAGGGCCTGGGCAGGAGGCCTGCAATGTGTGAGAAACGGACTACGAACATCCCTGACACCCCAGAGATGCTGTGTGTGGGCCCCTGGCGTTGGGTGTTTGCCTTTAACTTTTCTTATCTTTTCTTATTTTTATTTGGTTTTTGATCACTCTTTAATAATTTCTGTTACTTTGAACTATCTGCAATTACTGCATAAGGGAAGCGCCCAGTGAAGACTTAGTTCCCTGGAGTGGGGATGCCCTTGCCCCTACCCATGGTGAACCCAAGATTGGGAAGCAAGTCCCACAGGAATCTAGGGCCCAGTCTTGTCAGGGTTACAGAGACTCCGCCACACAGGAGAGGGAGGGGAGCCCTCCAGGTCATGCACACTCCAGGGTAAATGGAGTAGGAGCAAGGCCTCAGATCTCTTTGCAAGCCAATTCCACTACAGTACGGTATGAGCGGGCCCACTCCCCGCTTACACAGAGTTGCTATTGCTATTGCTGACACAACAAGAAAAGGTGATGCAAATTCTTTGGTAGACTATTTAAAGCAGAGATGGGCAACATTTTCGGCCTGAGGGCCACATGTGTTGTAGGCCATTCACAGTGGGCCACAGGCAGGGGGGAGGGGAGATTGGAGGGGGGGAGTGACCAGGTCCCCACTTCCTGTGGGGGGGAGGAGGTGTCCCAGCATAACAGGGCAGGGATGGTGGTTGGAGATATGGAGATGCTTCTCTGTTATCTCTCTTCCCTGCAGGGCAGCAGTGGCTATTCCCACTGCATGCCATACCACAAGCAGCAGCAGGACAGCTGAGCTAGGGATGGGGGTGTGGGGTTGCAGCCCCCGGTCCTGCCCTTCCTCTCTGACTTCTTCAAGGCTGGAGGCAGGTTTTTCTGCCTCATTGACTCAGCCTCTGCACCTGAAGCAGGAGACTTGGGGGCAACACCCCACCCCAGCAGGTTCCATCCAGCCCTTAGCCTGCGTCCCCAAGCTCCAAGAATGCCCTTCTCCTTCCCCACCCTCCTTCACTCACTTACAGTGCAGTGCTGTGGTGTGACTTGTCCAGCCAGGTAAGTCAGGGAATTTGGAAGCCCTGGCTGCAGTTCCCTATGTTCAGCTGTAGAAGGTGGTTGGAGGAGGGGATCACAGCCCCAGCTTTGCCCTCCCCACCACTCCTTCAGGGCTGGAGGCAGCTTTCAGACTCAGTGCAGCCACAGAAGGAGAGTGGGGGAAACGCCCCCACCCCCACTCCTAGGCGGCAGGGCATCACTGCCCCGGCCCAATCCATTCTGGTGGCCCAATCCGGGGCCCAGATCTCCTGCCACTGCCAGTCTGCACCCCGGCCCTAGATCCCTTACTGGGATAGGGGCCCAGCACTAAAGTGATCTGCCCCTCAGCTCCTCTCCTGTCCCTACTTCCAGGAGCTTGACTACTCAGGCCAGTAAAATTCTGCCCCATTATCATGCCCTGGCCATCTCTCACTTCCAATTTGCCCTGTTTGAGTGTTTTTAGCCCCTCTAAAGAGCAGGCAGCAAAAA
>ML685767.1:9799221-9883356 GCA_007922175.1 Pelusios castaneus
CCCGTGGCTGAGCCGGGGAGCAGCGTCTGGCTCCGGTGGCTTTTGATGGGTGGGGTCGAGTCACGGGTCCTTCCTGGCCGGTCGTTTTCACCGTGCTCTGCGTGCGCCGGGGCGGGCCCTGGGCTGTGGCAGCGGCCGGGCGGGGTTTTCTGAGCTGAACAGGACCCAAGCGGCGCTGCCCGTTTGGGGGGAATCGGCTTTCTTGGAAGCAGTGCGGGCAGCAGATCCAGACCGGCCGGGTGGGGCTCCTGATCTCTGCAAGTTGGTGATCCCGTGTTTGAAATACGCCTCATGGTATCAGCTGCTTTTTTTTTTTATAGCAATTGATACCTTGGTCGGAGGCAAAATGGCAGTCCTGTCATTAGCCCGATGTGGCCCACTCCTGATAAATAGATAAACGAGGTCTTTCAGTCAATGGGACCTGATCCTGCAATGCTCACTCACCTGTCGTTCAGTGAGGAGCTTGCTTGAATAAAGAGTGCAGGAGGGGTTTCAGTATTATCCAGGGATGTCACATTTAGTCAGTCAAAATGTTAGTCTTATTTTGTGTTGCCTGTTTTTTAAAAAGGGTTTTACATAGTTTATCCGATAGATCAATTTGTATAAACTACTACATCTCTTTGGGCACCAAACTTCACAGTGGACAGGTGTATTGTGAGAAATAATGTATGTTGTAGCACAAAAGGATATGCCTACCTCTTAAGGATCAACTCACTAAAGATGGACAAATTTCTTCTGGCATAAAAAATAATTGTTAGTCTTTAAGGTGCCAGAGGACTCCCGTTGTTTGCTGTACACAGATTCCCCTCTGGAAATTGTCAGTTTTAAGTAAGTTATATGGAATCTGTGCAGTGACCAGTAAATTTTCTTTTTCCTTACACACTACGTCAGACATCAGGGGTAATATTACTTATTAGCATCTAACAGTATATCTCTCTTATTAGTGTCTACCGGTATATCCTTTATTGTCAGTTGTCTTAGAATGCCAGATGGGGTTTTTCCTTCATCATCTTCCACCTTGTAATAATGATGATACCTTTGTGAAGCTAAAGCTTCTCCCTGCCCAGCTTTTGGTTTAAATATAACTCTTTAGGACTTCAAATGGGCCCATTCTTTGGCAGATTAAATTAAACCTTAGTTTAAATCAATTAGGCTCAACAAATAAACCTGGCTTCAGATAGACGTATAAATGGTGTCATTTTAGTACTCTGTACAGCTCATTTGTGTACACACATTTGCTTTTGTGTAGCTCTTTAAACATGAGTGCTTTAGTAATCAGTAAGTTAGATGCTAGTAATTCAGTGACTCAGTAGTTTCACAGACATGCAATCTTCAGTGGCTTACATGTAACCATGGACAATGGACTATGATAGTGATTAAAAGTGGAAGTTTGGGTGAGACACTGGGATTATGCCTTACTCTTTTGGAACTGATGTGAAATCTTTAATTTTTTCCCAAGTTGCTGAAGGCTTCAGAAATGAATCTAGGTGAGAAGTGCTTTTGTTCTGTTATGACTCTTAAGAGTCCTACATTGGGGTCTGGAGCTCAGAAACTTACCTGTGGCCAAGAGATCTACTGGTTGAAAAATGAAGAAACTTGAGAAAGCTATAAAATTAGCATCATTTGCCAGTCCTGCTTATCAGATGCACAACCTACATAGAAAAGATAGTGAAAACTACTCAGTTTTATGTCCTTGTTGACTTCCGAGTACGAAAGGCTCCTCTGTTTAGTTAGGGTTTAAATACAGAACACAAGTCTATGTAGTTATCAAAATGGCAGTGATGCTTGTGGGAGGTAACGTTGGAATGAGAAGGCTAGCATCTAGATTTGTTATTCGTTACCTACAGATGTAGAATACTCCAGGGAAATTTTGACGAGGCTGCTTTAAATGTTTTGCAGCTCATTGTGCAAGTAGAGGTCCTGTAGGGAATGTCTTGCTGTCAGCTATCTACAGCTGGTCCTAAATATAGGTAGTAGAAGTAGGTGCCAGAACAGTGCTACCATCCTCTGCTTTTTCTTGTAGCAGGGGACCTAGTTCAGTTCCAAACTTGGTTATATTGTCATTTGACCACTAATGTGAACTCCCCCTTCTTTTTCTGTCACCACTGTATCAGTTTCTCTCTTCCTCCTGCTCTTGCAGCAGCAGAGGAGCATGCTGTGCCCTTGTGTACTGTTTTGCCAACTCCAGAGGCAGAGTGAAACTTCCAAGGACCATTTTTTTTTTCCACTTAATGTATCTGAGGGATTTCTGCGTGTGAGCACAGGTGTGATGTGAACATTTTGCTGCATTGGTCTCTTTCACAGGAAAAGGGTATTTCATACAAGTTTTATGCAAAACCAGGAATTATGCAAGTTTCTAAAAGCATTTTGCTTCCGTCAGCTATTCTTAAGCTGATCCCCTCCTCAAACAGAGCCTGTCGGTTATATTGAATTGAGAGGTGGACAAGCAATGATGAAAAATTAGGTTTTAATGATCTGCCAAAGGAGCCTGGAGACTGGCATAGGCATTCTTTATGTAAATAAATCTAACATATCTAATGCAGATGGGCATGTGGATTCTTTCTGTAAATAAATCTGAAGTATATAAACTTTAATTAAATTGTGTACGCTAGGTTTGAAACTGGGACTCCAAGTGTGAAACAGTAACTTACGCAACTTAGACCCCAAAAGAATGTTTATGAAATCAAATATCAATCTCTAGATAAACTTTCAGTCCCATATTAATAGTGATCTGATGCTTCAAGACACTTTTTCAGACTTTTGTGAATATAAAGGGTTTTTTGTGCCACTTCAGTTAAGTGCTTGCAGTTTCTTTCACTGTTTGTCTTTCCATGCTGTCTGCTGTGTATACAGCAATGAGGGAGACTGTGAGCACTGAGTACCCTACCATTAACAATTCTTTATGAGGTTGCTGCTCCCAACAGTCTGCTCAGGAAAAATAGCTCATCTTGGTAAGTTGTTTCGACTTCACCAGGACCTGAAGAAGAGGCAGAAAAACCTGTGAAAACTAAGACTGTTTCTTCCAGTAATGGAGGGGAAAGTTCGAGTCGCAGCGCAGAAAAACGGGTAGCTGATGAAGAAGCTGAAGATTTCACCACAAAGCCCGCTCCTGCCAAAATGTCCAAGTTTGTATTTGCCATAGGCAGTCAGCCAGCAAAGAAGGCACCTGCAATATCCATCAAACTTGGAGCAAATGTAAGTTGTTTGCGTTTTTGGTTTATTTGAAGGGAAACCTAAGACAAAGGGAGTCTTTTTTTCCTGAGGGACTGACTTGGAGAGAGAGAGTGAGCTTATGACACTTAATGTGGGTAGTTAACTGAAAATACTGAAATTGACCTGTGGGGAATTGTTGTAGGGCCTGTACTTTTGTTCTAGTAAGTATTTGAAGGGGGTAACACCAATGAGAATTGTTTAGAATTATCCAAGAAAGAGGAAGAGCAAGAATGATGGGACAAAATTAACCCTAAATTATCCCTAAATATCTGAGACAATTCTTTAACAGGATTTGAGCCTGGAATAGTTTCCTGAGGGGAGTGCTGAAAGCTTCACTTCTCAGGACACTTTTATAGCTAGATTGGACAAAGCACTGCATCTTGCACTGATGTCTGTGGGTGAACTAATACTTTTGTCATCTTGAACTTCTAAAATACATTTTTCAATGCAAAAAGAATACCTTTCACTTTTTTGTTTCCTCCTTCACAAGGCCCAACTAGTCTAATTTATACAAATGCTTATGGTGCACCTTCATTTAGAGATACTAGAATTCAGTCCTTTGTTGAGGTCAGTACCTGCAGAATGTACAGGAAGTGGGGAGTCATTGCCATTCTGCATTTCCAAGAATCCTTTAATCTTCCCTCTGTCATTCAGGACAGATTTGATGATGCCTTCTCCTGCTTATTGAGTTGACAAATTAAATTGAAGAGGTTTCCAGTTTGTTACCAATCAAATGGATCTTTACTTTTCCCATTGACTAACCTGCCTCACTGTTCACTATCCTGGGACAGGCTCAAATTTTTGATGTTGAAAGTTATTTTCAGTGGCAATAATTTTTGGCTTATAGGATTTCTAGCTCATTGATTCTTGCAACTGAGTACACTAAACCTTGCAACTGTGTTTGCATCCATATTTGGGATCATTGTTTTTTCCCTGCCTTCTGGCCTATCCTAGTGATCTGTGCTGATGCTTTCAGGGAAGATAAACTTCTTAGCAGCAATTGTTCCTTACAGATAGGATAGTGCTAAATGTTGATGCATCTACACACTGAACTTAGTCCTGTCCCTCCTCAATATGCACTATGGTGACAGATCAGAGTCTAAATTGAAGCAGAATGTCACTGTCAGACTATAAAAGTGAGGAAGCATTGTGCACTAGAGAAGGATGATGCTAAGTCAAAATCACTGGCAGTTAAAAATTTGTTGTACTTCATATAACGAAAAAGGAATCAAAATTAATGACTCCAAAGGAAAAAAGAAAATGACAGAATTTCAGATTTTGGTAGCTTGGTATGCTGTGACTAGAGTAAGGTGTCTTTATATTAAAATTGAGGTTTTGTCAACAAAGACCCTATTTGTGAAACAATCTGCTGCTACCTCCTTCTTCTGAATTGGAAACATTAGTTAAAAAGCATTTGAGTGTTCAATCAAGACAAATACTAAGAGCTATTAAAATACAAAAAGGCAAATATACTCTGCCTCCTGCAGCTGACAGATGAAAATACTTTGTTATGGCCTCAGAGGAATTTAAATAACAGATTGGGATGTGGCCAAATCCTGTGTGTGTTCTTTCTGACACATACTTGCTACAAGCCACTCAGGTTCTGATTTATTTTCCAGAGTCATGCCTCAGCAGCCGTGTGCCCCTGTAATGTGCATGTTTGCAAGAAACTAATGCTCGTAAGGAATCGAAACCTGGGAGGGTCTGACTTGTACATCAGAAAACATCTTGCCCAAATAGATAGCTGGTCCTTAGACCTGTTACAGAAAACTGTTTTCTGCCTGGTTCAGAGAACTGTCTTACTTTTTAGTTTAGCCTGTTAAAAATCAATTTAGGCATGACTTAAAAAAATTACTTCAATTTCAATGAAGATGTTTAATGAACTCCACTTTAGAAAAGGTAAATGGATCCTAGGCAAGTAGGCAGACTTGTTTGAGTTCATGTGGTGTGTTTTCAATCTCTTTCAGAAGCCCAAGGAGCCGACTCCCACCCTTGCTCCAAAAACCCTTTCTGTAGCAGCAGTTTTCAACGAAGATGATGATGTAAGTAAATACCACCTGCTGGCTGGCACTCACTAAAGAGAGGAAGCATTAGTGCTGTTTAGAGTTAGGCAGTCTGAGTAGGTACTCTGTAAGCTTCTTCACAAAAATGCCAATACACTAATTTTAGAAATGATTGTGTTTCCCTTAAGCAGATTGTTGGAATTATTAATTAATATTACTACCAATTCAGCCATAAATTCCTTTATTAAATCTAACGGTTGAATGATGTTTAATACGAACACTTCAGATGTGTTTTAAATGCCTAAGCAATCACCACACTATATGGTAACGTGCTTATAAATGCATTGGTTGGATACTTCCAACAGGATTCCACCTGAAGTACTCAAATCTACAGTTGCTGGCTCCAACGCTAGACAGCAGATATTAGCAATGAACTTGTTGAGAATTTACCCTTTTAATAACTTATTTATGAGAACCTACATGACTTTAGCTACTGCATTGTGCTAAAACTGGTTAGCATCATTCTTGATGATCAGGGTCTTTCCCTCAAGACTTTTATAAGTTTCCTTCCAGGTGCAGTCTTTCCAATTAAGCCGTATTCTTTTAAGGCTTTCCCCCAACTGCTAAGCACTCACACTTTACACAAACTACAAGGCTTGTGTGTGTGTGAGAGCAGTTAACCGACAAAAGTCAGTATGTACGATGATTAGAAATTTTAATAAAATGTCACTAAAAAAGAGACCAGTAAACTTGTTTCCACTTATGGAACTTGAGCCCAAATCTCCACTGTCCTGCAGTAAAGCAGTTCAAATTCTCAGTGCTGCTTTCTGTCTTTAGGCTTATAATGGGAGGGCAAGAATAATTTATTCTCTCCAGTGAAGTGCAACAATGTGATGGTAGACAATTCAACTATTTGGGAAGGGGCAGAGAGAGGTTTGGTCTCAACTGAGATGGCAGCACTATAAGATTGCTAGTGTGAGAGGCAAAAAGAGTTCCCATTCCTCAGCAGGACCAAAGGGTCTCCTTATCATATTAAGGAAGAGGGGATAGGCGATACATTGGAACAGGCCGATTGGTCTCACAAATTCAGACTCTTTAAATTGGAGTTCAGTGAACAGACGGGGCAATGTGATTGCTTTGGAGCTGATCATGAATTCATAAGCTCCTGACTCCTTAATGCTTCTTTTCTATAACTTACCAAATGCTATCAGTGTTCCCTGGAGTGAGAAGGAGAAGAAAGGCAAATAGATATGGGTTTAATGTAATTGTCTTCCTCCTGTTAGGTGCTGAATCTAAATAATAGTGAGACTTTCAGGCAGGAGCTAGATCTGTAGTGCAGTGAGTGACACTTAACACTTCATTTTATACATTCCATCTTAAGTTTAATAAAAGATGGGTCATTTAGATTACCTGATGGTAAAATTCTTCATTGATCTGTAAAGTGGCTATGTATTCCTTTCAGGCAAACCATAGCATATCTAGTATTTTGCTGGAGTGACTACCGTGGATAAGCCTGACTACCACACTTCTGAGTCAATTGCACCTGCCGTGTCTGTCACAAAATACTGCTTTATATACACAGAGCTGGATACAGAAGTTGGCTTTGCTTTCAAAGAGATTAATGAAGAAACTTAAAGTAGTTTATTTCTGCATACATTGCCAGATCCAGCCGTCTTCTATGGGTGAAATGCTAAATTACCTGTTTAATACTTAGATTGCTAATGTGATGGTTGGTATATAAAAAACTTGGATGATTGGGAGGGAATAATTGTGGTTGCAGCAGACTGGGTAAACACAGAAGGGAAGGGAAGGAAAAGTGATAGGGTGAAGGTAGAACAGGGGACGCTAGGGAAAGAAGTTCCTAGGGTTGACATCAGTACTGTTCTCCCAAGATTTTCCTGATGTTAGTGAAACACTGCTGCTCATTGAAGCCTTATGTCTGTGGTCCGTTAAAAGGTCATGAGACAGCTTCTGGGGCTTACACAGGCTATGTCTCGATTTGTTAATTTAAGTCGACTTAGCATGTCCACACTCAAATTTTAAGTTGACTTAGAGGCGACCCTACAAATTCGACCTAGAGCGTCCACACTGGACGCCTAGGTCGACTTGTAGCGGCTAGGTGGACCTGGGACAGGTCCAACGTGGCAGGGGTGGCACCCTTGCCAAGTGCCAGGGGGCTCAGCCTTTGCCCCATTGTACCTTGGTACAATGGGGCAAAGGGGGACAGGGACCCTGGCAGGGCATAGGGGCAGAGTGGGCAGGGCTCTGCCCTTCCCTGTGGGGGTGCATGCAAGGGTGTGGCTGTGCCAGCCACCCAGGCAGGGAGGGCAGTGGGGAAGCCCTGGAGCCCCCTAAGTCGACTTAAAGTCAACTTAGGGCTACTCCATGTCCACAGTGGCTAAGTTGACTTTCTAAAGTCGACTTAGCCAGCAAAGTTGACTTAAAATGAGGTTTTATAAAGTCGACTTACATTTTCCTTAAGTCGACTTAAGGAAAAATTAATGTAGATGCAGAGTAAATTAAGTCCACTTAAGCAAGCTTAAGTGGACTTAATTTGTAAGTGTAGAGACACCCTAAGTGTCATTACAACACACGCTGATATGATGGGCAAGTTTGATGTAGGGAACAAATGGTGGAAGGTGATTAACTCATGCTGCCAAAACAGTAGCTGCTGCTAAGGGTTGTACTGCGAGTTTCTGGCGTCTTACTGAATTGGACTAGAAATGGACCTCTCTACAGTGTGCATCTGCTTATCATATGCTAACGTCTTTCTTCTGTTCATGGCTTTACAGATCAGAGGCAGCGTGTGTTCTAAAACATATATCTTCCCTGGTAGTGTTGGCTCCAGTTCATATTACAGCACTGAATGTTTAACAGAGAAGAATAAAATGTTTAACCGTGCTCTAATGCCCACATTCTCTCTCTCTAACTAGAGTGAACCAGAAGAAATGCCTCCAGAAGCAAAGATGCGCATGAAGAATATTGGAAGGTAATCAGCTTTAACCTCATTCTTCCAATGGGGTGAGCGGGCTGGAACTCCTACAGCTCAGATCAAATGGTCTAGAAATACATGAGGGGCAAACAGGTTGCTGTAGCTTTAAAGTGTCACTTTCCTCTGAACTGAGATATAAACTGGAATGCCTCATGTTTGAGCTGTGGCTAGTGGTAGCATATCTGCTATTTAAATGGCCTCTTAGCTTTCCCAGAGTGGGAAGAGATAGAGCTTGCTTTCTTCATTATGGAGCATGGAAATTTAGGTGCATCTTCTGCTGGTTACTAAAACAAGCAGCAAATTCCATGTGCTTTTACTGTTGAAATCCAGATGTTCCCACTTGCAAACTGGCTGTCTGGTTTCACCCTTCACAATACAAATATTCCCAGACTGGGGTAGTCTGTTTAGAACTTGGTTATGGAAAAAGGAGATTTAGGTGGAATTTGAGGGTTTTTAATGAATTTTGGCCCCTCAGAAGTAGTTTAGTATGCTAGAGTTTTAAGACATCAGCATAATATAGTCTCTCTTTATGGGGATTTAACTCTTTTTGTGAATAAGCTGAATATATAATGATTTTTACCTTCTGTGGACATAAGCATAAATTTATTTTTCTGCCTGTTGCTATTTTGAGAGAGAAAGTGTGGTCAAGTTACGCCTAAAATAAATAGGGGGCATCTTCAGTGGAGTTGCTCACATGGCTGATGATGGACCTAAAACTTTAAAAGCGGTTTGACATTTATTTCTTGTTTTAAAAGATTAGTTTTTGTAGGATTGTTATTGAAAGATGGAAGATTGCCAGGCTGGGATCCTGTATTCTTTATCCATAGAGCCAGTGTTTTACAGGACCAGTAAGCAGCACTGCTTCTGCCTGTGTTCCTCCTCCCACTACTTGCCAGTGTGTTTCGGGCTGATTTAGGAGGGGTCAATTCAGTGGACAGCTGAGAGCACCAACACTTGTGATTTCTTATAACAAAACCTTTTGACTGGAAACCAAAGCCATGTCACATAAGCCACAGAAGAGCCCTACCAACAGTTGTCCTGGGGCATTTTTAAAGACTAACAAATTTGTTTATCGCATGAGCTTTCGTGGGAGAAAATCCCACTTCGTCAGACGCTTTGAAGATGGGAAAGTTACAGAGTGGGAGGAAATTAAATGCAGGGGAGTGTATGACATAGGATCAGGTCAGGCTGTAACAGCAAATCAAAATAGGTGTTAGGATTCAAACACTGGGGAACAGCACATAGAGGAAGGTGAGGTCAAATCACCTGTTGTAATGAGACACAAATCCGTAGTCCCTGTTTAACCCTGAGGTAGTGGAGTCAAATTTACATATTAATTCCAGTTCTGCAGTTTCTCTTTGAAGCTGCAATTTGTTGTTCATTTGTTCCCCATTTTCAGTGTGTCTGATAAAGTGGGATTTTTCTCCCGTGAAAGCTCATGCAATAAATAAATGTGTTAGTCTTTAAAAGTGTCACCAGACTCCTTGCTTGTTTTGCTGAACTCGACTATCATGGTTGTCCCTCTGGAACATACCAACAGTTACAGCTTTTGGTCACTCCTGACAAAAGTTGGATATGAAATAGCAATATAAGCTGAAAACTTCCGCTCACACATCCAGGTCTCTAAACTTCTATTAAACTAATTTCTCCACCTAATTTTTTTTTTTTTTTGCAGAGATACACCAACCTCAGCTGGACCAAATTCTTTCAATAAAGGAAAGCATGGGTTTTCTGACAACCAGAAGCTATGGGAACGGAACATAAAATCTCATCTTGGAAATGTCCCTGAGGATGACTAAATGATATCTGGGTGTTGGGGAGGGCAGGGTGACATTAAAGGAACAGTTTCCTTTTTTAAGAATGGTCAGATTTACCTTTGGAGCCACTTTTTCTAAAGATTGAGTGGTACAATAATAACTGAGTTTGAAATTAGAGGTAATTTATGTTTTGTATACAGATTTCAAGGCATTTGCTAATTTTGTAGTTCTATGTGATTAGTTTCAAAAGGTTACAAATAATAAAGAAATTGGAAGTGGTACCTTTAAGGGTTTTTTGGTGTTGGGGGGGTCACAGCAACTCATACATAAGGTGGACAAAAAAAGGTTACTGTCTCTTTAATCAGGTTAATGTTGAATGCTACTGCACTCTGGCTTCTAGCTCCTTCTCCATAGCAGATGCAACAGTTGGCTCCTAGGATCACTGTTACAGAGAGGGAGCAGTGCCTTGTGTTTGAAGTGTTACTGGGCTATTAATTTGAACATAACTTTAGACAACGTAGAAATTTAAAAATCTGAATTTTTCCCTTTTCTGATCATTTTTTGTTCTTCATGACCTAGGAATTGTGTTGCTCTAAGTGGCTATGGTAGCTTTAGGTCTAATCTTCCTTTGAAACTTCACGTAAAGTGTGTAGTAGTCTACCTGTGGCCTATTTCATCCTAAGGAGTGGGTCTTATCTATATATTAGACAGTCTCTGAAGAATATTCACTACAAAGGTAAATCAGTATTTTCAGTGTGCTCCTCAGTCAGTGGTATTAAGTAGTGCTTGTTAGCATTCCCTTGTGAATTAAATTTAAGGCAGTTATCACCATAGAAAAGCCACCACCAAAAAAATGAAAGTATCCAATTTATTTAAATCTCATATTTGGTTTAAACATCATCCTTTATTATGCCTAAAAGGAATAAAAGCCACACCAAAACTTGAACTTAATTTTTGTATGTATGTGCAGTAAGATGCACTTTCTTTATTTTGCCATTTTTAAACCCTCCTCTAGATGCTAAAATATTTGTGGCTTCAAAGAACACGATCAGGTTTAAAAGGTATTTTGTTACCTGCATTACTAATACTTCTGACTAAATTTTTTTTTAAAAAAATTTCATTTTGAGGCTGTTAATTTTTTGCACCAAATGTGAGCAATGCCATTAGTTATTGGTCAGCTTCATTTTCAGGATCTCTTACCAGTACAGTGCTCTGTTAGAATTTTAAACTCTTGAGGCCTAAATTCCATTTAGCTCTTTTCATTTCGATTTAAAAACTGAACAAGTATTAGAAATGGCTTTTTTTAAATCTCAAAATGCATTTTTGGGAATCAAGTACCTGATGGTGTCTGCTATTAAAGTCATCCTTCAGGTTTGACATTGGTTTTAAAACTTTTCTATTATTCAATATTCATGAACCAAATCCACCTTAACTACTTTCCCCTTTAAATTCTTTCCATGTGCTAAAGTTGAGGATAGTTGGTGGAGAGAGGAAAGTGCATCTTTATAGGTTTTCATTAGAAAAGCACTGACTGCCTACTTAAGTTTGTAAGTTTCACATTTTTGTATTGTATGTGTAGTCTTTTTCATTTGAAGTCTGAGGCAGTTGAATACCTGTATCTATTATTTTCTTTAAAAGCTTTGTTATAAATGTAACATAAAAAGTATACTTTTTTCATAGCAAAAATTGTTTTATAAAACTCTTTGAAGGCTGATTGAAAGGACTTTAAAAAAGGGGTTGTTGCTTTAAACTACTTTTGCCTCTTATCCCTCATTGAAGCTAGTGCAAATCCTTATCGACTGCCAAGGAGACAGAATGGGGTATTACATTGTACCCACTTACTATATCTTTTAAGAGTGAATGCATGGTTACACTTGTCTAGAATTATCCCCTGCTCAAACAATGGAAAGATGCATAGAACCGCTACGGTCTTGATATTACTATCCTTTTTGACTTGAGTGGTTAACCAGTGTGGAGAGTCATGAGCATTGTTGGGAGAAATTAGTGCAGTCAGCTGTTTCTTTCACGGAAGCCTTGGTTATAAAGCATGTACATAAAATCCTGTTTCTTTGAACATGGAAGGAAACACTTCCTTTGTTCACAGTTCCGAGTTTATTTCCAGCTGGGACTCTGCCCACAAGTTTTCCCTGGGATCATGCATGTTCTTCTGATGCCTCTGGACTTCCTTCTGTTGCTTCTCCCTCTTCCCCCCCCAAAATAGCTCTCAAACCATTCTTCATTTCTTCTATTTCCACTCGGCCCACCCAACCCCCCCACTGTACTCTTCTTGACCCACATAGTCCATATTCCTAACTGGCCTTGCTTGTGGCTTCCACCCAACAATTGAACTGTTGCTTGGAATGTGTTGCACAATAACTAATACTTGAACCTAGCAGATTAAGATCTAGTCTTTAGGCTGCAGTTTTAGTAGATGAAATTAAGAGGGGAAGTATACATTATAGCTCCTAGAGGGAGCTTATGCCCCATACTAGGGTTTTTGTGCATCCCAATTCCCTCCCCCTACAAATATCTCCTGGTGATGGCTAGGGTGCCCATCCCCCTTTTATTCCTCTCCCCACACCATTGTCACTATGATGGTTGGGGCTATGTATTTTTTTACCCCCAAAAAGCACCTCTTATCCTCTATAGGGTGGAAGGTGGGAGAGCCAGTGTCTTATCTTTTTCCTCCCTGCTTTCAGGAAAGGTTTTTTCTTTATCAACATGTAATAGTGCAACTGTTCTAGCTGCCATCCATTTAACAGCAGCCCCCTCTGCTGCCCCCCACTTCCAGCTTTTGATATTGCAGCTGTCCCAAAAATCAGTAGGGTTTAAGAATTGATCAAATGGTGTTCAAAAGTTGTTAGACAAGTGGCAGGTTAGCTAAGAAAAAAGGCCACTGCAGGCTTGTACCTTTTAAGTGCAGCAATTTGTTGGAAGGATAACCCTTGATGATTTGATACAATGAAAAGGTGCTACTGGGTACAACACAGGTGAATTCCATCTGTTTTAACCCATAGCTTCCCCCACTTGAGTAAAATTTAAGACATTTGAACAGCTTTACAGTCTAAAGAAAATGGACATTTAGACTTACTTGGCACAGATGGATGTTAGACTTTCATCCTTGTAATGTACCTTAACTTTGTGTCTGAAGCAAAGACTCAGTGAGGGAGATACCAGCTCATTTTAGAAAAGGGACAAGGAGGAGAAAGTTGAAGCCCTTGGTTCCCATTTTACTTAACTAATCCATTTGTGTTGAAAGATAAAAGATAAGCAGAATCTCCTCCTGGCACAAAAGCTTTTTATTGAAGGGCAGTCCTTTGGTTAGTATAATGTGTTGGGTGAAGCCTCAGTTGAAGTTTAACAGCAGCTGATCTTCACTCAGGATAAGTAAAAAAAAATAATCATGGACTAGAGCTCAAATAAGAGAAGCCATCACCCCAATGATGGGCCTCCATCCCACAGCTTTGTATGCCACTCCAGATGCACCTGGCTAAAGCTCTTCCACCTAGACCAATCCATGAGGGATTCAGAAAGATGTTCCTAATACCCAGCAGCTAGATTTACAAGAGATCCTCCTTTAACACCTCTGTAAAAAAAAAAAAAAAAAATGAAGGCTCCTGTTGTCACCACTGAGATTTAACCCCTATACTACTGTCGAGACAGGCACCAACTCTGCTTTAGAAGCAACTTGTACCACAGAACCTCTTCCCAGACTGGGAGAGATCAAAGGATGTCGTGGTCCAAAGGAGATTCCTCAACTCTTCCCAGAAACAAAGGATTTATCTTCATCCTCATGGGATGAGGCAGCGGCACCCTCTCCCATAGAACCTGACAATTAGAGTCTATTCAGGAATTACTACAAAAGGTAGACATTCTGGATAGTGGAGTATAGGTGGCACAGCAAAAAGCACATACGTGCTGCATTGCAGCACATTGACAATAGCAGGAAGTGGAGAACCAGTGCTTGCAGAAGACTTAAAACTCCAGCTTCTATCTATACCATCAACATTAACAAAAAAACCCACCACCACCTCCCTCAAAAAGGATTTGAGTACTGCTACTTGCCTCTAGGTCCTTAAAGGTAACAGTAGCACAGGAAAAATTCCAAACACCCAGGACTCCCTAAAGTTACTCAAAGGACAAAGATCTTTGACTTCTTAGACAGAAAGGCCTATTGCTAGGTGTCTCTTCAAATGCACACAGCCAACTATCAAGCCCTATTTATTATAATGACAAATTGGCTAGACTACCACCATTTGTTGACCAGCTTCCAGAAGGCTGTCCCAAAAGCCATCATTTTGGAGGGACTAGTAGCTAGAGCTTCCCTCGAAGTAGTCCTTGGACATCTGATACCAGGCTTTTCCAAGCTTTGTCACAACTTTTTTCAGCCATTGAAGACTTTTGAAGGCCAGACTGATGGAGCTCCTGCACAGATGAACTGTTACATAATTTAAGGAAAGTAAAACAGGTTGCTAGGTATCTAAACACCTGCCAGGAGGAGAAAACTATTTAAATACCAGAACCGTTTCTGACAGAACTTCCTCATAACAGAGGCCTGCTGATTACTCCTCTAAGAAGTTTTGCTGTTTCTTCAAGAGAGCCCCATCCTTCTCTACCTCCAATCACTCTGCATCATCAACAGGTTTGATGTTCAAGTCAAGAGCTGGGGGGTCAATCCCCACCATTGTCCTAACCCCATTTTAGTTACCACCTTTCCCACTGGTTTGAGGGAAATCCCCAAAAGAAGTTTTCAGAACTTTATCCCCAGTTCTCTTTTCATTTCTTTGGCCTCATGGAAGGAGCCACAGTCCAGGTCCTGACAAAGAACAGCTTTTTGCAATGTATTTCATCAAGAGGCACCTCTTCCCCCTCTGTCAGGATGAAATTAAGCTGTTGAAATGGTGCCATCTGCTTGATATAATTTACCATGGTCCTTCAGTTGCTAGGAACAAAATTATTTAACAGTTTCTCTCGACTTTTTTTGAATGATGCCAAACTTAGATTCACCCTTCTACAAATTATATAGCAGGAAGCCTGTAAGTAAAATATGCAAAGGTCTTGAACATTAAACATTTGAAAGGAATTCACCACCGCACTAGTAAAAAGCCAGTGACATCCAGGTCTCATCAGCCTTGAATACAAATGTATGAGAAGTTGCTATGATTAATGCTATTCAGATGCACCTCCCTAGAAAGTAGTCTGACCATCCAGAATCCCCACTTGTGAAACTGGAGCTGTTCACTGCAGTCCAGTAACTGAGCCCTTTCAATAGTTGGCAATTAAAATATTAATTCTGTGGCTACATAATTAATGGCAAAGATCACTTTATTTAATAACAGAAGTAACTAGAACTTTATACATCAAACACCAAACAAAACAGCAAAATGTACAAACCAAAGATGTTTTAATTCACTGTGTCCAGGAATTTAATAGGAATGCTTCAGAAATAGACTGGGTTTCTCAAAAGCTTTTATAAACAAAAAATCTAGCTTTAACAATCTTAAATGCTCATATTTCTGGCCTGACTCTGCATAAATTGTGGAAGGATAGTAACCTCTCAAATTAATGGTTTAAGAAGTTTATTTTTTTAAAAAGAAAGGCAACCTCACAAATCCAAAGACAGCAAGGCTAAATGATACTCCCCTACTTACCTTATGCCATTCTGAGAAATATTAAGGCACAACTGTACATGTTAAGGAAGAGATGCTATAGCCTTTAACTTTCATTTTCCTGGCTTGATTTTTTGTTTTATGTAACAACCTTTGTCATTTGAGTGGCAGGTCACAAAACCAATTAAACATTTTCATTCTTACAGAAGGCATTCACTTTTTTGTCTTTTAAATTCAATGGACTTCTTTGTTTCTAGAGAGATGGATACATAAATGTACCCCAGGATTAATTAAGGTGCTAGCAAGTATTGTGTTGTAAGATAGCACATTGAATATACAATTGACGTTCTGAACAATATTTACAAATAGTTGTCCTGAAACATCTTTCCTCACAACTTCATCTATATACACTTATGCATAAATTACTAGTGCTGAGAAAATTTAGAAATTCACCTAACCATCTATTAAAACCATTTCACATTATCATGGCTCTAAAAACTATTATACTTACCTTAATTTTTAGTTTATATTATGATGGATTGATGTCTCCATGATGGTTGTCCATCAAATTTGGGGGTATACAACTGTTCAAGAAGATACAATTAGAGTATTTTTTCAAGTGCATGTTTTACACAATTTTGCTCCACTGTGATTTAGAGAATAGCACAATTATAAGATATTGCAAGGTATGTGAGAATAATATGAAATCACCATGATGCTTGATTCTGCCAAAAGATTTTTTTGACCTTTCAAATACAATAACTTACAGCTCATTACAGACCCAAGGCAAGAACTCAATGTAATGACATCAGTTATTGCTTTTTTTAAGAAAATAGGTAAAGATTTTCAACAGTAGTTTATCTACATGCATGTGAAATACACAAACGGTCTGTTTTACACCCTATTAACTGGAGATCTTTCAACTGACTATGTGATGGAACATTTACAGAAATGTTAACTCGTATAAGGCAAACCCCTTGTCAAAGATTTTACCCTACATTTTGTTAACGTGTATGAGGCAAGTCAGTAACGCAGGCTGTACCAGAAAATTGTAATATAACCAGATTGTTAAAATGTGTCTAGCAGGGACCAATCTTAGGCATGTACTTTTTGCAGTACAAGTTTTTATGCTACCTCCTTTCAGTACATGCACTCAAATCACATCCACAGCTTGTGTTTTAGTCCCCAAGCTAAACCCCCTCAGTCTGCAACACCACAAAGGCTGAAACTAATGCAAGAATACTAATTCAAAGTTGGTCTCAGCTTTCCCCAACTATGTGCTTAAATTGTTCCTTTCAATCTTGTTGTGCTATAGGATTGGATGACGCTTGAGAGACACTTATTGCTATAGTTCTGTTGCTTTCAATCTGGAGCTGTATCTTACTGAAAGATAATGAATTTCAACTATGGCAAACATATCTGTTGCTTTAATACACATCAAAGTGGACGGGCAGGACTCTCAATTCAAACAGAACACAATGGCTCGGGTGCAATGATTTCATCAGTCATGGGAGATTAGCGGGACTGGAAGAGACAGACAGGGCTTGTGCTTCCAGCAAAAACCAGGGGAATTATACATTAATTGAAAAAGATACTAGCAACTTCATTGCATAGGATTTCTTTAATGTCAGAACAAATATTTCTTCTTCATTTTATTTTAACACGTTAACCTAAAGCAATTGAGAGTTCTTCCACAAAGATGAAATGATGCACTGGGGTTAAAAGCCTTCCTTAAAAGTGTTTTCATGTCTCTGATGTAATATGCCTTTGGAGATTTCCAGCATGTTTGTCACAAATATAATTTTTAACATGATATTAAGGCATTCATATCACTCAAGCTTAATATACTGTCTGTGCCATTCTGGAATTACTAAATTCTCCCGTCCCCCTATCGGATATCCGAACAATTCTCCATGATATAATAGTTGGAAAAAACAGTGTCTTTGTTCTTCAGTGTTTTGTTTTCCTGTTACCAAAAAAACTGCACCCAATTACAGTTAACTTTTTTCATGTGGCAATTTCCACATAAATTTAATACAAAATTAGAAGAATTCTACATCCATCATTTGTTTGCTTGTCTTGGGCAAGTCCAATGAAGCAGCGTAAAGCTTTGTTTACACAACTGAACAATTAGTGAAATAAATTAAACAGGGTTGCACATACAGGACCAAACTGAACACCTTATTCACACTGAAGAGCAGTTTGTTACACGAGTTGCCTTACTGATCCCATTGTACTTACATAAGTAATTACTCACCAGTGATGAAATGTTTTTGCCAGACTCCACTGGATCTCACTGAGTAAATTTGGTTACAGTTACTTGGCTATGCAAGTCATTTTACAATAGCTTGCAGAATCCTTAACTGTATTGACCTGTCATGCAGCCCAGAGGAGTTTAAGCTAATTTTGCAAAATTCCTGGTGCACACTTTGTAGATTTATATACAACAAGCAAGTCTACCTAAAAGGCAAAAGACACCCTACCACAGGTTTCCAACCCCTCAGGAGCCAACGCACACTCCACAGCAGTCTAACATCCCTTGGTGTGGGGAAAAAAAAAGCTAGAACCCACTATTTAAACTTCATTCACTGACCCTGATGAAATACATATTAAAACAAAGCCCAAATGCTACTGAAACAGCTGTACAATTCTAGCACAGCTTCTTTGTAAAAGTTCATAAAAAAATTTACAGCATGATACTTACTGCCATTACCCAGGAAATATTTTATTTTAGATCTTTTTGTACTATTTAATCATGACTGATTCAGAAATGTCTCCCAACTTGCTCCACATTGAAATATCTGCAATTTTACCTTCCTCCCCCCCCCCCAGTGCTTTGTGCGATTTCATTCTGCAGCCAAGAAAATCAGTAGAGGAGATTCAGTATCTAAAATTCAGTTTTACTGTAAGCCTCAAATAATCAGTTAATACTTAGCTTATTACAGGACATAATACTGCATTCTTCTTGCTGCATTAAAGACGCTGTTCACTCTGTTTCTGAAATATGGGCCACCTCTACTTTTACCGTTTCTATGGCTTGTGTAACTTCGGCTATTTTCTGTCCTTGCTGTTGTGCTAATACATAATTCACCACCTGCATGATGCTTTGGTCAGAAAGAGTGGATACGGATGTGCACTCCTCGGTAGCGGCAACAGTTTCAATTGTTTCTCCTGTCACTACCACAGTCTCAATCTCTTCACTCCCGATGCTCATCTCTGTTTCTTGTTCTTGCATGTCTGCTGTTAGAATACTGATGGCATGCTCTACCTGTGTCCCCTGGTTATGAAACTGAAGGGTATCCTTTTCCAGCATAATTTTGCAAGGTACATAATCCCTGTGGAACTTGGTCATATGCTTCCGTAGCGTCCGGGCATCAATGTAAGCTTCATTACATACTGGACAAACGTACGGTCGTTCGCCAGTATGCGTCCTCACATGACGCTTCAAGGAACGTGCATCAGCCCAGGCTACTCCGCAAGTGAGACACTCGAAAGGCTTAACACCTGTGTTCACCAAAATCAGAGAAGGAAGATGATTAGTTTGTGTAAATGAAAATGAAAAATTTCAGGCAAGAGAGACAACATCCTAGTATGGTGGTTTTTAACTATGGGCTGCAGACCCTTGGGGGCTTCACAGACTATGTCTAAGATTCCAAAGGGTCCACACCTCCACTTCAATTTTGTAGGGGACCACAAATGAAAAATGGTTGAAAACCACTCTGTGAAACACAATGGCTATTTGCATATTGTTTAGAAAAATCTTATTTACATATTTCAAGCATATTATATAATATTTGACGAGTTATGCAAAACCATTCAATCCAGAGCAGCAGTCTAGTGTGGGGAAGGATGTACAACCCTCATCCATATCAGATATGTTAATCTACAAATGAACTCATGGAAGGAAAAATCTACCACTATCTGTTTGTAGTACACCGTGGCCTTTGGATCCTACTGTAATACAAATGAAGAATACATTACAGAGGCAGTTTTCAAAAGTGCTCAGCATGGCCTAGCTCTTTGAAAGCCAATGCTAAATGGTTTAGGAAATCCAACCTAAGCCACAGAGGTCAAGAGTTATAATAAAATCATTATTAAATTGTGCTTTGCCTATATATTACAGAACATGTGATGTACAATTATAGAAGAAGAAAGGTTTGGAAAAGTCTTGTGGCCCATCTGAACTATTCCACTGCGGAACATGATTTTCCCCTAAAATAAAAGAGGATCATGCTTCTAGTCTGCTCTAGAACATCTCTAACAAACCATCTCCTAAACAAAGTCATTTGATTGTAGAAAATGTTTTCTGAGATAGTTGCAAAATCCTTTTATTTCATGCCATTATTTCTTTATACACAAGAACAGCCCTATTGGGTCAGACCAATCTAGCCCAATATCCTTTTTTCTGACAGTGGCTGATGCCAGGTACTTCAAAGAGAATGAACAGAAAAAGTAATCATCAAGTGATCCATCCTGTTGCTCATTACAGCTTCTGGCAAACAGAGGCTGGGGACACTTCTGCATCCCTGCCCATTCTGGCTACTAGTCATTGACAGACCTATCCTCCAGCAACTTTTTTGAACCTTGTTATAGTCTTGGCCTTCACAACATCCTCTGGCAAGGAGTTCCACTAGTTGACTGTGTGTTGTATGAAGTAATAGTTCCTTTTTTATTTGTTTTTACCCTGCCACCAATTAATTTCTGTTGGTGACCTCTAATTCTTGTGTTATGAGTAAGTAACACTTCCTTATTTACTTTCTCTCCATCAGTTATGATTTTATAGACAGCTAGCATATTTCCCCTTAGTCATCTCTTTTCCAAGCTGTAAATTTTGTGTATCTATCTTCCACTGAGTCTGAAATACCTCCTTGTTTGATACTGGCCACATATTATTTCTTACTTCAGACAGTGAATATCAAAACTACATGTAATATTGTATGATCACCATTTGCACTGAAGTACAATGGAATGTGCAAAGAACAAGCTTAACACCAACTTCCCATGTTACTACGGCTACAGATTTATGGCAGACAATTACAGGACATTACAGGTGCTTCTTTCTTAATGTAAACAAACACTTCCATTTCTACCCCAGCAGTGAACGAGATTTTAGACCTACTATTAACAGTTCTTTATGGGTAAGATGTTTAGAAAAGCTGATTTTTTTTTTTTTTTGGCCTAATTACAACTGCTCTCTTCATATCATCCCCAAAATGTGTAAAGGTTTTAGTCTCCACTGAAAACTAACAAACAGACAAACTTCAGTCCAAGAAAAGGAAACGACATTTTTAGGAGCTTTTAAGCGCTTGAAACGACTCACTCACATTCTTGGCTCTCTTCTTTTGGCCTGGGGATGTGTGCACTTAATTTTTTTTATTACTATTATTTTTGACACTAGAACTTCCTTTAACTGAGTCTCACAGGAACTCCTGGAAATGTGTTTTTATTGTAACCCTTCCTGAGGGTACTGAGAACACTTCTTTCTTATGCATTTGCAATAACCAGTGCTGTAAGGTTTTAGAAGGATCTGAATGTCTAATTTTGGAAGTTGCTACAAACATGTTAAACAGGATAAGTGTAAACCTACTTTCGGATGATTAGATGAGCTATAACTACTTCCTTGTGGCTCTCCCCCCCCCCCCCCCGGGATTATTAAAGGAACCTCAACACATTTTTTGTTAAAATACTAGTATTTTTACAGAAAGGACACAATCACTTATTTTCTCTGTACCCTCGTGATTGTTCATGTGTCGTCTGTATTCTCGAAGTTGGGTGAATTTTCTTCCACAGTGCTCACACACACGTTCCAGATTTTGCTTTGCTCTCCCTTTCTTCCCATGTGTGGCTTTTTTTATATGTCTTCTATACAAAGCTTTCTCATAGAATTCTTTGCCACACACATTACACCTAAAATGTGAAAAGAATACTTGTTAGATACAGTAAACTTGCTTGAAACCATTTTCCCGTAGCTACGGTAGATTAAGCTTTTAAAATGCTCTAACTCAGATAGGGAAAGTTTGAAGAAATGGCAGTTTTATAACTAAAGGTGTTATATTTTGATGTTCCTGTGTAAAAAGTGGCATCAAATTTTAAAATATTATTGTGTCATGAGACAACCACCACATGCTTTCTTAATCATGGACACAAGATTCCATTCACCATTCCGCAGAAGCAAAACCACACTGATTAATAACCAAACATTTCTAACTTTGCTCAAGATATACTAATCCCCCTGAAATATCACATGCATTTTTACTTGTAGCTCATACTGTTATTTTTGAAGGTATATACTATGCAAGCATTGGTGGAGGATGGTAGAGATGAGAGGGCAGAGGTAAGGTACCCCAAATTTGCTATATTACTCTCTTCCCTTCATATACTTTAAGGAACGGCCTACAGAATCCTCTCAATGCTATTTGCACTTTTGCATTTGGAACTACTGCCTACGTTAAACAAATGTGTACACGGCTAATTTTAAAAAATGTTTTGATACAGTGTAGCACATATACTCTACTACTACATTTATTTCTGGCCTTACTGACCTATTTTGTACTATTTGCACAATAGGGCAGGCCTTGACAAACGTTCCGCATCCCTAGAGTCCTGCCCAAAAA
The DNA here is from genome assembly GCA_007922175.1 of Pelusios castaneus. Lineage (NCBI taxonomy): Eukaryota > Metazoa > Chordata > Testudines > Pelomedusidae > Pelusios > Pelusios castaneus. The sequence goes on from ML685767.1 coordinate 9,821,410, forward strand.
CGACGGCACCCAGGTGAGTAGCACTTTAGAATGCTCCCTGCCACCGAAAAACTGTCACTGCCAACAGTTGCAGCGGCAGGGCAGTGTGAAGAAGCCCCCGATGCTGAAAAAAGCCATTGCCAGTTTCAGTGGTGGTGTGGCAACGCAGTTGAAAGTGCCAGCAGCTTATTTTGTAGGCACCGGGGAGTGCTGCATGTAAACACTGTGCGGTGCAGTGAGTTGCCACAGTGAAATTCCTGGGTGCCATGGTGAACTGGCACCAGGATTTGTCAAGCCCTGCAATAGGTTTTAAGACTGTTTTAAGAACTGCAAGAATGCAAATCAATGAACACAACCAGGACTCCACCAAGCACAAATATTAATGTGCCACCCACACGTGCCTCATGAGCACGGACTAAAATACCAACCATGTGCCGAACCCTTTATAAAACTTAAAATAGGTTTGCTGATGAACAAATGGAGCTCAGGATTCTCAAGTGTATGTTAGAGATGCCCAGTGATGCATCCCCATTTTGTTTTCTTGAAAACATTTCATGGGGAACTTTAGCAGTCTTCAGTTTTCCCTGAAGGGAACTGGATGCAGTTCCAGATTGCTCGTGACCCACTCTCTTCATTACTTACTTTTTTCTTTCTTCGCCTATCTGTAAATTTTGATCATCATCAATGGATCTATTTTTGTCAGTTTCTGAGTGTACAGTGAAATCAGCATTTATTGCCATACCGGTAAAAACTTAATCACCGTAAAGAGATGCTATCCATTAGTCATGCCGCTGAAAGTTGTTTAGTGATGCAAGAGATCATGCCTTCTCTACATTTGTTGCAAGCAAACAGAAAGAAGTCCAAGTCAGGAATATGTACACAGAGACAGTGCTTTAACAGAGCCAGTTTCACAAAGCTGAAAACAATTATAAGTTAAATCAGTTGGGAGAAGGAATTTTGCCCCAAAAGCAACAATCCCATGCTGAGAAAAAAAGCTAAGTCTTCTCATAACAGCAAGCAAACAAGAGAATGCAAATGATTAAGCTGCTTTCGTATCCCCTCTAAGCCACATCAGTTTTTTTTTTTCCAAAGCAAACTGACCTTTCCCTCTCAGGTCCGGAACTGTTGCTTTGGGGGGGCAAAGATTCTGACTCCTAGCTAATTTGAACATATAATTGTTTACAGCTTTGTGAAACAGGTTCTTTTAAAGCGCACACGAGAGAGATTATTAATGGCTTGGACTTCATTCTAGTGGCATATAACAAATGTAATCAAGTCACGATCACTCAGCAACCACTAATTTTCTTTCAGTTGGGTCATCAAGACCTGTATCTGTCAAGATGAGGTTTAATACAGAATCCCCCCATGCTGGGAGCAACATTTGTTGAACTGGGAAATTGTTCTTTACCAGATTTAGAAATTCTAAGGCGTTTTAGCAGTGGTAGCAGTGGGAGATCCAGCATGTCACTCAAACTGAAGTCTTCCGAGATCATGCTATATATTTTCCCCCTTATGTTAAGGAACCAGTTATCCTTTTCTCTAGTGTGACCTGATGGTCTGCAGTAAACCCCAAATAGAACCCCCTCTTGTGCTTTATCTGTTAGGTCACTGAATCATGAACATTCAAGATCCTTTACTTTAATCAAGGATCATCCTATGAAGCCATGTTGTTGAAAGCTATATGTCTGTAACTCTGGTTAGCTCTAGGCTTTCTGTCATTCAGAAGCAGATCCTCACTGGTCAATTTAGAACTCAGGATCTGCAACACCTTAGTGTGCCAAGCTTACACCAGCTGCAAACTAACCACCACTCACCTGTACGGATCTGTGACAGAATGCGACTTCACATGGGAATACCAATCTTTCTTCCAACTGTAACACTTCCCACAGAACTCACACTGAAATGGCTTCACACCAAGATGCTTGTTCATGTGCTGCCGGAGATCCCGAGCTTCATAGAAACTTTTTTCACATCTGTTACAATAAAGGTTTCAGACTCCCACTTAAGACAGGATCATAATGACATGAAGATAACTATGGAGGGAGGATTGTTTAAAAATAAAGATCCTTGACTACAATTTCACTTCCCTAAAACCACTGTGCTTTATCATTTACATGTTGCCTAAAGCCCAGTATATATTGATAATTTTAAAACACTGGGGAGACTTCATGAAATAGGCACCGTTTACAGTAACAACAATTATATTAACAATGTAACCTTCTACATTAAAGGAAGATTACAAGGAACAGCAGCTAGTTTAAAGATCTGGAATATATCTTATGGGCTGCAGGTATATTCACCCTTTTATCTGTTATAGAAAGCTGATTTTCTTCAATTGCTCTGTTATGGGGGAAAGTTTGTATAAACACCTATCAGTAGCCAAAAAAAGGAAGTTACAGAGAATTAGAACATCACAAGTTACAGTACACAACGTGTTATTCTGTTAGATAGAGAAGCTGGGTATGAAGGAACTGGCATCTCTGTTTCCAGAAATATGGAGGATTAACAAACAAAACAAGACATAAAATTGTCTTACTGTTCAGATTGCTCAAGTGCACTCAACACACCTGCTAGCTCTGCTTGTCAAAGACAGTACCCCAGCCAATCCCTCACCCCAAATTTCCCTAATGCCTCCCCTCATCCATACTCCCCCCCACACCAGTTCTGTGGGGGCCAAGGTACACCAGCTCTTGTTTAGAAAGCATAGGAGGTATGCATGATCAAGAAGGAGTTTCTTCTCTAGTGGACCAATAAACCCTACTTTTCAGGCAACAAATCACACAGCAACCATGAGTAGAGCCCTGCAAATCTGCAGATACCCGCTTCCTATCTTCATCCGTGGATGTGGCTGCAGATATCCACAGACCCATTTCCGCAGATTCTCACCAGATCTGGATACAAATTTTAACTGCCCAGGGCTCTTTACACATGCTGCCATCTAGTCCCGCCCCCAGCTGTTCCTCAGCTTCCATGAGTCTCAGCCCAACAAAGCTGTGTGTTCAGCAGCAGTGGCCAAATCTCACAATGAGCTGCCGATCAGCTGATGATGGGCAGCTTCTCCCCACTTCCCTGGCTTTCAGCCAGGTCAGCTGATGGGTAACTGGCTGACCCTCTGCCTCCATCCAACAGCTGCGTAATCTGCAGCCCCAGGCACAGTAACAGCTGACTGGGGCAGCAGAGGCTCTGAACAGCATCAAGAGCTGTCAGCTAGTCTGTCCTACCCCCAGGCTGGTCCTCCAACTCACTGCGCTCTGGCCATCAAAGCTGGTCTCTGAACACTTTGGGATGGCTTTGGGCTTGCTGCCCAACAGCTGATCAAGGGGCAGCAGGCCTGGCCACCATCAACTGCTCAGGGGTGTGTGGTCTGCAGCTATTTGGGGGCCCAGGAAGCAGTAGGGGATCAGTTGTTGGGGGGGTGGGCAGTCCAGAAGCTGACACAGGCAGAAATCAGAGGTCACGGAGCAGGATTATATCATTTGTATAAGATATATGTTTAAAATAAAAACAACAATACTGTGCACTCTTATTAAGCCACAGCCAGAGAACGCAGTTGGACTGCATGCAGATCATTCCCCGTGGCTATTTCAAGTTCATAACTATTTCCTGGGTTCCAAAATTTGAGTTTTGCTGAACTCAACATTCAGGAAGGATACAAACGATCATCAGGCAACTTCAACTCTGAGTTAAAGAAGTGTTTTGCCATTTAATCATTACTGTTAACTATATGCTAAGCACAGTGTACTCTATACTGTATGAGAATATTGCCATGTATACTGTTACTGTACATTATGTCAAGTCATGTGCCTATTTAACGGAGATTAGTTACATAGTAAAATAAGACCAGGAGCAGGCTTCGCTATTGAAGGGCTAACTACTCCTCCACTTATACCCTGTGTGGTTTTAAAACAGCTTTTCAAGCAACCTGTTCGAGAAAAGTGTAACACACTCATGCAAAAAAGCAAAACAGCCGTATCTATATAAAATATGGAATGAGGAGAAACATGAGGAAAGTAATATTAATCATGCCTTTCATCTCTAATATATGAACCTGACCACTGCACTTTCCACCCTACTGCTTAATGTATTTTATTCGAAATAATTCCATGTGACCAACGATAGTATGAGACAAGTCAAAAGTGTCTTTAATAATCCTCGAGACTTAAGAGTCAATTTATACTCACTGAGTACATTGATATCCACGAATTTCAGGCTTTGGCTGGTGTTTCTTTATGTGCTTACTGAGTCCTGAGGCTCTGTGAAAAGACTTCCCACAAATGGAGCAAAGATACTTGGATTCTCCTGGTAAACAAAACAAAACACAAAAATACTTCACAAAGCCATATGAGCCTCAACTCCCTGCAGAGCTTTAAAGGGAATATGTCATTTTTTACAGAATTCATCGGAAATACTCAGACCTTTGTTTCTACAGCAAGATGGAAGTTTAATTGTATATCTAGTTGGGGTTTTCAAGACTATTCTTTACATGCTAGTATAATGTTGGATAATATTGCTGGATATAGTTGAAGAAGCTGAGTAGCAACTTTAAACTACTTTATCATAAGTTACTTGTTCACAGAACAGTCTCAGCCTTTAATTATAATTAGTTTTTATCTTAACTCTGAACAATCTTTAAAAAAAAGTAAAGCAAAAACACTTAACTAAGAAATAGATTGTAAACATTCAGAGCACAGCATCTGGAGCTCTTTTAGTGGTAGATCAGCATACATGAATGGGGGAGGGGTCGTGAGAAGAGAAAGGAGACCTTGGATCTATGGGTGGACACCTTAACAGGAAATTCCCAGATCCTATGAGGCTGTTCTTGAATACTAGATTGCCAAAAAGATCTTTGTAAGAAGGTACGTAGAAAGCCCTCTAGTTTCTGGAACTTAAAACTGTGTTGTCAAGGGAAACCATCTTTTGTATCCTATTCCTGATCCACAGCATTGCAGGAAATAAAAATGCAGAGCAATTCAACACATTAAGCTCTCTTAAAATACATGAAGTTCACACTAACTATTACAGTCATATTTCACTTTTTCTTTTCACCCTCAAGCTTTTCTATCAGTTCCTCATATCTGAGAACTCGCTAATTTCACAAGACAAGTTCTTATACAAGCCCTGTATTCCTCAGTTAAGGAAATGGCTATTGCAATATGGTGCCTCCCTGTGGAGGAAGGCTGAAGAGCAAAAGCCTCAGAACTCCAGGGGATTAGAGATGGCTTTTTTGAAAAGCCATGTGATTTCCAGATCATAAGCACAAAGTCACATACAGACTGAAACAGCTGGAACTTTGGGAGAACTAGTGTAAATCACAATGAGTAAAGAAGGAAGTGCTAGACAATAATTCACACTTCAATTAAGCCACTGAATTATATCAACTGTATGCATTTAAAAAAAGCCCAGAACATTCTTCTACAGAAATACCAACCTAATTAGTGCACCTACAAATAGTAAATGCTAGTTATCTTAGCATTTGTACATGTTTTTGTAATGTAATAAATATAAGAAAATATTAAATCAAGGCGAAAATATTAAATCAAGGCGAAACCAGAAAGGCATGAGATTCAACTTAAGTTTTCTCCCTCAAAAAGTGTAAAAGGTTCAGCCTATTCCAACCTCTTACACAGGCTTTCTGGAAACTTCCCAGTTCTGATATGCACGCTACAGGTATTAATACTAAAAATGTACTGACCATATCTTCCTATATTTAAATGGAGAGTTCAAGGAAAGGACATGTCTTATTCTTTGTTGGTAAAAAACCTAGCACAACTTGGGCATCAAAAATAAAAAATAAGTCTTTAGATTTATTTTCTCAAAGTCGAAAGACAAAGTTAAAATGAATGTGAGCATCTTTCTTGAATGGGTATCCAAAGAAAATAAAAACATTTTTAGAAGTTCATTGGCTCTATCTACAGAAGTCAATCGAGTTATATGCATTAACTTTTATAGTCCCCAAAGTTAAGTATTTATCAACACTTGTAATATACTGTGGTTCTCACTATTCCCAATCTTGCCCATTGTTTACCAAAGAATCTTTGGGTTGGAAGGGACCTCATGAGGTTCAATCCCCTGCTAAAAGCAGGACCACTCCCACTAAATCATCCCAGCCAAGATATTGTCTAACCAAACTGTAAATATCTCCAAAGACGGAGATTCCACCACCTCCCTAGGAAACCCATTCCATTGCTTCACCACCCTCCTAGTGAGAGAGATTTTTCCTAATATCCAACCTCGACCTCCCCACCTGCAACTTGAAACCACTGCTCCTTGTTCTGTCCCCCGTTACCACCGTTTACCTGTGTGAATGCTCATATGCTCCTGAAGACTCCGTTTGGTGACAAAAGACTTTTCACACAAGTCACACTTGAACTGCTTCTGTGTCTCATGGAGAGCCAGGTGCATTTTTAATCCATGCTTGTAGGTAAATGCCTTTCCGCAGACCTTTGAAGAAAAAAACCAGCTGAATAAAGTATACAAAAGATCAAATCAATCTTAAAAAAGTACAAATCATTGAGACAGTGCGGAATCACACCATAGTTTTTTGAGAGCATAAATATCAACTTCTCTTCAGGTGCAATGGGAAAAGAGAACACTATTTGGGAAACCGAGCTGATCATGCCTGTGGCGTCTTGTCAGCAGGGAACCATTGGACAAGTTACAATTTTTTTCCCCTGTCCTAAACACTGTGGTGATTTTGTTTATTTCTTGGCGCAGATGTAATCAGAGGAATAGTGAGACAAAGGCCACTTTCCCAGGTAAGGATGGAGCTTGGCATTGAAGCCACCAGTGCACCACCTGACATCTTTGTAACATTGCACGCTTCCAGCTAAGCACTCAGGTTGGTACAGCACAGCACATCAAAGGAAGAATGAAGTAAAGCCAAGATGAGTGCTGCTAAATCCATCGGTGGCACTCCATTTTAATCAACCCAGAACCAACCTCCCAGCCTGAAGGTGCGGGGCAGAGTGTTGCCAGGATGTCATCTCTGGACACATCATAAAAACAGAAATCCTAACCATTTGTAATGTTTTGGGATTTTACATCTTCCCAAGAAAAGAGGCATTAACTCTGATTTGGAAAATATATATTCCCTCTAATTCTCCATTCATTTCAAAATGTATTTCAATCAAAGTTCTTATATTAGTTACTTTCACACAACCACTGTGAAGTGATCAAGATTAACCTATATTGGAAGACGCATGCAGGCTAGTTACTAGAATATCAGTCAGTCACTAGAAATTTCTAATACAGCAGGAAAGGATGTATTGTCTTTACCTTGCATGCATGTGGCTTCACACCTGTATGCTTGAGCATATGTATTCTGAGAGCGTAGAGCTTGGGTAGAGTTCTGCCACATATATCACATATGAACTCCCGTTTTGTTCTGCCTTTCACAGCTGATGCTCCCATCTCTTCTATACTTGCAGTTGCGGTGCTCACTTCATTTTTTCGGGTATGTCTAACAAGATGGGCACGTAGAGAGGCCCCATACTGGAACTCTTTTTTACATAACTAGGAAAGAATAAAACATGGAGTTATAATCTGCATTTTTTCACAACTGTCGAATTATCTTGTTTTAAAAAGCCCTTGCATAAAGATTTGTAAACAATCACACCACCATGCTCGCATGATTAGCTAGTCTATAAATCAAGCTATTAAATTACAAATATACATTATATCTCAACTTAATTCCAAACAAGGTTCTTAATTTATTAACTCTAAATGTTAAAATAATGGCAAGCATAATTACTGGCAGAAGTAGCTCTGCATTAGCGTAGTTCCCAACAACATTCACTTCCAGATTTTTTTTAAATCCATACAACAACAAAAAATTTGCACACTAACAAGAACATTAAAAGCAATTATCAACTCAGAGGGATTTTAAAAAAATTTAAGAGACAAAACTTACCGGGCATTTGTAATCTTTAGTTCTTTCATGTTTCAGTGTGTGCATTATAAGTGAATAACGCCTCTGAAAAACCATCCCACATTCAGTGCACTTGATCTGAGGTTCTACCTCACTGTTCTCTGTGGTATCTCTTTTGGGCTGCTTCATCTTTTTCCCTCTTTGCACTAACTTCATGGCAACCTATTTGGAACACAAACCTTTGAATGATAGTTTCTATTAAAAACATACTATGTTCCATCTTATGCTTGCTTTTAAGCAACAACCGTCATTACTATAGAACAGCTAGACATTATATTGTCAATAATTACTGTGGTGCTAACAAATTTCACTAAGTTACTAGAATCAATTGAATCCACAATGATACTGCAGATCATATGTTGAGAGCAACATCCTACCACCAACGGGTTCCACCTTAGTAACACATAGAATGAAGGATCAAGATTTGAGTTTTTAGTGCATATGCCTGCTTTGAAGCAATGATTTTTTTTAAGAGAGAGAGAGAAGTTCTTTGTTTTAGGAAAAAAGTGACAGGTGGTAATTTCATACACTTCTTCCAGTGACCACAATTTCTTCTGTTTCAGACTCAAGTCAGTCATGTTTTTCAATCAAAGGAGTTTCCTTGTCATGGTTTTCACTAGTTTTAAAGAAGAAAATAGCTAAACCAGACGTAATAGTTTACTTCTACCTATCATGTGGAGAAAAGCTCTCTGAATTTGAGTGACAGTAGGAATTATAAAATAGCTCCTGAAATTATTCCCACACTCACCCTCTCAGCGGTATTAAAGTATCTTAAGTCTAGGTACAGCCCACAAGTAAACTATCTGAAAGATTGTCTCAGGACAACCAAGGAGTCTGGTGGCACTTTTAAAGACTAACAAATGTATTTATCGCATGAGCTTTCGTGGGAGAAAATCCCACTTCGTCAGATGCTTGATTTTCTCCCACGAAAGCTCATGCAACAAATAAATTTGTTAGTCTTTAAAAGTGCCACTGGACTCCTTGTTTGTTTTGCTGAACTAAACTAACAGGGCTACCCTTTGGAACTTGTTTCAGGACAGGTGGATAAGGACTGGTGTTAAAGGGCAGGCTATATAGTGGGTCATATTGAAGGGTGAACTGTCACGCTGGAGGGAGGTTACTAGTGGAGTTCCTCAGGGATCGGTCTTGGGACCAATCTTATTCAACCTTTTTGTTACTGACTTTGGCACAAAAAGTGGGAATGTGCTAATTAAGTTTGTGGATGACACCAAGTTGAGAGGTGTTGTCAATACAGAGAAGACTCGGGATATCATACAGAAAGATCTGGATAACCTTGTAAACTGGAGTATTAGGAATAGGATGAAATTTAATAACTGGAAATGCAAGGTCATGCATTTAAGGACAAATAAGAATTTTTGCTATAAGTTGGAGATGCATCAGTTGGAAGGGACGGAGGAAGAGAAGGACCTGGGAGTACTGGTTGATCACAGGATGATTCTGAGCCACCAATGGGATGTGGCCATAGGATGCATCAGAAGAGGTATATAGAGTAGAGATAGGAAGGTGTTAGTGCCATTATACAAGGCACTGGTGAGATCTCATCTGGAATATTGCGTGTCATTCTGGTCCTCCATGTTTAAAAAAGATTAATTCAAACTGGAACAGATGCAGAGAAAGGCTATAAGGATGATCTGCAGAATGGAAAACCTGCCTTATGAGAAGAGACTTAAGGAGCTTGGCTTGTTTAGCCTAACCAAAAGAAGGTTGAGGGGAGATATGATTGCTCTCTATAAATACATCAGAGGAATAAATACCAGGGAGGGAGAGGAATTATTTGAGTACAGCACCACTGTGGACACAAGAACAAATGGTTACAAAATGTCCATTAAGAAATTTAGGCTTGAAATTAGATGCAGGTTTCAAACCATCAGAGGAGTAAAGTTCTGGAATGGCCCTCCAAGGAGAGCTGTGGAGGCAAAAAACATAAGTGCCTTCAAAACTGAGCTTGATACATTTATGGAGGGGATGGTATGATGGGACAGCCTAGTTCGGTAATTGACTGATCTTTGACTACTGGTAGTGGATATGCCAGTGGCCTAAGAAGGGAGAGTAGATGAGGTGGATTCTGAGTTATTACAGTGAATTCTTGGATCCAAGAATGGGATCTCATTCTTTCTTCCCAGAAAAGCCACAAGGGAAATTAATAACTCTATAGTCAATGCTGGGTTTAGATGGTGTGCAGTAAATAAAATACTGGGAGACTTTTTATGAAAAGAAATACTCAGTGGGTTTTTTGATTTTTTTTGAAAAACCACACCTGCCTGTACTCAGCCTGATCTGGCCCTGACCCTGGCTGGGGACACAGGGCTGGGCTGCCGTGGCAGCAGGAGCCCAACCCGACCCTGGTCGGAAACCCGGGGCCGCCAGATTCAGCCCTGGACAGAGGCTTGGGGCAGGAGCTGGGGCTGCAGCTGTGGAAAAAAAAGGTGCTAGCACTCCCTACCAGTGCGTACCTTCACAAAAAAAGCCCTGGAAATACTGATTTCAGTGAAAACTACCCATCTGCACACGTAAAGAGAGGCAATGGGTCCTGTGAAAAAGAATGGCATATGATTATGTAATTAAAGACTGTGTCATAACAACACATGCATACAAAGGGGCTGAATTAAAGTTCCCCATATAATCTTAGCTTAATCATTTTCTAAAATGATTGCCCAGTTTTGCAACCTTACATGTTCTTAATACAATTTCTACTGTACTGTATAAGTAGAGTAGTTCCAATCTGCAAGCTTAATGATGGGGTTGACAGTGCTCTGATTTAGGGCCACATTTAAGGCCTGTATTGTCAGTGATGTGACTGGCAGTCTCAGATTTTTTCCCCCGTCCTAAAAACATACTTTATTTCCAATCCTTCAAAACTTGGAGACTCATTGGTTAAATGGTCGATGTATTTAAATATCTGGGTTTCCCCAAGCGCGCACACACATCTCCATCTAAAAATATTTCAATTTTGAAACTTTTAGGTGAGCATACACACCTTCAATTATAGCTTAAAAAGCACCAAAAGTTACTCAAATAGAGCTAAATATTTTGAAGATATAAAATACATACTTCTGTGTGCTGAAGCAACAGTAAATCTAAGATCATCGAGCTGCAAGGAATTTGGAGATTGGTTGTGCTGAAACAGATACCTGTCACATGTATTAGCAATTATTTTTGTATGTGCTAATGTTATATTAACATTAGCAAACATTTATCTGTACAAGGTGCTGTTGAGAAGTGAAGTGAAAACAAACAAGACTTTTTTCCTCTGAAAACTAGATTGTAGGGCTAAGCAAATATATTTCTCATACCTGCTGAATTGCTGATTTGGGATTTGTCTTCCTATTCTGTAGCTTTTTCTCAATTCCCCTGTGCATTCTGATATATCCGCCTTCACTAACAGAACGCTGACGAAGTTTGCTTTTATAGGTATCATCCTGGCTGTAGACTATACTCTCAGGTTGTGACAGTGGAGAGCCCTGTGCCTTACATGGCCTCCCACGTTTTTGCGCAAGTGCTCCTAAGGACTCTTCTGAAGCAATTTCTACATTTGCCGTGTTGCTCTCATTTTGATCAGCCTCAACTTCTGTTGGAGAGCATGTTTCCATGTCCTCTGCCACTGGAGGCTCAGACTGCGTGACAGAAACAACATCATTTGCAACGTCCCCTACCATTTCTATTTCATTTCCAGTTGATTCAGTATAAACAGATTGAACGGTAGCCTCTGAAAGACTACCGATTATATCCCCTGAAGGCTCTGAAGTCTGAGGATCAGACTGGGATGCTACTGCCTCCTCTCTTCCAGAATTGGGAGATGCTCCATTCACAGTTGCTACTACTTCGCTGTTTACCACTTCTGTAGGTAAAGGCTGTTCATTATCCACGGGCTGCGTTTCAACTGCATTCTGCCCCGGTAAACTCTGTGTAGACTCTACAGTGTGAATATCTCCCTTTTGATAGACTGTGATTTGTTTGTCTTCCATCTGCTTGTGCACATTTTCACAGATTTCCAAGACCTCTGACATGAAGAGATGCCGGGCTAGCATGGCAACTTCTGCCATGCTACAGAAGTCAAAAGTTAACACTGAGGTATAAGCAAATTCCAGTAAAGGGAGGAAACTTGTCTTGCAAAAACCTGTATGGAATAATATAAGAAGTGAGATTATGCAAAACCTTCAATAGTAATCCCCAAACTACTCCAAGCTAATTCAGAGTGAACATTCCTTGATTTGGATGGGTCTTGATGTTAGAGTGACATCTATCAGATAACTGAAGCAGCAACTGCATATCGTTTCAGGCAGTATCACGTGTGCAAAAGTGTTCTCCAAGCATGGAAGCCTGAAGAGTCAAACAAACCAGTATCACAATATTAAATACAACTGAGGCAGTTTCTCAACTAAGATTTTTTTTTTTTTTAAACTGCTTCTAAATAAAGCACGGCATTGCTACCTTTTATGAAATAGAAATTCTGGCCCTAAATAAATTGCTATCTTCTTGCTCTCTCCTGCATTAAGGAAAAAGTATAGAAGAAATAAGATAAAAGTGAGATGGTGCAGGATGAGAGAGAGGGGAAAAAAGTGTCAGTGACTCAAGAAGTGTATACGTTTTAAAATAAGTTTTCATTATAATTTTCCACCCAGAAGTATGAGAACCACTGAATCTTATCTGTGGGCATCTTCTGGATTATCATCCTAAAAATCAATTTGTTTATCAATTTGAACTGCAGAAGGACAGAAACAAGAAGAAAGGCAAGTACTAGAAGACCGATACACCATGCACACACCCATATCTTATGAACAATAACTTCCGTCACAAAAAGACAGTGTTTGAGGATTTATTAATGTTCTCCTGGCTTCAAGAGACCTGAAGGGGAAGCTTGCTGCTGCCTATATCTGTATAATATGGCCACTTGTCCAGCAGTGTTTGCTCAGTCAAAAGGTGTTTTCCAGAAGACAATGAACAATTCTTTTAGATATTCAGACATTTAATTTTCTTCACTACTTTTAAAGTCAGGAAATTGATATGAAGCATGAATGCAATTAAGAAGATTAAAAATAAGATATTCAAAGGGTACACAAGAATTACTGGGTGAAATTCTATGGCCTGTGTTATGCACACGGTCAGACTATGATAATAATAATTTGTTCTAGCATTAAAATCCAAAACCGACACGACGTTTCTAAATCAAGAAGTGAGCTCACATATGCTCAATCCTCAAATATTCAGAAGCTACCAAACCAAATTCACTAAACCTTCCTTACCATTCTCTGCTTAAAATCTTTTGAAATTAGAGCCTATTTACCTGAAAGATCCACTACTGCTTCATGACTGGAGACAGCTCCCTTTTCAATGAAAAGCTCCCGGAAGTATTCACTGTTGGCTGCCAAGACAGATTTGTGCGCTTTGTACTCTTCTCCTTCAATCAGCAGAGTAACATCACAGAACTGATTGGAAAGCCTCTGCTGGTTCAGTTGGTTTAAAACTGACAGAGAATGTTTTGAAGAAGACTGCTTCACAAGGCCTTTACTATCAACCTGCCATAAACAAATCCATTACAAAGAGCTGCTTTTCACTTATCTTTTTAAACATTCATATTAAGTACTAGACCTTTCCTTTTTTCTGGAAAAAAAGATCAGCTCATCTGAAAAAAGTGAGATTTTTAATTAATTGTTTTGATTTGCTAATACTCCTCCCCCCCACTTACATACTTATTTTAAATTACATGCACACAGTGTGGAGAAAAAGGCAAAACAATAGAAAAATGCAAACATATTTAGAAATAAAAAACCTGTGGATTTTTTTTTTAAATTCCTACATTCACAATCATTTGAAAAACAAAAATGAAGAGTAAAAACAAGTATTTGGACACCCATTTGATCCAGTTTCTAAACGTTGCAAAATGATCTATCCTACCTGAACATTCAGTGCAATTTAATATCAGGTTATATTGCAATTATTCAATAATAAGAGCTATGAGAATAAATCATTTGATTAAACCTAAAATTAACATCTTATAATTTCAGAGGTAGATAAAATGCTACTTACAAATACAAGCTCATGTTTTGCTATTGGTTTTTTTTTCACAGGTTTCGGTGAGGCAGCTGGGGCTGATGCGGTGTTGCTTAATTCATCATCTGTTTCATTACTGTCTTCATGAGATCTCGCATCCAGTCCTAGCTCCTCCAGCATTTCAGAAGGATCTGACAGTGATCTAGAACGATCTAGCTTTTCCTGGCACTTACTACATTCTTTAATGTAATCTTTAACTTGTTTAAGAATACCTAAGGAAAAGCATTAATGAAGGCATCATTAGTTTATGTTAGCTATCCATTTTACGTTACATACACTAGGAAGGACAAGTTTTGATTTTACTGATGTGTTACACATCCATACTATTGGGAGACACAGGGCCAATTGTTTTTCCACCCTTTCATTCTCTGCCTCACATTTTCCTGGGTTTTCCCTGTCTAAGTATACATGACTACCGTTATTGCGGTCATCAGGAGACTGAGATGTACACCATCTTCCAGGATTGCCTGTATTATTAGCTACTCACAGGTGCATAATTTATAAACATACCTCCTCACCATACTGAATCCGCTTTCTTCACACAGCAAAGCGCCATTTAACCAGGAAGATGAATCACCAAGGTCACTACAAATCCATTATCTCCACAGTAATGCTCCAATCTATTGCCATACCACCAGACTAGGTCAACACCACAGTTTGTAATCCCCAATAATTAAAAAATTAATGATCTCTAATCTACAAGTCATTTAAATTCAACTTTCCCCAAGGGAAAATACCTAGAGCTGGCCTAAAAATTGGAAAGAGATGGGAACTTATGAAAATTGTATCAGTTTTTATGGTTGCCATTTTACATCAAAATTGAAATTGCAAAATTTAAGCCTGCCTTAAAAACACATAGCCAGCTATATCAAGAAGAACAAACAAGGAGTAACACGGCTACCCCTTTGGAATACATCAAGAAGTGTACTCTTGACCTCATATAGTTTTCACTGGGACAAGAACAGCACACTAAAGATTCTTGAATTATAGTTTCATCTGTCCACAGCTCACTGCATCATGATCTTAAACAAGTCACTTAAATGTGATCTGCAAAAGGAAAAATTTTGGGTTTGTGCCTTTTTTTAAATGAGGTATAAAGATTTGAAAATGGTAGGTTGTTTTTTTAAACAAAGAAAATTTATCTCATTCACTGACAGATGTCAGCTCTCTATATAAGTTCCGTATATCATCAGCATATACAGTAACACAATATATGTCCCACTGTCATCATCATATTTCCCACCGATAAAATGCCATATTTACTGTTCCAAGCATGCCAATGACTGATGGACATGTAGGTTGCTGATGCCAAAGGTAAGGTTTTATTGCAACATGAGGGTAAAAAAATATAGTAGGGTAAAAAAATGTAGTGCACACACAAATTGTGTTATGGTGGAAATGCTGGAAGTATATGAGATCTATATAACTAAACCACAGTTGTACGGTATATATGCACGGCGGGACGTGGACGCAGCTCCTGCACGCGCATATAACTGACACAGCTGTGCGCGCGCAGCAGCTGAATCCACGTCCATGCCATGCATAAGCCTGTGGATTAGACAGCTCGCGCGCACGGCTGCCCTCCCGCCCACCCAGCGGGTCTCTTACACGAATTCCCGCCCAGCGGCTATAAGGAAATTTTTGATTAAATCTTTTCAATTCACCATTTCATGATTTTGTGGTTTTTAATTTGCATAATTTTACCCTTTGAACTCCAATGTTTTTCTTACTTATGAGTGCAGAAACTCAGGACACTCCACCCTCCATCATTTCTCATCCCTGAAAAATTTGGAGTAAATACTAAGTGATTACCATTCTTCAATTTGCGATTCTTTAGAGAATCGGGGGTTTACTGGTTTATTTAGAAGTGGAGATGATCAGTGAAATGATGAATGATCTGTGATGTTCAAGGTATATTAAAGAGGATAACTGTAAGTGGCTATTTTCATTGCTTTTAAGTGAATAGATGTTCTTTCCACTTAATCAATCTTAACTAGTTATTAACAGTTCATTCTCAGTGGAAGTACTGAAGATTATTAATTAGTCTTATTAGCTCAGACTTTCCAGAACTTGTGCATGATTGCTCCTTCCAATCCTATATTTATGTAGCATCTTATTCAAAAAGATCCTCGTTTTTAGAGCTATGACACTCATCCTGTAACTGGCTTTATGCATGTTGACTGGTACTGAAAATAATGGGGCTTCATGTGAGTTATGAGGATCTGGGTGTTAGCTCTCCCCAATGCTTCAATAGCTGAAGCTGATATCAATTTAGGTACCTGAACTAATAGACGCTAGATTTTTCATGTCTTCGGGCAGCTGCCAAGGCATTTTCATTACTCAGACGTGGTCTACACCCAAAACTTAAGTTGACTCACCTAGTTATACCGCTCAAGGCTGTGAAAAAATGTGTGCCTTGTGTGATGTAGTTAGTTTGACTTAATCCCCACTCTAGACTCAGCTAAGTTGACAGATGGATTCTTCTGTCAACTTAGCTACTTCTTCTTGAAGGGGGTGGATCCACTATGCGGTTGTACCACTGTAGCACTTTTAATGTAAACATACCCTGTCTTCAGCTCAAATTAATTTCCCCCATAAGTGCAAAAAGAGAACCTGTACCTGTCAGCCGTCACAAGATCATGATGCAAAACCTAACTACTTCTCACAGCTCCAAAATTGGGTAACTTAGAGTTATGGCTGATAGGCAGTCCCTCAGACCCTTCCAAAATGTCAAATATATCTACACAAACCTGTAAGAACCAGGAAATACAGATTTAAGTCACATCCCAGTCATTCAGAACTAGCGATAGCCAATGAATAACCGTAAACATGCTTCATCCAAATCTATGCTGTAATAAACAGACACAAGAAATGACTATGGATTGTTATTTCAATTGTAGTACTACTTAGGAAATTTAGTCACGGACCAGGACCCCATTGTGTTAATGCTGTACAAAGACCAAAAACTAGATGGACCAAAGGTTAATGGAGACCAGCTATTCAAGACAATATTAATAAGGGGGTATAAGCCAAAATCAAGAAAGAATAGGTTCAAGACTATTTAGAGAAATTGGATCTATTCAAACCAGAAAGGTTAGATGAAATTCATCCCAGGGTACTTAAGAAAGTAGCTGAAGCAATATTGGAATTGTTAGCAATTACCTTTGAAAACTCATGGAGGATGGGCGAGGTCTCAAAGGAGTGGAGTAGGGCAAACAGAATATCTATTTTTAAAAAGGGGAACAAAGAGGACCTGGGGAGTTATAGGCCTTGTACACACGATCAGATTATCGCGCATTAAAGCTCATTACCGCGCGATAGCAACAACGGCGTACACACGTGCAACAGGGCTCTTGCGCGTTAAGTGCCTTGTTGTCGCGCAATCCAACAACCACTCCGACGAGAGTGGTAACAGCTGTTGCGGATCATATATTGCGCGTTTGAGCTCGTGTGTACGCTTACCGCGCATTGACTGGAGTCCGGAACTGTCCCAGCATTCCCAAGTCGTCCTCTCTGGTCTTCCCCCCACCCACTCTGTGGCCGTGACGAAACTGTCCCCGCCCTGCCCCGAACTTATTCCCGGGATTTTCAAATTTCAAGTCTCTTTCACTTCCTGCTCTCTTCCTCGTGGAGTGTGTTTGTGCTCCGATCATCAGTAGCAATGGCGGCCCGCCGTGGAAGACGCGCACCCCTTTGGAGCACGGCAGAGGTGCTGGACCTGATCAGCATCTGGGGAGAGTCCGCCGTGCAGGCGCAGCTACGCGGCAGCAGGAGGAATTATGACACATTTGGCATAATTTCTCGGGCCATGTCAGAGAGAGGGCATGATAGAGACACAGTGCAGTGCAGATCAAAGGTGAAGGAGCTCAGAATTACCTATCACCGAGCGAAGGAGGGAAACCGCCGTTCCGGATCAGCGCCTGCAACATGCAGGTACTATAAGGAAATAGAAGCCATCCTCAGCGGGGACCCCACAACCACTGCCAAAAGTCCCGTGGACACTTCAGCCCCTCCTCGTCCGGTGATTGCCAGAGCCGAGCAGGATGAGGACGTTGTTGAGGAGGAGGAGGAGGAGGAGATGGAGGATGACACGGAGGAAAGCGCAACCGCGTGTAGCCAGGAGCTCTTCAGCAGCCCCGCTGAGACGTCCACCCAAGGCTTGAACTGCAGCTTGTTCTCTGAGGCGGCAGAGGGGGGTTCAGGTAAGTTTCTCCTTCATTCAGCTCTGCTCCTGCTAAAATATCATTGTCTGGGGTGGGGGTGCTTGCGGGTCCCCGCTGTGCACGCTATTTACTCTGCATTCATTAGCAGGGCATCAATACAAGCAGTGATTGTAAAATAATCATCTGCATTTAGGTCAGAAAAGGTTTCCTCGATGTACCTCCAGAGCCTAATACTCAGGTTAGATGGGAGAGCGTTTGTGTCTGCGCTCCCAAAGACGGACACTCTGCCTCTCCAGCTGCAAAGCACAGCCCTGGGAACCATGGCAGCACACAGTGCAACAGCATACGGTCCCGGCCTGCTACCGGCGGCATGTAGGAGATGTATTCTAGATGGAAGGGGCACTCTGAGGAGAGGGATATTGGGTTCCATCTGTGTGCCCTCTTCCGATTCTTAGCCCCCGGTAAGCCGTCTATTAGAATGTACCTTGTCTGCTTCAGCGCAGCGTAGTGTGTTGACCGCCCTGTACCTTCCAGTGGAATGTGCTACTGGAAGGTTACATTGGCTATCTATGCTATGTGTTAACAATGTCTATATTGTTATTTTTGTATTAGAATTGAGCTTCACAAGGCCGGTGTCTACCCCAGCTGACCGAATGAGAAACATTAGGCGGCGTTCTCGAAGAAACAGGGAGGATATGTTTAACGACCTGCTGAAAGCAACACAAGAATCCGCAAGGGAGAATAGAGCCTGGAGAGAGGAATCCCAGCAGAGGAGGCAGAAACACAGGGACGAACTGATAAGCGTCATGAAGGAGCAAACAGAACTGCTAAAGAACATGATAGCTTTGCAGTCCCAGGCGATAAATGTCCGGGCTCCACTCCAGACAGTTCAGCCGTGTATGCCTCCCACACACCGCAGTCCCTCAAAGCATTTCTTTGAAGGCCACCCTCCACCCCGGTACAGGACAACATCCAGCCCCCCCCCCCCAAGCTACTTTTACGAGACCCGGAGCTACACCAACCTGTAACCCCACCCCCATCTTTCAGGTTTCAATAAAAACAGTAACAAATACTTTGAAGAATGCATTTATTTATACACATTATTGAAATGATCCTAAGGTGCACCTCATGCGTCATGGAACTGAACTAGGGAAGGGCATCATTGAAATGCTCCCTGAGTGCCTCCCTTATGCGAGCAGCTTCTCCTTGTGCCACCCTAATACTCCTAGTGGCTGGCTGCTCGAATGCTTCCTCGAGGCGCTGTGCCTCCGTAGCCCACGTAGGGGAAAACTTTTCTCCCCTACTTTCACAAATGTTATGGAGGACACAACATGACGCAATCACGGCAGGGATCTGGTCCTCTGCCAAGTCCAGCCTCCCATACAAACAGCGCCAGCGCCCTTTTAAACGGCCGAAGGCACACTCCACAGTCATTCTGCAGCGGCTCAATCGGTAATTGAACCGCTCCTTGCTGCGATCAAGGTTCCCAGTGTAGGGTTTCATGAGCCATGGCATCAGTGGGTATGCTGGGTCTCCGAGGATGACTATGGGCATCTCCACCTCCCCCACTGTTATTTTTTGATCAGGGAAAAAGGTGCCCCCTTGCAGCTTCCGGTACAGACCAGTGTTCCTGAAAATGCGGGCATCATGCACCTTTCCCGACCACCCAGCATTGATGTCCGTAAAACGCCCCTTGTGATCCACGAGTGCTTGCAGCACCATGGAGAAGTAGCCCTTCCTGTTTATGTACTCCGTCGCGAGATGGTCTGGAGCCAAAATAGGGATGTGTGTGCCGTCTATGGCTCCCCCGCAGTTAGGGAATCCCATGGCAGCAAAGCCGTCCACAATCTCTCGAACATTGCCCAATGTCACTGTCCTCCGTAGCAGGATGCGATTGATGGCTTGGCACACTTGTGAGAGGGCTAATCCGACGGTGGTCCTCCCGACTCCAAACTGGTTTGCAACGGACCGATAGCAGTCGGGAGTCGCCATCTTCCATACAGCAATCGCAACACGCTTCTCCACAGTTAGGGCTGACCTCATGTTGGTGTCTTTCCGTCGCAGGGCAGGGGCCAACTCTGAGCACAGTTCCAGAAAGGTTGCTTTCCGCATTCGAAAGTTCTGTACCCACTGCTCGTCATCCCACAGCTGCATAACAATGCGATCCCACCACTCGGTGCTCGTCTCTCGCGACCAGAAACGGCGTTGCACCGTGTGCAGATGATCGGTGAAGGAGCTGAGCAACGCGGTGCTGTTGCTCTGCATGGCATCGATCAGCCCCTGCTCCTCGGTGTCCTCATCTGACTCGGAGCTCATTGCGTACTGAGCAACAAGCCGAGATGTATTCAGTATGTTGAAGGCGACAATGGAGATCATAGCAGGATCCATGCTGTCGCTGTAGCGATTGATTGCAAGTGGTGCGTTGAGTCACTGCAATGTTGAAAATAGGCGCGAGTTGCTATTGGCAACGAGGAAGACGCTAGGGGAACACAAAGCACCATGGGAAACTGAGAGTTTACCCATGGCGCTTTGCGTTCCTTTCCTTCATCCCATGATTCATAGCGCCGATTCAGGGAAAATGGAACGATGGGATAGGTGCCCAGAAGTCATTGCGCTCAACCACGATAATGCGTGTAATTTTGTTGCGTTGCAGGGAGCAACGTGTGTACGCGTTGTCCCGCAATAAAGGTCACGTGAGTTTTGTAGCGCGATTGCCTTGTTGCGCTTTAATCTGATCGTGTGTACATAGCCATAGATGACTAACTTTCATAACTTATTTCAGTTTCTTTCCAGGTATCTATCTATCAATCACTCTGAGCATCAAGATGATAGAATTATAATCCTCCACCAAGCTAATAACTCTTAACACACATCAGCACATCCAAATGATCTATTTGTAAACAATTCCAGGAACACAAGCTGAAAATCAGTATTTGCAGGTAGTGGATGACAGTCTCTCAGACTATGGGATAGCATAATCAATAAATGGACTGGGGCAGTTATGGATGTGTTGATGAAATACACAGTATTCATCAATTTGCCTATAAAATGATCAGGGAAAGGCATTTGAATCATGGTCATCAACTGAGGCTTATTCACAAGTCACTGTGAGAAAAATCCCAGAATTCAGTAGGAGAACAAAGAAGCATAGGATGCCCACCCACAATGCTAAGTGCTTATTTTTTTTTTTTTTTTTAAATCAGTGTCCTGTGTACACACGGATTCCGAGGGAAGTACGTAAAAGCTGGCTGCATGGTTACATGGTGTTGTGCCCCTCTGCTGCCCTTCATTGGTCCCCCACTCCTAAGCCCTGCCAGACCCTTCCCCTCCGGCTGCCCTATCCTCTCTCTTCCCCCAGGGCCCCTTCCCCGATCCTCTCACTCCCTGGGGCCCCTTTTCCAATAGTCTACCCCCCATCCTCACCTGGCTGGCACAGCTACAGGGGCATCCAGAGTCGCTCCTTGTCCAGGCTGCTCCCGCCCTAAGCACGCTCTCTCTGAGCATGTTCAGGACAGGAGATTTGAAACTCCCCAGCCTGGCCGCTGTGTTCTGCGGGCCGGATTCTGGGCAGCGCATGGACCGCACCGGCAGGTTGGACGAGCATAGGATCTGGTTACTGTGGACCCCGGCCGGAATAGCGTTCCGGTTATTTTTGTGTGCGATATGTTTTTCTGTGTATGCTGGATTCAGGACCTGTGTCCACACGCTCACAGCTTAGAGGGAACATAGTTCCTAGTGAGAAAGTTTCTCCTAATTATCCAACCTCAACCTCCCCAGCTGTATCTTAAAACCATTGCTCCTTCTTCTGTCCTCTGTTACTACTGAGAACAGCCTAACTCCCTCCTCCATCCCCTAAAAAGAACATCTCCAGTGCAGGAAACTCCCTCACATGCTCTGCAGCAAAGACCAATGCAAAAATGCTGCTCCAGAGTGGTGCATTAGCCCTTGGATTCGCCAGCAGCCCCACTGACTGTTTAGGGCTACCCTGCTCCTGATGTCAGTCATGGTAAAGTGCAGTAGCCTGTTCCTGGGACCGGCGAGACAGACACGCACATCTCACCACGGGCGCTGCGCTACCTGGGGCTGGGGAGCGCCGCAGGGCACCGCACCCCCATCCGCCGCTTGGCAGCTCCAGCCAAGAGCGCCGCCCAGGCAGGCTGGCTCCCGAAGACAGCCCGCCACGCCCCACCCACGCCCACCACCACTGATTGAGGGCGGGCTCCACGTGCAAGCTCCGCCGGCAGGTCAGCCAGCCCGAGCCGAACCCCAGCTCTCCTCCCCCCCGTCCCCGCGGCGTGATTGAGAAGCCCGCCCGGCCCGCCTCACCTCGCCACCAGTAGCGCTGCGAGAGCCCCTGCCAGGTCTGCAGGCGGGTGCGGTGGGCGCCGTCGGGGCCCAGGTGGGCGGCGCGGATGAGGCGGGCGCGGCGCTCGGCCTGCAGCACCACCTCGAGCTCGGCGAAGCGCTGCTGGTCCCGCTGCCGCCGCTGGTAGAAGAGGGTCCCGCCGCGCACCACGTAGCACGCGGCGGCCTTGCGGATCTTGCGCTTGGCGTTGCCCTCGGTGCCGGGCGCGTAGGGCTCCCGCTCGTTGGTCAGGTAGCGCAGGATAGCCAGGTAGCTCTCCTCGCTGGACATGGCGCCGCCGGGCCGGGCCGGGCTCCTCCGCGGGGCGTCTCAGCCCGGCTAACGAGCGGGGGGGCCTGGGCCAGTCGCGGCCGCTCCTCGCTAGGGCGGCTGGTGAGCGGGGGGTCCGCGCACGCGGAGAGCATGCGCCGCTGGAGGCGGAGAGGGGGAAGCGCCGAGCAGCGGGTGAGAGGAAGCGTCGCCGGCGGCCGGAGTGTTGGGCGCCGGGAGGGAGGCGGCCCCCCTGGGCGGCGGGTGCCGGGCCCCGGGGGGGAACTGGAGTTTCCCGGCCAGCGGCGGCGGGAGGGAGGGAGAAGCTCGGGCAGCCGCAACGGAAAGACAAAATGGCTGCTGCACAAGCAGAAGTGAGGTCACAAGCCCGAGGGGAGGGGCTCCGCCGGGGAAGGTGTAGCTGGGCAGGAGGGTTCCGGGAACGCGTGAGGGGGCGCCATCTTGGAATCGGGCGAAGCTGGCCTGAAGGCGGGGCGCCGCCATCTTGGAACAGGGCCACCAGTGCGCTGCTGGGTTCAGGTGGCTAGTGTCTCGGAACACAGTAAAAGACGCCGGAGGGAGGTCGCGCTGCTGCCATCTTGAAAGAGGGCAAAAGGTCCGCTTGAGGCTGAGAGGCAGCAGCCATCTTGAAACAAGGCAAATCGCCGCCCCTCCCCCACGCTTAGGCGCCTCAGTGATCATCACTGTATCCCGCGGTCACTTTCCTTCCTGTAGGGTGTGCGACGCAGAGCGGACCCGCTTGGCTGATGGCTTTGTTAATATCAATATAAACCAAGGCACTAAGGATTAGTTGCAATCCTTTACCAGAGTGATGGGGTGATAGATTATCAAATTCTATTACAAAACCATCGTTAAATGGGAAGTCCAGTCTGCAGAAACTAGCAGAGCAGCCAATCTATTGCTCTTTTCCAAACCAATTTTTAGTATTAGGAACCAGAAGAATATTTTGAACTGGATTTTCAGGTTATTGGGGGTATAATATTTTATATATTATAATAGTCTGAAAATTAAAAAAGGGAGACAAAGAAAGTGGCCCAGTTTCTTAAAATCACTTCTACTTACGAGCAGAATATACTGCCAGTATATGTGGTCCAGATCTTTTAATTGGATCTGCATTGTTCCAGTCTGGATGCAAAGTAAAGAATCAGGATCTTTGTAACACTTATTCAGATGGGATACTCATTAAAATATAAGTCCCTTCAGCAGTCCCAAAAATGGTTTTGAGAGAAATAATTTTGCTGAGTGGAGGCTATATTCAAACTTTAATCAGCATTTCTGAAATATCATTTTCTTATGTATGTAAAGTAATATATGTTAACCCTTTAAGAATACTTTGTCAGGTTAGGTTTTTGTTAAAACACATAGAAAAGCACTTTAACTATTCCTAGAGTATTGTTCTAACCTATGGATCAGTGTCAATACAGATATATGAACTGTGGAAGTCTGCACAATAACGATGTTTGAAGCATTGACAACTTAAAATTGCTGCAGGTAACAGAACAGATCCAAATATAAAATCTGTTTCCTCATTAAACTTGTTTTTTTTTTTGTTTGTTTTTAGAGTTAACCCCTTCCTCCAAATGGAAAATATACTGCTGACTTTGTCCTGAATGTGAATGCATGCTCTGGAGAGCAGATCCCCATTTAAAATACAGGTTTTCAAGTGGCATCTGATTGCCTAACTATGGTTCTGATTCTATTGTTATATAGTCTAATTGCACTGATCACAATTCATGAGCCAAATGTTGGGGGGAACATTTTGAGACCAATTTACATATCCACGTTTCTCAGGTTACAGCATTCACACTGGACCCAAGAAGTCTTATAGATCCTTAAAATACCATCATCATATCAATACCACAGTTCAAGCCTGAACTTTTCTAGATGTGAATCTGCCACAGAACATGCAACCAAGACTGAATAAACCCATCCTGGACACTTCAGTCCTAGCCAACTATCTGCCAGTGTCAAACCCATCATTCCTGAGCAAGCTCATAGAGAAACTAGCCAAACGCCAACTACAACCTCATCTAACTGAAGCCCATGCTCTAGACCTGGCACAATCTGCATTTAGGCCAGGATATGGAACTGAAACTGCGTTAGAGGCACTACTGGATGATCTCCTGTCTATGGGTAGAAGAAAGACATCCATTCCAATCCTCCTGAACTCCTCTGCAACGTTTGACACTGATAATGAGATACTGTTCTGTTATCCTCTGTTACAATGATCTGAGTCCTTCCTGGAGGGTACCCAAAAACAGTAATGTTGAGAAACTGCACTTCTGTCACTAGACCCCCTCACTTGTGGAGTTCCACAAAGATCTCTCTCTGGTCCTTTTCAATAACTATGTAACCTCTAAGTCAACTGGTCAAATGATAAGAACTCAAGTCAGTGCCAGCAAAATACAGATGACACACAGCTCTACCTATCTTTTATTACAATTCAGTCCAGAGGGAGCTCTTGGGTTCCTCACTGATGCTGAACTCTCACATTGCAACAGTTGCAAGTAATGCAAGAGCTGGCCTCTGTTGTTCACATCATCATCATCTCTTGGCTGGCCTACAGCAATGTGAAATACCTGGGCATGAATTCTTCATCACTTCAGAAACTCCAACTAGTACAAAATGTTGCAGCACATCTCCCCAGCAACACAGGCTACCAGTAGTGCATTATACCCGTTCTCTGTTCTCTAGTCTTCCCTAGCTTCACATAGGATATATCCACAGAGCACCAAGTCAGGCTTAAGGTCTTCATAGGCAAGTAGGGTGTCACCTTTGCTTCTTTTTAACTAAGTTGGGAGGGAGAAAGAGGTTTGATTCATATGCAAATTACAAGAGATTCTTGCCTAGCTGATTAACAATACTCTCGGCCATTTTAGTTTCTATTCTTGGAGAAAGGGAGTCCGACTTTGACAGTCCTTAGGGAAAGCTCCCACATAAGAACATAAGAACATAAGAAAGGCCGTACTGGGTCAGACCAGAGGTCCATCTAGCCCAGTATCTGTCTACCGACAGTGGCCAGTGCCCAGGTGCCCCAGAGGGAGTGAACCTAACAGGCAATGATCAAGTGATCACTCTCCTGCCATCCATCTCCATCCTCTGATAAACAGAGGCTAGGGACACCATTCTTAACCCCTTTCTGGCTAATAGCCATTTATGGACTTAGCCACCATGAACTTATCCAGTTCCCTTTTAAATATTGTTATAGTCCCAGCCTTCACAACCTCCTCAGGTAAGGAGTTCCACAAGTTGACTGTGCGTTGTGTGAAGAAGAACTTCCTTTTATTTGTTTTGAACCTGCTACCTATCAGTTTCATTTGGTGACCCCTGGTTCTTGTATTATGGGAGTATTTAAACAACTTTTCCTTGTCCACTTTTTCCACATCAGTCATAATTTTATATACTTCTATCATGTCCCCCCTCAGTCTCCTCTTTTCCAAGCTGAAGAGGCCCAGCCTTTTCAATCGTTCCTCATACGAGGCACTCTCCAAACCCCTAATCATTTTAGTTGCCCTCCTCTGAACCTTTTCTAGTGCTAGAATATCTTTTTTGAGATGAGGAGACCACATCTGTACACAGTATTCGAGATGTGGGCGTACCATGGATTTATATAAGGGCAATAATACATTTGCAGTCTTATTTTCAATCCCCTTTTTAATGATCCCTAACAATATATCTTATTTCCATTTTGCCTTTACTTCCTACATGGATCCTATTTTGGGTTAAACAGAGGTGGATAGCTTTTCCGATTTATTTTTTTGAGGTCCAGAAGGCATCAGTCATTATTAACCATGCAAGGCACATCTGTTCTCTGTATACCCTCACATACTCCTTCTGGTGATAGCAGGATCCCTCCTAGGATAGTTCTGGCATCATTTAAATTTACAAATATACAAGTCTTTTAATACATTGCCTTTTTGTAGCTTCAACCAATACCACATTTAAGGGGTTGAAATTAGCTATCATGTTATGGTGCAAAAATACTTTTTGGGTACCATTGTTTCACCTCATTTACTGCTTTACCCACTTGACAGCTTCATGTCGTAGCTCAGGGGCCAGCAACTCAAAAGAAAAGAGCCATTTAAAAAATTCCTTCAATAACCAAGTATTTCAAGAGTCGCGATGGGTGTAGCCGGGCCAGGGTGCCTGCCACAGGGCCCCTGATAGGGCAGGGAGGCACTGAACCAGGACTGAGCCCCCCCTCAGTATCCCCCAGTGGCAGGAGGGGCCTGGAGCTCAGAGCCAGAAGCTGCATGCAGCTCCAGAGCTGCAGATTGCAAACCTGTCATAGCTCCTCTAAAAGTACAGAAAATAAGCTTTCAACTAATATGTGATGTGGGTGTGTACATTGCACTCCAAAAGTATGGCCAATTTTGGAGAATCACTGCATACTAAATCATTTCATTTTGTGGACCATGGGCTGTTTAGAAACTGAATTTCTATCTACAGCTTCAGGTTAAACCTAAGGCTCTTTCTACAAGAGAAAACAACTAATAAAATAGCACTGGTGTGAAAATTTTAATAATGCAGTGTGTTTACTCAAATTATGTGATTTTGCCACCTGTGTATAAGTAGGAGGATTCTTCCCTGTATATTTGTTCCGAGTCTTGCCCAACAACTAGTATCTGGAAGATTACTTCCTGTGGGAGTCATACAGCAATTTGAGAAGTCCATGATGGACATTTCTTGCATTTCATGCATGTGATGAAATGGTATTATGCCCACGAAAGCTTATATAATAAATTTGTTAGTCTTTAAAAGTGCCACAGGACCCCGTTTGTTTTGCTGAATTAGACTAACACAGCTACCCTTCCAGAGCTTATCAACATTAGTTCTTGAAGTTGTTTTAGGGAGCTTTACTAAGAGTCCCACTGCAGCCATTAAAAACTATTTGTAACCCACAAACACAATGGGATGCAGTGCTAGATTTAAAATCCCAATGACAGTGGATGACAATTTTAGTAGGGTTTCCCAAGAACTGCACTTTGTGGCAGCTTTTGCAGCATTTAGGACTTTGGTTGCTTTAGTTTTATTATGTTGGAATATGAAATTTACAGTTTTTAATTGTCCATCAATGTGCGTAAGCAGGGCTATTATATTTGAGTGTTAGCATGCATTGCACCAAATTAGTGTCAGCTTTCAGTGTAATGTTTTGACCCTCCAATAATGTTGAAGAAATCTTCTTTACTCGTACCACTGTACGAGGACACAGTATCCAACTTCAAAATCTAGAGGACCCTGGTATACAGTAGAGCAGATCCCTCCAGCAACTGCAATCACCACCAAAACAAAGTAATGCATAACTTCTAAGGATCTACACAGCAAAGAAAAACCCAGGATTGGTCCTTATCAGCAAACTCTGGCTGCAGAGTTGTGTCACTGCTGTGTAGACTTCGAGGCTCAGGCTGGAGTCTGAGATTTAGCACTCTCCCACCTCACAGAATCCTGAAGTCCAGGCTCCAGCCCAAGCCCTCTCCACAGCAATGAAGCAGCCTAGTTTTAGTTTTATTTGAATTTAAGCTAGGAGAATTTAATTGAATTTAAGCTAGAAAAGTTGTTTCCCATGTCATTTGTAAGAATGGAAATTGACACATTTGAAATACAGCCCTTTTCACAAGCCAGTTTTTCAGCTAGAGCATTAATCACAGCTGAAACCAGTTCAAGGAGAAATCAAGTATGATTTTAATATTTTTAAATAATTTAAGTTTCCTTTTTAGGAAGTGTCTTTAATTAATCTTATAACTAAATAAAACTTTCAACTGTTCTGCTGGTATTTACATACCCAGACTGTGCAGATATTTAAAATATGTCCCCAATGATCTGTAATAACAAGAACCAAAGCAGTTTCCTCAAATCTTAAACACAACTTTTGCACTACATTTTCAGGTATCACTTGCCATATTGGAATTTTCTGTGTTTAACAAGTTCCAAAGGGGTAGCCTAGTGTTAGTTTGTTTTGCTGAACTAGACAAGGAGACCTGTGGCACTTTTAAAGACTAAAATTTATTTATCGCATGAACTTTCATGGGAGAAAATCCCACTTCCTCAGATGTTTTGAAGTGTTCCCTTATTGGTTTAATGCAAGTTCCCCATCTTCAATCTCCCTGCTCACTGCATTGACAACTTAATAGCTGTCCTCAAACAAATGAACAACAAATCACAGCTTCAAAGAGAAACAGCAGAATTGGAATTTATATGTAAATTCAACTCCATTGCCTCAGGGTTAAACAGGGACTATGGATTTTTTTTTTTTCCACATTACAACAGGTGATTTGACCTCACTTTCCTGTATATGCTGTTCCCCACTGTTTGAATTTGAACATCTATTTTGATTTGCTGTTACAGCTTGACCTAAGCCTATGTCATACACTTCCCTGCATGTAATTTCCTCCCAATTTGTAAATTCCCATCTTCAAAGCATCTGACAGAGTGGGATTTTCTCCCACCAAAACTCATAAATAAATGCATTAGTATTTAAAAGTGCTACAGGACTCCTTGTTCTATGTTTAACAGTTACATCCTGAACTGTGCCAGTTACTAAGTAAGTAAGTAGCTGTGGTTATATCTAATCCTGTTGCCTTCCAATAGTTAAGTGTAATTTTTGGTACAGAGTGGGTATTCTTTTCCTTACCTATATTAGTCAGGCAAAGCAGACATCAGCAGGATTTAAATGACTCTTAGCCCTTCTATTTGAAACTAATAAAACATGCACAAACTATGAAAGTCAGTCAGATGTTTATTTAACACAACCAACTACTGTTTGACAAGTTAGCGCTTTCCACCTACACGAGGAGCAGAAACTTTCACTGGCTTCATAATCTTTTGTTTAGGTGCAGCCTTTGTGGGAGCCTGTAAAGAGACATTAAACATGATTAAGGGGATGAAATTAAGTTCTCCAAACTAGTTTTTATTCATGGCTTTGAAAAGCTTTGCCAAATCATTTTAATTAGGACATTTATGTCAAGTTTACTACAGATTAACACCAAACTAAAAACTGATGAACAATGCATAAACAATACATGCTGCATTAATCTTCACTCATTTCAGCATGGTAATCTCACAGTTTAAATTCAAGTAATCACATAATACAAGAGCATAATACTGCTAATTACATGGAGGACAGAGTAGATGCTTTTGCTTCCCCAAATGGGGGACACAAACACATTAGTACAGTCACTTACAGGGCCAATGGACCAAACCTAGCCAGTCTCTCTCTCGGTTGTGAACTGCTTCTAGATAAGACTCTAGACTCCTGATGAGATGGACAGTAATCTTATGCTAAAATACTGCTCTCGGTGATATTGTTCACCTTGAAGAACCTGTGTTTTAACACACACGCTAAGCAACATAGTCCCCATATCAGAGAATGCTGAAAGTTAAACTTTTGATAAACAAAGCCCCAAGTTTCTAGTTAAAATGTTTTGCACTGCAGTTATTTCAGGATGCACTCAAACAGCACCTATACATTTCCATTTACCTTTGTTGTAGAGGGCGCAGTCTTCTTGGTTGCCTGCTTAGCCTTCTTGGCTTCCTTGGCAGCCCTGTTAATTATATTTATAGCAAAAACTATAATGAACAAATTAGCAGCTATATATTTCTCCCCCTCAACCCGATAGCCCTCTCTTAAAGTGAAGCAAGTTCTATTAAGATAAAGTAATTTAAAAGTTCTGATGAGATAAACTTAAAATTAAAGTATCTTGACTCTACTGTCTTCAGCCACATGAAGCATCCTAAAAAGGTTCATGAGGCCCTTTAGATTAATTCTATAACAAGATGCTGGAGTATCATGACAAACTGCATTTCCTATACCCTGAACTATATTTCCTATTTCAGAAGCTCCAATAAAAAAAAATATTACCTCACTGACTTTCTCTCTATCTCCTCACAAATTTTAATTAAATATCAGTAAAATTGGTACCCGGACATTGTATCCCAAGTATTGGGACAATACTAAATTTTTAAAAGTGCAAGAAATATTAACAAAACCATACGCGATTTAATATTTTACAATCCCCAAGTTATTAATAGCTAATACCTGTAAGTTTGTTTTCCAATGGCTAACAGCCTGCAATATGCAAAGCACAGAGCTCTTCCACAATTTAGGGATTTGTAAAGGAAACCATTAATATTAGAAATACTAAGGAGATTATTGCAACTGACTAGAGATTCTCACCTAATGGCTTGTTCCCGCTGGGCCTTTCGTACTTCAGGTTTCTGATTTCTCTTGGCCATTATTTCAGCCAAAGATGCACCAGTGATAGCCCTCTGGAACTTGACGGCACGGCGTGTTCTCTTCTTTTGTATTTCTTCCTAAAATGAGAGAGGTTTAAAACAAATAGTTCTACAAAAGAGATCAATTAGCAAAGAGTGGCTGCTGTGAAATCCAAATTTATCTGCAACTCTCAAATAGCAGCATTATAGTTGTATTTCAGATTCTTCAGAAGGAAAATTACTGTCATGGCAAATGTTGATTAATGGTAACCACCATCTCCACTTTCTGTGCTGACAAATAAATCCAAAAGTGTAATATTCACGGAATTCACAATGAATGGAAAACAGCTAGCTAAATTAGCTGTTATATCAAGCTTATTTGTTCTAATGTTCATGGAACAAACTTCCAGAATATTAGATGAATCCTGCTCACCTTCATTCAGGAAATACTATAAAACCATGCTCTTTGATAAAAGCTTTCCCATCATAACCAGAACATCAGTTTCACTGGATTCCAGAACACTTTCCAAAAGACCTATAATTCAAGAACAGCTTTCTATAACACATAGGAAGAAGAATGAGAGGCTGCATGGACTCTGCAAGGGACTTTAATGCTTTCAGTCCATTCTAAGTGACAGATTCTCAGGTATTATGGTGAAAAGCAGCTGTCACAGAATCAAAGTAACAGTTCTGTTTTCAGTGTAAAAAATTTAAATTAAAAAGTGTATCTTGTTACAGCGTAGTTTTGAAACAGGTTAGCTAGTAGTCCTCAAGATTACCATATATCTGAATAGTTTTGATATGATAAATTGTTGTGCTAGTGAAAATTTTGCAGTTCTTATATCGAAAATGCACAAATTTTTGTTACCTTTTGCGCTTTTACTGCCCAGGCCTCAATTTCAAAGACTTGCATGTAACTTTAGCTACACAACTCCAGTGCCCTTTGCTGGAGTTATGCAGAAAAAGAGTTTAGATTTCTAGCTAAGGGCTTGTTTCAATAAGCTTGGGTATTTACCCAGGAGTAAAGGCTAGTGTGGACAATCCCAATGCATCTGTTCCAGGATGCAAAGGTTTGTTTTTTCTACCCGCGGTAGCCTGGAACAGCTGCTTGGGAAGATACCTGGCAACTAACACATTTAAAAAAAAAAAAATTAGTGTAGACATATCCTTCTAGCTGAGTATGCACTTTTCTGCTCCAATCAAACAAAATGCTAGAAACATTCCTGACGTGCTATGATTTTACAGAACTTTCCATTATATGACATAGACCTTTAAAAGCCCATGCACTTGGAACAGAAATATGGCCACTTGAAATGCATATAAAACAAATTCCATTCTGTAGACCAAATGAAAATATATTTCTATGTCCAAAGATTTCTATTTCACAGCCATAATTTTCAGATGGGAGCATTTCTGACATCAGCTGTGTCTAAAGACAACAGTCTAGAACCAGTTTACCATACCACCACAAGCAGTGCATCTATAAATTTTTAGGAAAACAAAACAATCTAAGTTACCACCTATGGATTAACCATGGATCATCATTTATGAATCAATGTTTATGTCATAAAATGTTAATCAGTGTATTCAGTCACTAGGCCACATGGCCCTGCCTGGGTCCTCACGGTATTACTGAAATACACATTGGTAGTTTGTTCCTAACAAATATCCACCTTCCAAATGTGATCCAACATAATACCATCTTCCCAAGACTCCAGCAATGGTGCGAGATTAAGTAGTCTTCATTTCTATGTGCCTGTGATTGGCAAACACATGAGCCAAAGAATTGGAACTACATGGAGATGGGTGTTTATGTGTGGGAAAGTCTCCACAATTATGAGGGCTTGAAAAACCTCTTTACAAACATGTGGGTTTACCTTCTACAAAATTCAGAAGATTTAGGATGGTCCAGAGAAACCTGCTTGTCAGTGGCAGCTACTGTGATTTTTCTGAGACATCCAGGAAATCATTCTTCACTTTAAAGTTTAAAGAAGTATTAGTCACAACACAATAGTATACTTACAGACTGTCCCTTCTTGTGTTTGCGCCTGTACAGAACAGTCCAGTTGATCTGACGTGGATTTCTCTTGGAAAGAAATGCAGACTCGCATTTTGCATTCAAGAATTGGAAAACCTGGGAAGTTAAATGTATATTTTTAAGGCAACTGTTTTTAGTAAAATAGCAATAAGCACAAGTTATATTTTCTGTTAGGTATCCTATCCAGATCACTGGTGCATTAAAGTGAAGTCTTTAGCTCATTTTTTCTTTTTTACAGTATAGGATCTTCTAAAGGAAAATTAATATTTCACATAAATTTACCATGTGACATATTTAAAGCATTTTTTGAGATTAAAATATATGAAATTATCATTAATAAAAATGGTCTGTTATAGTACAGAAAGACATTCTTCTGTGGAAGGTAGCATTCTAGTCCAAATTAAGACCAATTTCTAGGTTTATCTTTGATACACTGCATACTTGTCTTTTCATGGCAGAAGGAACAAGAAAACACTATTATGATAGTTGAAAGTAAAGAAATTCAAAATCCAACTTACACCCAGGCTTTCCATCTAACTTTCTGGGTGACCAGCATAAACATTCAACACAAATTTCAAGACTGAGTTTTATATATATATATATATATACACATACATACACACTGTGTATCACACTAAATAGATTATTTTAGTCTGACTCCTCAACTAAAGTACAATTTGCCAGTACAAAGAAAATGGAAGCAGGCAGTTCTTTCCATTATAAAACTGAAGATTAACACTTTAATGCTGACCATGTAATAAGGAACACCTAACATCAAAATTACTCCTCTCCTAATATTTATTATGTGATGCTACACTCTCAAGATGCCCAAGTTCCAAGTAGCCATGTTAGTGTAGTCCAGCAAAACAAACAAGGAGTCCTGTGGCACTTTTAAAGACTAACCAATTTATTTATCCCCTGAACTTTTGTGGGAGGAAATCGGATGAAGTGGGATTTTCTCCTGCAAGATTTAGGGATTTCAGATCTAGTGTTTAAAGCCACCCCTTCCCCAGGCTCAAAGTGAGTTGCTCCCTACCCTCAACACCCACGGGGACAGCTGTCTGCTCCCGTTGAGCCATCCCCAGGCCGCCCCTGCTCCACCGGGCACAGACCCTTGCCAGGGTGGCTGGG
Source organism: Pelusios castaneus (assembly GCA_007922175.1). Lineage (NCBI taxonomy): Eukaryota > Metazoa > Chordata > Testudines > Pelomedusidae > Pelusios > Pelusios castaneus. The sequence goes on from ML685767.1 coordinate 9,855,567, forward strand.
GTTCAAGGCCCCAGCGCGCAGCTTCCTGTGGCGACAGGGGAGCCCGGGGCAGCCCGCTGCTTCCATCCCACAGCCGGGGGGGGGAAGAGGGATCGGGCCCCGGGGCGCAGCTGATACTGCGACCCCCACGTGGGGCTGCACTTTATCCCGCCCCCAACCCGTGGTGGGCCTCCTCACCTTTCCGTCCGTGCGGGCGTAGCGCCGGCCGTGGCCCGGGTAAATCTTGTAGCCGCTGAAGCTGCACAGCTCGACCCTGCGGGGGGGCGGGGAGAGAGAAAGCAGAGCAGGTTAGCGGGGCGCGTGAGCCAGGCCCCGCGCGGGGGCTCAGCCCGGAGGATGGGGCCGGATAGTCCCGGCGGGCGGCAGCGGCTTACTTCATGATGGCGTCGGCAGCACCAAGCCCAGCGACTCCGGCGGCTAAGAGAAAGAGAGGATCATGGGAAACCGCCTTCTATACCCGGCGCAGAGCACGATGGGAAACCCCTGCCACGCAGTGCATCACGGGAGGAAGCGACCCTGAGGCTCCAGTCTCGGGGGGGTTTCGCACACTCCTCCCCCAAAATTCCGTTAGAAATGGCCGTTGGCGGCGTCAGGCGGCCTAGCGTCTGGGGGGTTCGCGGCTAAAAGACCCCGAACGTTAATTTTCAGCCGCGGAGTCACGTAGCCAATCAGCGCGCGGCGCCCGGTTGCCTGGTGTCGTTAGCAAGCGGGAAGTATGGCGGCGGCAAGGAGCGAGGCGGTTCTGCTGGCTATCGGCGCCAGGGAAGGTATCGGGCACCGGGTGGCCCCTGGGGATCGGCGGCCGAGTGGGACCACGGGGGAGTTGGAGAATCTGGGAAGTGGGACTCGCGGTGGGGTTTGACTTTTAGTGCCTTTTCTCTCACCGTTTGTTGGGCAGGTCGCGCAGGGCATTGTGGGGCTTGTAGTCTTTGTCCTGCGGCAGAGCCAGGCTGTTAGCGGGGGCCGGACTACAAATCCCAGAGAGCTGTGCGCTGCCCCATCGCTGCTGTGTTGTGTGCGACGCAAAGGGACCTGCTAAAGGTGGATTTGGGGGTCGGGTGCAGCAGTCTCTGCTCCGAGCCCGTTAATGGGGGGAACCGGTGGAGGGGGTGAGGCTGGGCGCATCGACCTCTTCTATTTCCGCACTCAGCAGGCGGGGGGGTTGCCTTGCCTGTCCTTTTCTCCCCACCCACCTCCCACACATGCGGGGCCATGAGGCAATAGCACTGGTTGCTGTTGATGCCCCTGGCTGTATCTGGGGTTGCGCACTGGGTAACTCGAGGGGGTGGAAGGCCACAGTGTCGATGAATCCCTTTCGCTCCAGACTCGGACACAGCTGGGACATAACTGGTGCCCCACAAATCCCAACAATAGCTCATATAAGGATGTTTCCCGGTTGCAGGAACTGATAACCTGTTCCCCATAACAGAATAAGAGTACCAGTCTCAGCCGGTCTCCGCTTGTAATTATAACACAGCCTTGAAAGCATGCTTCTCACCCAAAGAGGAGGGGGGGTAGGATCTTTTCACAGCAAGAGGAAATCTATATAAGAGTTACTGTAACTGAGTGGGGGCGCGCATGATTTGAGACGTGTCTGTCTCCGTGTGCCTGCTTGAGATCTCAAATAAATCTTAGTGTGCTTCTCCGCCCTGGTGTGTTTATTGGTGCTGCGCACTCCGGGCAACGAACCCAAACTGTTGCTAGCCCCAGCCTGTCTGCAGGCCTCCCCCGGCAACATCAACCTTCCCGCTGCCATGGCAACCCAGGGATGTTGAAATTACCTCATGTGGGTGTCTGGATTTGGGGTGTGAGAAAGACTCCATTGCAAGTAAGCAGCTGATGTCCATCCCCATAAAGGATGACAGAACTATTTATTTTTGTATGAGGCCTGCAGCAACCAGGGTGCACAATCCCACTTCATCAGATGAATGAAATGGAAAATTCAAACAGATCTGGCAGTCTATCCCTCTAGTTTGAATTAACCGTGTGACCCACCCTTCTCTGTATCTATATATTTACAGCTAACAGGCTATATTTTTCATTTCATTCGTCTTCCAAAGTGGAATTGTGCCCACAAAAAAGCTCATGCGATAAATAAATTTGTTAGTGTTTAAAAGTGCCACAGAACTCCTTGTTTGTTTCGCTGAAACAGACTAACTTACAACTACCTGTCTGGAAATTAGAACCCAAATTGTATGTCACACTTGATTGTTTCCTGGTATCACAGGGTATGACACCAGAGGGCAGTGGTCTGCTACTGACTGAGTTGATGGTGCAGCAAAGGAACCAGCAGTGGGTAGAATGGGAGAGTGGTTTACGTGTGCTGTAAATAGGATACAGTACCTTCTAAGCTGGACTAATGTCTGAAAAAGATAATTGGAGACTATCTGCTTCAGTTCTTTAGTGATCTAGTTTAACTTATCTCAGAGTCTGTTCCTCTTCCTCAGCTCTGTTACAGTGAATGCTTTTGACTGGGAGGTTTTAGCTGTCTGTCCCCAGTGTAAAGTGGTGTGTCTCAGCTTTATATTTTTGTCTTGCCCAAGATATGCCTGGATTTACACACTAAAAGTATCCAGCACTTACTGTCACATGTATCTCTTTGTTCTGGCTTCCCACTAGAGGCAGTGCTGGAATCTGGAACATTTAGCCTCCCCAGTAGAAGTTCCTCATTTCTTGTCCTTATGGGAAAGTTAGTATGTTGTAGTGTAGAGTTGTAGTATATGTTAGAGCTGGTCAGAGAATAACTGTACTGTTTTGTGACAACTTTTGAGGTTTTGAAATTTGTTTTTATTTCCCATTGGAATAAAAGAAAATCTTTTGAACACTTTTGTGAAACAGAATTGTGTGAAAAACATCAACTTTTTGATTGGTGGGGGAAGGAGGGAGGTCTATTCGAAAGTCCATCTTGAAGCTCAGAAACGTTCCCATCAGAAACTTTCTTTAAATATCTGTCTCCACAAAAGATTTCAACTTCGATACAACAGCATTTTTCAAACAACCCCCCACACACAAAATAAAAAAGTCCACCCAATCTAGTAGACATGCTCGTGATTTTGGGGTCAGGGAGTGGAGAAAACCTTTCCAGCAACAAATGGGAAGATTTCTCTGTGTTGGGACTTAAAAGAAAAAAACTCCACTTACCATGCCACTTAAAGAAAAAAAACTTCCTTGCCCTTAAGTTTGTGTAAATTCACAGCCTTCCAGATAAACAATGCAGTATCATTTTCCTGAATGTGCAGCCTGCACTAGTGCTACTACTCTAATAGCTTTCCTAAGCAGCATCAGAATGAAATTAATAAAACTCTGTTTTGTTACCAGTCGTCAGCGTAGTGACATGAATCTCCTCGACTTTGTATTAATGGGCTAGAAAGAATTACAATTCTTTGTTAGCTCTTATTTCCACTAAATATAGTGATTTTTTTTGTGTGCAATATTTCACTTATGACTACTACAACAAAGGTGATCAACTTTTTTGAAAGGCAAAGGATATATTAAATTTTTCATTACCATCGGCATGGTAAAAGGTAGTGAGTAGACTTGGTGACTGGGATGGAAAATTTTCATGGCATTTTTACAATGCTGAAGTATTACAATATTGGTTTTAGAGCCATTATATCTACCTGTGCATCTAAGGTACTAAGGCATTTTATGGCACTCTTTATTATCTCAGTCTTGAATGTTTTTGATTACTCCTAAATGCTTTAGTTTACTGCTACTTTAGAAGGGGAAGTGAGACACAGAGGCTATGTCTACACTAGAAAAGTTAAGTTGACTTTGTTAAGCCTACTTAATAAGGTCGACTTTAAGTCATCTTAAAGTTGACCTCATTAAGTCAACTTAACTTAACAAAGTCGACTTAACTCTTTCTAGTGTAGACATAGCCTAAGTTGACCTTATTAAGTTGACTTAACACTTTAAGTTGACTTAATAAGGTCAATTTAGGTGCTGATTCCCATCCATGCTGGCTTTAAGTTGATTTAAGAAGTCGACTTAAGGCTTAAGTGGACCTAAAACCAGGTGTTATTAAGTCGACTTAAGAAAAGGCCAGTGTGGACATGGCTTTGTTTAGGTCGACTTAAGCCTCCTTAAGTTGACCTAACTTGCCAGTGTAGACGCACCCAGAGAAACTGACTTGCCCAGTGTCACACAGGGAAGTCTGTGGCAGAGTAGTAACTTGACTCTAGATCTCCCAAATCATAAACTAGTGTCCTAATCACTGGATTATCTTTGTCTTATTTATGTGGTCTGAAATATTCATCTGACATAGTCTCAGAGATGCAAATGATAGAATTGTTATTTCTCTAGTCATGAGTATAAATCTATATTGTTTGTGAATTGACAGTGCATGTGCTCATACTTTACTTCTTTTTTTCTCTCCTCCTTTTCCAAGGTTCGGTAGTTAATTGGTCAGGCCAGGGGTTGCAAAAGTTGGGTCCAACATTACCTTGTGATGCTGACACTCATACTCTAATTCTGGATAAAAACCAAATAATTAAACTGGAATCCCTGGAGAAATGCAAGAACTTAATGCAGGTCAGTGGTATATGACTAGAGTTGGTCATGAAATAACCTAACCAACTGTGCTTGTTAAAATATTTCTGCCTCAACAGTTAAATGAGTTTTTAAAAGTTCCTTTTTCACAGTAAACTAATTATCAAACTTCCTCTGTTCCTGAATGGGATAGGTGATAGCTAAGTAATAAAGACTTGTTTTCAGTCAGGTCTGCAGCTGACAGTATTGCAAATTGTTTCCCTTGTTACCTTTGTAATTCAGAGAAAATTTGCTTCCTTATCTTAAAAATAAAAAAGATTTGCTGCTTGGTACTGTGAGATATTGAGTGAACTCCATTTCTACTGAAGTCAGAAGTAACCTTAATTCTGGTATTTCCTTACTTCTGAATGCTTGACTGCAACCATAAGAACATTCCTTTAACAATGATTTTCCATTTGTAATAACAAGTATGTATACTTGGATATTAGAGCTGTTTACAAAGAAAGCATATTATCCTTATATGTGGTAAAACTGAGATTTGCAAGAGATTAAATGACTCTCAAAAGGTCACACACAGTGTCATAGCCAGCTATAGATGCCTATCTCATGACTGTTGGTGCTATATCCTGTCATCAGATTACACTTTCCTCCTGTGATGTGCATGCTCTTATGTGGGACCCTTTTCAGTTTGAACCATAGTTCATTTTGGTTGTACCGTTTTGTCAGATAACTCTTTACTGGTGTTTAAAAAGAAAAATGCTCAGCAGTAGTTAGAAAGGCATGGGGAAAAAAATCACGAATTCCAATATCACTTTCAAGGTAATCCATCTAAGAGCCAGCCCTGTGCAATTTAAAAATGTAAGACCATAGTCATAAGAGAGTCCCATGCTAATGTATGTGAACTTCCAAGTTACAAAATATACAACTGCTAAAATGAATTGACTAGTAAATAACACTGGGACTTTGGTATATAAAAAATTATGAACACATGTAGAGGTGAAGAAAAAAATAAAAATAGGATAAAATAAAAGAAGCAAAAGTGCTACATGTAAAATTAAATGGCTTTACATTCTGACACTAATGCTTTGAGTCACTTAAGCCCTGATCTTGCAAATACCGATACCCATTTTTAACTTTAGTCCCAGGAGAAGTCCACTGAAATGAATAGGGCTATACATGGTAGTAAAATTAAAAATATGTGTACGTGGTTTTAGGCTCAGGGCATTGGTCCCCACAGAGCATCTCTAACACGTCCAAGTTTATCACTAACTATCACTGAAAGTATCTCCAGCCATATATGAGGAACAGTCTTTTGATTAAATTAATGGCTTTACATTCTGACACTAATGCTTTGAGTCACTTAAGCCCAGATCTTGCAAATTACCGATACCCATTTTTAACTTTAGTCCCAGGAGAAGTCCACTGAAATGAATAGGGCTATACATGGTAGTAAAATTAAAAATATGTGTACGGGGTTTTAGGCTCAGGGCATTGTTCCCCATAGAGCATCTCTAACACGTCCAAGTTTATCACTAACTATCATTGGAAGTACCTCCAGCCATATATGAAGAACTGTCTTTTGATTCCCCTTGATAACTTCCAGAGGAGAAGCTAACCTACTTTATGAAAGGAGTCTTTCAAGCCCAGTGCTCAAAATATTGGTTTAGGAAAACATTGTTTTAATTTGTGCTTTGACCACGCTTGTAGGAATTTGTCATTCCGAAAACCCATACATTACATTTGGGATGAACTAGTATTTAGATTTTTTTGAATACCTGCCTGGAGCTTCAAATGAGTTCATAGAAGCACATTTGAACTCAAACTAAAATCACAGTAGAAAAGCAGACTAGTTAACCCAGGACTCAAGAGAACCAGGATGCCAGGTTGCCATGGTGACTAAAAGTTGCAGGCTGGTACCTAGGAGCCAGCTGGGGGGGAGGGTGAGGGGTGGTTTTTTTTTTGTTTTTGTTTCTTTTTAAAATTGAGGAGCAGGCTGTTTTACTTTTAGTCACTAGAGGGTGCTCCTCCACTGTATTTTTCACTGTGAAGCTAGGCAGACTAGGGAAAATGCAGCAGAGGAGCACCCTCTGGTGACCAAAATAAATAAATAAAATTGCCGTTTCCTTTAGGGATTTGGCAGCATTTCAGTAGTAAGGGTGGGGGCTGGTGTGTGTTTCGGCAGTGAAGGGTGTCCTAGCTAGGTGCCTTGTTTTGAAGCTGGGCACCTAGTTGAGTAACAATTTTGTCGATCCCTGAATTAACCCCTTTCCCAGAGGAAACACAGTTCCTATAGCATCAGAGTAACTATAACCAAGACATTATCTGTTGTACCGATGATGGGATCTGATTTTCAGGACACTTCATGTTAACATATATATATTGGTGTCAGTGCATGGAAGCTTCCTCGTGGTTAAAGGGCAGCAAGTGTATTTCCAATATGGACTGATGTTTTCTTTGAGCCCATGATTGTAAGGTTAACATTTTCCTGGGTCTTAACCTTCGCTGACAGATTCTTAGAGTAGGGAGTGGTTGTATAAGGGTCAGTATTAAAAAAATAAAAATGATCCTTTTCTGGTACTGTGAACTATTTTTTGACAGCTGATTAAAATAATATGTTTTTTCCTTCCTCCACCATGGTGAGGATGAGGGTAGAGACTTTGTGCTAAATTCATTCCATGTTTCAGTAGGTAGCAGCTCAGGTGAATTTGTCCCAGTTTGTTGTATGAGATTTTAAAAGCGTTAGATGAAGAAAGTCTATATGGTTTTGCGGTTTCTTATCCATGTTATCCTTTGTGTGAAAATGGGAAATCTAGATTTGTGGGTATTTTTGTTGTATTGGATATTTAACTATTTAAATCAGATATTTCAATCAGAACAAGATCTCACGCTATTGTCTGGTAGCCTTTTTTGTTCATATGCTTGGATAGTAAAAATTAAACATTTCTTCCATGTTAACCTACAGCTGTCAGTAGCCAACAATCGCCTGGTAAGGATGATGGGTGTGGCAAAACTGACTCAGCTCCGTGTACTAAATTTGCCTCACAACAGTATTGGTTATGTGGAAGGACTAAAGGATCTGGTGCACTTGGAATGGCTAAACCTGGCAGGAAATAATCTTAAGGTAAAATATTTATTCTTTGTAAATTTTCTAAAACCTGGAGTTCAGAATGTAGTGAGGAAATTGGAAAATACTGAAAGAAAAATCCCTACAATAATATAGTCTGATTCTGTTCCCATTAAAGTGAGTAGTAATTTAATGGGAGCAATTTTCTTTCCAGTCTATGAAATGGAGAAAGATGATATTTTTATTAAGGGATCTCCTAGGAAAACTGAGATAAATAACTCAATTCCAAAATGTAAGGGGAATTGGGTAATCTTTTGAAATCCAAGACATAGACTAATCTTAACAATCTTGTTTTAAACATAGCTATATTAATGATGTAGTTTTGAAATAGTACAGTTTGTCCAGTCTCATTAGCTTCAGAAGAAATTGCAGAAAGTTGATATCACCTTTTATTTAATGACAGAAAAAGAAAGGCTTGGAGTAACTAATATGATTTTTCTCTTGCTATAGACCATAGAACAGATCAATAGCTGCACAGCTCTTCAACATCTTGATTTGTCAGACAACAATATATCTCAAACAGGAGATCTCTCCAAGCTTGTGTGTCTAAAGGTAACTGCTTCCTTAACTTTCTGTCTTTAGAATGTTTTGGGGGGGAAGAACAATTGTGATAGTAACTCTTAGTGGATTCACTTTTCATTATCCAATCACTTTTAAATGCGTTTTAATTAATCTCTGTGATAGGAAGGTATATAAGAATTTATTAACCCTCTTTCAAAGATGAGGCGCCCAAAGGAGAGAATTTGTGACTCACTTATGATCCATCTGTAATTTGTCCCAGGCCACATAGTGAATTGATACAAGAGCAGTGACAAGAATCCATGTTCCAAGTTCTCCTCTCAGAATAAACTCCTCCTCCTAAGTACTAACTCAGGACAAAGCAAATTATGCTATGTCTTTTGCACTGAACTATCTGCATAGGGAAAAGATATTTTTTAAACTACTTTGGAAACATATTGGTAGTTATAAACTTTAAATCTCTACACGTGTAAAGGGAAATTTTGCTTTTAAATATGACATTATTTCAAGATATTACTATTTTCCTAACTGTAACAAACAATCTATTTTGAAACACTGGTAGATCTTAAAATTGTCCTTTGAGAGAGGGGGAGAGAGAGTGTGTGTGTGTTCTGTAGCCGTCACTGTTAACAAAATTCATGCTTTGACCAAAAAAATCCTGAACATTTTATTATAATATTTTTGTTTCATAGACACTGCTGCTGCATGGAAATATTATAACATCACTTTGTATGGCACCTGTCTGCCTACCTCAAAGTCTAACTATTCTTTCATTGGCAGAAAATGAAATCAGAGACTTAAATGAGGTAAGAAATGTGGAACATTTATCCTCAAATTTTTACTTTCAGTAAAAAAAAGGATAGGTGGATAGTCCTCTTCAGAGTAAAGTATCAAGAACACAACACTGGCTTTGCTTTCTCCAAATATGCTAGACTACTGAGGATTTTTTGTACTACTTTGTTTCTATGGTAAAGCTTTATGCAGTGAACAGCTATAGAAACCAGCTGATTCTCTGGTTTGGATGTTTTCCTTAAAACCAAATAGGAATTGGTTGGGATTGAAGTTTTAACTTTGAGCTGTCATTTTTTTCCTTCCTTGTTTATATGGTCAAAGATGCCCAAAGTTCAGTAAAAGCACCCTATGTTGTCTACAAATTGATAAAATACTACTGATGGCTCTTCTTCCTGTATCTACAGTAAGAGAACAAATCTGATCAGCTGCTGAATTTGAATGCTAAGGAATCCAACAAACAATTTCTGTTCTCAGAAGATAGGTCTGAAGTGCTTACTCTGGATCCAAACTTACCTAAAGTTTGCATTCATAGTTTTGGTTTGGGCCCATCTCTATTCTGTTCCTTTACCATGAGGCAGATTGCAAATATTCTGGCTAAGAGTTTTTTTTATTATTACTTTTTTATTTTTAAATTACATAAATAAGTAGTTACACCTACCAAATTGTCTGTGTAGCCCTTGTATTGAAATGTCTCCTTAATTTGGTCGTATGTACATTTCTCCCCCTTTAAAAATCACATGGTCACAGTCCATCTTCTTACTGATAGTCTTACCATTGTCAGGCCTTTTTTTTCTGACCTGGGCTGATTCAGAAGAATACAAATATCTAATCACTCCATACATACGTAGACACTGAGAGGAGGTGATCCTTTCCAAAGGTCATGGGGCAGTGGGGGGCTACTGTGTTACATCAAAGTGGATGGTTTGATGGCAGTGGTGTTGCTAGAATTTTTTTTTTTTTTTTTAAATGTATTTCATGGTTGTCCAACGTGCAGCCCGCGAGCCAGATGGCAGCCTGCCAAAGGCTGCAGTCTGGCTGCCTGCATTGCAGGGTGCATTAGATGGCGCAGACCCTCTCCTCCATCCCCAAGCCGGCAGGAGGCAGAGTAACAGCTGCCCCTCCCCTCCAATCTGACCCCAGTGCCAGCGGGGAAGGAGCAGCAGCTGCAAGCCTCTAGCCAGCCTCTGAAGTGCAGCAGCAGCGGCAGCCCCAAGCCAACCCAGGCCCTCTCCTCTAGCCCTGGAGCCTGCTATTTGGTGGAGCTGAGCAGCAGGGTGCCTGATGGCAGGTCAGGTCCCCTTCCTCTCCACTCGAGCTCCTGAGCTGACTCCAGGACTGGAGCTGGATGGTGGAGCAGAGCGGCAGGCCCCCCACCCCTTCAGCCCCAGAGCTGCCTGGCTGGCTAAATGGAGCTGCAAGCTCAGCTGGCCAGCAGGAGCAGCAGGCCCCTCCTCTCTAGCCCTGAGCCAGCCCAGCCCCTCCCCTCCAGCCCCAGAGCTGGCTGGAGGGATGGGTGGAAAGGAGCTTGGGACCTGCCAGGTGGGAAGGTTGCGGGGGTGGGGGGCAGATCAGCAGCTCCCCCTCACAGCCAGTCCCCACCCTCCCCCCTTTTTCCTTCTCAGCCTCTTTCCCTCTTTTCTGTGCCATCCCAGCCCCTCTCCCAGCTATGACACCCCTCCTTGCCCCTTCCTTTCCCACACAGCCAAGACAGCAATTCCAGTGTGGCCCCTGACACGAAAAGGTTGGACATCCCTGGTGTATTGGCTGTAAGCAAAAGTTACTGCATCTATAATGCTGTTACTCTGCTCAAGATACCTAGCCAATGGAAATATATTACATTTTATAAACAAAGTAGTTCACTTCTGTCAACAAAGACATTCTTTGTTACAGATTTCTTTCTTGGCTTCCTTTCCTGAGTTGGAGCAGTTGTCAATTATGAACAACCCTTGTGTGATGGCCACACCTTCTATTCCTGGATTCGACTATCGGCCATATATTGTCAGCTGGTGTCTGAATCTTAAAGTTCTGGATGGATATGTGATTTCTCAGAAAGAGAGGTGAAATAATTTTTAAATTTCTCTTTTTAAACTGGCTTAAACTTAGTTTGGATAAAGTGAAGTAATGATTTATTTTTTCCTGAGTGGAAATGGTAAGTGCAGTTGATCTGGAGATACATTCTATCTTTAATTGCTACTATATGTTTCAGTGTAAAGGAAAAAATATTCAGTCTCTACTTTGTCATGATGTACTTGCTCAGTATTAATTGTTCTCTGACTGAATGAGCATAACTCTTGGGAGGTGTACACTGGGAATCCTCACACTTTTTGAAATTCACTATGTACTTTTTGTGAATATTCTGCAACATTTACCTAGTTTCAATGAACATTGCTGCTAATAAACTCATTCATTCAAATGTTTTTAGAGTATAAAAGGGGCATGAACACAAGTGAAGCAAGTTCATTTAAAAGTTGAACAAAAAAACCTGGTGGGTGAAGAGCTTGGGCAGCCTACAGGCTAGACTATCAGTTGCAGAAGGTCGTCTGCTTCACAGCCCTCTTTTTGTGAAGGATTCTTTATCCATCAGGACCACTGAATATCCCAGTTTCATTGGCTTTGTGCAGGGGGCTAGGTTTTGCATTTGTATTGCAAATGTATACAATAAAATAAAAAGTTGCCAAAGACAGCTTAGCAATGAGAAAATGACTTTTTTACAACTATGATTTTTATGTCAGGACAATGATTGTTCATTTTCTTCCACCAGTTTGAAAGCAGAATGGCTTTACAGTCAAGGTAAAGGACGATCATATCGACCTGGCCAGCATGTTCAGTTAGTCCAGTATCTGGCCACTGTTTGTCCTCTTACGTCTACATTTGGTCTCCAAACTGAAGAGGATGCTAAGCTGGAAAAAATACTGAGTAAGCAGAGGTGAGAACATTTTAGATTGAGTTGTTAATGAGTAATTTAACTAGGAAGTGCTACTCTATACAATTTAGGGGTTTTAAGGATAACCAAATTAATTTTGACAGTTGAAACCATTGTCATGCAAGCCCAGCTGTTCTGAGTTGGCCTTTGTGGAACTTGTATGCATAAGGGTCTGCACAATCAGTCCTTTGTTTTTAGAATAGTTTTACTTTTTCCACATAATAGCCGATAGTTACTATTCCCTTCTGCACCAGTAGTTTAATTCTTATTTCAAAAGAGATTTTAAAATTAATTGGATTTTGTTTGTGTTTAGGCTCCATCAGAAGCAGCTGATGCATCAAAGCCAAAATGAAATGCAACCTACATCTTCTACTCCCAGCAAAGTGGTGCCCAGTACGTTTGACCGTAACAGTCCAGTGCAAGGGCCCCAGATAATTCTTGAAAGTGGTAAGAGACAAATCTTCCACAGTGTTGTAGTCTGTGTTGGTGATGGGAGCTTGTTTGCACACGAGTAACTGTGTGGAAGGAAAATTAGCAATGTAGTCCTGCTCTCGAACAGCCTTCAGATCTTTATTGTATTTGTTTGGATTGATTTTTAACTTGAGTAACTTGGATATACTTTTGTTTTCTACCATCACTTTTCCTCACTTATTCAGATCTCGAAAACAGTAACTAATATGATTAAAGTAACTACTACTACTATCTTGTATTAGTTTGTTTACTTTTGTTATGTGCCTGCTACTTTTCAACTGTTTTGTCTAGTTAGACTGTAATTTCTTCATCGGAGGGACAGTCTCTTATTGTTTGTACAGTATATATCACCCTGCTGTTTTATTGGGGTCCCTTGGTACTACTGTAATATTTGTTAAATAATAGAATTTAGATCCTGTGACTACTCAGTAAATATATGGGTTCATTTAAATAGACAAATTATTTAATTAAATACTGTGTAGTCTAAATTTGACTTTCTGCTCATCTAGAACCTGTAATCCAAAAGAATTCTTGGGTTGGGCCAAGCTCCAGTGATGATCATTCCTATGCAGTTAAGAATGTCTTTCCAGCTTCCGTGCAAGCTGAAAGAAGCTGTTGCAAGGACCTATACCTGGAGGACATCCAGACTGATGAGGACAAACTGAACTGCAGCCTTCTATCCTCAGAGTCTACTTTTATGCCTGTTGCTTCAGGACTATCTCCAGTATCTCCCATTACAGAATTCAGGCTACATGGAATCAATTTGGACCTAGAAGATGATGATGATAATACAGTGCTTGAATTTGTGAAAGAGGTCAATAAAGTGGATGATAAGCAGGAAACGACTTCTTGGGTTACAAAAGAGAGTTCCATCAAAGTAGCAGAAACTGTGGAAACTCAAGACGACGATAATGGGAATGGAATATTGCTTTCCACTAGTCCCCCAACAGTCACTGCTAACCCAGTCACTGCAATTATTAAAGGCCGTGTCTCAACTTCCGTAGACCAAGTTCTGTGCAGCCATCTGAAGCCATCACTAACTGGGGATGAGCCATTAATTAAAACTCTCGACTCTCACCAAAGTACAGAGAGAAATTCTACCGACGCATCAGCTGCTGCTGACCACGATGCTGAACTTCAAAGAATGAACAAAGCGGCCACCAAGCTTCAGGCCTGCTGGAGGGGATATCATACAAGAAAATACCATGCCAGAACCAAAGAAGTACGTTATGAAATTCGGCTAAGAAGAATGCAAGAGCATATTGTTTTCTTGACTGATGAAGTAAGAAAGTAAGTCATTTATTTTATGTTCTTATTCCCAAAACTGAATTAATGTAACCAGAACAGAAAAAATAACTTGTTCTAATGCATTTCGGAATTGGTATAAACTTACCTTGGCTTATGGAACTATTTCTATGGCTGTGATTCTATGCATAGTATCTCTTGGGATGTTAACACAGAAACTACTATGATCACAGCAGAATTCAACTTTATTTTCTGTCTCCCTTTTCAGCATGTATGTAATTCCACTCCACATAGCTCTATCTGCATGTTTGGTTAGAGAGAGCTTTTCTCTCCTCTTCATCCTCCTATTCTCAGGAGAAAAAATGTAAGCAAAATAAGAGAGCATGATGTTATCCTAGAGTTCAAGGAGAGGATGAATGGTTCTGAATGTCAAAGGTTGTGTTCCAGGATCTTTGCTGATATCACACTAAATCAGAGTAGGGTTTATTTTGTTGTCTTCTTTCTATGTTTAATGAGGTTCTTCTCTGAAAACTGGCTGTGTAACAAGGCATCATAGGATTCCATGTTTATTTAATGTCATCTCAAAATTGCTCAGTTTACAAGATTTTCTTTTCATCTGCCATCTCTGTAAACTTAACCTGGCACCTGAGAGTTGATCTAAGATCTTTCCATCTCATCACAAGTAATAAAGGTTCTATGAGTCAAATCCGGCCCTCAGTGACACCTGTGAAATCTTTTGGATGATTCCTATGGTGTTACATATGTACAATCCATTAAACTAGGGCTAGGTTTGACAGGTGTGCCTGAGGGTATAATTTGTCATGCAGAACCTTTATTACTGATTATTGATGCATGAAAAGGAAACATCTCAGCTTGGATTTGGAGCTCAGTTTGAGTAAAGCATTGGATAAGTGAGCAAATTTTAAACAAAAAACCAGTGAGAGACAATAAACTAGAACCTCATAATGTCGTTGCTATAGTGTTACTTCACAGAAGAGACCCTCATTTCAGAGTAATTTTATTTTTTGCATTTTTGTTTTGTGTGTGATTACCCACATCTTAAAGCAGATGGGAAGCAAAATTGACCTGGCATGGTAGATCCCTTGCTAAAAAGTATTTTCTGCCACTAGCAGTTGGAATATGTGTGTAGAAACTCCCAATGGGTTTCACTTTTTCTATGACTGACCAAAGTGATGGATGTGACTGTGGAAAGAGTTCCACACAAAGAAGTAAGAGCTCTCTGCTGGGATGTTCTGTGGAAACAGTAAACTCTTAACCAGCATGAGAACCCTTTGACCTTCAGATGCAGAGGATGTTCCATAGACCATAGAGAATGGAATAAAGAGAGCTCAAATAGTGAGCAGGATAGTAGTTTACTCTGACAGCATTTGAAGACTGTTCAGCAACTAGAAAATGCTGGTAAGATGTTGCAGTATTTAAATATGTGCTGTGTTGTATCTTTCCAGAATAGCTTCATAGGAAAATGTGCTTTTCTACAAATGTATTGGTGCAATCCAACAAAACACCACTGCTTTATTTCAGTATTTAAAATGAAATATCTTCAATGTGTCCTATTGCTGTGTAGACTCAAAAAAGAAAGAGAAGAAGAGAGGATTCAAAAACTTGTACAAGAGGAGGCTGTCAGATACCTTTGGAACCAGGTAAACCTTTTTCTTTGTCTCTTCCTCTCTCATTCTCCCATTTACAGATGAACTAAAAAGCATGCTTCTCAATTGCATACTTTTAAGAAGAATATGTTAAGCGTAGCTCATCTTTGCAAAACCTACTTAGCATGGGTAGTGTGTATAAGTAGCTGGGAGAGGCTAAGCCTACCCAAAAAAGGCTGGCCATGCAGGAGAGCAAATGCCACAAATCATCTCCCTTTGGAGGCGCACCAGCCTGCTGTCTTTAGAGCACCAGAAGTGAAGCACTCTAGAAGTGGGGGGGGGGGGCCCATCAGTGCCTGGACATAAGCGCACACCTGCTCGGACTCCTCCCTTGGGGCACCTGCTGCTTGTTCCTCTCTGTAATGGAGAGGAGCAAGCAGAGGGACCTCAAGCAGGAGGCTGGTGTGGGAGGGGTGAGCGGAGTGGGGTCAGACACACCCACTGCTGTGCAGCTTCCAGCACTCTTGTGTAAGCCCCCGCCCAAACAGAAGACTCACGCACCACCTATACAACCTTGCATGCTAGATGTGTTGCAAGAATGTTATCTGCTAATTGGCTATATTGTCTGCCACTAGCACTCTAGAAAAAGTATTCAACACTGCCTGCAAAATAAGAAATTTAAATATGTTTTAATAGCTAAAAATAAAATTAATTTGGAATAGAATAAGGAGAAAATACAGGAGATGATAAATGAGTCAGCTTGGAGCAAATGAAAATCAAAACTGACCTGGCAAGGTGGAGCCCTTACTAGAAGGTTATGTGGCTATATTGTCTCCCACTAGCAGTTTGAAGTGTATGTAGAAACCTACAGTGGGTTTAGTGAAAAATAACTGGCTATTGCTACAGTAGTCTCTAAGTGACTTGAGAAGAGCATGAAATCATACTAATTCTGGAGGCTGCACATTGTTCTTTAAATAAATTCTAAAGCTAAAAGGTTGATGCTACATCTTATAGGTGGACATCTTTCAAAGAGTTGGGTACTGTTGTAGTTAGGGTACCAAGAGAGTGAAACCTTTGTATTTTAACATGTACCGTCCATACTTAAAATCCTCCTCAATGTTTTGTTTTCTTTTCTTTTCCCTCAAGGGTCTGAGTGTGTTCTGTTGTTGAACTCAGACATTCTCTATTTCACATCCCTGCCTTTCAGATACCCAGTTGCAACTCTCTGCCCAGAGGTCTAGATGGAAATCTACTTGAAGCCTGTCAGTCCCATTTCTGAAGCAGTTTAAAGGTCATTTATTTAACAGTGGGAAGTGCCTCTTTCCCTTCTTCAGGGCAAAATGCACTTATGTTTTTTAGTCCCTGAATCTTACCTTGTATATCAGACCAGCTGCCAGTTTACAAAACATTCCAAGGAAACCAAATGCCTTTATTTCCCTTATTTCAACATGAAATCTTTCTTCTGTGGTTTACAGGTTAGATCCCTTCAGCAATGGCAACTTTCAGTGAACCAAAACACTAGCACTTGGCAGCATGGTGTTTCTGCATCAAGTACTTTGTGTCCATCCAAGCTATCTGTCCAGTCATCTAGACTCAATCATGAAACCTCTCCAGTTGGTAATTCTACCTGGTTGGTTTCAGCTACTGAAGCTCTTCATGAGAAAACTCTGCCTGAGTTCCCAGACTCTGGCTTTCACTCGTCCCTGACTGACCAGACTTATGTTAATGACTCACATGGCTCTGAAAAGAGCTCCGTAGCAGACAGTGAGAGCTCTCTGACTGGGAATTCTATGGAAACAGTCAAACAATATGGGGATCCTGCCTCAGAATGTCTTTCAGATACAGAAGATGTCCAGGTAGACCATGAGGAATGGATTAAAGAGAGCTCAAATAGCGAGCAGGACAGGAGTCTCCTCCAACAATACTTGAAGTCAGTTCAGGAGCAAGAAGAGGCTGATGACAGGACAAGTTGCAGTGATGGGACAGAAGGGAATAGACCACAGATAGTGGCATCAGCAGAAAAACAGGATTCTTTGTCTGATGCTGTTTCCATAAATGTCTCTCAAGACATACCTTCATCTGCACAAAATGAAATTAATCCGACACCAGAAAGTTGCACATTGAATTCAGGTGTAGTGGAAGGGAAGCAAACAGAATGTGATGCTTCATTTCAGGTGCTCCATGTTGGCATAGCTGTATAGTAGGCTTAGCTCCATGGAAAATTAGGAAATACAGTTAACTTTTATACAGAGTTTGTATTCTTTTCAAATATTCTAGTCTACATTCCTAGACCTGTTTCCTGGAAAGGCTTATCTTTTAGTAGCATCTTGCTAATATTTGAACTGAATGTTGATGCTAGCTATGCTAAATTGAAATGAGGGAAGCTCTCTGTGAGGGATGTTATGCACTTTATTTCTTAATGGCTCGGATCTCAATAACTGGTTTCTGTAAAATATAATGCAAAGAATTATGATTTTTTTTTCCTGTTGGCTCTAGTCAACTAAAATAGATAAGCTTTGTGAACTTTTATTTTCCTGGAACACAAAGTTTGAGTTCATGATCTGTGAAAAGAAGGAAAAGGTGGGAATAGAAGAAAAATGAAGACTTGCTGTTCCCTGTATGGGTATAAACTGACAGGAAAAAGGACATAATAGAGTTTCCATGGGCCCTAATGTAAGTACCTGTCAAGATTTTCCAAAATAAGTGCCCTAAAACTTGGATTTCAAGTCCCTGACAGGACAAGTTGCAAGTGATACGGCAGTAGGCCACAGACAGGTACATTAGCTGAAAAAGAGAATTATTTTATATCTTTTTTAAAGACAATTGAAACTGTTCTGCGTCTTTGAAAATAGGCAATTTAATTAGTAGCCTAAATATGAAGTATGAGAAATCAAACTTTAGGGATGCATTTTTAAAACAGATCTTCACCCTTGTTTCCCGTATAGTCCAGTTGTGCTGCCTTTCTCAGGTAGAGACTCATACTGGAGTCATTGGCAGTATTTCCTGAATACGGGTTCCAAGAGGACTTATGGACACTAACATGTGCTGTGTCCGCCCTCTGCTACATCAGCAGTGGGTGGTAGGGACACAGTGAAAACATAGCGTTGGAGGAAGTCATACTTGTGTGGTTAAAGTGGGAGGCTTGGTGACCTGCATAGAAGTACTGAGTTAGTGGGCCAGTTATCTGCAGATATCTCAGATTAAACATTAGGGGAAAATTCCGTACGTTTAAACTGTTTCCTGCCCCATGTTGGTTCCCCCGCTCTCCCAGATAAAAGAGCATTGAGTATTTGACACTAATTAGTTTTGAATATTCATTTTAAATTACCTAGTGTGTCTGTGAATGTGCTCATTTAATTTTGCTATCCCTTCCTTTTAAATTCTGGGGAAACAGTGACACCAGATGAAGTATAAATGGCTATTAGCAAGATAAAGTGGGTTTGCATTATGCCTATGTCTTGTTTAGGAAATAAAATAATCTTCAGTGTGGCACGAAAGTAGCAAGAAAAAAATACTGTGCCATGTAATAGGCAATGAATATCAGTCAAATTAACAAACCTACTGTTAGGTTGAACCTCCATCTCACTAGTATTACATTTTACAACATGCGTCATCAATGCTTTATTAATTACTCGTGTGAATTTCTCTGAGGTCAGCGCAACTAATTGCATGAACAAAGATTTGCAGGAGTGGACCTTAACGTTTTTTTAGATTCTAACTTTTGGCACTAGTTTTCACAAGGTCAGCTGTTGTGTCTTTAAATGTGAAGTGATTTTTCCAAATATTAAATTCTGGAGATGATTATTTTTTTTAAAAGCCTTGATTGCTGCTCCTCATTAGGTCCTGAGAATGGAATTCATCCCCATGCAGACAACTGGCAGAAGGCCAATGAACCACTTAAGCCCACCCCACCCCCCAAAATAGCGATGAAGGGGGACATAAGTAGCATATGGGCCTTTTACACAAGTGTAATGTTCACCCTGAAAGAATAAAGCTTATCTTTGTATATAATACAACTTACATTTTTTTCCAAAAGACACAAAGACTATTGTATAAGTAATGGGCAATCTGGGAATTCTTGTTGTAATTAAGACGGTAGGACACTTGCATCTGTTTTGAATAATGAGGAGATTTAGATAATTGAGACTGTATCTTCATTAAACATCTTGCCACCTCATGCTAGTTAAAACATACCTGTAATGTAGTGGGGTTGGCAGTTATCTTATCTAAAAGGTGTGAAAAGGTGGTACCTCCATAAAAGTAATTTTCCATGGAAGCCCTAGAAGTTCATAGTGTTCCCTGTAGTAATGGGACTTGCAAACACAAATGCATGAAGACTTTCATGTTACCCAATGTCTGCATAAGCTTTTACTTGTAATCTGCACATGCAACTCTCTATATAACATCCAAAAAAATCTTTCATTTTGTGAAGATATAGCAAATTATATACCAACTTTATAATATTGAGCTGTATCTTGCTACTTTTTTCAAAAGCTTTGAAGCACAAGTAGCCTGCACAATAACAGAACAGATTGTCTTGCATGTGTAGAAAATAAATTGCCTAAATTTAGCATATTGGAACCTTTATAGAGAGACCAAGATTTGGATTAATAGATTTGCAACGTTAAAAGTAATTAATTGTATATAAGCCAAAAAAAGTATTGTGTTGAGGAGCATGAAATATGAGACTAAAGAACACCATATATAAGGTAAGGAAAAGAGAGAATGAAGGATAAAGCTGAAAAATATCAACTAAAAACATGCATGCTAAAATTGGCTCCTTTGAGCTGATGTTGGATTCTCAAAGAAGCGATTTTTATCATTGACAGCTGTCATTTATGGCTTAATATTTACTAAAGTGAATAAAACTTATAAAGAATTTGGTCAAATTTTGCCCTAGGATATGTGTACACAGCTTCTAGTTATGGTCCATATTGTTTCCTTACACCATTTCTACATTTTATGACTCTCGAGTGCAATTATTTTAACTTCCACTCCAAGTAATAACTGATAGACTGAAAAAGTTTAGGGGGTAGAGTCTGAATAAATAGGGTTTGAACATAGTCTTGAAATGCAGACCATTTAAAAATCTATTTAGAGAACAATGGATTCCCTATATTAAGCATAATCTCCTTTGAAAGAAAAGTGAAAAAATTCCCCATCGAAGAAGACAGATGAATTACTATTTGTTTTCTTGCTTGAAACTTATGTAACAGTTACTGTCATGTATTTTTCACATATCTAGAATTGCCACTGAAGTCTGTGGGAGTTCTGAACGTATAGGAAATGCAGAATCTGTTGCTATAGCTATTTCAGAGAGGTGACTAATCTGTCTCTTCCTCCCACTCCCCTTTCCTTTCTGTTTGATAAACAAAATTAATGAGAGCTTGAAGCGTGAGTTTTTCAAAAGCATAGAGCCAATGGCCTAACACTGCTTCCATTCACTTCAAAGGAGACAGAGATACTTACACACAGAGTGCTTTTGAAAATCCCACCTTAGAAGTTTATCACCTTTTCATCTTACAGAAGTATTTTTTCCCCACAGTGCAGGGAAAACCTTGAGATTACAAGTTTGGTTTGATCACTCCAGAACACAGCTATCACTGACTAGTTTTGGGTGCCCTTGATAAATTAAATGGTGCAAGTGTAACAACTTTGATATATAGATTTATTTCTAGTAGACCACCATAACATGCATGCTACAGCTAACAAGAAGAAATACTTAGCAGCCAATAACTCTGTGTGTATGTAAATAAGTTTGTTTTTGAATAATGCAGAATGCCACTAAGTTTGAAAATGGTTCAGGATTATATTATTTTTTAAAAGTATTGTCATTTTTATGACTTGGTTGTCCATAATGTCTACTGAACTGCACGCCTTATTTCCACTTGTGGCAGGTTGTTTGGGGAACTGACCAAACTCAAGAAATGGAAAATGTATTCCTTTGTATCTACTTTGGTTCATTTTATTGGATCATTAAATATGTAATGTGTCTAGTTTGTACTGAAAGGGAGATTCCTTGAATGAAAATGCAGCATAACACTTATTAGTTCCTCTGCTTCTAAGTAGTGGAAAGGAAACTTTTTCTATTTATATTTTTTTTTCTTCAGGATTGTGCCACTCAATTAAGTAAACTTGAAGTACAATGAAGGTTTTCAAAAAATCTCCTGTAATTATAGACCATTTTCCTTTGTAACTTACTAGGAAAAGTTTAATGCGGCACATATTCTTTCTGATCCCCTGGTTTGCCTTGATGACCAAGACTTGTGCTATCTTAAATGTTCACATCACTTCAACAAAAAGTAAAACCCAGGAACTTAATTCTTATAAACTATGAATAGTATTTACAAGGAGAGGTGCTTTAACTGTGAATAAGTGCCATACCTAATCTCAGTTGACAAGACTAATAGATGTAAATAGTGATACGTCTTTATATCCTTTGTGGCTTCATACAGTGGGTTAAACTGACCATTAGTGTAACTCCACTGGAGTCAATTTGGTTAAATTTGCGTCTTTCATGACAGTATTGTATCTCTAAACTAAAGTCTTAAGAAAACAACCAACAATTAGGCCATAAATTGTGTTTATACATCACACTATTTTCTGTGAAGAATGTTGAGTGGATAAACTGGTACAATTCATATATTTTCTATGACCGTTTACACTTCTGAATTTATGGTTCTTATATTTAGTTTGTATCGCTGTGTTTTGATTTTTAAATAAATTATTTGTACAATTATTGGCTACATCTGTTTGAGTTTGATCATAAGTTTATAGAAATATTGTGGCTGATAGTCATGGTCTTTCAGCTAGTTTTCTATGGTGCCTTCAATGTGAAGCTCTCAAAGTAATTTAAAACAGGCCTTGACAAATCCCAGCCCAAAAACTGAGGCGCCCCTAGGAGATTGACAGTCAAGGGGTTCCCTGCCATCAAAAGACTGCCACCACTGGAAAAAAGCCACTGCCAGTAGTGCTGGGAGGATTGGGGGAGACGGCGGCACTAGAAATGTCAGCAGTGCCAACTTCTTCTTTTTTTTGAGCACCAGGGGGTGTTTGCCTCCCTGGCTTCTAGGCGCTGCAAGGTGCTGGGGCAAAAACATGGGCACCATGGCAACCTGGTGCCTAGGATTTGTGGAGCCCTGATTTACAAATGTGAAAATGAATAGTAGTATAAGTATTGGGTTTTATGCCTGCATACAGAAAGGTAAAGAGCCTAAGGGCTCATCTTACCACCGATGACAATGTGAACAGGATTGGGCCTTAAGTGACTTGCCTAAAATTATGTATCAAGTTTTTGACAGATCCATGATTTTTGGAGTGCTGACTCCCAGTCCCTTGCTTCAAACTTTGTTTTTTTGGGTTGTTTTTGTCAGATTAGGAAGGCTTAGGGGTGTCCTGCATGAAACTTTGATTTCTGGGCACACGATACAAGAAATTTGCTCCTCTATCTATAGACCTTTTGCCCCACAAATAGTATGATGCTCCTATGCAGTCGTCTTTCCTCCCAAAGGACTAAGGCAATGGATGACATCTCAGGAGTGGGTGAAGAGGGGAGCACAGAGAGTTTAAAGAGTTGCAGCAAGTAGTTGCTGAGCTGAATTAATTCAGAAGTGCAGAGAGTCAAATACGCAAAGGAACATGAGGCTTTCGGGGGGTAGGGGGGAAGCAAAGTGAATATAAGGTGAGACAGTCCACCACACGGAGGCAAACAGCCCTAGAGTGCTTAGTGCTCAGCCAAAGTCCTAGAACACACAACCAATGTTTCTTTGAAATCCATGGAGACCAGTGTCCTACCACTGCTCTAAAAGCCAAAATCTTAGGAGTTAGAAATAAATCTAATGAAAAGGAGCAAGACCAACTGACTGGATTGAAGAGCCAGTCTAGACTAGCAGCTGAAAAGGTATAGTTCCAGTGTGGTGGTTTCACTTATTGTAGTTAATAAGGAACCATCTCAAAGTTCCAAGAGTCCTATACGCAGGGAACATTAGTAGAGAAATCAGAGTCCTGTGGCACTTTTAAAGACTAACAGATTTATTTATCGTATGAGCTTTTGTGGGAGAAAATCCCACTTCTTCAAAGCGTCTGATGAAGTGGGATTTTCTCCCACAAAAGCTCATGGGATAAATAAATCTGTTAGTCTTTAAAAGTGCCACAGGACTCTGTTTTTTCTGCAATAGACTAACACAGCTACCCCTTTGAAACTTTATTAGTAGAGAAATGTCTTGTGATAACTGGTGTCACCTTTAGTGAGCAAGAATCTTCAGAGTTGGATTTCATCCTTCCTTAAACTAGGGAGCACAAGACAAGAAATCATTGCCAGATACAGAATTACAACTTAGTCCCCCTTCTAATAGATTTGCCATGGGGTTGCCATGCAATTTAAAAAAAAAAAAAAAAAATTCTCAAGGTCGCTTGTATTTTATCAAACCAGCCAACCCACCTCCTTCAAAATATTCTAGGAGCTCAGAGCCATATAGAATTGCAGGTTGTTATAAAACCTAAGTAAAACATTTTTATTGTGATTAAAAATATTTCTGTGAAAGTGTGTGTGGGATGGGGGGGGGGGTTCTTGTTTGTTCACAGACACTGTAGGAAACATAATTCAGTCCAGATATCTCTGTCCTTTTCTTACTGCATGAGAGCCGGAAGGTGAAATGGACTAGAAACTAAAGGTTATGCTGGTTGGTTGAATTTCTGTTGTCTATTCTGGCTGAGCATAGTGGTAAATATTTAGATTAAAATGAAGGAATTTTATAATACTAGCATTTGAAAGGAAATTAGTTTACATTTTAAAAATAAGATCATATGGAAAATGTCCTAACAAAAGCATTTTTTTTGGAGATGGAAAGGGAGGGTTCAAAGGAATTAGGGCAGATCTTCAGCAGGTGTTATTAGCCATAGTTCCACTGACTTAACCTCTTCAAATCATGAGCTTCAATGGAGCTTTGTCAATTTACACCAGCCAAATACCTGGCCCTTTTGTCAACCCTGATGCTGAAAAATGAATATTGCTGATGCCTTTGTTGGGGGCCCTATTGGGTCCTTCGAACAGGTATAGGTTGAGTTTGAATGCCACCTTTAAAACAGGCTATGTTGTAGCTTTAAAACTGCAGGTGCTCAGTTCCAAGATCAGTTATGTCTGTGTTTTGACTTCCATGTTTATAGAAGTATCTGATGTTTGACTCTTCAATCACAGCAGGAAAACTTAAGCTTGACTATCTCTCTGAGAGACAATTCTATGACTAACAGCATGAAGAAAATAGCTGCTGCAATCTTTGTGGGTAGCAGTCAGGTCAAATTTGCTGAGCAGTAGATTTTTCTTTTTCAAATCCTCATTTAGAGAGCAGGAAAGTATGTAATAAATCAACAGAAACTGAGGCTAGATTTCAGATTTCCTTCTTGTTTACTACAATTTTGTTTATCTGAAGCCCCAAAGGTGTATACACAACAGAGATTTGCAAAAGGTAGCTACATTGATTGAGTTGCAATAAACTGTAAAGTCTGCAATGGCTTTGTCAGATGGACAGTACTGTTTTTGCTTGCTTGTGACGCCAAGAGTCTTGTGATGGTTAAGAGGTCTGCTCAGTTTGTAACATTGATAGGTAGCAATTTTGTTGCAGTTGCAGTCAAGAAAAGCTCTGAATCTGCCAAGGAACAGGAGAGGATATAAAGTTGGGTTCATAAAGTAGAACTAGTTTTGTTCTATTTCTAATGAATGGATTCAATCCTTTTCTTCCCTTTCCTTACTTCCTCCATCTGTCTTTTGTAAAGTATCCTGGGATGGGGGTATAAACCCCACTTTACAACTGAAGGGGTTAAGGAGCAGTTCTGGACTCAGGTGACTCCCCCTCCTTTTCCCATAGAGGATGCTCCACCTGGAGGAAGTTGTTTAAATGGGAGTCAGATAGAGTATGAGGCTAGACCTCTTCTGAACAAAAATCATCTTTCCCGTCCTCTCAGTGAGGAAAGGGTAGAGACACCTAGAGCCCCAGACGGAGGATGAACCACCCACCAAGACACAGAGGTGTACAAAACGCTTTCTGTTGTGAGAATGTGGGACTTTATCCTGCATTGGATTTTATACCACTTTGGACTTTATCCCACAGAGGGCAAACCAAATTGGTGAGCTGGCCTGGCTGAGTTGCCATGGACCACTGTTTCCGTATCAGAGGAGTTGCTAAAGAAAGGCACCAGTTGCAGTGGAGCTAGACCATGTCACAATACCACTGTACCACTTGCACAGAAACAAAATGGCACCCTTCACAGGATGTGACCTGACAAGTATGGTGTGGGTCAGGTTGTGCTGCATGGAGGTTAACGCTTTGTAGAGCAAAATGGCATCCTCTGGAAAGTGTGATTCTGTGTGAACCGTATGGACAAGATCATGCCAGTGAGAAAGGGGACGTGCTGGCAGGGTCAGGGTACTGTCCTTAAATCAGAACTGCACTCTGCAATAGATACCACTGGTAAGCCCAGTCATCCGTCACAGGTCCCCTTTATACGGATCAGCCTCTAGCCATGAAAAAGGCTGCAGGGAGAAAGAGAGTCACTTCTGTGAGTGTCCTGCACAAAGCCAGGGATCTCTGCAAAGAAAGATAGATGAGGGTGTACATCTGCATGAGGTGGGGTGGTTGCTGACACGCATCCTTACTTGCATGAGTACTCCCCAGTTACTTATTTATAGTTAGGTAGAATAAAAGGCCCTGATTAGGATGGATAGCCCCAATTAACCCTGTGGGGCTAATCTGTGCAAATGCATAAAACACAGACCCCCTTGTCCTAGTCACATGAGAAATGGCTGCAGATGTGCTCTCTAAGTTAACCCAATGTCCTCATTAGGGATCAGAGACAATCTCTTTACATATACATTTTTGGGGAGAAACCCATGCAGATCTAAAAATATATACATATTCCTGTACAATTAATATTTTAGAATAAATTGATAAATGTCACATGGATGATCAGTGGGTAGTCCTATTTGAAAGGGACGGGGAAGTGGGCGGGCACTACCCCGCCCACTACTAAAGCTCCTCCCCCAGCCTAAGGGGAGGGAGCACTGGACCCAGCTTTCAATTAATTACAGGGGACAACAAATGACAAACAGGAACGGGTGTGAGGGTCAGAGGTTCAAAATAAGGGATTCGGAAGGGGACACCGAGCAGAGAACCTCGGACAGCGCCCACTGCTCCCGGAAGGTGTCGAGGGAGCCAGCAGATGCTGCCCAGAGGAACTCTGCTCCGATACGTGCACAAACAAGGGACCGGAAATAGGCCTCACAGTCACAGGAACCTCTCTCAGCCAACCTCCTTTCCCTGGACTTATAGATGGCCATTTTAGCGTAGGCCAGGAGGAGGTTGGCGAGGAAGTCCCGCGACTTTGTGGGGCCGCAGATGCGGAGTGCATATAAAAAGAGGTGTGGTGAAAAGTGCAGCCAGAACCTCAATAAGAGGTTCTGGAGAAGCCAGAAAAAGGGCTGCAACCTGGCACATTCAAGGTAGACGTGCGCCAGGGTCTAAAGGGGCAGGTGTCGGGATGGGGGGTGAACCGCACCAGGTACATGCCCGTGTTCACGGCTCCGTGAAGGAGCTGCCAACTTATATCCCCGGTGGGGGTCAGTGGGTAGTGACCTATAATAGCGGCAGTAACCATTGAGCTTTAGTGATATAATATACTTTAAGTCTAGAATCCAAAGGCTGAATGATCAAAACAATTTACAAAAGCAATGTGGCTTGAAAGACACTTCATAGTGATCCTTTGGTTGAATCCATGTTGAAACCATGACTTATCACATTGTTCCTTATACTTGATTTATCCTTCCTTACCTCATCTGCTGTGAAATCCCTGAACTCAGCTAAATCTCCAAAACCAAACCTAAAGGAAAATCTAAAAGATTTAACCATAGAAATAAGGATCTCTAATTTTGTATAAAGTTGTTTGTACAGCACCGTTGCTGTATAATAATAAGAACAAAAACAGACCTCTTTTCAAATTAAATCGAAATACATGTCCTTGTTCTATGCCCCTTTCCACGTTTCATCATTGTGGGTGTTTTAAGAGCTTTCTTTTCTGAATCAGCATTGCTAAATCTTCCCAACTCTCCCTTCCAGAATTTCATTTCTATTCTCTCTTGTGCTTAATTTTTTTCTTATGATTTATTAGAGGTGTTGGCACACACACTGATTGCAATGCAAAGTTGTGCCCCATTTTCAGCAAAACACATGAAATGTTTCTCTCGGTTTATCTTGGTGTGGTTTCATACTGTAAACTGAACATGTGGATTACAGAAAAAAATTAGAATGTGTGGAAATAAATACTAAAAATTCTTCCACTGATGGAGTAAGAAGCATTTGTCTGCGTTCCCACTTCAACAGGAAATGAAGGCATCGGACAGCACAATACAGCTGTGGCTCTCAGATGTTCTCAATTTACGTTTGTCTTTTAAAATTCTCTCACATGGCCCAAGAAATGACCTCAGTTGCAGTCAGATGTTAAGTTAGCTCCCAATCACGCACATGAGTAAATGGCTGTTTTCAAAATGATTCCTCACACATTGCTTCTTATGACCAAGTTTTCAAGTGTCACAGTGGGAGTTACTGGGTGCTAAATACACTTGGAAAA
>ML685767.1:9883366-9911185 GCA_007922175.1 Pelusios castaneus
TCAAGTGTCACAGTGGGAGTTACTGGGTGCTAAATACACTTGGAAAATCTGGCCTGAATTGTGAATGCTGAGAACCTGACAATCTGGCCTTGAGCACTTTTGAAAATCTGACCCAGAGATTTCACATCCTGCTTGGTTATTCAGTGAAAAATAACTGAATGAGGGAAAGGGAAAAGTTAAAACCAACTTGCCTTAAGTGAAACAAACAAGGAGTCTGGTGCCACTTTTAAAGACTTTATTTATTGCATGAGCTTTTGCGACAGATCCCACATCATCAGACCTTAAGAGCATGGTTTTAACTGTTTATTTATATTTCTCTCCTGTTATTTACACAGACCCCCACAACAGGACCAACCACTGTGGCACTTTTAAAGACTAACAGATTTATTTATTGCATGAGCTTTTGTGGGAGAAAATCCCACTTCATCTGACAAAGTGGGATTTTCTCCCACAAAAGCTCATGCGAGAAATAAATCTGTCAGCCTATAAAAGTGCCACGGGACTCTGTTGTCTTTCTACAATAGACTAACACGGCTACCCCTTTGGAATGTGGCTATTGTGTTAGCTAAAACGCCAGAGGACTCTCCAGTTGCTGTCACAATTGCACATTCCACTAGCATTGAATTGGCAGCTGAGAAGCAAACGAAACATGAGGCAGCCCTGCAGGTCCCAGAAACAGGCTCGTTTTTAGGACTGAAGAAAAAAATCCTAAAAGGCTCTAGGGCTCATGCACAGAGCGGCAGAGGCCGGGTCTGCCCCTCTGCTCCAGCCTCCGCTGGTGAGAGAAACCCCTTTCCCAGCCCGCTGGAGAAGAAAGGAAGGATGCAAAGGGCAGATGCAGCGGGGAAAGATGCATTGTGCAGAAGGCGGCGGGAGGGAGGAGACGCCTTAGCGCTGGAGAACGGGCATCGGAAGTCATACCGAGCCGGCCCAGCCGTGGGGCCGCAGACAGCGCAGGGCGGGGTGTGAGCGTGCGGCGCAGCTGCAGTAGCGCAGGGGCGGGACCGGGGGATGATGCGGACGCGCTATGCGCAGCTCCCCTTGTGTATGAGGTCAGTCCCGCCTCCCGCCGGCCCAGCCAATGGCTTTCGGCTGAGCGCGTGCCGAGGTGATGCTGCTGCTGGCTGGGCCCAGGATGCTGGTGCGTGAGTGAGTAATCGAGTGGTCGAGGTACTAGGAAGGTCCCCCTGCTGGCTGGGGGAAGGGTGCAGAGCTGGGCTCCAGGGGCCCGGTGGCTCTCTGGGATGGGGGAGCTTGCAGCTGTGCTGGGCGCCTGGAAGGGTCATGGTGTGGGATAGGAAGGGGATACTAAGGGGGGCGGCGGGGGAGCTGCACAGGGACGGTGGTGGGTGAGTGGGTTGGGGAGGCTCTGTGTCCTTCTGGGTCTGCAGCGTCTCTAGCACACTTGCCATTTGCACGCCTGTACGTTGCAGCATGTCTGTTTCGTCCCCGTCTCTGCTAGAAGGTGCTTGCAGCCTCTTGCAGGGTTTTAGTCTGTATGCAAATAAGGAGACCTGTCGGCCTACAAAGTGTATGCAAATCTGCATGTGTATCTTCCTGAGAGCAGCAACTGCATGTACTTGCTCCAGGAAAGAGGCGTGGGAGAGAATGGAAGCTCAAGCTTGAAGCCCTAATTAAGTTGGTAGCAGCAGTGGCTTCCTCTTCCAATTTCCACCTACTTCCTGTGTCCTATTTATGAAAGCCAAGGCTGTGAAATTTTCATCGTGAAAATTTTTTATTAGCATACAGAATTTTTAATTTTCAAATTTTATACCTCAAAAGGCGTTTTGAACTTTCTAGCTGCTATTTCTTATTTCAAATTACATTTTTATTAAATTTCTGCATCAAGAAAACCTATTTGTGGTTATTTTTAATTGTACAATTACAAATTGAATTTTTATTAAAAGGATGATGGTAATGGAGAGGTGGGGAGGCATGAGGGTTTCCTCAAAAATCAGAAAGGAGGTGTGATGCTGAAAAGTTCGGGAGCCTCTGCACTAATACATCTAGGGACTTATTAAAATCCTTGTAAATACATTCACAGGAGGAGAATAATGAAGCAGAAGTCAACTGAAATCCCTTGTGTTATACTGAAACACAATGACATTGATGCCTGTGGGATATGGAAATGATGGCAGCAGCTAACATGGGCGAGAAAGACATGAAGTGGACAACGTGGCCCAATTTCTGCAGATTACAGGTTTTCTGCATGATCCTGGCAGTACTGGCCATTCTGTTGTTGGTCCACAGCTTTCATCAGTTAGAGGTGAGTCAAACAGTTTTCTTTAACAGAGAAAAGGGCTGAGAAACAGTCTTCCCGTTTTAGCTTATGCTTGTGATTATGGTTTGATAGTAGTTGATGTAGCATTTCTCTTTTCTTTCCCTCTGTGACTTATCTGTCAAAAGGTTCTAATCTTTTATTGTCCTTGACTTCTCTAAATGTCTCTCCTGTTCCGTTGTTTCTCTTCCTGAGGCATAACTTTCTAGTAAGTTTAGCACAGGTTTATGTATTGATACTCTTCATATGGATATTGCTCTCAGAAAAGATCTAGTCGAAGGGGGTTTTTTGAGACTAGTCTAAATTCATTTGGATTCTGGAGGTCTCCTTTCCCTTTGAAGACTGTTTAAAATGTGAATGCAGATGCAAACAAGTCTTGAATAGTCTAGTGCTTAAGAAATGTCAATTCTCTTTGAATTCCTTGAGGTACCTATTTAGCTTCAATTTCCAAAGGGGTAGCAGTGTCAGGCTATGTACACACGACCAACTTGTCCTGCAATAAGCTGTTGTGGGACAAGAAAAGCGCTATAAATATAGCGCTTTTGTGTGTGTATACATGCTCTTTGTATCGCAAAGGAGCATTCAAACATGTGAAGCTCTTTTGCAATACAGGGAGCAGTGCATGATGGGCACCTGTCCCACCATGCACTGTCCACAACCAGCCTAGTCCAGCTGCAGGGGTTCGGGTGGTGGCGGGAGCTGCGGCGCTTGGACCAGCGAGGGAGCTGGTTAGGGCCAGCCCCCTAGCTCAGCCTCGGGGCTTTGGGTGTCGGCAGGAGCTGCGTGCGTAAGCGCTGCAGCCCCCGCCGCCACCCGAATCCCTGCAACTGGATTAGGGGGCTGGCCTGAACCGGCTGCCCTCACCGGTCCAGGGGACCAATTCCCTGGAGCTGCAGAACCTGGCAGCTCCAATAAAAGTCAGTTTCACTGCTCTACTAGAGCAGTGAAATTGACATATTTGACAGCTCCAATGTCCCAGAGTGGCCTGGATTGGCACTCTGAGACATTTCCGGGGGCTGTCTATTGCGGAAAATCCATCCACATGAGCACTACCCCGGAACAGCTGTTCTGCAGTAAGCCTAACCACTCTCGATTGGAGTGGTTTAACTGTTGCAGGGCAACAGGGAAAATGATCGTGTGGACGCTCCAAGCTTTATTGCGTGGTAAGGAGCCTTATCAAACAATGAAGTGATCATATGTACATGGCCTCAGTCTAGTTCAGCAAAACAAACATGGAGTCTGGTGGCACTTATAAAGACTAACAAATGTATTTTATTGCATGAGCTTTTGTGGGAGAAAATCCCACTTTTTCAGATGCTTGAAAACTTAGAGTTCTCCATCTTCAAGCATCTGATGAAGTGGGATTTTCTCTCCCGAATGCTCATGAAATAAATAAATTTATTAGTCTTTAACTATGCCACCAGACTCCTTGTCTGTTTAGCTTTAGTTAAATAATCTAGGTGCCTACCAAATATTTGATAGGCTGTTTACTGCTGTGTGTTTGTTTTTTAAGGCTTAGCTGCTCCCATGTTGAGGTCTATTCTAGACCTTATCATAAGTTTTGGTCCCATTTACACCCATTACATGGATTTTCATTTTTGAGTTTTTATTAAGGATGCATGCTTGCTTGTTATCATAGATATTTGGGCTCCTGTGTCTACTAGGGACAGGACCTTTTCCCAATTCCCTGTCTCCCAGTTTAGACATTTTACATATTTGAAAATCCTGTTCTCCTGGGGGTCTCCACTTACTGGGTAGGGGGACAGTCTACCCTCCCTATTCGTTTTTTCGCCTGGCTTCCCACTTAAACCCAAGCTTTTTGGCCTCTGTTTCCCTTTGTGAATGTGTCATGGCTTTAAGCTTACGTGGCTCCCAGACCTGTCTCAGCAGGAATCCAAAGACAGCTTTTTCATAGGGAATAGCTTTTTCATGGCTATGTTAGATCCATTCGATCTGGAGGGCTCTGGCCAGGACTGTTGGGGAGGTGGATTATTAGGTGGAGGAGGGTGATAGGGCTTTTCTGTTTGAAACTCCATTTGCTGAAGTTGATCTAATGCTGTGGCCAAAGGCTGATTATTCCATGTATGAAGCCACAGTTGCAGTGCTGCATTTCCAGACTTGTTTTTCACAGCTCTCCGTACGAGGTCTGGGTGTTTTACTACCAACAGGCCTGCGTCTGGTAAAAACCGGTACTGCGAATTTGCATTCTGGCAATTCTGTGGTCAGTTTGCTAAAGTTGCTTGGGTTGGTGTGTAATAAACCAGGGTAATGCCAGTTATTAGGTTAATTAAGCCCTCTTTTGAAGTGACTATGTCCTGTGGTGGGAGGAGATTAATTGGGACAGGTTACTGGCAGAAGGTGGCTAATGCAGCTGCTGTTTTGGGCCAGACCAGGTTGTTATTAATTGTCCCTTCTTGGCGTACACCTTGGCTCCAGGAGAAATTATTTAGCACTTGTTGAGCCTCCTCTCTGCTTAAAATTTCCTGCATATGTTCCAAGGCTAGCCTCCCTACCCACTGTAGGGGGTGTTCCCCTGGCTTACGCCTGGTCCTATCTATTAAGTCATTTATTTCCCCCCTGTCCCTATCTCTCAGGACTTGGGTGGTCTGCCGGTTGGCCCCTGCAACCATGGTCTTAGTTACTACTAAGGGGCAGACCTCGCGTTCTGGGGGATCTCCTGGAGGGGCTGATGGTTCCTTTTTCTGGGTTTTTTCTAATTCTTTCCAGGGGTACTCTTTACTTGGCTCCTCTTCCTTTTCTGGATACGGTGGGGGTGGTTCAGTTACTTCCCTTTGCACCGTGCTTTTATCTTGGGCTTTTATTATTTGTTGTAGGGTTTTCTTATCTCCTTGTAATTTCATCGCCCAATTTAGTATTAAGATTAGATGATGGTTAGTTATTTTAATGATCTCGTCCTTTTTCAGTTCACTGGGTTTAAGTTTATGTTTCTTTATTCCCTTTTCAGTGAGATCCTCTAAATAGCCTAATAGATTCTCCCTGCCATCCTCTGTTAGGGGCCCCAGTGTGACCTTATCTCCCTCACGGTATGGGTCAGCTTTTATTCTGCCCATTAAACGGTTAACTTTAGTCTCTAATTCCTTCTGTTCAGGGGAGTGGGCTGGCTGGGTTATCTGGGGTGTTAGTGGGTGGTCCCCTAGTTGCCATTCCCCTAAAGTGTCTGAGTGTATCAGACAGTGCAATCCCCCCATATCAGTCTGAACAGTATATTGGTGTTGCTCATTATTTTCCAGCTTTAAGCTGGCTATCAGTGTTAGGGCCCTTCACTGTAATGAGGAAACATTAAATGTTGGACCTGGTGTTTTTTGCCAAAGGGTCCAAAGGGGCATTCCCCTTCTCCGCATCCCTTCCTCGTCGCCATGCTAGAGCTTTATCCCCTCAAGGGGGAAGGCGGCCTAAACAAATACCCGGTCCTTTTAAACGCGGCTGTTGGGAAGCTCCCAAAGCCCCAAGGCAAAGAACACCACTAACAATGATTTCTGTCTATTTACCATGCATGTGACATTTATTAAGGCACTGTGATTACAATCACACAGGTTAAGGCAGTGATCAGCAGTACAATAAACCTCCAATATCCACAAACTCTCTAAACTGCAAGGCTGCTTATTGCATGAATGCAGATTCAGGGTTTTGCATCAGTATGGCTTTAAACACATGGCATAGAGAGCATAACAGAGCCCAATATACACATAATCCAATGCAACCAAGAACACAAGCCCATATGTAAAACACAATCACACAGGACTCTTTGTGCTGTTGTATAGGGGTTTCATTCACACCTGCTGGGTCACGGGATTCACATGCATACTGGGCTACACAGGATTTAGTCCCAGACCTGGTGAGCAGTTATCCCCCCATTCACACTTTCCTCCCCCCTGCAGCAGAGTTAGAGCAGCATGGACACCAAGCACAGAGGGTGCCCGTTTATGCACTCACACAAGAAGGGGATCCAGCTGGACACGAGGTTCACTTGTGCACCCTTGCTTTCAAACCCCTGGGGGTGGGGTTGGTGCAGCTGTACACAAGATATAGTCTCAGTCCTGGTAACTGGCTTATAATTTCATCATACACACTCTCTAACACAACACAACATTATAATTGATAGAATAAGAGCATCTATAAGCACACACCCAAAGAAGCAGAAATGCTTGCACAATTATACCCAAAGCAAAATGCTATACCTTCCCCTGTTTCTACATCAACTCCAAACCCAAGGTTGATGCAATTTTTGTTCCTTTACTTAAGAGTCTCGGCATATAGCTGGGAAAAACCTTAAAACTTTGTGTTTTAAGAGCCAGGCGCCACTCTGGGCTCTTGTCACTTTAATTTACCTTTCCTTTGGTTATCAGATTCACTGGTCTGATCTTCCCGATAGCTGGCCAGGCCTTTCGAGGTTCCTTTTCACCCAGCCCGTTCACGTCCTGCTGGGCCTGGTGGGGAGTGCTGTGGGGTGATCAGTCCCAGAGCCCCTTCGCCTCAGAATAAACTGAGACAAAAATAACTCCGAATTCCCGCCCCCAACAAGCCTCCTTTTATGGCCCAAAAGATCGCAGTGATGTGGTGTGTTTTTCACTTTTGGGGTCCAGCTATATTTTTCTGATTATTAGAAGGCCCCTTTCTCTGACCCTCTTTCTCTTGCTGCGGTTATCTAGCCAGAGGGCTGGGGGTCTGTTAACCTCCCCCTCCTCTCTGTGTGGTTATCTAGCCAGAGGGCTGGGAGTCTGTCGTCCTCCCCCTCCTCTCTGTAGCTAGTTTACCAGCCTCTGTACTGGTCAGTTGGCCTTATCTAATGTAACAGCTTTTTGGCCTTTCCCATCTTTATGCTTTTGACTCTTTTGTTTTCTCTCCCTTTTCTAACTGCTGATTCTGTGGCCTAGGCTTTTGGACACCTTTAGCCTGAATGTTATACATTACACCTGACCATTACCTGTCAGTCTATTGTTGAGTCCTGCATTATAGTGACAGATGTGGTGCAATTCTTGAAGATATAACAATTTCCCTGCATTTAATTTCCTCCCATTATGTAAGTTTCCCATCTTCAAAACGTCTGAGGAACTGGGATTTTCTCCCACGAAAGCTCATGCGATAAATAAATCTGTTCATTTTTCAAAGTGCCACAGGACTCTAACACTTAATGTTTCCAGACATTATCATCATTCAGCACCATCACGTATCACCACTTTTAAAACATCTGCTCTAGCAAATGCAGGAAACTCTGGGCCAACTGAGAGTTGCTGACTTTTTACTAAATTTTTTTAGCATTTGCATTCTGTCTAAGTAAGTCTGCCCCTCCACCCACCAATGTTCCCTCTAAGCTGATGATGCAGCTGAGCAAGTTATGGTACTCTTTGAGCGGCAATTTGTGAGGCATGGTGCCACATGGGCAACAGTTTTTTGGCGCTGGAAGCATCAGTGTCCCTAAGTACCTGAATTCAAAAGAAATATAGATGTTGTCTTTTCCTTAGAACTTGAATAAAAAAGTTAAATTGAAATACTGTTGTTTTATTAATTTACTAAAGAATTGTGAGACGATGACACATGCTGCCTATCTAGCCTCTACCATCATCTACACCTCACGGTATTTGTCACTTGTCTTTGTCGCATTTCCAGAATATCTATACAGTGTAACGTACTAGGTATCTACAGAGAGCTCATAATTTTTCATGCTCCATAATCATTGTTAGATGTAGGAATGGATAAGATTTAAGAAATAATGTATTTATATTGAAAGTATGCTTTATGTGCTTATATTAAAAAGTAGTCACAGGGGGATAATATGTCTTAGGCCATGTACACATGATCACTTTATTGCGCATTAACAGTCATTACCGCGCGATAACAACAACAGCGTACACACGTGCAATAGGGCTGTTGCGCGTCAATAGCCCTATTGTAGTGCAATAGAAAAACCACCTCGACGAGGGTGGTAGCAGTTAACGCGGAACAGCTGTTGCGCCTTTCCACTTGTGTGTACGCTTACCGCGCAATGGTTGGCCTCCAGAAGTGTCCCAGCATTCCAAAGTCGTCCTCTCTGGTCTTCCCCCACCCACTCTGTGGCCGTGATGAAACAGTCCCCGCCCTGTTTCGATTCCCGGGATTTTCGAATTTCTCCTCTGTTTCACTTCCTGTTCTCTTTCTTGTGGAGCGGAGTGCAGCTCCGATCTTCACTAGCAATGACGGCCCATCGTGGAAGACACGCACCCATTTGGAGCACGGCAGAGGTGCTGGACCTGATCAGCATCTGGGGAGAGTCTGCTGTGCAGGTGCAGCTACACGGCAGCAGGCGAAATTACGATACATATGGCATAATTTCTCGGGCCATGTCAGAGAGAGGCTATGATAGAGACACTGTGCAGTGCAGATTGAAGGTGAAGGAGCTAAGAATAACCTATCACCGAGCGAAGGAGGCAAACCGCCGTTCGGGTTCAGCGCCTGCTACATGCAGGTACTACAAGGAGATCGAAGCCATCCTCAGTGGGGACCCCACAACCACTGCAAAGAGTCCTGTGGACACATCGGCCCCCCTCATCCACTGAATGCCAGAGCCGAGCAGGATGAGGATGTGATCGATGAGGAGGAGGAGATGGAGGATGACCTGGAGGAGAGCGCAACAGCGTGTAGCCAGGAGCTCTTCTGCACCCCCGCTGAGATGTCCACCCAAGACATGAATTGCAGCATGTCCTCTGAGGCGGCAGAGGGGGGTTCAGGTAAGTTTCTCTTTCATGCATCTATGGCTCCTGCTAAAATATCATTGTCCGGGGCGGGGGTGCTTGCTGTCTCAGTCCCCGCTGTGCATGATCTTTAGTCTGCATTCATTAGAAGTACATCAACACAAGCAGTGATTGTGCAAAAATCATCTGCATTTAGGTGACTAAAGGTTTACTCGATGTACTTCCAGAGCCTCCTACTCAAGTTAGGTGGGAGAGCGTATGTGTCTTTGCTCCTGTGTAAGGATACTCGGCCTCACCAGCTGCAAAGCACAGCACTGGGAACCATGGCAGCACACAATGCAGCAGCATACGGTCCCAGCTAGCATCCGGTGGCATGTAGGATATGTATTCTAGCTGGCAGGGGCACTCTGAGGAGAGAGATATCAGGTTCCATCTGTGTGCCCTGTGCAGAATGTTAGCCCCCAGTAAGGTTTCTATTAGGACGTACCTTGTCCGCTTCAGCGAAGCATAGGATGTTGACTGCCCTATACCTTCCAGTGGAATGTGCTACTGGAAGGTTACATTGGTTATCTATGCTATGTGTTAACAATAGCTTTATTATTATTATTTTTTTTATTAGATTCGACCTTCACAAGGCCGGTGTCTACCCCAGCTGACTGCATGAGAAACATTCGGCGGCGTGCTCGAAGAAACAGGGAGGATATGTTTCAGGAGATGATGAAAACAACAGAGGCATCCGCGAGGGAGAATCGAGCCTGGAGAGAGGAATCCCAACAGAGGAGGCAGAAACACAGGGACGAACTGATAAGTGTCATGAAGGAGCAAACAGAACTGCTCAAGAGCATGATTGCTTTGCAGACCCAGGCGATTAATGTACGGGCTCCACTCCAGACAGTTCAGCCGTGTCTGCCTCCCACACCTCGTAGTCCTTCAAAGCATTTCTTTGAAGGCCACCCGTCCCCCTGGTGTACTGCAACATCCAGTCCCTCACAGAGCTACTTTTTAGAGACCGGCAGCTACACCCACCTATAATACCTCCCACCCCCCCTTTCATCTTTTAATAAAAACAGTAACAAAAAATTTGAAGAGTGGCTTTATTTGTACACAGTGAAAATCTCATAAGGTGCACTTGATGCGTCCTGGAAGTGAACTATGGGAGGGCATCATTGAAATGCTCCCTGAGTGCCTCCCTTATGTGAGCAGCTCCTCGTTGGGCCCCCCAATACTCCTAGTGGCTGGCTGTTCGTATGCTGCCTGAGGTGCTGTGCCTTTATAGCCCACTCCGGGGAAAACTTTTCTCCCCTATTTTCACAAATGTTATGAAGGACACAGCATGCCGCAGTTACAGCAGGGATGTTGTCCTCGTCCAAGTCCAGCCTCCCATACAAACAGTGCCAGCGCCCTTTTAAGCTGCCGAAGGCACACTCCACACTCATTCTGCAGCGGCTCAATCTGTAATTGAACCGCTCCTTGCTGCGATCTAGGTTCCCGGTGTACGGCTTCATGAGCCATGGCATCAGTGGGTATGCTGGGTCTCCGAGGATGACTATGGGCATTTCCACATCCCCCACAGTAATTTTGTGATCTGGGAAGAAGGTAGCCCCTTGCAGCTTCCAGTACAGTCCAGTGTTTCTGAAAATGCGGGCATCATGCACCTTTCCCGACCACCCAGCATTGATGTCCGTAAAACGCCCCTTGTGATCCACGAGTGCTTGCAACACCATGGAGAAGTAGCCCTTCCTGTTGATGTACTCGGTTGCGAGATGGTCTGGAGCTAAAATCGGGATATGTATGCCATCTATTGCTCCCCCGCAGTTAGGGAATCCCATGGCAGCAAAGCCGTCCACAATCTCACGAACATTGCCCAACGTCACCGTCCTCTGTAGCAGAATGTGATTGATGGCTCGGCACACTTGTGAGAGGGCTACTCCGACCGTGGACCTCCCGACTCCAAACTGGTTTGCAACCGACCGGTAGCAGTCAGGAGTCACCATCTTCCAGACAGCTATTGCAACACGCTTCTCCACGGTTAGGGCTGACCTCATGGTGGTGTCTTTACGTCACAGGGCAGGGGCCAACTCTGAATACAGTTCCAAAAAGGTTGCTTTTCGCATTCGAAAGTTCTGTACCCACTGCTCGTCATCCCACAGCTGCATAACAATGCGATCCCACCACTTGGTGCTCGTCCCTTGCGACCAGAAACGGCGTTGCACCGTGTGCAGATGATCGGTGAAGGACCTGAGCAATGCGATGCTTTTGCTCTGCAGGGCATCAATCAGCCCCTGCTCCTCAGCGTCCTCATCTAATTCGGAGCTCGTTGCGTACTGGGCAACCAGCCGAGATGTATTTAGAATGCTGAAGGCGACAGTGGAGATCAGAGCAGGATCCATGCTGTCGCTGTTGTGATTGCTCGCAAGTAGTGCGGCACTGCACTGTTGGAAATAGGCGCGAGTTGCTATTGGCAACGAGGAAGACGCAAGAGGAACACAGTGCACCATGGGAAACAGAGTTTACCCATGGTGCTTTGCATTCCTTTCCTTCATCCCAGGATTCCAAGCGCCGATTCAGGGAAAATTGAACTATGGGATAGGTGCCCAGAATTCATTGCGCTACACCGTGATATTGCAAAGAATTCTGTTGCATTGCAAGGAGCGACGTGTGTACGCGCTATCCTGCAATAAAGGTCACCTGTTTTTTATAGCGTTGCGCTTTAATGTTGCGCTTTAATCTGATCGTGTGTACATAGCCTTAGTGATGATGGCTCATTCCAGCAGGAGGGATTTGTCACCCTGCCCTGTGATGTGATGTGATGAGCCAGTGCTGTGATGCAAGGCTCAGTTTTCTAGCCTTGTCCCACTTTCGATGAAAAATCATCAGACACAGCTGCAAACAATTGAAAATTTGTGGAATTAAAAAAGAACATTGTAGCAAGACAGACTCACCCTGCTTGCAACTAAGGACTAAAGACTCTTTCAGTATAACGCATGGGATCAGGCTGAGAAGGGGAGAGACAATCTTATCTAGTTCGTTTTTGGGGTTTTTTTGAATAATGGTCTCTATATGCTTCCTTGCTCAGCTGCATCAGGTGTCGAGTGATCTTTTTATGGTCTGTTATCTTGCTTTCTTGTTCTTTAGCCACTGATTTACTTGTTACTGGGAGCATGCACTTTTATGTTAGAGGGGTGTATATGAGAGAGAGAAATTCATGGTTCTGTTTAAAGCCTTTTACAAGCTTGAGAATTACGTTCTTGTCTCTCTCCATTGAGATGAGGTATTGCACCTCTCTTGAGATAAATTTTTTACCTGACTTGTACCTAGGAGGCCAGATTCAAAGCTGTTAAAAGAAAATTGGACCAATTTGTTCAGCCAAATATTCTGAAAGTTCACCCAGGCTGACATACTCATTTTGATGCTGTTCTCTGTTTATATAAATCAGTGGTTTACACCTTTAGTGTAAAACAGCTTTCGGGATCGGTCTGGAGGAGGGGAGAGACGCGGGGTCGGGCTGGAGGAGGGGAGAGACGTGGGCTCCTTGCTGTGGGAAGGCTCCCAGCTGTGTTGCAAGCCTTAAAAGGTTACAAACTGCACTGCGCGGGAGTTTGTGATAGGCGCGCAGCTTAGAGGGAACATAGCCACCCACGTACTCCTGCCGCTGCCCCAATGCCCTACCCTGCAGCCCTGGCTAGCCAATCCCCTCCCCCCAGCCCTGGCTCCCTGCCGCCAGTCTCCCTCTGCCCCAGCTCTCGGACGCCGGTCCCCTTTCCTTCCCTGCTGCACCAAGCCCTGGCTTCCTGGACTTACTCCTCCAAGCACACAAGCTGCCTCTTGGACCAACAGCACATGACCTGCTTGCTTGCAAGAAGCTTCGGCGGGAGATATAAAGGACCATATGACGGCTACAGTTGAACTCCTCCTTCCACTGGCTGTCCCTGCCGGACTCGCTCGGAGTCAGAGCACTCGGATGTGCGGCCAGCCGAGGCAGATGTGTCACAGTTTTTGAGTTAGGAGAAGCAGGTGACCGCCTCTGCAGTACGCTGACGGGGCCCTAGGCGGCCGCCTGCTTCGCCTACCCCAAAAGCCGCCTCTGGCTGACGTGTGTGTATATAGCATGCAAACAAATGTCGTAGCAAACAACGAATATTGTAGCAAATTGTACTTGGAGCAACAGGCCCACTTCAGGATTGGCTAGGAATATCCTTTGATCCTCCACTATGTGCACATATTTTCCAATTTCCTGTATGTCTAGGAAAACAACTTTTGTAATGCCTTCCTGTTATATATTGCTTGTCTTGGTGACCATCTGTGCTTCTCAGTTACTTGATCTGTTGGACCAAGTATTGTATTTGTATGAATTTGATTGTGAAAGGTTTGACATGGGATTTTGCAATTTTTTTCTCTATTAAGCCGAAAATCCACCTGAGCACTACATAAATTAATAAAACAGTTTTCTAAACTTGTTGAAAAGAATTTTGTGGAGAATGAGGTGTGGGGAGGGAGCAAGGCAGAGAACTGATACCTTCCTGTAAACTTGATTCATTGGTATGTGAAGTGAGACAGAGCTGAAAACTTAACAAGAGAACTACATTAATATCCATCTTTCATAACTGGTGCAAATGCCAAGGGAGGATAATGGCTTACCCCCTTTGGATAACTGATATATTAGGGATATCCAGTACTGCTACTTTGTGGTGTGGTGATGAAAGGAAAATATAAAGATTTGTGTCATCGGTGTGGTCAGTTCAGGTTACCTGTCTTTGAAGAGCTTTTGCAGCAGAAAAGGTAAAATTTCTCGGGGGGAGAGGGCGGGGGGTTAGTGTTACACTCTGAATCAGACTAGAGCGTCTCTGAAAGAAGTGTCTGACAAACCTGAAGTCTAAAACCAGTGGCTAAAAAACCCCCATGAGGTAAAGCATCCAGTGTACTGCATAATAGAGACTTGTGGTGGTCCTTGGTGAACAAAGACATCAGCTCTAAATGAACTGAGTGTTACCATAGGCTGACTAAGGCCAGTATGTGTCTGCAAAACTCAACAAATGCCTCCTTTAGTATTGTTGGCACACAAGAGACTTTACAGGTGCCACCTGTGTGCTGCATCTCATCTTTGTTTTGATATAAATGTCATTTGGGAAGTCACACAGCCACCTTAACAGATGGTCAAGAGCATAGATGGGGATGAAAGCCTCTTGTATAGATCAGAGTACAGTGTTTTTCCTAGGGATTTCTCTCTGCTCTGTGCAACATGGCCACGGCTAAGCTTAAGGAGTTCTGCTGTCATTCCATTGATTGAGAGCTGAAATCCCTTTGAAAAAATCCAAAATAGCTTCCTCAGCCCCACAAGAGGAATGTTTGGTGTGGAATCGGGTTTTCTCTTTCATGGAGAGACATATTAAAAATGAGACAAATGAGGAGTCTAGTGGCACTTTTAAAGACTCAAAAAATTATTTATCTTTTATTTAGCTTTTGAAAGCTCATGTGATAAATACATTTGTTAGTCATTAAAGGTTCCACTATACTCCTTGTTTGTTTTGCTGAACTAGACTGATATGGCTGCCCCTTTGGAACTAATTAAAAATGCGGTTTGCCTTTCCCATTTGGAGATAAACCTGTATTTGGCCTAATTAATTCCAATGATCCAGAAAATTAAAGCCAGAGTCCTTATTGTATTGTACCATTTGTGTTAAATAATGCTCCAAAGTATTTGTATATGATTCTGTCCAAAAGTGTTTTACTTTTCTGGAATAAGTGCATCTCTTTGACAGCAGTTCCTTGTCCAGATGGTTTGGTTTTGTTTGTACATAGGGAAATCATCCAATCAGGCTGAAAATATATTGAACTAATGCAATGAAGCAAGTATTTCTTTATATAACACCAATAGTGTGGTAGCTGCTTTAGATATGTGCAGATCCCTGCTCTCTATGGCTGCATCTACACTGGTAAATTAAGTCGACTTAAGCTTGCTTAAGTCGACTTAATTTACCCTGCGTCTACACTACAGTTTCCTTAAGTCGACTTAAGCAAGCTGCTTAAGTCGACTTAAGGAAAATAAAGTCAACTTAATTAAAATTAAGTCGACTTTATAAAACCACCTTCTTAGTAGATCTAAGGCTTAAGTCGAGTCCCTAGAGTAGACTTAAGCCAGTGTAGATGTGGGGTAGCCCTAAGTCGACTTAGGGCTACCCCAGGGCTACACCAATGCCCTCCCTGCTGGGGGGGAAGGGTGCCACAGGGGTAGCCTGGCATACCTCCCTACCTGGCAGGGCAGAGCCCTGCACACCCTGCCCCTATGCCCTGCTAGGGTCTCTGTCCCCCTTTGCCCTATTGTACCTAGGTACAATGGGGCAAAGGCTGAGCCCCCTGGCATTGGGCAAGGGGTGCCCCGCCTGCCCCGTGGACCTCCCCTAGGTCCCCCTAAGCCCCTAGAAGTCGACCTAGGCGTCCAGTGTGGACGCTCTAGGTCGACTTTTTAAGTTCCCCTTTAAATCGACTTTATTTTTAAGTGTGGACACACTAAGTCGACTTAAAGTCGACTTAAATTACCAAGTGTAGACAAGGCCATTGTGAAAAGTGAAATTTAGAGCATGATTAAACGTAACAACTATTGAAAGGGGGAGAATAAAATACGACGTTGCTGTTGTCTGCGTCTGTTATGTTGCACTGCAGAGTCTTATACTCTATAGTGTTGTTACTTATTTCCCTGCTATCCTGGTTCTTAATATCTGTCAGTTCAGGGAAGCTGCACCTGTACTATCCCTTTACGCACCAGGGAAGGCACCCACTTTCAGGTTTCCAGCTTCCCAGCCATCACCTCTCTTGGGCAGAGATGTGTCTTTCTTCCTCCTGACCAGGTTTTTTCCATGCTACGCTGCTCCCTGCCAATACTGAATTGCCCAGCAAATCAGACTGCCTCAGCTGGCCTGCTTTGCCTCTTCCTCAGAGGCTGTAATTTCCCACAGTTTCAGTACCACACAGCTCTTCTAATTAAGCAAATTTATTCTCAAGGTAAAAGAATTACAAATAAAACATATTAAAACAATGAAATAACCTACATGTATGCTAATAATCTTACTAGAGATCATTCCCACTCAAGCAAGGTCTGTAGCAGGTGATCAGTCTTTCAAACATCACGCAGGGATTTTTCAGCATTACAAGTTCATAATACTTTTTTGCACAGAGCAAGAACACTCCTGAATCTGTGAGTTACTCCTGTATTCAGTCTGGGTCTTTAAAATTGGAACTGATAATTCATAGACAGTTTTTCTCAGGATGTAGCTTTGAAAGGTTGGGTCTGGAGAGGGGAATTCGTGTTTGCTCTTTCCAGGTATTTCCTTGAAAACCACTCAACTTTGTTGATCCCAAACGTTCCTTCTTATTTGGTCCTGTTTAAAAAAGTCTTTTGAAACTCATAGCACTTGGGTTTACGTTAGTCATGTTATGATATTACAAACAGTCCCACAATGATACATAACAATGTGCATTTTTAATATAAAGACTCCTGAAATACTTAAACTTAATTCAGTAAGGTTTGTCTAGGAAGCTGTCTCCTCTGTCGTCATAAATTAGGCAAGTCTTTTTGTGATGTTGTGTATGATTGTGTTTTAAAAAAATTAGATATGTTCATAGAGGATATGAGTTTCATTTGGTATTAGCCCAAACAGTCAGACACACAACCCCATGCTCCAGAAGTCCAAGGGTTCCTAAACCTCTGACTCCTGGAAGCTGGTACTGGACAGCAGTAGATGGATAACTCTTACGTTTACCCTCTCTGAAGCACTTGGCACTGGCTACTGACAGAAGACTAGTTCCAGGGGGGTAGCCGTGTTAGTCTGTATACAGCAAAAACAAGGAGAGTCCTGTGGCTCCTTAAAGAGTAACACATTTCTTTGGGCATAAGCTAGCATGGGAGGCAACCCACTTCGTCAGATGCATCTAACGAAGTGAGTTGCAGCCCACAATAGTTTATGCCCGAAGAAATTGGTTAGTCTTTAAGGAGCCACGGGACTCTTGATGTTTTTGTTAGAAGACAGGATACTGGGCTAGCTAGGCCTTTTGGTCTGACCCAGTGTGGCTCTTCTTATGTCAAGCCCTCAGTTGCCAAACATCCAAGACAGCTGACTAGCTCTAGAGTGTTTGTCTTTCTATCAAGTATTTAGCTTTTTAGCATTGTCTTCAATATTTAGGAAAACATACATAGCACCCACCATGTGCTGTGTTGACAGAAATCACCTGTTTATTCCC
Source organism: Pelusios castaneus (assembly GCA_007922175.1). Taxonomy (NCBI): domain Eukaryota; kingdom Metazoa; phylum Chordata; order Testudines; family Pelomedusidae; genus Pelusios; species Pelusios castaneus. Next base: position 9,900,569 of record ML685767.1, read on the forward strand.
AATCTATGCAGGCAGTGAGTAAGCACGAGATACAAAGAATATACTATAAAAATAAGATGCCTGAGCTGTAGTGTTGTGTGTTCCACATAGTGGCTATGTCTACACTTGTTAATTTAAGTCGACTTAGCATGTCCACACTTAAGTTTTAAGTTGACTTAGAGGGGACCCTACAAAATCGACCTAGAGCGCCCACACTGGACGCCTAGGTCGACTTGTAGGGGCTAGGTGGACCTGGGATAGGTCCATGGTGGCAGGGGAGGCACACCTTGCCAAGTGCCAGTGGGCTCAGCCTTTGCTCCATTGTACCTTGGTACAATGGGGCAAAGGGGGACAGGGACCCTGGCAGGGCATAGGGGCAGGGTGTGCAGGGCTCTGCCCTGCCCTTTGGGGGGGGCACGCCAAGCTGTGGCTGTGCCAGCCACCCTGGCAGGGAGGGCAGTGGGGAAGCCCTGGAGCCCCCTAAGTTGACTTAAAGTCGACTTAGGGCTACTCCACGTCTACACTGGCTCAGTTGACTTTCTAAAGTCGACTTAGCCAGCAAAGTCCACTTTAAATGAAGTTTTATAAAGTTGACTTAATTTTTTCTTAAGTCAACTTAAGCAGCTGCTTAAGGAAAAATTAAGTCGACTTTATAAATTAAGCAGCTGCTTAAGTCGACTTAAGGAAAGTGTAGTGTAGACGCAGAGTAAATTGTCGACTTAAGCAAGCTTAAGTCGACTTAATTTGTAAGTGTAGACGCACCTAGTGTCATCTATGTTTTCGTGATGATAAAATCTGTTGTAGGGAGGACTAGGGCATTTAATCTTTTTCACTCTTGTTCAAAGTTGGTCTCCACCATTTGGATACTTTCTATTGCGGTTTGTTGCTTTTAGAGTGATGTATGCTGGTTGCAACAATGATGTATGCAGATGTATTAAGCCATGGTAGGAATAACAATAGAACCTCGGAGTTACGAACACTTAAGGATTGGAGATTGTTCGTAACTCTGAAGTGTTTGTAACTCTGAACAAAACGTTGTGGTTGTTCTTTCAAAAGTTTGAAGCTGAACATTGACTTGTAATGTTAATAGCCCATTTTCATATAATCTTCCTTTGCAGCATTTGGATCACAACACGGTCTCGGGGTTAAGCTGGATAAGAGAAACTGGTGACCAGCAATCTTCATCGCCAACAACTAATGTTACCAGAAAGAAGTACTGTGGTTATGAACATCAAACTTTGTCCAAAAGAGAACAAGCTGAGGAGGAATCCTTACTTGCTGCTATAAAGTGGGCAACCCCACCTGCAGAGAGAATCCCATTTATTAAAAGCACTGATCCTGCCCACAGCAGTTTTGTGATCTTGAATGCCCATGTGCCCTTCAAGGTGGGTAATCAATTAGAGGTGCTTGTCCACATGAAGGATTTTCAAGGCAAACCAAAACAGTATGGCGGAGACTACATACAGGCAAAAATTCACTCTCCTCTGCTGAAAGCTGGAGCAATAGGAAGGATTGTCGATTATCAGAACGGGCTTTACAAAGTGTTTTTCACTTTACTTTGGCCAGGGGAGGTCCGAGTATCTGTATCTCTGGTTCACCCTAGTGAAGGGATACAAATCCTTCAGCGCTTACAGGAAGAAAGACCAGACAGGGTTTATTTTAAAAGCTTGTTCAGATCTGGTAGTACTTCAGAAACAACTGTGTGCAATGTTTGTTTGCCTGGAGAACTTCCTGTCTGTAACTTCACAGACCTCTATACTGGTGAGCCATGGTTCTGCTACAAGCCAAGAAAACTGTCCTGTACTAGCAGAATCAGCCATGCCAAGGGAGGATATCAGAAGGGCCTTCTGTCAGCTAATGAGAGTCTCTTCTTCCAAACGTATGTATGTTCTTACATCTCTCTCTCTCACACACACATCTTTTTTAAACTGATGAGAGATCAAGCAACAAGTTCGTTGCAATGTTGATGAAAGTCGCTGGATTGACAGCCCTGGAGATCAGTCTTTTTTCTTATCTGTAGAAACTGCTGCCACATAAGCAATAGCAAAGAAAGTTTTCCCCATTTTGCTTGGCCTGCATGCTTCAATTTTCAACTGAAGAAACTGAGAGAGAAGAGAGTTCAGTTTCTGTGCCCAGAATTCAGTCCTAGGTTTGTCTGTTGACTCTGATGAGTGTTATTGCGAACTGCAGTGGTGTAGTTTTGTGATTGCTCCATTTATTTGTTGATTTCACAACTATACAGATACCCCTCTGTCCCAGCAACAATTGAGGTTTATTTTAGCAACAGATAAACTTTGATAAGTGTCAAACATGATGCAGTGCAGTGATCATTGTCCTGTACAGCCGTCAACTCTTAGACTCTACTACAGTCCAATATCATGAGAAAACACTGGCAGCACAAAGGCTATGTCTACACGTACTAAAATTAGTTTGAATTAGTTAGTTCGAATTAACGTAATTTGAACTAGAAAAAAACGTTCAAACTAAGCAAGTGCCATTCAGCGATCTCCATTGATTTCAATGGGCCGGTTAGTTCGAACTAAGAAATTAGTTCAAACTAACATAACCACATTGGTTAATTTGAACTAACTAGTTCGAATTAACCCTTACTTCTAATACCCTATTCGAAGTTATTAGTTCGAATTAAGGAAACCCTTAATTCTAACTAATTAAAGCCTAGTGTAGCCATGGGGCGCAGTTCAGACCAGTGGGTAATTGTCACCAAACCATGGGGGCCCCACAGTGCTTTGCTGTTGTAGCTCCCAACTTGGTCCCCTCACAAACAGCCAGAGAGCATATAGGTCACACCCTGAGTGACTCTGATGTTAGCAACCTGTCAGAAGCACACCAGTCACACCCTGGCCTCCATCAACCTTGGTTACCAGTTGCAGGGTAACTTCAGTTCACTCCCACTTTTGAATTTTCCCCAAAACATGTGTTCTGCTCAATCTAGCCCTCTTCTGGACAGTTCAGATATTAAATATGGACCCTTTATAGGGACATCAGACCTTTAACAGTTTGCTACTTTAACGGGAGTTACCAGACAGATCGGTTAAAACACGATACAGGATTAGTTTAGATTAAAAATGAAACAAGTTTATTTAACTAAAAAGAGAGGTGGTTTTTTTAAGTGAGTACAGATATAAGATATTAAAGTCAGAAATGGTTACAAAAGAAAAATAAAATTGTTGTAGCTACAATTTAACATGTTAGAGTTGGTTAAAGATAAAAACATTATCACATATTCCCAGCAATAGGACTGACCAACTTCTCATGTCAGGATCTTCCCCTCAAGAGTTGGTTAGTTTGTCGACCTTAAGAAGAGGAGAGAGGGAGAACCTGAAGTATTTTTGCCGATCACTTTTATAGTCTAGTCACCCTTTGAAATGCATTTTCCTGAGATTTGCCTCTAGATAAACTTCCTTCCTGCTATGAGGTTGGAGACGTGGAGTCTTGCAGTGAAAGAAATTCCATGTTGTTCTAATTTCAGTTTATATTCATTTCTCTTCAAATGCATTTCATAGATACTGATCATCAATATTCTTGTGTGATGTTATTAATTCACAAGACATATTGGCTATGTCTACACTAGAAAAAGTTAGGTCGACTTTGTTGTTGACATAATATGGTCGACTTTAAGTCGACCTTATTAAGTCCACTTAACAAAGTGGTTACCCTGAACGGGGACTTAGTAAGTTGACCTAGCTGCCCTTAAATTGACTTAATAAATTCGATTTAAGGGTTAATCCATGTGCACACTGTGCTTAAGTCAACCTAAGGAGTCGACTTAAGGGTTAGGTCGACCTAACTGGCAGTTCTTACTAAGTCGACCTAAGCGTTCATTAAGTCGAATTAATGAAAGTCCAGTGTGGACGGGGAGTAATTTAGGTTGACTTAAGTCGACCTAAATTGCCAGTGTAGACATACCCATTTTGTACAAAATTTTTAGTGTGTAGGGTGTGAAAACGTGTTCTCTTGGTCACAGTAATTGTCCTTAAAAAATCACTGTGCTATTGTTAAATGAATTGCCTATTGTGCTCTTCATGCCTTCTCAATCTCCATGGCCTAAAATAACAGAACGGGTGCATGACAGTCTTTAATTATGGATTATTCGTGTGGTAGAACTGGAGGTCGCTGTAACATCGACGGCTCTGCCTTCACAATACAAGAATGTGTTGATCTCAGCCAGGAAAAGCTTATGGACTCCCTGGAATCCATGAGGTAGCTCCCCTGGTGTTTTATACAGAGTTCTGATTTCTAGATGTGGTGTACCCCACTGGCCTTGTGCAAGAAAAAGTAGGTGTATCAAGTAAAATCTAATATCCAAGAAGATCAGAATGTTAAATCTTTGACTAGGTGGGATTAAGATAGCTGCCTCAAGGGGATTAATAGTTATTGGTTTGAGCTCTAGGAAGTAGGGTGAGCCGTACAAAAAACATCACATATCCAATGTGTGCACATGAGTCAGGAGAAAAAGAGGGTAAAAATTAACTTGAAATATACAGCATTGCGATATTAAATTTATATTTTTCTTACTGTTCTTCAAGTGATGTGAATATCAAGGTGCCAATACTTCCCAGTGGCCCTGATTCAGTGACTGTAAAGCCCTTAGGATTTACAGGTAAAGTACCTTTTGTCTTTTTAAAAGAGTATTGGTTTGTAATTCATAATGAAAACAATAGAAAGAAAAATAGGTATGATTAAATAATACTTGAGACTTTGTCTTCTCAGCTCTTTGGCAAAAATCTGTTTTTAATTGATGCATTGAGTACAATTAGATGCGAAGGGTTTTTTAATACTATTTATTCATTTAGAAATTATTACCAGGTTTACAGATCCTTGCCATGTAAATATAGAAACTAAATAATCATTACTACAGCAAGCGTTTGTTTAAAGAGGCATCTAGGAATGGAGTCACTGGTTGATTGTAAGCTCTTCTGTCATAAACTGTCCTTTACTACAGTACAGTAGTTAGCAAATTGTGGCCTCCAGTGGGACCCAAATACACTCTAATAGGGCAGCAGCACTCTGAGCTATCAAATAAAGTAGCAAAACCAGTTTCAATTTTTTTCTTCCCCATCATCTCTCCCTAAGGTTTTTACCAAATGAATTTTGCTAGAATGTGTAAAGTATATGAATATGCGCACTCTTTTGCGTATTTCAAATGCCTCTTAATGGTGAAAGGAAAATGTGGCATAGCAGAATTATTTATTGCTTAATTGGAAACTTTTAAAAAGATCTCTCTGAGGAATTAGTGGATTTTTAAGACAGTCCCTGCCCTGAAGGCTGTAAAGAGAAAGAGAGCAGTTTGCAGCATCTCTTGCTCCTAGTAGCTCTTGTTAATGTAGAAACTGGGACTGGAAATTGGTCCTGGAGGAAGCTTAAATTAATTGAGAACTAGTAGTAGGTTAGCAATTTTTTTTTCTTCTGTCTCTGAAACCTGTATATGGGATTCCTTATTACAAAATTGTTCCGTTTTCTTCATTTCCTCTGAGAATCACAGTACATTTGAGATTTAATTCTCTCAGTACCAGTAAACCCCCGATTCTCTAAAGAATCACAAATTGAAGAATGGTAATCACTTAGTGTTTACTCCAAACTTTTCAGGGATGAGAAATGATGGAGGGCGGAGTGTCCTGAGTTTCTGCACTCATAAGTAAGAAAAACATTGGAGTTCAAAGGGTAAAATTATGCAAATTAAAAACCACAGCTCAGTCCAGGGGTTCGGGTGGCGGCAGAAGCTCCGCAGGAGCTGCGTCCACGTCCCTCCGTGCATATATACAACTGTGGTTTAGTTATATAGATACTGCTTAGATCAATGAAGATCAGCATCCTCCATGGTGTTTCCTGAGGATTAATGGCTGGCTAGAAAGAGTTGACAGGTGAGGTACTGCCTTCAGGCACCAACTCCATAGTGAAATCCCTTCCACTGTTTCTATTATTGAATGTCTGCACCATGAGACAATACATTTAGGTTTCTTTACCTGTAGAGTGTACGGAAATCTACAGGTGTGGAGTGTCTTCTCATTTGACAGGGATAAATGCAGGAGTAGCCCATTTTAAAAAACAGGTTTTAAACCCTTTATTTCAACACACCTCTATCATGTCATACTGATTTTTAAATAGTCATTAAAAAAAAATGTTGGTTTTCGATTGTATTCTTGGGTTTTAGAGTGGTATTCTGCTCTCTCCCACCATTATAAATCTGAAAGTAGGGTGTGTTCCAGATCTAAACTGGTGTAAAACTAAAAGCAAAATTTGGTCCTTCCCGCTTGTTTGCTTTTCACTGCAAAGTGTCCAAAACACTTTAAGCATTTATATAAATATTATATCTAAAAATGTATTAAAAATAACATTAAGCTTGCTAAGTCAAGGTGATGAATGGTGAAGGATACGATTTAGTCACAGAGGTTACCGGTACTTTAATGGACCTCAGTGACTTTTTTGGCTTCAACCTACCTTGCTGTGGCTTGTGCCCCTCCCATCCACAACAGAGTGGGGACAGGAACTGTCCTTCTTTCCTCCACCCCAGGAGCTGAGTCCCAAGCTGTAAGACCTCACCCGGCACCTAGCCTGTTCTCTCCTCTGCCATCCCTTTCCAGTCCTCTGGTTATGTTCAGCAAAAGTCACGGACAAGTTGTGGGCTTCATTGAATTTTTCTCTATTGCCCACAACTTGTCCATGACTTTTACTAAAAAGGGGGCTTTTTATGATGCCTACCACTGTAATATGTGAATATCAAACATTAATTTATTTTCACAATGCCCCTGGGAGATGAGAGGGGTGGTGTTATCCCATTGTACATATATGGAGCTGAATTGCAAAGGTAAAAAGATTAAAAATGTCCACCAATTTTGGATTCCCAATCTGAGGTACTTGCAGCCTGATTTTTTGAAAGCATTTAGCATTATAGGGCATGTTATATGTTCATTGCACAGCTCCCATTGACTTCATTTGCGGGTGTGAGTGCTCAGCACTTCTGCAGATACTCAGACGTAGGATCTCAAGTTGGGCACTAGAAAATGAGGACTGGTTTAGGTGATGTGATTAGCATCAAATAGGAACTCTAGGGCAAAGGTAGGGTTAGAAGCCTCCATAGTAGTAATAAACTGCTTCCTTCATGAGATCATCTTCTCTTGCTGTAATCCTTGGCCTCATTTGCTATACATTTTCCCACCTCTGCAATGATTGAAGCAAATGCCACGCTGTCTGGAATGGCTCATGACTGTGAATATCAACCTCATAGCAGACTGTCAAGAAGCAAGGCAAAAACTCCAAACTGGTTGTATGTTCTATAATTAGATTTCACCAACCCCGTAACAAGTGTGAACTCTTAAAGCGATATAACAATCTTGCCATGGAGTCGCAGACTGTCCCCTTGGGCTTTCCAGTCTGTCTTGTCTCCCAGACAGGCTGGAATTTTGTGACAGATGATCGCTTACACAAAAAATTACATCACTATTCAGAAGTTCCAAAGGGGTAGCCATGTTAGTCTAGGTCAGCCATAAAAACAAGGAGTCCTGTAGCACTTTTAAAGACTAGCAAATGTATTTATCGCATGAGCTTTCGTGGGACATCATCCCACTTCGGCAGATGCTTTGAAGATGGCCATGGTCTGACAAAGTGGGATGTTCTCCCACGAAAGCTCATGTGATAAATAAATGTTAGTCTCTGAAAGTGCCACAGGACTCCTTGTGTGTGTTTAAAAAAAAAAATAAAAATATCAATATTCAGGTTACTTCCAGTCCTGAAAGACCAGTCACTTACCCCCAAGACAAGTGTATTTCAGGTCTCAAACCAATGACAGTGCTTGTAGCCAATCTTCTAATGAATTAACCAAAGGTTTATTATTAGGAAAATGAAATATGAGATTTATTTGCAAGATAAAAGCAGATAAACATACCCATGAGTTATAGTTTTATATTTCAAAAGATAATAGAAATGTCCATAATAAGCAAACTGTGTCCTTTAAGGCTAATCCAAGCTAAACAGTTGAGGACTCCTGGCTTATGCTTAGAAATCCTTACTCCTCAAAAAATTCCTCTGCTGTATGCTAACAATTTCTTTCTAGCAAGCATTTTTATTCCCTTCCTCTAGCATTCAGACTGTGATGGGATGAGGACTTGTGCATGTACCCTCTTTCGGGGTGTTGGGGATGCAATCCACGAAGTCTTGTAGGCACAGTGGCTTGTCCGATGTGTAGATTTTCTTTTATTAGGGGAAAAGATAACACCTCTTGTGGTAAAATAGCATTTCAAGCTAGGTAATGTTTCTCTAACTGGGGAATTTACAATCTTAGCAAACACTTTAATAGTTATGGAGCAAATAGTTAAAGGTTACTTTATAGCATGAGATGCAGATATTATAATTAACTTTAATACATGCAGCATCCTACAAGCATTCCATAAAGTCTAATGACATTCTTATAATTCTAATAATACTAGCCATGGGCAAGGCATATTGCTTTCCAGCTATGCATTTGTCAGTGTTCAGGAAGGCCTAGGGGTCTTGGTATGAGCTGGCACCTGGTTTGCCTGCACAGCACAGGGGTCCTACAGACTACATCCACCTTCACTATTCAACCTTAATTCATCTAGGAAGCACAGTTTAGCTTGTATGTTGACTGAGGCAAGGGACCTGTTGAAAGAATACTATGTGATCATGTAATTAAAGATGGCAACATAATGAATCCATACATGATGGGCAAATTAAGATTGCTCTGGCAACTTTAAAATTACATGGGCAACTTTACCTTTTAATACTTCCTAAATTTAGAGTGATGGACTTCAGAACCTTAGAGTTCTTTTAACATATTTTTTATACATAACTTCCTACATCTTAGAAAAAATAAACTGAAAATATAGTACCATTGTGTGGTATAATATTGACACCCATGTGGGTCTTCAGCAGGGTTGGAACCAGAGGGTTTTACAAGTGTTTACTGACAGCAGACAGGGAAATCTTCTGTTCCAGTCCACCCTGGAGGAGGGGATGCTGTAGTGGGCACAGAAGTTTCTGCACTTCTTCTCCCCTCCAGCCTTGACCCTGCTTGCTTCTGCTCCCTGCAGTATCTCTTTGCCCCAGTCCCAGGCTCTTTACCCAGCTAATTAAGACCTCCATCTGTCCTTCTCCAGCTCATCACCTTCTTGCCCTATTCTCCTCCACCACTACAGCTCTCCTCTGATCTGAGTCTTCCTCCACTGATTTGCTCAGCCAGCCCTGCCCCCTTCCTCTCCTTTTACCTCTAAGTAATTATCCCAATCTGCTTTTTCTATCCCCTTTTATTTCTCTGCTTCTGTTTCTACCCTCAGTCAGGCTGCTTCCTTCTCCATGCTAACTGGGAGCCACCAGGGGGACAAGAGCACAGGAGGGTCAGGCTCCGTGCTCTCAGTTCCAGTGCTGGGTACCATAATAGCCCACAAGAGTTGGGAAGAGCATGCTCAGTGAGGAATGGTAATCTTGGGAGAATTTAGGGCCCATCTACACTGCCTGCAAAATTTGTCAGCAGTCAACGGGAGTTATGCAAGCCACACGGAGTAGCTTGTGTAACTCTTGCCAACTTCCAAAGTCCCCTTTAGCACGGTGTCTTCACTGCGCTGCACCGATGGGAATGCGCCACTTTATTATGTCGATTCCGGGATCAACTGAGCACGTCTTAACTGACTGCCCAGTGACCGACTTCGCTGCCATCAGCGTACACGTGGCCTTAGTTGCCAATCTGAAACTAGTTTCTGCTGTGCATTTATGTGCAAATTAAGATTTTTTTCAAAGGTTTGTAACTTGGCCACTTTTCGTCTGCTGATGTTCATGGCACATCCCTGATAAAGATACGCGCTCCCGCCCCATCCAGATTTCAGTTTCTTCCTTTAAAATGTGGAGGTGCTAGAACTTGTCAATGAAATGGTTGTTTTGTTTGTTTTTAAACATGGGCAAAACAGTGTATTATTCCCTAACCTTGGTCTCAGGAACAGCAGAGCCTTTTTGCTGAAACATTAAAAGAATCAGCCTCAGGCAGACACCTTTTATGGGAAATTTCTGCTTGAACCATTGAAGGTTGGCGAAGTTATAAGCAGTTGACAATGGGGCCTTATAATGTGAAGTATGCTTAAGTAACCTTAACTGGTTGAGATGCCTATAGCTGCTTTTGGTTGCAAAAGAGGAATAATATGTTCGGTTGGGTTGTTTAATCTGTTTGCTTTTTTATACTACTTTGCTTTAGGATAGGGGTTGATACTTTGGCAGGATATACTGCCATGAAAATTATGGAGATTATTTCTGTAATTGTGAACTAAACTGGAATCATTTTCCTCCTTCAGAATCAGCCAATCTGGACAGATCTCAAGGCCGAGATGTTTTCCCTTCAGGTTTCTATTATCAAGACCAATGGAAGGCAAGAACGCATTGGAGCCGTCATTTTAACACGTCAGCTGATATTAGTGAATGCTTACAAGGAAAAGTAGTCCACTTGTTTGGAGATTCTACAATAAGGCAATGGTTTGAATATCTGACGGCATTTGTTCCAGGTTATTTATTTTCTTGCTTTTGCTTTGTGCAGAATGCTTTCAAAAAGTCTTCTAGGTGGTGGCCTATTGCTGGAGTGGGTGGGTGAGGTTTTGAGGCCTGCATTTTGCAGGAGGT
>ML685767.1:9921185-9940061 GCA_007922175.1 Pelusios castaneus
GTGGGGGCTGGCAACGCAGCCCCCGCCGCCACCGGAAGCCCTGCAGCTGGACTAGGGGGCTGGCTGTGAGCAGTGCATGGTGGGACAGGTGCCCACCATGCACTGCTCTTCTATCGCAAAGGAGCGTTCACACGGGTGGATGCTCCTTTGCAATAGAAGAAGAACGTATGTACACACAAAAGCGTTATATTTATAGTGCTTTCCTTGTCCTGCAATAACTTATTGCGGGACAAGTTTATCGTGTGTACATAGCCTGAATGTCTACCCAGCCATTGTCCCCTTAATGGCCCATTAAGGAAGCTCCCCAGTACAATGGGCCGAAGGAAAAACCTGTTGAGCCACTAGGACTTGAACATGTGACTCAACTCCATTTTGATTGGAAAGAACTGCACACAGCATGGAGAAGGCCAGAGGTGATAAAAGGCAGCAGACCCGACTCCATCTTGTTCTCAAGTCCCCAGTCTACAGCCAACACCCATCTCTGGAACTATTCCTCTGAGACTGGACAAAGGATTGAGGCCCACCCGGGTGCTGGGTGTTTACCAGAGGAACAAACCTGCAAACTGCTTTACATGAACTTTAAATCATTTGTATGTATGTGATTCGCTTTGACCTTTTAACATCTCTCATACTTTGCTTCTTTTCATTTTATATTAAACCTTTAGTTGTAGTTGCTAAAGGATTGGCTATCAGTGTGGTATTTTGGGTAAGATCCAAACCTATATTGTTCTTTGTGCTGTGGCTGGCCCTTTGGGGTCAGGAGAACCTATTTCTTTAAGGGACCGTGCGGCTAGGAGGGAGCCGGAGGAGCTGGAGTGCAATAAAGGGAGCTGTTTCTATTTGGGGCAGATTTCTTGGTACCTGGTGTGGGATGCCAGAAGCCTGTTTGGGACTGATAGGGAGACTGGTTTAAGTACCACCCATCAGTGTGTGGAGAGTTTGGCTCCCGGTTTTGCAGCTTGCCCTGATTTTTGCACATCCAGGAGGGTATCCCAGGAGGCCCCGGTCACATTGGCATAGTCTTGGCAGGATCCACAGAACCAGAACATTTGGGTTTTGGATCAGGACCCCACACTATTACTAAATTTTATATTTGATACTGAGTGTTAAAGGAAAAGTGGTCACAATGAGTGAGCAGCAATCATATAAATCTATGAGCACAAGAGAGCTCCAACTGTTATGGAAAGAGAGAAAAATAACCCTTAAGGGGAAAGTCTCAGAGCAGAGAATGAGAGATCTGCTCATGGAAAATGATCAGAGGACAGGAGCTCTGCCTGATTCTGACTCAGGAGCGGCTGGTGTGGAAGAGAGTAAGCAGCTGGACCCAGACAATGAGCAGCATTTTCGAAAGGAAAAAGGTCTGATCGAGCTTCACTTGTGGGAGCAACAAAAAATGTAGGAGATGAATAAGGCTGCTGAGGAAAGAGCTCACCAAAGGCAGTGGGAGGCAAAGGAGAGAGCTCACCAAAGGCAATTGGAGATAGCCCAGATCCAGAAGAGTCTGCCTTCAAATGAAGGTTCCTTGACTTCCTCCATCAAGGAGTGGGAAAGGATCTGTCCCCCTTACAAAGACGGCGAGGATATTGAGGGATTTTTATATACTTTTGAAAGACTCTGTGAGGTCCATAAGATTCCTGATGAGAAAAGGATGCCTGTACTCATCGCCAGACTGTCCGAGAGGGCCAGAGAAGTATTTAATGATATGGAATTAAATGATTCATTGAATTATGTAAAGTTTAAAGAAATGATCCTGAGAAGGTTTAAAATTACTCCTGAATCTTACCGGCTGAAATTTAGAAATTATAGGCGGCCAGATAATGTTACCTATACTGAAACTGCTCATAAGCTATTTGGGTATTTGAAAAGATGGATTATGGGGGAGGCGGCCCAGAGTAGTTATGATAAACTTCTTGATCTAATTGCTAAGGAGCAACTCCTGGAAATAGTGCCCCTCTATATCAAGGCGGCCGTGCTCGTTAGAGAGCCCAGTACTATTTTGGAGGCAGCACGAATTGCAGATGCTTTCATACAGAATAGAAGCCAAGATAAGCAAAGACCTCTAGGTAAGGGCATCCCCTATTCCACAGGCTAGAAGGGATGATGGGTCCAGGAATAAGACTAGCCCCAACGCAGCTAGGAAATCTTATGCCAACCCAGAACCTAAAGCTTCTCGCCCTGGGGAAAGGCCTGCTACCTGTGTGGACTTAAGGGCCATATACGGCCCAATTGTCCTAATCAGGGAAATAGGAATGCCCTGAGTCCAGCACTTCCCCTATCTGCTCCCCACTCCAATGCAGTCTCCCTAAATACAGAGGCTGATCAGGTGCAGGTGGATGAGGCCACCGTGTGGGCGGACACAAATACGGCAGAGGTGAATGCTGCCACTTTGATACTCCCCGGGGGGGGGGGGGGGAGAGAAGGCTGCCTCACTAACTACGTACAGGCAGAGACCTGGAAGGGAAATGAGGAGTTCATAAAGAGGGCCAGAATCAATGGGACTGTGTGTACTAGATGGAGGGATACTGCCTCAGAAATCACCCTAGTTAAACGGGAGTTGGTCCAGGAGGAAGATTATTTGCCAGGTCAGAGTGTGAACTTGATAGCACTATCAGAATATAGGGTGAAGGTAGCCTTGGCCAAGATCCAATTAGAGTGGGAAGACTTTAGGGGAGACGTGGTTGGAGTCAGAGAACTTCTCCCAGCGGATGTGCTGGTAGGGAACGATAGTGTGATTAATGATAGCAGTGTAAGTGTTGGAACCAGGTCGCAAGGAAAATATGGTCCTGTTGCAGGCGGCCTATCCAGTGAGCCTGAAGGAAGTGGGGAACAGGAGGAAGACTCCCCTCAGACAGTGCCCACTGAGGGGGGGTTTGGAGGGGCCTGAGGTGGCCCTAAACCTAAGTGAAATACAGAGGGGTTTGTTAAGGCTCAGCAAGAGAATGATCCTAAGCCTGTGTATGCTAGGGGTACTGGCTTGCCCATGGAGGAAAACACCCCAACCTCCAAAAGTTTGTCTGGGAACAGCCAGGGGTGCTGGGGCAATGAGGAGGGGGCAGTTTCAAAAGAGTTGACTGCTAAAAGCAGGGATGTGCCTGCTAGAGAGTTTTTCTCAAGATTTGTCTTTGTCTGTTGTACCAGACGTGGCTCTGGTTTCAACTGAGACTCAGGGAGGTAATTTTCCTGAGCCTGTGTCTGCTGGGGGTGATGACTTACTCAGGGAGGAAGCCACCCCCGCCTCCAAAAGTTTGTCTGGAAACAGCCCTGTGTGCTGGGACAATGAGGAGGGGATTTCAAGCTGTGTGAATGTAGAGAGTGGTGGTTTAACTGCTGGAGGAAATTTTGTTTCTAGTTTGCTACCTGAGGGACAGACAGAATGTGCCTTTCAGTCTGTGCTGACTGGGGGGTTGCCAATTGTCTCAGAGTTAGTTCTAGACTTAGCTGAGACCCAGAGGGAGTCTGTTGATATTCAAGGAAACAGTTCTTTACAAAAACCCTTTTCTAGTCAGGGAAAGGGCGGAATTTCTGTGGAGGAGAATGGGATGTTTGAGACTTCTCCCAAAGGAGTACGGTCTCCGGATGGCTTTTGCAAACAGCAGTCTGCTGCAACAGGAGGGTGTGTAGGTGAACTGATTGGGTTATCTCAGGATGAAGCCCTTTCTGCAGCAACATCCAGCAGACTGTATGTTGAGAGATTTGTTTCAGATTCTGATTGTCAGAGTGTTTCATCTGTAGATGAATTCACTGACTTGGTTTTAGAAAGATCTAGTGGGGATACCTTGGAAAAGGTTCCAGGTGAAGTGGGAATTACTGGGAAGCTTAAACAGCCCTGTAACCAAGTGGCTGTGCTTGGTAAGTGTATTGGAGAGACAGTGTTGTTAAAACCTGACTGTCTCCATGAGGCTAACTTTGTGGGTGAACAGACGATGTCTCAGAGTCAGAAGAGTAATTGGACAGCTCGAGCTATAGAGCAGGACAGCTGTGCAGTTGATATCTTGGACATGCAACGGAAAGCAGACCAGCTTTTACTCCTGAGCGCTTTGGAAATACCTTGGAGTCTCTGGGTGGACTCAGGTAGATCTAAGGCCATGTGGAGTGAGAGTTTGGGAACGGAATATCAGATCCCTGTTTGTGAGATCTTAGTTTGAATGTTTGGTATATCTTTGAGACAGATTCCAAACTTGAAATTGGTCATGATGGAAAGTTTGGACATTATTAAGCAAGCTAGTGTGTGGCTTAAGGAAATTTACCTGATTGACTGGGGTGGGGAGATCTGCCCAGACTCAGAGCTGTTAGCATGGGAGGCTCACCTAGCTAGCCAATGGATCATGTTACAGAGCCCAGGTTTCCAGATGCCAGGGAAGACAAAAGAGGGAGGAAAATCTCATCCTGTGAATGTGAGAATGGGGTTCACCCTGGAATATCCAAACCCCAAGGATGTAGTCAAATTAAGGTCCTATGCTACCAAGACCAAGGAGATAAACCAAAATCAACTAGTTAAGTGTGCAAAAATCCAAGAGGGCGTTGAACAAACTGCCCCACTGACAAACTATCTGTATGGAAGACCTAACAAAATGAATTGTAAACACGTTTGTGCTAAGTGGATGTGAATATTCATGTTGATGTTAATTCTTGTGATTGATTTGTTACAAAGGGAAGAAAATGTACCCAATGCTTGTATGTTGTAAAATCTTTGAAATTTGAAATTGTTGTAATGGTACACAATCAAGTTTAACCCTTTTGTGATGCATTCAGCAGTGTCTAGGTGACACCCCTTTCTGCATCACTCTGACGGTGGGGGTGTGACGCTGTCTGGATTTAGGGAACCATTTATGATATTATTTTGTATTAATATTTTATAATGGTTATAATCCATAGGAACTATGCCATGTTTGGTGTCAATAGAAAGGTAGTAATTTGTGGGGAATGATTATATAGTTTATGTGTAGGATTCGTATTCATATTAGAAGTTAGGAATATGATTGTTATATCCCTATTTTAACTTGTGTGAGTCTGGGGAAATTCCCCAGACTGAATGTCTACCCAGCCATTGTCCCCTTAATGGCCCATTAAGGAAGCTCCCCAGTACAATGGGCTGAAGAAAAAACCTGTTCAGCCACTAGGACTTGAACATGTGACTCAACTCCATTTTGATTTTAAAGAACTTCACATAGCATGGAGAAGGCCAGAGGCAGCAACCCCAAGGCAGCAACCCCAACTCCATCTTGTTCTCAAGTCCCCAGTCTACAGCCCCCACCCATCTCTGGAACTATTCCTCTGAGACTGGACAAAGGATTGAGGCCCACCTGGGTGCTGGGTGTTTACCAGAGGAACAAGCCTGCAAACTCCAGAGGAACAAACCTGCAAACTGCTTTACATGAACTTTAAATCATTTGTATGTATGTGATTCGCTTTGACCCTTTAACATCTCTCATACTTTGCTTCTTTTCATTTTATATGAAACTTTTAGTTGTAGTTGCTAAAGGATTGGCTATCAGTGTGGTATTTTGGGTAAGATCCAAACCTATATTGTTCTGTGTGCTGTGGCTGGCCCTTTGGGGTCAGGAGAACCTTTTTCTTTAAGGGACCGTGTGGCTAGGAGGGAGCCGGAGGAGCTGGAGTGCAATAAAGGGAGCTGTTTCTATTTTGAGCAGATTTCTTGGTACCTGGTGTGGGGTGCCAGAAGCCCATTTGGGACTGATAGGGAGACTGGTTTAAGTACCACCCATCAGTGTGTGGAGAGTTTGGCTCCCGGTTTTGCAGCTTGCCCTGATTTTTGCACATCCAGGAGGGTATCCCAGGAGGCCCCGGTCACACTCTGCCATGACTGTTCATCTGGGCTTTTCTTGACCCAAAGCTTTTGATAACGTTAAATCTTTGTGAGGCAGCGTCAGGAATAAATCAATGGGGGATACAGCATGTCTGTCTACTACTTGGTTGACAAAAACCACTCAAAGTCAAGTGCTTTCACTTAGTCCTTGTCTCCTGCCCTCCAAGAGGAGGGCCTTTTCTCGAAGTTTTTACTTCATTTCGGCTCAAGCATATACAAACACAATACGTTATAGAACACTGGAAACTAATAGCTACACTGAAGGTCTAGAGCAGTTGGCTCAACAGCAGATTTCTGGTGGCTAGCCTTCCATCCAGTGTTGGAAATCTCTAGGTGTCTACTAAGTGAACTGCTTGATCCAGACCCTCATCTCCCCTCTTACACTCAGAAAATTGTCAATCAAAAATGTTATATAACTTGCCAAGCAAAACCAACTGTTGAGCAAATAACAAGTGTTAGTGAACATATCACTTTTAAAAAAAAAAACAAATCAAACAGTTAGGAAAGCAGCTCTTACAGCTATATTTCCCCCTAATAACAGTTCCAAAATATACCCTGACCAACTATTTTCTACAGACGCACATCCCAATGCATCAGGGAGGATACAGAGTAAATAACAGACATGAAACCGGCCATCCTGAATCAGTCCAATGATTCATTTATTCCAATATCCTGTGTTCCGACAGTGGCTAATTCCAGGTGCTTCAGAAGGAATGAACAAAACAGGCAACCATCAAATGATCCATCCTCTGTTGCCCATTCCCAGCTTCTGGGAAACAGAGGCGAGGGCCACTTCAGAACATGATGTTGCATCCTGCCCATCCTAGCTACTAGCCATTAATGGAGACATCCTCCATGAACTTAACTAGTTCTTTTCTGAACTCTGGCTTCACAACATCCTCTGGCAAAGAGTTCAACAGGTTAACTGCATTGTGTGAAGAAATACTTTTTTGTTTTAAATCTGCTGCCTGTTAATTTCATTGGGTGACCCCTAGTTCTTGTGTTATGAGAAGGAATAAATAACACATTACTTTCTCTACACCAATCAGACTCGCTTGTGGTTATTGCACTCCTCTCCCACCAGACACCTCCAGCCCTGTTTTAGTTATGCTATATTCCTACAAAGGCCTACTAAATAGCTACTCTTAGCAATAAGAAAAATGACTAATATTCTATGCCAATAATTGACAGTGGCCTGGGTGTCCTGCTGGGATCATAATGCCTCTCATCAATGACAATCAAGCAGACTCCTTCCGCAAGCAAATAACTAGCATGCAAACATGTCAAAAATTACATCCCAATTAAGGACTTGGAATTTTTATATATTCATCCTGCACCTAACTTCCTAGTTGTGGAGGCAATTAATGAAGGTGGCAGGCAGGATAGTGCTAAATCCACTTCTGATAATAAGGATAAATGTCTTGATCTATTTAGTCATATGATCTGCTTATCTGCAATGCTTCGTTTCAGGATCCCAAACTACCAGGCTCTTGTGGCAAAATATGACCTCTCAAATTATTCCAAATTTACCACTTTCATTGAACATCTGCTGCCAGAGCGTTGTGGGCAGTTGCAGGCTGTCATTAATGAAGGCCAGCTATTAGCTAGGACAGTGCTACGAGACTCTTCTGATGCAGCTGTCTGACGTGGGCTGTTCCTTTTCTACATCTATTGTCAAGCTTAAGTTACAGCGATCTCTGGCGCCCAGGAGCTAACACTTGCCTTTGCTCACTACCCCATTGGTGGTACTGACAGCTGCACCCTGTGTGGGGGGTGGAAGAAGTCTGTGGACTTTTCTCACTCTCATGCTGTAAGGGTGGCAGGGAGTGGGACTGGAAGATGCCCTGGAACCATGCCATTAGGTTGGCTGCCTGGCCTTTCGGTGGTCAAGGTCCCTACAGCTCCCTATGGTTGGTGTGCCCAGCATGGGGTAAAGGGGCAGGAAAGACACTTGGTCTCTATGCAGCAGGAGCCCTTGGTTGCTGGGAGCCCTGAGCTGGGGTTGGCACTGGGGATTTCAAAGCCCTCAGCCCCCTGCTGCCTGTCTATCAGTTTGCTACTGGTAGGTTATCCTGGCTTCAAATACCTTGATTTTCCCAGAGAGGTCCAAAACACAGTCAAGGACATTTGATGGTCTCAAAGTTTTCATTGAGTTGACTGATGAATACCTACACACCATAAATGACTCCAGGGCCACCTTGCGATTCAGACACCTCAAGCGACCAAAGTTTAGCAATCTCAAATGGCAGTGAGATCCCAGCCTGTTGCATTCTCAGGATTTCAGAGAATCACTAGGCCACCCAGAGAGAAAAGGTTTCAGAGGAAAAGACTACCTACTGCATCTGCATCCACTACTCAACTTTCCTTGTCAACAACATGACAGTCTTGATGGGCTGGTTGAAGGCCCAGAACAACCCCTCATCAAGACTCAGCTGTGTTTAGGTCATTCTCTCTACCTCCCACCAGTTGGAGACCGTCTCTCCCATTCTCAGACTTCATGGTAGCAGATTACATCACACAAATGAGTGTTGGAGATTAGAAGATTTATTTTACGTTCAGGGATCTCTCTCGGAAGCACTGGCTGACCCGGGAAATCAACACCCTTCTACACATAGCAGTCATAGAACCAGAGTTTAAGTCAATACAGGGACAGGTTTTCACTCCAACTATTTCTAGTCCTGACAATGGGGGGTGTATACCAATTCTAGATCTAAGACTTTTGAACAACTTGGTGAAATCACAAAAATTCAGGATGGTGACTCACTTCTTCATTGAAACTAGGAGATTGGTTTTTGGGTCTTGTGTAATTCCAGGAAGGGTTGAACCTAGCAGGATGAAATAATCCAAACTCAACTTTTGAGGACATGTTTAAAGGTATACAAATGAGGGCTATTCATTATAAATAGCCAAGACTTTGAGGTTAAATCTTACACTGTTAAGAACTTAGAAATAGATGTCTGTAATAACCTACAATCTTACTAGTAATTATCAGTGTAAGCAAACAGTTCCTGTTTGTCACTAGATTTTATTGGTCAAAAATCAAAAGATATTCACATTTAAATGGAACTTGAATGTAACAATATTGTTTTTCTTTCTCTTTGAAGTTTAAGAAGTAAAGGTCTTTGAATGGGTGTAAATTTTTGATTGCCTTATACTAATGCAGCTAGTTACTGATGTGCATAAAAAATAGGAAATGTTTCTTCATAGCCACAAGTAATTACCTATTATGCACTCAGGAATTACCTGCTGTGATATCTGCTGTCAAAAAGATACAGATAAGTCCGCACAGATCTATAAAAAACCCCCTTCTCTTTGTGCTAACGCACTAAAGCTATGGTGCTGGTGCATAGTCAGCCACATCTTAATTTTAACAGTCTACCTTCTGGGCATACAAAATGCTACAGCTGATGACATTAGCAAGCACTTCTCTTGGGACAGTGAATGGGAGCTGGATTCCTGAGCACATTCTTCTGATTTGGGCTGTTCCAGAAATGCTTCTCTTTCCAGCTGTTACCAAGGGGAAGTGCAGATGATTTGGCTAGGGATGATGATTAGGCTCTCATTCATTAAGAGAGACTTCTATGTGCATTTCCTCCCGTGCCTTGGAGTTTGAAGGTGGTTAAACTAAATCAAGCCAGAAAACCAAGATCATATTTCTGGTTCCAGCATGGGCCAGATAGGTATTAAATAGTAAAAAATGGTTTACTGAAAATACTTGTGCAAAAATGGAAAGGCTTTCGCCATTAGTCACACTTCAGTTTCTCACCTGTTCATTATCCACTCTCAGCTGTTCTTGATGATCTACTGGAAATAAAGTCAGGATTATCTATGAGTTCCCTCAGGATCCACTGTGCAGCTATAATAGCCTTTCATTCCTGGGTTGAGTGATTCTCAGTGTTCACTTATCCTGCCACAAGATTCATTAAAGAATTGAAAAATTGTTTTCCTCACATTAAAGAGCCCACCCTGTAGGGGATTTAAATATCATACTCAGCTGTCTTACGATCTCCTTGGTATCCATCACTTCTGCCAGAAGAGTTAGGGAAGGGGTGCTTTAATGGCAGACACATATAACCTCTGCCTATTTACAGTATTTTTCAAGGATAAAGTCTCTGTCTGCATACAAAACTTTTATCTAAAGTATTATCTGAATTTCATATCAATCGGGTCATCCATCTTTCAAATTTCTTCCGCAAACCATATCAGACATGGGGAAGTGCTGCCTTCCATACCCCAGATGTCACAAGGGCATTGGCATTTTATTTGGACAGAACCAGATCATTCAGAAAATCTGCAAAACTTTTCATGTCAATCACTGACAAGCCAAAGGATCCACAGTCACCACCAAGAGGCTTGTTAGGTGGGTTTCTTAATGTATTATTTCTTGCCATCAATCTGCCAATTTAGTACGTCCTCCCACGGTACTGTAACTGGCCCACTCCACAAAGTCTCTCTTTAACCTCTATAGCATTACTGTTACAGACACGACTAGGGTGTCCCTCACCCAAGAGGGAGTCGCTCCGTGGCTCCATTACCTCGCGGCTTAAAGAAGGACCCGTCTCCTGTATAAGGAAATTGATTAGAGTTTATTTAGCATCTGCAGATGGGTAACTCCAGTACCACACAGGGTAGGAGCACACCCACAGGTTTGTGTTTGCACATTTTATTGTTGATTAACCCCCTCAAAGACTGCCCAGGTACAGCCCTTGATTATGACATTGTCCAATTAGCGATAGGGCAAATTCGTAGGTCTTCAGCTATGCCTGGCCTAGCCTTCACCCTTCTTGGTCTGGTCCTCATCATTTGTGTTTTTCTTATTTTTTTTCCTCCAGCAGGATGTCTGTTTCTTTCTTTACCTTATCACCAATAGATTTATAGCTTCTAGGGGGTCTTTGTTTTCTTTTGAAGCAGGATGTTTGCGTCTCTTAAAGCTTCTCAGACCCTCAGAGGGATAAGGGGTTATAAGTTTACCTTCCCACGGCCTAAGTCTTCAATACTGTTGCTCACTTATGCTAAGCTAAACGATTATCTACTCATGCTAACATAAAATGTCTAGGTATTTTAAAATGGCTAAGTATCACAATTTTATAACATTACCCAAAAATGTTTCCATTGTTGAAATCTGCAGGGTTGCAATTTGGTCTTCAATACGTACATTCTCCAGCATTACGCAGTGATGAATTCTTCAAGATCAGATGCTGGTGTTGGGAATGTAGTCTTGTCTTCAATATTGGACTTAGCTTCAACGCTCTGCCCTTCTCTTTTGAATATACGACTCATAGGTCACCTGAAATGGAGCCTGTGTAGGGACGCTACTTGAAGAAGGATTGGTTACCATCTTGCAGTAACTGGAGTTCTTCAAAATGTCCCCCCCCCCCTTGGAGTGCTTTATTACCCACTCTCCATCCCTGCTGCTTTGGTGTTGCTTCTGTGGTGGAGAAGGAGGCAGTTTGCCTGCAAAGCCCTAAATATCCTCAGTGCAGTGCATGAAGAGGTGTAGGGTGCATGTGTGTGTCAAATAGATGCTACTACCTCAAATATCCAATCAAAGGAGTAAGCACATCAAGTGAAGCCACCTATAGAGCTAAAGGGGACATCTCAAAGAACTCCAGTTACTGCACAACAGAAGTAGCCTATCTTCCCCACCCCCACATTTTCAACCAGCTCTAGTTCAAACCACTAAACTGCACTGTGACATCTTTGCCCTTTTAAAGTAACAATTTTGCAAAGTTTCAAGGGCTGTAGAGTTTATTTTTAAATCTTCAGCAACAGTATCATCAACCACTCAGGGTAATTTATGATTTGTTACTCTATACACGAAATTCTCCTGTAAGTTATTTGAAATGTCAGTTTTATTTATTTGTTTTGCCTGGGAAGGTTTAAAAAGGTGTTTGTTTGTGATTAAGTGATATCAAAGAGTTTAGGGAATGAATTTATGTCCCCTGTGAGTGAGCCTGGCTACATAATGATTCTGTTTATAAACAAGGCCATTGAATGCTCTAAAATAAAATCACAACCCCATTTGGTACTTTTAAAAGTATAGTTTGTATATATTTCTAGCCTATCTGTCAGTACACTTCTAAACTTGTTGCTCATTGGTTGGTAGCACTGAGATACTCCATGGCTGCACATTGATAGGAAAAAAGTTACATGGTTTTTAATGCGATTAAAATATATATGTTATGGAAAAACTTACACAGAATGCAAACAAGGAGAGCCCAGCTATTTCCTGTTTGTGAGAGAGAAGCAAATAATCCACAAACCACCAAATGACCAGAGAAGTGTATTTTTTTCTTAATGGCAAAAGCACGTTTTTATTACTAAAACCATTTCTTACTTACACACTATTAAAACTCCTACTTTCCTTTTCATTTATCTTGTGTGCTGTAACCCTACATGTTTTTCCCTTTGTGGTTTTATAGTCTTTCTGTGCATCATATCTCCTTTGTTTCTGAAAAGTAATTTATTTAAAACAAACAAGGAGTCCTGTGCCACTTTTAAAGACTAACACATTTATCGCATGAGCTTTCATGGGAGAGAATCCCACAGATGACACCTGCAGATTAAAATGGAAAAAACAGATAGGAGAATGTGTTTTCAATTTAGTTTTTGTGTTTGGTAAGGGGAGCTCTACCTGAAGGCTGTAAATTTAATGCTCAAAGGGGACGCCTGGTTCTAAATGTGAATACTAGTTGGGAAGCAATAAAGCATCCTCAGAAGACTTTTCATAGAACACAGGACTCTAGTTTTGAAGGCTTTAAAAATATACACGTCCAGCTTAAAGCCCACTTAACCATATTATAGATAGCCAGTGTGGAGAAGGTACGGAAGGCACAATATGATCCTAGCTGTTCTGCCCTATAAGCAGGAGTTTTGGTGCATTAGAGACAGTAACAGGTGAGCTGTGCTTGGAAGTCCCACAGAAGGCTGTTGTGTCAACGTCTACCAGCAACCACTAGGTGACAGACAGCAGCCAGTCTCTGGCCCAGGAAGCTGAAGGAAGTAGATACTAATTTATGTGGAGGGTTACTCAGCACCAGCAGTTCTTGACTTAGCCTAAAAGGGCTGCAGAGCAAGAGGTCCTTTGAGTGCATTGGAGAGTTGAGACAGAGGAGAAAGGAGGTGGAGGAGGAAGGGGGAAGAATTGGAAGATGACTGCAAATGTCTGAGACTGGAGCCCGGCCACCGGACAAGAGGAGGGCTGCTAGGCAGACAGTGGCGTGAGCAACGCTGCTAGTGACTGGATGGAACAGGCTGTCCTTGCGGAAAAGGGCACCTCGAAAACTTTTTTCAAATGCCTTAAAAGATGAAGCACAGGCTCTGGCGCGTCTGTCCTACTGCCCCATCTCAGATACACCTCCGTCCGTGGCAGGGATGGAACGGCTGCTTACAGAAGTTTTCACATTTAATCTGTGATAAACCCTATGTACCAGGGTTTCACATGTCTGCAAAGATGAGGGGTAAAAGATAGGTTGGTCATCATTTATTTAAAAATTCCCTCATCCCTCAATCACTTTCTTACAGCCAGCCAGGGGGCGGGGCGGCGGGGATTTGCCTAACTTTCACTTTAGTACTACCTGCTGTTAGAGTCCTTTTCCTTGGGAATGCCCATTGATTTGTGATACTCACATGGTCCCATCCCTGTAGTAGCATGAGTGCCTTATGAATTTATAAACATAATACCCTGTAGGGTAAGGAAGAGCCGTAAACCCCCATTTCACAGAGGGAAAGTGAGGCCGAAAGAAGCTAAGTAATTTGCCCATGTTTGGTCATACAAGAAGTATGTGATAGGTGAATTCAGATCATTGAAGTCCCAGCCTAGCACCCTACCCACTGATACATTCCCTTCTCTCCCATCCCAGATCCAACATAGCCCAAATTTCTCAATATTTGGGCCAGATTGATAAATAGCTGATGTATTTAAGAAGGAACTGACAGAGATGAAACAGCTGAGAATGGGATTTCTGTCTGGTGGGAAGGTGAGGCGGGACATATGTTGTACTGGTCACTTGAATGGTGATTAAGGTCCCAATTCAGCCAGGTATTTTCCTTATTTTGAGCATGCGAGTGTCTCAACTGACTTTATGGAGGACAATACCTTCTTAAAGTTAGGCATGTGTTTACGTACCTTGCTGAATGAAGATCTCTGTGGAAATGTCTTCATTGCAAAGTTAACTCAGGTGATGGGCATCTGGCTTAGCCTAGTTCATCTGTGAGCAGTCCTGCTGCAAAGCCCTACCCGAGTTACTGCCACAGTGCAGTAAGCTGGTTTGTGTTATGATTTGTTCCTAGTGAATTGTGGGAGAATTTGTCTGTCTTTCTAGACACCTAGGGGGAATTGTGGAAAGGCAGAGGATAATCAGTGTTGGAGTGAGTTAGCTGTGAAGTAGGTGAGTTTACCAGCCCAAGTGAAAATGGCAACTAAGTTCCAACCTGAATTTTCAGCCTGACTGAATGTGGTTTGAAAGCGCCTCTACATTCGGCTCAGAGGGCTCTGTGTAAGGACAAGACTGATGTTAAGAAAAACACTTCAGAAAGAGTCCAGGCTAACTCTGCCATGAAAACATATACTATGATGAATAGCAGAGTGGGAGGGGGAAAATACTGCACTGTGGCCAACTTATCTTTGCTAATGCCTGTGTGGTTGTGTTTTTAAAGGTATGTCAAGAATACCCAGAGTTCTGGGTAGGCACTCTCTGCTGGGAAGCTTCGATTTATTAAGGTTGTACCTTTAAAAGAATACATGGTGAAATTACTTATATTTTGTTAATTTTAAAAAAATGCTGAGTCTAGATACTACCATGAAAGCTGCATTGTAGAAAGATGTGAATAGATTTGGAGGGGTGTGGTACTGTGTTCCCATTGTGCAATTTGAGATGGGATTTGGAACAAATCCTGGTAGAGGTTATCCAGGATTATCTTCCAATGAGATTTTTTTAAAAAAATGTTTTGTTGAATCGGGCCAATTTTGAAGGTAAAATAGTAAGTATTTATTGAGCCCCAGAATTTTTAGCAGCACCTGGAGGAGGGAGGAGGGTTACTTCAGCAGGGCAAAGACAGCATCTCAAGCCACTTTCCCATGTAGTGGAAGAATTTTAACAAGTAGTGTGTGTACAGGCCTGACGTGACATGGAGTAATTAACTGTAGGGAAGGCCTCATTCCTGCCAAGGCCGGATTAGAGAGATAACTAGATGAGCAAGATGAAAACAGAATGTTTGTGCTAAGACAGTAAATAGGTCAGGTGGCTGAAAGGCACAAAATTTCTGAGCTAGCTGAAATAGGAAGAGACATATACAGGAAGCCATTTACTAAGAACAATATAACAATGGATGAGAGAAGCTGGGATAAAGTTGAGGTCAAGTGTCAAGTCGAACAGGGACAGTGCATGGACAGAGCGTGTTGTGTGGAGATTGGTTCCTGCAAAGTAACCAAGCCAGCCCCAAGAGGTGATGCAGTGTATAGGGATGTAACACATAAATGTATATAAAGGAAGGTGTGGGGGAGAGTTCTGTGTAACTCTGGATATGTAGTATACTCTGTACCCATCTTCTTTTTCTGAGTCTGACCAACTCAGCGTACCCTTGCTGTATAAAGAAACCTGAATAATGAGGCCAGAGTCAAACCGAGCTCTTGGGGAACCCTGCGGAACAGGTCTCGGAGGCTACCCCAACCGTGTGGGGTGCTTATGTGCCCTCACTAGCACTTCACTGCTCCACAATTTGGCCACAGGAAGTGCATTCCTCCCTGCCCTTTCTTTACGTTTCTCTGTTCTTTTTCTTCCTCCTTGGTCCCAAAAATATGTAAGCACTTTTCATCCAGTATCCACTCGACTGGGTCCTTGGCAGATCAAGCCACTTCCTGTGGTGCCTGATCAGCTCACTACAGTGTTTCTTGGCTTTGCCTGATCCTGGATGGCAGCTTGTTCCTATGCCACTCCTGTACATCTATACCTGGCAGAGCAGTTATGAGTGACATTATCTGGCTATGAGAAGTGAATGAGCAATGCTCCAATACCACAATATGATACTCCGCTCCAAACTAACTAGTACCCAGAACAAGGAACACAACAGAAAGTAGAGGACTGCATCATAGGGGCAAAAACTGGACAGGTGATTCAGAAATCAGTAAGGGAGATGAAGCCATGATGCCAAGGAAAAGTAACTTAATTTGCGGGAAGTTTGGAACGTCAGAACTAGGCGGAACTCAAGGCTCCTTTCTCCTCTTCCCAGCCTGTGTTCTTTATTCTTTCCTGTCCACCCCACCCCCAGTTTTCCTGCTTTCAGCCAGCTGAGTCATGCCACAAATCTTTTCTGCAACTTTTGGCTGCTTGAATCAGCTTTCCTCAGGGAGGTGCTTCTTGCTAGCGTTGAGAAGATATTTTTGTCTTAGTGTCTCTTGTCATCTATCTTTTCTTCCATTTCTGTTTCTCTTTTTGTCTATTGGCTTTTCTCTGGATTTCTGTTCCCTTTGTTGTGTCTCCTTTTTTGCCTTTGACTTAGTAAAGAACAGTAAAATTGGCAGTTATTTTATAGAAAGAGGAACTGGATCAAAATAGAGAGCCCCCCACTCCTCAATCAGTAGATTCAGAAACAAACAAATATTAGAGCTCTGTTACTTTCTCATATAGCAATGCATGTAAAATAGGCATGCAGATTAGCTATGCCTCTCTCACTCCTGATAAGTTTGAAATGTGGTCATGTGTCTCTGTCTAGGTGTCTCCTACCCTACTGTGTTCTCACCATGTCCCCACTAGGCAGTTACAGTTCCTCCAGTTGTGGTGAGAGGACTCCTAGGTAGTGTGGTCTCTTGGTCTAGGTCTAGGTAGGCATGGGTTTTATTCTCCACTCTGCCCCTGACCTTAGTCCTTGTTTAAGTTACATCACTTCTCTGTGTATAAGTTCCAGAGGGGTAGCCGTGTGAGTCTAGCTCAGCAAAACAAACAAGGAGTCCTGTGGCATTTTTAAAAACTAACAAATTTATTTATCGCATGAGCTTTTGTCGGAGAAAATCCCACTTTGTCTTCAAAGCGTCTGACGAAGTGGGATTTTCTCCCATGAAAGCTCATGCGTTAAATATATTTGTTAGTCTTTAAAAGTGCAACAGGACTCCTTGCTCGTTTCTCTGTGTCTATTTCCCTGCCCACTCATATGCCCATCATACCTACATAGATTGTAAACTCCTGGGAAAGGAACTGTCCATTACTGTGTGTTTGTGCAGCACCCAGCCCAACAGGGTGCCACTCTGAGTTGTAGGTTACAAATGATAATTAATTCCCTAGATAGCTTGAGGGGTGAGTTGGGGGAAAACCATCCACAGCGGAGATGAGATTTATGATGACTGTTGTTTTCACAAACTGGGACGGGTACAGTGTCTTCAAAGTGTTAGATGAAGTGGGATTTTCTCTCACGAAAGCTCGTGCGATAAATAATGTTTTTAGTCTTTTAAAAGTATCACAGGACTCCTTGTTTGTTTGGCTGAACTAGTCTAACGCAGCTACCTCTTTGGAACCTCTGATACCGTGTTTGCAGGGCTACTTTCTATGACCTCAGAATTTGGTCTCTCATCTCTACCTAACCTGGAAATGAACTGGCGGCAGGCAGGCCTGTGGTTGCTGGACACCCTGTCTCATCTAACAGGAGGTGTTGTCTCTGGAATCAAGGCATCCTTTCACTGCCGAGACCCTAAGTGCAACAGAACCCCACCATCAGGACATATCATCAAGCTAGGCAGACATGCTAGCTGCATTAATTTGGTTCAAAAAAGGAACAAGCACGCAAGCCCTTTCACATGAAGCTGTGAAACAGATACTAAAATATGTGGGAGGGAACCAGAGCTAGTGGTAAGTAGAGATGTTTGGGGCCTGGCAGATTTGAGTGCTGTTCCTTCTTCTGCCACTGAGCAACTTTGCTATGCTCTTTGCTGCTCCTGGCCCCATTGGTAAAGAAAGAACTTATGGACATAATAGGTGTGTTGAGAAGCCTATTCTAATTGATGTTTGGAAAGTGTCTAAAGAGCCTCCCTTGAAAGGCATTGTAGGAGTGAAAAGGGTTATAATTTGGGCAGGGACACATTTTTCTGTGACTTAGAGAGGCCTGAGCCCAGCATGACCACCATTCAGCATTTAAATAATAAAAAACTAGAAACCTCTTGCAACACATAGCTCCTATTTCCAAGAAAAATGTTTGAGTGCATTAAAGTTATCTGCTGAACGTTTTCCAGCGACAGAATATCTCTGAGAACAGCAAAATAAAGCCCACGCAGCACTTCCTGGCTGCAGGGGAAAGGTTTCAAAATGATCACCTTTGGGAAGAGATGGTAATCTGGTACATCTTTCAGCTTGTTCAGACAGGCGGGGGCGGCAGTTATTGCTGTGTTCTTCACAGCCACGTTCCAATGCAATAGATGGTAATGATGCTAAATGAACAAGGATGTGCTAAGGAAAGGTTGTTCAGTACATCTGCCTCTTTGGTGCTGGCAATCAGCATCAACCTTCATCATAAGCATGCTTGGGAGGGATTAATGATGGGTGCGTAAGGAGTGGATGATATCAATGTGATGTTTAAGATTCAGATGCCACTGGCCTGCTTGCTGTCCTTGATCAGTGTCGTGAGTCCTGGCATCTATTATCAGGGGAAGGACAGATCACCTGATTGTACCTGTGTGAGTTTAGGAGATTGATCCAGTCTGAATTTAGGCTACTTCTGGACTCCAACAGCGTGCTGAAGATCACTGTCATCTGTTTCGGTGGGTGATACTTTATGTTTGATTAAAATCTTCATGGTTAATGAAGGGGACCTACTTTTTCAATCTCTAGTCTAGAACATTTATCAGGTTGCTCACGATGTAGACAGAGCCGTCATTTTTTTAAGAATTACAAGCCTCGGGTGAACCCATGCCACCCTACTGAAGCCAGCGGAATGGAAATGGTGGAACAGAGGGTAGGTTGTGGGCCACTTGGGGCAGATTCATCCTTGGTGTAATTTCTTGGTAGTCAAAGGAATGAATTTGGCCAGTGTGTCTCACTGCTGCACACATTAATGTCTATAGA
>ML685767.1:9940071-9992719 GCA_007922175.1 Pelusios castaneus
TGTGTCTCACTGCTGCACACATTAATGTCTATAGAGCAGCACATGGACGCAGCTCCATAGTGTGTGTGTGCTTGGAAGTAGTGTTCCCAAAAGGCAGGTGACTATGCATAAGTAACACGTTTGCAAGAGAGACACACACTGCCCTGTTAGACAAGGAAAGAAACAAAACATCTCGTCTTGGTTACTTGTGCGGTAGCATCCAGCTTTTTTAAAATAAAACAAGAACTGAAGCAGCAATGTTTAAAACCAAGTCTGGTCTATAGACTGATTGATTTAATTTGCACCAGGTAAGAAATCTTGCTTTCTGAGTTGCAACGTTTTGAATTGACTTTTTTTTTTTTTTTTTTTGGTAATATGTAATCTGATCCTTCAGCAACAACATACAACAGCATAAACTCTGCTGTGGAGGCTTTCGATCTTCTTCAGTATCAGTGTGCCAGTCCGGGTTTTCCAGCAAGCCTTTCCGGCAGGGGAATGTCCCTGAGATGCTCACCCTGCTTGGGAATTTCCACAGTGCAGAAAAAGTCCAAGCAGCCACTCTCGCTCCTCCACCCCAACTTCCTCTTGCATGTCTCAACATTCCCCCATCTCCCACCTCATGTTAACTATTGCATAAGATAACTGAAGTTGAATCACTGCAATAAAAGAGCCGGGTAGATTATACCAAATCTGTATGTAAATAGAGTCAGGTCTCCTCGTTTTTGGGCTACCATGTCAGCGTGAGTAGGGGCCGTGTGTGTGTAGGGGGGAAGTTTCCTCTCTGCTGCTTCTCAGTTCTTCATTATTACATCTCAGAGGAAACTCTGCTCCATCCTCTTCTCTCTCACAGACTTGATCATTATTGAGGACCAGTTACCAGTGGGGAACAAAGTAGTTGCTTATTTTGTATATATCTAAATTGCTCTACAAAAATGAAGGTACAATATTTTACTGTTTTCCTTTTTATTTTAAAATCTTAGTAGAAGGGATATCCTTCTTTATTTTTCTTTTTTTGACAGTCTTGGCAATTGCTTGTCCAGTCTTTTGTGTAGCAGAGTACCAGGTTTATTAAAATGTTTGGCTAATGTTCACAGGTGACAATGAGGAATGAAGGTGCTTAAATGGAGGGTGGGATTTTCAAGAGCACATAAGTAATTTAGCAGTACAAATCCCATTGATTTTTTTCCCTGGGACTTGTGCTCCTAAAACACTTATGCACTTTTGGTAGCTATCATGGTTTGTATAAAAATTGATGATGGATGAAGCAGAGAGGAATAGAATATTGGATGAATCATCTGTTTTAGAAAGCAAGTGTTTCAAGTAACTTTGGCTACACTACAATTTATTTTTATTTGTGATTTATCAATGAACTGCAGGAGGGGAGAGGGGTAGCAAGTCATAATACATATACGGAAGGGAAATATTTATCATGAGTGGGAACTTATTGGTCCCTGGGAGGACTGCAACGAAGCTTACTGGACAGTAGGGAGGCAACAGAGTCCTGTGGCACTTTTAAAGACTAACAGATTTATTTATCGCATGAGCTTTCGTGGGAGAAAATCCCACAGCGTCTGACGAAGTGGGATCTTCTCCCACGAAAGCTCATGCGATAAATAAATCTGTTAGTCTTTAAAAGTGCCACAGGACTCTGTTGTCTTTCTACAATAGACTAACACGGCTACCCCTTTGGAATTGGACAGTAGGGGTTTCTCTGGCTTATCACTTCATGTAAATTATTGACTCTTACATGGCATCCTATTTCATTGTGTCACACATCTTATCAGCAAATGAGGCCATGTGTTTCAGAAGGGGGCAAAGTGACACTTGTGAAGGACAAGATATGGTCTGAATGTTGGAGAGAGTTGATACATTGTCATACAGTTCTGCTACCCAGAATAGTTGTTTGGAGGTTGGATACCTGGATGAGAAGTGTGGATAGGATATAGCTTCCTGTTGGTCAGAGGTTGTGTGACAGAGCAAGGCAAGCATGATATCCTGGGGTCGTAAGGTTACCATTTCATAAAGCTAAATAACGAAAGACAAAAGTCACTCAGGAACACTGACTCAGAGTAATTTTGCTTCTGAGACAGACATCATTTCCCTTTTTGTTATCATTTCGTTATCATTTTTCTTATTGATGTACTGGTTTTCTTTGCAGATGGCATCGCATTTTGCTTCATGCTTACAGGAAGTGCGCAAAGAGAGGAATGTTAGTGTTATTCATTCTTGATTGTTCCTGTCAGCCCCTCCCTGAGCACCCGAGACTAACCTCACCACCAGCACATTACTTCAAAGTGAGCACGCCTTGCTGGTGGAGGGTGCAACAGTGTGTGTGTGTCCTAAGTCCTTTTTAAAGGGGCTGATTGAAAATGACAAGGGCAGTGGTAGCGAGCTGCAGATCTGAATCCAACTCTGCCCATAGCCTGACTCCTGAAAAGCAAAATTCTGTAATCACATCTGCAGGATGGATCTGGATTTAGATATTTTGTATTCCCGGCTGAGTTTTCTTGCCTGTGTGAAGAACGGAATGCCGGAACTGAGCTCTCTTTTCTCTCCTCCCACCCCACCTCTTGCCCCGACGCCCCACAATGATTTGAGAAGAGAATTTTGTTCACTATCAACATAGGCCATGGGGCTTATTTCTAAGAATCCTGAAACTGTAAGCTGAATTATATAGGGTTGATATATTGCTGTAATTCATTGTTATCCACGACTATGACTTGTTTCAGATACGTAAAACTAATTCTTTAAGACCATAAAACAATAGAAGCAGAAGAGAGCAGAGCTGCTGTTATTTCCTTTGTGAGAACCTAGCTATAAAATTGACTATCATAACTATGTGTGTAATGGGCCAAATTTTGTCCTTGGACAGACTGGTGTTGTCCAATGGATGAGGATTGCACAAATGTTAATGAGGGCAAAATCTGTCCCAATACATACATTCTATGCCAGTATTATGGAATTTTCAGTAATGCCGTTTGAGAGCATCAAACATTTCCTTATTTTGTCTGCTCACTGACATTGGTTTAAGTATTTTTTTTATGACTGAATTTCCTGCTGCTTGAATTTCCTGCTGACAGATAACAGCCCAGCTGAATCTCAGGAATTCCCTGCATTCAGAGGCTTTGGAGTGGACTCACAGAAGACTGCCTCCTTAATATACCTTTCATCCATTGTAGCAAGGCAATGCAGTGCATGAGTTGTGAGCCTGCAAATTTAGGGACTTGGCCATATTCCAATTTGGGTAGCTAATTCTGCATAGCTAAACTTTCCCTGTCATTTCAATTGGATCAAGATTTCCCCCCTTCCCCTCATCCAGTTCTAACCAGTTGAATGGTAGTGCTGTGCTTTTTAAAAAGCTGCTGCCATCCACCCTATAATGTGACTTAATTTCACTGCTGGGTGAAATATTTGTGTGTTCCTAAGATGAGATATAGATGTAACATATTAACAATGCCCTACTAGCATCTTCTGGAATACTGAGGCAGTGTTACAAACCTTAGTCTTAATGTTTGTTCCAAAGTGAAAGGCTATGGTAAAAATTGGTAAGTAAAATATTTCTAGCCACCCATGTGCAGGAGGTACTCCACACTAGTGAACCAAATATCTGTTCCTGGTGATGTGACATGGCTCTTTGTCATGGGGAATCTACATTCTGCTTATTAATTATTTATACATTATGGTGTCACTGCTGTGTGTAATGCTGTAATTACTGCTGTGCGTAATGCTTTAGAGACTAGTCCCTGCCCTGAGGCACTGATAGTAGAAATGAGAACCGGAACCTAATGAAAAAATGATGAGCCAACCCAACGTACCAACAGCAAATAAGGGGTCTGGAGAAAATGTATAAGAGAGAGAATTCTTATTAAAGAATTCAGATTGGCTATGCATGGGATCCCTGATGTTTCTCCTTCCTACTGATGTTGGCTTTGTTTTGCCCACAGCATGAGGGAGCCCAACCTTATTTAATTTTTCCACTTGGTAGGGGCCTGATCCCACAGGGTGCTGATCACCCTCTGCTACCACTGAAGAAAAACGGGGATTTAAGGGTGTTCTGTTCTCACATGTTTTGAAACTAAAATATTTACTGAGTGTGAGCTCCCCCTGTTTTCCTTTGAACATGAAGATTTAGGTAGGAGCAAACAAGGAGTCCTGTGGCACTTTTAAAGACTAACAAATGTATTTATCACAAGAGCTTTTATGGGAGAAAATCCCACTTCGTCAGATGCTAGTGTACTCTCCCCTCCTTCCCCCCCCCCCCAAGTCCATTTAGTTTGGGACTGACACCCCTGGAGACCACTATCCACAGAAAAGGAATCAGAACAACTATAATGAAGTCAGAAGCAATAAAAGGTTCCCCATGCTGGATTTTTAGAGGCAAAAGTTGTCAAATTCCATTTTCAATTCACTGAGCTATTGAGTCTCCTAGTTCAAATTCAAAGCAAATTGATCTGCTGCTTCTGAATAGTTCCAGTAGCGGTAGCTGTGTTAGTCTAGTTCAGCAAAACAAACAAGGAATCCTGTGGCACTTTTAAAGACTAACAAATATATTTCTCACGTGAACTTTTGTGGGAGAAAATCCCACCTTGTCTGACGCTTTGAGTGACGAAGTGGGATTTTCTCCCACGATGGGTCATGCGATAAATAAATGTGTTAGTCTTTAAAAGTGCCACCAGACTCCATGTTTGTTTTGCTTCTGAGTAGTCTCTGAAGAGAAAAGAATTGTTATCCTTTAGCCTCCAACTGCTGCGATGCTATCTGGAAGACAAGTGCAATGTTATGTTTGATCATATTTTAGAGTGCTCTTTCAAAATCCTTCCAGCACACAAGGGCGGGGCAGTTGTGTTTGTATAAATATGCTCAAAAGTGTGCTTCATCCGGCTAAATATACCTATTTAAGTGTGCAAAAGCATTGACATCAGGAGCCTTAGTACAGTAAATATTTGCCTAGATAAAGTAATATGTTTATCAATTGTAACATTGTTATTTCCAGGTTAGACAACTTAGGCAATGTTCTGGTGAGCCCATCCCAGAAATATGTTGATAAAGGAATAGTTCACAGTGTGCTGGTGTATAAGAATAAAAAATTTGTAAGCTTGATTCTGTCCTCTACCTCTTGGGAGGTAAAGCAAAGAGCAGGAGGGACAGAGCAAAGGTTCTTTGGTTGTTTTCATGCCTCTTGAATTCTGGCCTAGTCTGGGATAGTTCCCAGTGTGAGTTAGAGCAGCACCAGATCCTGCTCTAACCCAATGTTTTTCAAACCACAGGTCGTGACTACTACTGTGTCACAGATCCTTAGGTACTGGGTCACGGCCCCTCTCCATGGTGTGCCTGGAGATGGGTCCTCAGACATGCCCTGGAAAGAAGCTGCCCAGTGCAATGTGCCTGGGTTCCAGGCAACTTCTTTCTGCTGGTATGCCTGGGGACCCCCATCCCAGCTGTTACCACTGCCAAATTTTCTGGTGGTGGCCACTTTTTTCGGTGGAAGGGACCGCCACATGGCTGAGGGGTCAGGGAGGAAGGATTGGCATGGGGTTAACAAAGGTTGCTGACCTGTGGCCCAGGGCCGGGTTGTGGGCATAAATGATTTATTTCAACTGGGTCCCAAGAGAAAAAAAAAATTGAAAACCACTGCTCTGACCTACAGGAGCCTTGTACAGCCACCGATTTGCCAGAGCGAAAAGCACTCCAGCCGCTCTCCCATGAATCCCTAACATGACGCTTCATGCTGGGGAGAGCATGGGGCTTTATACATCGTTGCTAGGTCATTCCTTAAGGAGGCTATTTCACTAATGGTGGTTGTGGTCTCTTTACATTCTCTGTTTGGGGGCAGGGGGCAGATTCCGGCTTTACATTGTTGCTGTATTGTGTTTTAAAACATTTTGAACCTTTATGAAGAGTAAAACAGTACTGCTTCAAAGCTGGCTGGCAAAAGCATGTCTCTTAAACGGAATTCATACTGTCACGACAAAAGAATATTGTGGTACCAAGACATGCTACTATGATTAATCTAACTGGTCAGTTGTTACATGTCTGTATTTCAGTGATCAGGTACACCTAGTCTAGATAAACTGGTATGCCTTATGTCCACCAATATTTGATGAGAATAAGACAGCACTTTAAAGTGAGAGAGGGGAGAAGAGTTATATTTTTTTTAAAGGGGACAATAATAATGCACTTCTTAATTCTGTCGGATTCCGGATCTTATAGAAGTAAGTGTAGGTCAGTGGTTCTCAGCCAGGGATATGTAGAAGTCTTCCAGGGGAGGCGATACGTCAACTCATCTAGATTCTTGCCTAGTTTTACAACAGGCTACATAAAAAAACACCAAAACACTTTATACTTCTCTATATACTATAAACCAAAATGTAAATACAAATATTTATATTCCAGTTGATTTATTTTATAATTATATGATAAAAATGAGAAAGTAAGCAATTTCCCAGAAATAGCATGCTGTGACACTGTTTTGTATTTTTATGTTTGAATGTGTAAGCAAGTAGTTTTTAAATGAGGTGAAACTTGGAGTATGCAAGACACAACAGATTCCTGAAATGAGTACTATAGTCTGGTTGAGAACCAGTGGTGAGGGTATTTACTTGTGAATTTGCTTATTAAGAAATCTTTCAGTAAAATGTTTCCAATGTTGGCCACTAGTTGGCATGAATGGTACGCTGCATATTGCATGACTTATTCAGAAAAACAACACTGGATCTTGCTCTCTTGGGTCAGAGGTACTTCAAACAGTTTGGAGGTGGATTTCTGTTTTGTGAAGAAAGAAGCCATGCAGGCCTTTTAACCATCATCAGTCATCTTGACAGCCTATAACTGATGAATATAGGCGTCTACGGGCTTGTCTTCACTGACACTGGCAAGTTGAGCTTCCTGAAGACCCACTCAGTTGATTGGGAAGTCAATCCCTGAAGAAGACTCTGGCAACTGGAGTAGCGTTGAGTTGAAGGGAGGGCCCTCTCTTCGACTCAGCACAGTGGATGTGCCCGGCGTAGAGAAGTTGAAATGGGATACTCAAATTATTTTAAGTTTCTTGTAGTTCCCTAACTCCTTTTGACTGCTGCTGAAAATGGTGGGCAATGTAGATCTGTACTAGAAGACGAACTGACTGACCCATGTGAGGATCTATAATGGGGAAGTTACCCCACTTCCTGAGAGTTTGTTACAAACACTAACAGAACAGGAGGGAGGTGGTACAACTCTCTCTGACCATATTTGGGCTGGTCTAATCTTGTGATCCTAATTTACACCTGCTCCTTGGAGCTGTGGATATTGTTGCTGTTAGAGCTTCACCTGGGGAGACTGGTAGTGGCATGTGCTGAATCATTGCATCCCCTGCCCTTCGCTGGCATGCCTCTGCTGATAATGATCTCATTTTTGGCTGTGCCTGCTCTATGTCAGTCCTTCAGTGGAGCAGATATTCCAGTCTCTTTTTGTCAACATCATGTACCCAAAGAGGACTTTCCAATATGGGGATTGTTTACTGGTGTCTTTCCCAGTGGAGACACCTGGGTTGAATTTGAGCCACAATGCTTGATATTAAAGCCTTTTAGTATTATGGTTTTAATACTTCAATGCGGCAAGACAACAATTGTTTTATCTACATGGAAGTTACTGCGAAATGACCATATCCTTTGTAAGGCTGCTATGAGCCAGCGACCAGATCTTGTGCAATAAATGGGTGTACGTGTTGTGGAAAGGGTTTTTGTCACAGAGTTCAGTGAAGTTGGAAAGACTTTACTCTGCCTTAGCTAAGGATAGGTTTTTTTATTAGAGGGCCTAATAAATGTGTCCGCAGAAATAACTACTAATAAATGTCTGTCAGCGCGGTGCCTTGTATGAATTTTGGATGCTAAGGATGGCAATAGGGATTTAGACCTCAAATACCTTTAAGAAATATAGCAGAGAAGAAGTAAAAAATAAAAACAGAATAGAAAAATTAGAAGCCTCTTATTTAAATCAAAATGAAAACCATATTAAACTGAAGCTAAATTTTATGCAAGTCTTCATGGGACATACAGCTCATTCTCCACTTAAGTTCACCCAAAGATCATCACTCCAAGGTAAGATTCAGGGTACTGCTCTGTTCTTCCTATATGTGTTTTTTATGGTGCCTAACAAAAGGGACCCTGATCTTGACTGGGACCTTTTGGAGCTTCCACAATACAAAAAACCTAACAATGAATTCGACTGCTTGAAAGGTTTTTTGATTAACATTTTAATGAGCTGATAATTGCAACATAATATAATTATCTGGATCATAGACTCAGATTTAAAATACTTTGTGTCTGTTAATAGTAGGGAAACCCATTTCCAACAAAAGTTAAAACAAAATCACCGCCACCTACCACTAAAGAACTAGGTTAGGCTGCAGTAATATGTACAATATTCTTGGGCTTTTTGGCGGTAGGGCAACTCTGGACATTTGATCAGTCTGTGCAGTTTTCAGAAAAGTAATTTAGGAGAATTCCAAAGGGGTAGCCGTGTTAGTCTATTGTAGAAAGACAACAGAGTCCTGTGGCACTTTTAAAGACTAACAAAAGTGCCACAGGACTCTGTTGTAATTTAGGAAGTTATTCATCAGTTACCAAGTGTACAAAGAATATTCGGGGGTGAAAGGGTCTCAGAGCAACGCATACTTTGTTAGGCCATGTCTGTGCTGGGGGTGGCAGAAATAGCTACTAATAAATATTTGTCATTGTGGTGTCTAGAGTGGATTTTGGATGTCAGGGACAGCAGGGATTTAGACCTCAAATCCCTGTAGATGTGCCACCATGCCTCTACAGCGCAGATGCAGCCTACAGCAGCAGAAAGTATTTTCATTGTTGTAGGAACACTAACTCCCTGAGCAATGGTAACTAGATCAAGCAAAGCATTGTTCCATTGAACGAGTTATGTCTACGCTGGTTAGCCTGGCATAGCTACGGCCTTCAAGTGTGTGGACCCTCCCTTAAGCACTGCAGTTATGTTGACCAAAACTTTAAGTGTAGAATAGGTCTAAGAAATAGAGACAATAGCTGTCTGCTCTCAGGACAGCACTATTGAAGTGGTGTTGAATTGGCGGGGAGGGGAGGAATCATTTTACTGCAGTTATAAAAGCTATGGCTTGATTTTGCAAACACTGACATTCAAGTGGGGAGGTCTACTGCAATCAACAAGAATGCTCATGTGTGATAACATTGCTCATGGAAATATATGAATTTTATGCTTTATTTGACTACTGTTTCTGACAGTGGATTGAGAAGTTGGTCTGGTAGCTGGTTTTCTAGTTTACAGTGCAAATTCTGCTGCACTTAGCCAGATTTGAAGGTATGGATTGATTAAATAAATAGTTAATGCCAAACAACCCTTCTTTTACCTGAGAACAAAAAGAAAATTTGGGTAACAAGTTATTCCCCATCTTCCTCCAGTTTGATTATGTATCATTAGGTGGCACTCAATGCAACATCACCTGGTCAAAAGTCAAAGTTCCCCCAAGATAATGGCTCATTGCTCTGATGCAGTTAAGGTCAACCCACAACAAAGGATATGGCTAACGTCACACACTGACTGCCTTAACCCAGGGGAGCAGGTACCCATTTAGCAGCTGAGTAAACTGGAGGTAGCCTTTCGAGGTGAGCTTAACCCTGTCTCAGGCCATGACCTTCATGCTTGTAATCAAGCACCTTAACCACTCACCCATCACATCTCATAGCTGGTGGGGGGACCTTGTGTTATGGGAGCTTCTTTACAATTACAGCCACATTATGTAAACAGTCAGAGGCAGCCCGCTGAAATTAGTTTGTAGTAGATTATGAGCGTGTTTTACAACAGATCCATGCATCAGTGCTGGAACTGGGGCTGCAGTGGCTTGAAGGGGTAATAACATAAAAATTGCAACAGCACCCATGGGTGTACAGAACAGAGACATTGTAAACATTTTGGACGTAGACAAAATATTCTCTCAGTATTTTTGAGGTGCTCCTCCTATGAGGGAATAAAAGGGTGATGGTCAGAAGAACATAATATGTAAACATAATACATAAACCAGTTGGTGCAATCTAATGCAAAATAACTTTCAAAAGTGCCGCTGCAGACTAGTTTCACTCAGATGATGTGAAAAAAGATGACTAAAATCTGTGGGTGAGAAGCCGTTCACATTTCCCCCTCAGGGTAAGGGCTAGACAGAAAACAAAAACACAAGTGCTGGTGACTTAATTCCAGGTTTGACCTTTAACCACGTGCAAGGCCACCAGCAAAGGGTGCAAAGGTTTCGTATTATGTCTCACTCCTGGACAGAGAGACAACAGAGTCCTGTGGCACTTTTAAAGCTCATGCGATAAATAAATCTGTTAGTCTTTAAAAGTGCCACAGGACTCTGTTGTCTTTCTACAATAGACTAACACGGCTACCCCTTTGGAATTGGTCCTGGACAGAGGTGAGACTAGGGCGGAACAACCCAGGTCAGGTATAGCCAGAAATGACTTTTTGGCAGGACGGGCCTGTGGTTGACAGGGGTGCGCACAAACCTTGTGTCACAAGCGAGACAGAGGCTGAGCAAAATATGAGCTGAATTGCTTAAAATTGGAACGGGGTGGCCCTGCTTTCAAATGGGGTGGGCCATGGCCCACCCCTAACTAGCCACTGGTGTCCAGACTGTGGGGGGTGGGATTTAGACTTTGTCCTGCCTCCAGCAAGCCGCGTGGGGTAGAAACCATGGGCAAACTGCTGGTTCCAGCAAAATGAAAGTTTGCAAAGTGCCCCTCGGCTTCTGGGGGGGGGGCAGGATTTCACTTCCCCCCATGCTGTAGGGGGGGTGATGTTTGGAGCACTCCCCCCCCATGTCATCAATCCACCCCAGCACAGGGTGGAGAGGGCGATCGGGATCTGGGTGCGTGGCTGTGTGGGGTTGCGCTGCTGCTTCAGGCTAATGATTCACCTAAAGCTCGGCGGATGCCGAGTCCCTGCGCTGGGCTGGGCCGGTCCGGGGCGTGTTGCCAAATCCCGGCATTTACGGGAACTCCAGCCCCCAGCATAGCGTCACGCCCCGCCCGGCCAATGGCCTGCGCGCCCGCTGCTTCCCAGCCGCCAGCTCCCAGCCGGGGCGGAGCTGCTATAAAAGTCGCTGCCTCCGTCCGCCTCCCACCTAGTCCCGTCCAGCGCTCAGCCCGTCTCTCGCCCGAACATGATCGTGGACAGCAGCCGGGCGGTGCCGGCCGACGGCTCCATGGGCAGCCCGCTCAACTTGGCCTATTTCTACGGCGCCTCCCCCTACTCCAGCGATGGCAGCTGCTCGCCCGGTCACTCCGCCCCGGGATCGCCGGGCTCCGACTCGGAGCTGTCCGTCAGCAGCACCGGCGGCCGGAGGGACTCGTTGGACGGCGCCCGCCAAGCGCAGGAAGGTAGGGGCAGCGCTGGCGAGACTGCGGGTTATATGCCGCCCGCCTGGAGAGAGATCTAGGCTAGCACAGCCCCCTCGAGCCTCTCCTTGGCATGGCAGTGACTCTAGCCAGGGTAAAGGTGCTGGTGGAAAAATAAAATATTCATGCATGAAATTGCAAGGGTTCCCCTCCGCCCCTCTTCCTCCTCAGCATGGGGCACGTTGCTGGTGGAGTCTCTGTTTCTTGTAGTCTTTAAACCATGATTTGAGGACTTGGATAACTCAGTCCTGGGTTGGCGCATTGGTCCCCACTCTCCTCGCTGCTGTGGCATAGCTTTGCTTATGTTGAGGGACGCCCCCATAGAGTCTCCAGATGAACTGGCGCATAGTCATGAGCCAGTCTAGAGTTCTTTAAGTAGGTTTTCAAAAAATGCCATGGCATACCCATGCTCGGGCATGCCCGTGTGCTGTGGCAGACAGGTTGGGAAAGGCTGGGTTAGAGGTTTCTAGCAGGGGTTGGCGGGTGAGGTTCTGTGGCCTGCAGTGTGTAGGAGATCAGACAGATAGTCATATTGGTCTCTTCTGACCTTCCAAGTCTTTGGGTCTATAAAACCTGTCAGCATTCTGTGAGCTTGTTCTATAGCTCCTGGTGGCTCAGGATGATCACTTAAAAATGCCTGATGTTCATGTGGTGCCGAGATCCCAAAGATGTCAGAAGTTGTGATCGGTATTAAACCCATGTGTGATGAGTTGCAATTGTGGTCTGCTCAGTGCTTGTCCTGTGTTATTGTTCCCTCTTCCTTTCTGTGGCCCTTTAATAATTTTTAAGTTTTAAAGTGAGCAGAGGGTTATGCACACCTTCTGATTAAAGCAAGTTGATTGCGAGAAGGGATACTTTGAAAAAGAATGACTGGGAATTCACAATTGTTTGAGAATTGTTTATACCATAGGCTAGGAGGAAAGCCTTCAGAAAGACTCTCTCATATTTTGAAACTAATTTTCAAATGGAGAAAAGAAGTATATTTTGTATTGGATGATCCTCAAGTCTAGTCCACCTTTTATAGGACAAAATCCTGTGAACAGTTTTTGGACAGGGGGGGTGGCAGTGGTGGTGGAAGGCACTTGGCACTTCCTACTCAGTGCTTAGTACCTTGAAAAATGAGACCCTTAGGGCCACACACTTAATACCCTTTACTCATGTTAAGTAGCACCTTATTCCACATGTAATCTCATTGCCTTCAATGGAATTCTGCTCGAGGAGTACCAGTGTCCAAAGCTAGCCCTGGGAGATTTGTGTGTGTGAATGGCTGTATGCATTGGGATGTCAGTAAATTTGAAAAAACCTTCTGTTTATTTAAAACAAGTTATTAAGTGTTTGTTCCTCCATTTTAATGTACTACCCTATAATATTTCCCACCCCACCCCCAAATAATCTGTTGTGGTATCCTTAGACTTTTTCCCCCTGTAAATTTGATTTATTTTCCATGAAATTTGTTTGTGGAAAACATTTTGACCTAGATAAACATTATTTTAATAATGTTTGTAATGTCTTTTTAAAAACTAAAAATCATTGTGGATAGAGTGACTTGTAAGGCTATTTTCTACTTCATATTTCGTCTCAAAGGCCTTGCTTCTGGTTAGTCCTCTGATTAAGGAAAGCTGAGGATGCTGGATTGTGTGCTTTGAAGCCATAGTCTCCTACTTGACATCAACTCAAGCCCTTTATTTTCTCTTCCCTGGGCAGAAATCCCAGTTCCTGCTGGCCAAGAAAATTTGGGACCTGAACTCTGATCTCAGGTTTACACTTCTAGTCTGCTGGCCTTTTTTTCCCCCTGTCATATATAGATTTATTCTGTTAAACCCTGTACTTTCCTTATCAGGTCACATAACTTCCTTTTGCAAGTTGAATGCCTTAGGTCATCATTTCCTATCTTCCACTTCTGTTTTTGTAGCTTCAAAACTGATTTAATTTTAAAGAGGTTATGAGACAGACGAGGCCAGGCAGGAAGCATTGTAGTTACTTTGTTTAGAAGTACTGTACAAGTTTTCTTTTTAAAGAAGCAGTTTTGGCCACTATGGAGATAACAAAGACAAGTAATTCTGAAAGTTATTAGACAAAGCCCTGTAGCATCTTGGCATCTATTTTTTTTTTTTTTTTTTTTTTTTTTTTAAATATGGAATCGATTGGAGCAGGGGATAATCTTTGTTTGGTGTTTGTAGAGTGCTTAAGAAAATGTCATTGTGACAGGGGCTTTTAACCACTATGGTGATAGGTTGTTTCCAGCTTGTTGACCAATAAGGGTGGGGGGTTTAGAATATCTCAGAGAAATAAAATTTAAACTGATTCCATTCTCCTGAAAGAATTACTGACTGGCAAGGTTCTTTGAAATATATTTTTGTGTCATTTTCAGTTGAAAGCAGGGTTTCAGGTTATCTTCCACAGTTGTTTCTTGATTTGCCTCCTTGGGTCAGGATTGTGCAAGTGCATTAATTTTTTGTCTTGTGTCTCAACAGTTGAACAGCACATGGGGGGAGGAAAGCAGCAGAGAGGACCTTTCCAAGGGGTTCGTGTGAAAAATTCAGTGAAGGAACTCCTGTTGCACATTAGAAACAATAAACAGATGTCCTCAGGCCATGTTGCTGATGAATTCAAGGTAATTCAGTATTTTTCATGGTATGGATCAAATTCAGCTCTGGAATAAATGGATTCAGCTCTTAATGAGGAGATGAACTTGATAACACCAAAACCAAATTTGGCTCCTTCCTAATGTACGT
The DNA here is from genome assembly GCA_007922175.1 of Pelusios castaneus. Lineage (NCBI taxonomy): Eukaryota > Metazoa > Chordata > Testudines > Pelomedusidae > Pelusios > Pelusios castaneus. Next base: position 9,954,197 of record ML685767.1, read on the forward strand.
CTGAGCAAAGGAAACTTCTTTTGGTTACTGAGCTTTATTTTCCAAATGGAGCACATATAAATGCACACTTCTGTTTATCAGACTTCACAGTCAGTTTTCATGATTTTAGACTTCTGGAAAGGGTTGAGGGGAGCTTGTGCATAAGAGCTTGACAACCTGCTCAGTGCTATACAGGACTCAAGAGTGAAGATGTGGTTGTGTTCCTTGGAGAACCTGCCATCTAGTAGACCGGAACAGAGGAAATGACATGTTGGAAGCCCAGAGAAAGGAATAGCTTAAAAGGGTGTACTGAGTTTGTTTGTTTCTTGTGGACATCCAATAAGAAGTGAGTCTTCATGAGCAACTCTCTTAAGAAAAGCTCTATAGAATTTATAATAGGGATGAAGCTGGTAGAGAAAATTGCATGGAAACCTAAAATATTATGGACTTTATTAAAATGTATCTGTCATTTGAACCAGCTTATCATATTCTATAGCCTGGATATAATTCTGTATTATATTCTGTAAAATGGTTAAAAAAGCCTTTAGAAAGGATAGACTTTTTCTCGAAAAGTCTATAGAATTCTTTTCATAAGAATATCCTTAAAAATAGTTAAGGATTTCTTTTTCATTTATTGATTGAGATTAGAAAAATGCCCTATTAGGGCTTCTTTAAGGCATAGGAGGGATGTTTTGTATTGGTACTATTGCATTTTTCTCTTCTTTTTAAACTTTTTCTTTTTAACAGATGCTTTTAAATTGGTTTTGGCTTTTTAAAAAAAAGTATTTATTTTCTACATAGGCACAAGAAAGATTGGTGAACTACGAACAGTTTACAGGTACAAGTGTTCTTACTTTTGTTTGCCCCTGTGTCATACCTATATAAATATTTTAGAATATTTTGTAAAATAGTATTTGCCAGGGTAACCTAAAAACTTACTGTAAATGCATTTTCTTTTGACAGAGTTGAAGAACATATTCACTCATAGTGGTAAAAGAAAGGCTCAAGAACTTTTCTCTGATGGACCCAGTTACAAAAGACCAAATACTTTGCACTCTCACCTCTTGGTAAATATTTCTATAATATTTAATAGTAAATTATTTTTCCTCTTGGTTTGTGTAACAAGAAACGGTTGGTTAAATAATTCTTTTAAACTTTTTTTGTTTTCTATTTTTCTTTAGACACCACCACAAACACCGACCTCTATGGATAACATGGAGGATGCCCATAAAAATGAACCAAAACATGATAATGCTTCTGACATGCTTCAAAACCTTATAAATATTAAGAATGAGTCGAATCCCATTTCTCTGAATACAGTGCAGGTCAGTTGGCTGCACACCATATCTAACCATAATTCACCAGGGGAACGATATCAGGATGTCCAAGGAGCACAGGTTTTCTCCCCATCTCAGAAGTACCGTGCCGTTCAAGCCAACAGCCCCCAACAAATGCTGGATCCATCCCAGAATTACCAGTTTTCTTCCTCACAGATGCAGGATTTGCCACAGAACTATACTCAGGATTCATTATTGGACTACAGGCCACTTTCTGCCAGTGATCAGTCTCCTACCTACCAACAGAACATCTTTGAAAGCCACGAACTGCAGTACTGTCCAACCCAAAGTTTTGCGTCTCTCTTGAATGATTCTGAAGGCTCAGAGAATATATCCAACCGTCTCCAGCCTCTAGCCACTGCCCATCAGCAGTCTGATGTCAATACCCATGCGCAAAACTTCAGCCTAGTTCCAAATAATAGCTGTCGTACACTCGATGGACACGATTCATCTCCGGCTGCTTTGAATATCTCTCTGCAACACCATGGCATTGTCAGAAACACGGCACAGCTGGGGAAGTCATTCTTCCAGTGGCAAGTGGAACAGGAAGAAAACAAACTGGCCAACATCTCTCAAGAGCAGATCCTTGCTAAAGATTCAGATGGGGACACGTGAGTACTATTTATTTTACTAGTGCCAAATTTAGAAATGTGTAGATTATTTTTGTTCACGTTTGACCATAGGCGGGTTATTTGGTTGGAATGGTGTTCTTTTAGGTATTAGCAGCGGGTGCATACTGAGAATGCAGTGGGTTCTTCAATCAAATAAAGCTGGTACAGTAATATTGCTGGTACCCAATACTCTGTGATTTCGCTGTTCTAGAGTCTACTGTTGATCCGCACTTACATGATTTAAAATGAAAAAGCTAATTGCATGTAGTCACTGAATATGGAGTGTCTGCATTATGTGTATCCTGCACTTATATTTCTCTAATGGTACACAGCCCCCATTTGCACAGTTAAATTGTAACTCCCTCTCTTTGTGCCCCTCTGCGCAGGTTCCTTCACATTGCTGTTGCCCAGGGCCGACGGGCTCTTTCCTATGTTCTTGCTAGAAAGATGGCTGTTCTGCACATGTTGGATATTAAAGAACACAATGGCCAGGTGAGGTTCTCCACGTCCCAGTCTGTTACAGTTCAGGGGATACCCCAGAGCTAGTAAAATTACCTTCCGAAGAGTTGTTTGGGCCAGCTTCTCAGTGTTCATAAGCATTGCTTCATTAATGTTGTTGTATTGGAGATATTTTTAGTTCCCATTTCCTGGTAGGTAATGGATGGTGACTAATCCTTCTTCTCAATATTTTCAGAGTGCCTTTCAGGTGGCTGTGGCAGCCAATCAGCATCTTATTGTCCAGGACCTGGTTAGCCTGGGGGCCCAAGTGAACACTACCGACTGCTGGGGAAGAACACCGCTGCACGTTTGTGCTGAGAAGGGACATTCCCAGGTTCTTCAGGTAAGGATCTGAAAGGCTAGTGAAGTTCTTCCTTTTACCTTTCTCCTTATCCCTAATGTAAGAGCCTTCCGAGACGATTCTGAAAACAATCCTCCACACTGCTGAAGTATTTTAAACGAGCTCTTACACTGATGGCCTAAAAGACTGTAGTTTGTTCTAATGCTACATACAGCATATTAGGTCATTACTGTAGAATTCTGTAACGCCTTTAAAAAATAAAGGGAGTATTCGCTCTATTATTATAGCTGCCCTTTTTATTCTGAATACACTGTTTTAGCAAGGTGTTATAAATGCTTTCATTATCCAGATGTCTTTTTTGACTTGCTCTTATAAGTACTTCATCTCCACTTACATAGGCAATCCAGAAGGGAGCCATTGGAGGAAGTCAGTATGTGGACATTGAGGCAACAAACTATGATGGTGAGCATCTGTGAGTTTTTAACTCAGTTTGCTGGGTATTGTTTTTCATAGTTGCTGATACAAATGCTCCTCTGGGCAAGAAGCGATAAAGCCAGTTGTATTCATTTTTTTTTCTTTCCCTGCTGAAGATAATTGCAATTAGCACATCAGCTAGGTTTTCCTCAGCAAGTAGAACCTACATTAGCTTCCGTCAAGAGCGTTCCAAACGGTGAGCCGTGTTAGTCTAGATCAGCAAAAGAAAGAAGGAGTCCTGTGGCATTTTTTAAGACTAACACATTTATTTATCGCATGAGCTTTCTTGGGAGGACATGTTTTCTTGGCTTATACCTGACTTCCACATTTTATGTGAAAAGAATTTCCTCTGGATTAATGTTTAAAACATACGACTGTCTGGTTCTAATCTAATTACTGTGGTGTAGCCAAGCATCAAGGAAAGAATCAGGAATACAGAACAAGAGAATCACCGTAAACTCAGCTGACAGCTGTTAGTTTTGTTAACCACCTTGCCCAAAGTGCAGTATAGAACACAGTTATTTGAAAATCCATTCTTCTATCACTCACCTAGTGGGAACAGGTTACTGTTTAACCCCTTCAGGCTGACATCACAAACACAGAGCAGCCCAGGGATTTCTGGTGTTAGTGAGGAGAGCTGAACCATGGAAGGGACAAAGTTTCTTAATTATCCCTTTGAAACCAGCAGCCTGTTAAGAGGGCTCTTTCCTGTTCGCTCATTGAAATTTTTTTTTCTTTTTTTTTAATTTTAAGGATTGACAGCTTTGCATTGTGCGGTGCTGGCCCATAATGCTGTGGTGCATGAACTCCGGAACAGCCAACCACCTCACTCTCCTGAAGTCCAGGAGCTTCTGTTGAAAAACAAGAGCCTGATGGACACCATCAAGTCGCTGATCCAAATGGGAGCCTGTGTTGAAGCAAAAGTAAGAGCAATAGTTCATTAACTAGGTACTGACTAGTATCTAAGAGAACTCTCCAAGTGAAGTGAATCACTTATTACAAAGGAAGTAGAACTAATTTAAGCACAGTAGGACCTAATTTATGTGACTGGAATGGGAATATTACATTTATTCAGGCCAGACAGTACAAACAATATGTGTTGGGAGAGGAGAATGACAGCTTAAATTTTAGATGAACTCGTTTTTTTCTGTGCTGGTAATTGTCTTACAAAAAGGGAAAGTCACTGAAAGCAGTTGGATATCTACATAATAATACTAGTTTTGCACTGTTAATTAAAATCCAAATTTCAAGAAGTGCTGATCCAGTGTCTAGTTCAAGTGGTAATGGACCAGATTGTCAGTGGGCAAAAATTGTCATCGCTTCCCTGGCTTGAGTCGAACTATAGAGGTGTTAACCTCAGCTGTGAAGGTATGGCCCATGATGTGTCAAATTAGAATATTTACCTTAAAAAGAACTAATTCTGTTTTTAGTATGAATTAATTTTCAGTGTCCCCACAGGATTACAATACAAGTGGGGTAGGAAAAGCAGGCAGTTTTTCCCATAACAGTATCTCTTCTGTTCCCCTTGTTTAAAATGTGTTTTGTGTTCTCACAGTGAAACCCCCAAGACATCCAGTGTGTAATGAGTGTATGGCTTTTCTCTTTTTGGATAGGATCGTAAAAGTGGTCGCTCAGCTCTGCATTTGGCAGCGGAAGAAGCCAATCTGGAGCTTATTCGTTTCTTTTTGGATCTACCCAACTGCCTCTCTTTTGTTAACGCAAAGGTATGGTAAATTCCTTCAATTCAGCAGCAGTAGTGAAGAATGCTGTTGTATGTTAATGGCATGATGCATGCACTAAGGTTCATAAAACCTTCCTCCTAATAGTGTTACTCTCTTGTCTTCACCAGGCTTATAATGGCAACACAGCACTCCATGTGGCTGCCAGCCTGCACTATCGGGTGACTCAGCTGGATGCAGTTCGTCTGCTGATGCGAAAGGGTGCTGATCCAAGTGCTAGAAACTTGGAGAATGAGCAGCCAGTTCATGTGGTTCCTGATGGCCCTGTAGGAGAACAGGTAAAAAAAAACAAACCCTCCAAAATCTTTCAATTCTTTTTCTGGCAATTGATATGAATCAATTGTCCTCCTGCTCTCAAGGGCTATGTCTACATTTGTTAATTTAAGTCGACCTAACAAAGTCAACTTAAGTTGTTAAGTCAACTTAGCATATCTACACTATAAAATGAAGTCAACTTAAAGGGGACCCTGCCAAATTGACTTAGAGCGTCCATACTGGACGCCTAAGTCGACTTGTAGGGGCTAGGTGGACCTGGGACTGGTCCACGGTGGCAGGGGGGGGCACCCCTTGCCAAGTGCCAGGGGGTAAAATGGGGCAAATGCTGAGCCTGGGTACAATGGGGGTGAGCAGGACAGGGACACTGGTAAGGCATAGGAGCGGGATGGGCAGGGCTCTGTCCTGCCCTGTGGGGGGGGGGGGGCACATCAGGCTCTGCCAGCCACTCTGGCAGGGAGGGCAGTGTGGGAGCCCTAAAGCCCTGTAAATTGACTTAAAGTTGATTTTAGGGTTAATCTGCATCTACACTGGCTTAAGTCGACTTAAAGTCGATTTAAGTGCTAGTTTGAATTAAAACGAGGTGTTATTAATTCAAACTAACTTTTCCTTAATTCGATTTAAGGAGCATCTTAAATCGAATTAAGGAAAATGTAGTGTAGACACAGATTAAATTAAATTGACCTAAGCAAGCTTAAATCGACTTAATTTGTAAGTGTAGACGCACCCAAGGATCTGGATGGGAGACCCAGCTATCAACACATCTGAGTTGGCATTATGAGGGATTATCATGAAACGCTCCTTCTCTTGTTTCCTAAGAGGGCGTAATAGTCTGACCATTCTGAATGGGACAACTGCCTGTTCTACTAGCCTTTTTCGTCATTGCAACACACTTCTAATTGTTACCTGCTAAATGTAAAGCCTAAAGCCATTAAAAGCTGTTAAGTTACTTAGGGAGTCACAAAGCTACTAGTGTAGAGAGTAATAGGCTGATCTTAGCTTCAGAGATGGTCACTGAATCTTCAGAAATGTAAATTGGATTGTTTTTTTTATCTAGTAGTTGCTTGTCTCCGAAGATGTACAAGGAAAATCACACAGCAAATTTACTGTACCCAATTAGTACATCTCTACACCCTTCAATACATAGGACAGTGATTTCAATAGGACCAGGATTTGGCCCAATGTGATTACCCTCAGCATTCCCTTAAATAATTAAAGGATAATCTTTAGAAAAGAGAATTGGAAATACCATTTCCTTTAGGAATCTAAATTTTGTCATATGTAACTTTAACATGTCAGATGCACAGAATTTGAGACGTTATTTGTAGCATTTATTTTAGCTCTCAAGCTTCTTATCATCAAACCAATATTTAGTCTTTTTCCCCTAGTGTCATAACTTCATAGCACATAAGTCTCAATCTTGCTCATGTAAATGTGCACTAGATCCTGATTTATTATTTGTATTGTATTAGCACCTTGAAGCCCTAGGCAGGACCAGATCCCCGCTGTATAAGATGCTTGTAATAAAGGAGTTTACAATCTAAGAAAACAAGTAATTATGGCCTCATTTACAGTAGCATAAATCATTTCACTTCAGGGCAATTCACTGGAATGAATGGGCTTAGAATCTAGGTTGATAGCACTGTTAGCAAAATAAAGGGATACAAGGTTTGGGGTTGGTTTGATGTTTTTTCTGATCTTTGAATGATTCACTATGTGAAGGTGCAAATTAATCTGTCTCTCTCCCCACCCATCTGTTTTATAGATACGACGTATCCTGAAGGGGAAGGCAGTTCAGCAAAGAGCTTCACCATATTAAACTCCATGCGTCTTGGAGTTGAATACACTCACTGTCAGTTAGGCAGTCCTAATGTATCTGTAAATAGACCATTTGCCCTGTGGAGGCAAATGTTAGTTGTTTCTATGAAACAAAAGTATTTAGTTCACTATCGTATAGTGGGTTATGTTAACAAAATTCAAATTCCTCTGAACAGATGGGAACATTCCATGCCCAGGTGTCTAGATACCTGGATTTAATAGTGTTGCAAACTAACTTATTTAAACAGTTAAACTAGTTTTGGGGCCAGGACAATTGTATTGAAGGTTTTCTTTTGTATTAGATAGATCTGATAGATGACGGCAGTGTTAAGTTGTTGTTCTTTGTTAATCACACAAATATTAATTTTATGAAGAAAATTAATAATAATTTTAGAAAACAAATTATTTATATTTGTCAGTAGCTTTTTTTCCAGTGTCTTATGCAAAACTTATAAATTATCATGCTATTCTATAGTTCTTTGTAACTTGCTTGATGAATGGTCTAAAAAGGGACAAGTGCTTCAGATTTGGAACTTTATATTGTGTATTGCACATTGACTTTTAACAGTATGCTTGTACAAATCAAAAGAATTTCCTTGTGTGTGTGTGTGTGTGTGTGATTGTGGGGGAGAATGAAATGTCACTGCCATTTACTTGTACGCATCCATTGCAGTTATTGGCAGGAAAGGGAATGTTATAATTAAATCAGTGGGAACAGTATCACACCCTGTTTCCATGCACCAGCACAGGATTTTCTTTCATTGTAACAGTGGATTATGTGGGAGAAATATCCTTATCTATTCAGTGTATATATTTTCCTCAACATGCTTTAATGAATATGGCCTTGATTCAGCAAAATACTTAAGCACATATGTTTAACTCTCTCCCTAATCCATGAAGTACTTAAGCCCTTATCGATTTCAGTTTAAGTATTTTGCTGAATCCAGTCCTATGTATTTACATCTAAAGGAGAATATTTTTCACCCCCTCATCAGTTAGCCCTATTTTCTTCCTTAGAAGTCTAGTGGATAGCCAAGTAATATTTGAAGCTAACGTTTAAATTTTTTAAAAGAGTAAGGCTGTCTATTATTGCAAAATGTTTACTAATGATGTTGTACAGATGTGCTCTGTCAGAAAGCATCTCTTTCTGAAGTATCCAGTGTGTACAAAAATCCAGTTTGTTCTTCGATTTTACACTCTTTGCTCTAACTGCACTTGCATCTCATGTGATTCTCTTCCATGTAACCAACTTGGTATAATCTGATTACATTGTTTGACAAAGTATGTCTTGTAGACAAGTTAATTGGAAAAATCTGGTGTCCTCAAATGTAGCTGTGATGTATATCCTGAAAATACACTTGTAAATTCTCATCAGCAGTTTCAAATAAATTGTTTAATTTAAAAATGTTGGGGCGTGGTGTATTTGTTACAAAAATAACTTGGTTTTGATGCTAGATTTGGACTTCTTCCTACTACACTTCACTGCTACTGCTGGGATCTGGGAAGGCTACCCATTTAATAGGTTGTTTGACTACAATCCTGCAATTATTATTCATCTGACCAATCCTTTCTTTCATGCAGGTAGTCCTCCTACATTTATACTCGAGGAAACTATGGGCATCTTGGCTAACCTCCCATGTCCTTCCTTTTGACCTTTACTCCTGAGTCTCCATCCTCTTTCTTCCCTGTGGCTCTTGTCAGTTCACATCAACAGTTTTGGGTTTGGTTCTACTGACATCAGTTACACTCTCCATAATGAGAAGTTATAATTGGTATCAAACTGCTCTGTCAGGTTGCTGTTTAGGGCCAGGTGATCTGCCAGTGCCTTCTTTGGGAAATTGGGCCTCTTAAGGACCACTCCTGGAAGGCAAATGCTGCTTCACTTGGTGGAGGTGAAGGTGAGGGTGGCAGGAGACTGTCTCAACCAGTGAAAAAAGAAATCTCAAATGGCAATGGAGATTGAAAACAGGGTCAAATTCACAGCTGGTGTAGGTGGACATAACTGCTGTAAGCAATAAAGTTGCACCCTGGATAAGTCAAGGATGAATTTATCTTAGTCTCCTGGTCAAGTGTTTACAGCGTGTGTGTTGACTGGGGGGGAGACAGATGGCATTTGTGAGGACACCGACTGTAATCTGTCCCATGCCAGTGCTACTTTATTTTATTAATTCAATATTCTGTGGTTTAAGACAACTTATTAGAATCAGTGACACTTTTCTGGGGGCATCATTAGCTGGCTCACTCACCAAGGGAACAAAGCACTTTGAGCTTCTGCAGGTGATTGAGAAAATGAAGGCATAGTATGTACTCTTGGGTATAAGACTATATTAAGGATATAAATGAGGCTAATGATGAGCTTGGGGATAATAGTAGGGTGGCTAATGGGAATGAGGATATGGAAGTCGAAATGACCACATTGGAGGTAGAAGCCAAACTCACACTGCAAACTGGGGGCAGAGGGGCTGGGTAATCTCATCCAGGAATACTAAAGGGACTGGCACATGAAATTGCAAGCCCATTAGCAAGGATTTTTAATTAATCTGTAAATTTGGGTTGTAACATAGGACTGGAGAATTGCTAACATAGTTCCTATTTTTAAAAAAGGGGGAAGTGTGATATGGTTAACTACAGGCCTGTTAGTTTGACCTCAGTATTATGTGAGGTCTTGGGGGAAAAAAATGGAAAGAAAAAGTAGTTAAGGACATTGAGATGAATTGGGATAAAATGGCTTTACAAAAGTTAGATCATACCAGACCAACCAGATCTTTTTTTGAGAAGATAATGGATTTTTTTTTTTTATTTTATTTTTTTTTTGACAAAGGGAATGCAGAAGATCTAATTTACTTAGATTTCAGTAAGGCATTTGATATGGGTCCACATTATTATTTTAAATTGGAAAAGATGGGGATTAATATGAAAATTGAAAGGTGGGTAAGGAACTGGTTAAAGGGAAGACTACAATGGGTCATACTGAAAGTTGAACTGTCAGGCTCAAGGAAGGTTACTAGTGGAGTTTTTCAGGAATCAGTCTTGGGACCAATCTTATGAAACCTTTTTGACCTTGGCACAAGTGAGAATGTGCTAATAAAGTGTGGATGACACAAAGTTGTGAGGTATTTCCGATACAGAAAAGGATCGTGTATACTGGATGACTTTGTAAACTGGAATAATAGGAATAGAATGAAATTTAGTAGTGGAAAGTGCAAGGCCTTGAATTTAAGGATTAATAAGAATATTTGCTGTAAGCAGTGCTTTTGGTTTTGTTTTGTTTTTTTTTAAAAAAGGTGCAAGTCCTCAGGGGCTGCTGGTGGTGGTTGTCGGAGCTGGGGCCACATTGCCGTGAAGAAAAGGTGTCGGTACTCAGTACCCAAGTGCCATCACAAAAAAAGCCCTTGCTGGAAACTGGGGATGTCTCAGTTGGAAGTGGCAGAGAAGGACCTGAGCTGATTGGCTGATCACAGGATGACTATAGCTGCCATTGTGATGTGGCTGTGAAAAAAGCTAATGTGGTCCTAGGAAGTATCAGATGAGGTATTAGTGCTGTTATACAAGGGGCTGGTGAGACCTCATCAGGAATATTGTGTGCAGTTCTGGTTCCCCATATTTAAGAAAGGTGAATTCAAATTGAAACAGGTGCTGATAAGGGCTACTAGGATGATCTGCAGAATGGAAAATCTGCCTTATGAGAGGAGACTCAAAGAGCTTGGCTTGTTAAGCCTAACCAAAAGAAGGGGAGATATAGTTGCTCTTTCTAAATACATCAGGGGAGGGAAAGGAATTATTTAAGTTCAGCGCCAATGTGGACACAAACAAATGTATATAAACTGGCCATTAGGAAGTTCAGACTTGAAATTAGATGCAGAAAAGTGAAGTTCTGGAATAGCCTTTCACAGGGAGCTGTGGGGGCAAAAAAACCCAAACAAACAAAAACCACCAACAAAAAAAACCTAACTGGCTTCAAGACTGAGCTTGATAAATTTATGGAGGAATAGTATGATGGGACAGCATAGTTTGGCAACTGACTAACTTCTGATTACTGGTGATGGATATGCTAGTGACCTGAGTTGGGACATTAGATGGGGTGGCTTCTGAGTTATTACAGAGAATTTTTTCTTTGGTGTCTGGCTAGTGAATCTTACCCACCTGCTCAGGGTTTAACTGATCACCATATTTGGGGTTGGGAAAAAATTATCCCCCAGGGCAGATTGGCAAAGGCGTTGGGTTTTTTTTTAGCTTTCTTCTGTAGCATAGGGCATGGCTCACTTGTTGGTGGATTCTCTATACCTTAAAGCAGTGGTTTTCAACCTTTTTCTGTTGGGACCCAGTTGAAAAAAAATTATTTATGCCCATGACCCAACAATTACATCTTTCAGAAATGCATTCCATTCCTTTGCTGGTAGCAGCAGGGGGCTCTGCTACCCAGTACCTGAGGGTCTGCAACCCACTATTGGGTCTCAACCCATAGTCTGAAAACCACTGCCTTAAAGTCTTTAAATCATGATTTGAGGACTTTAATACCTCAGTCATAGATGAGAAGTTTATTACAGGAGTTGATGGGTGAAGTTCTGTGGCCTGCATTGTTCAGGAGGTCAGACTAGATGATCACATTGGCTCTTCTCACCTTAAAGTCTATGAGTCCATGTTACAGGTAGTCCAGAAACGGCCTTATTTGTTCTTTGACAATGATACGTGTACTGGAGAGCCACAACTACTCCTAAAGATGTACTTTTTTGGAATTCCATGTTTTGGCCAAAAAGCCCTAACAGAGGATGTCAACATTTGATACAGCTTTATTTTGTACCCAGGATAATTTCATTGTCTCTAAAGCTTTGCATATTCATTTTAATGAAAGAACGTAGCCCCAAATAAAATTAATTTTTTCTTACATAAAATTGGAAGGTAATTAGTGTGTCTGTCATACTATGTAGTCAAATTCCAAAGGGGTAGCCGTGTTAGTCTATTGTAGAAAAACAACAGAGTCCTGTGGCACTTTTAAAGACTAACAGATTTATTTATTGCATGGGCTTTTGTGGGAGAAAATCCCACTTCGTCAGATGCTTTGAAGATGGGAAACTTACAGAATGGGAGGAAATTAAATGCAGGGGAGTGTATGACATAGGATCAGCTCAGGCTGTAGCAGCAAATCAAAATAGAAGAACTATCCAAGATGATGCCACAGCTAAACTTGTGGCTGACCTCTGTGACTTTGTACTTGCCCACAACTATTTCAGATTTGAAGATAATTTATACCAGCAAGTCAGTGGCACTGCTATGGGTACCCGCATGGCCCCACAATATGCCAACATATTTATGGCCGATTTAGAACAACACTTCCTCATGTCTCATCCCAAAGCACCTCTACTTTACTTACGCTATATTGATGACATCTTCATCACCTGGACCCATGGTAAAGATGCCCTTGAAGATTTCCATAGAGATTTCAACAATTTCCACTCCACACTCAAACTTAGCCTGGAATACTCCACACAGGAGATCCACTTTCTGGGCACTACAGTGCAAATTAGTGATGGGCACATAAAAACCACCCTATACCGAAAACCTACGGATCGCTATAGTTACCTACATCTCTCGAGCTTTCATCCTCGACACACCACACGATCCATTGTGTACAGTCAAGCCCTAAGATATAACCACATTTGCTCTGATCCTTTAGACAGAGACAGACACCTTCAGGATCTCTATCAAGCATTCTTAAAACTACAGTACCCACCCGCAGAAGTGAAGAAACAAATTGACAGAGCCAGACGGGTACCCAGAAGTCGTCTACTGCAGGAGAAGCCCAAGAAATAAAACAACAGAATGCCACTGGTCACCACCTACAACCCCCAAGTCAGCCCTCTTCAACACATCATGAAAGATCTACAGCCTATTCTACAAGATGATCCTTCACTCTCTCAAGCCTTGGGAGACGGACCTTTCCTTGCTTACAGATAGCCCCCAAACCTTAAACGGATATTCACCAGCGACTACAGATCAAACAACAGAAACACTAAAGCAGGAACATATCCCTGCAACAGACCACACTGCCAACTTTGCCCTCATATCTACACTGAAGACACCATCACAGGACCTAATCAAGCCACCTACTCCATCAAGGGCTCATTCACCTGCTCATCCACCAATGTGATTTATGCCATCATGTGCCGGAAATGCCCCTCTGCCTTATATATTGGACAAACAGGACAGTCTCTGCGCCAAAGAATAAACGGACACAAATCTGACATCAGGAATTGCAACACTACAAAACCAATAGGGGAACACTTCAATCTCTCTGCTCACTCTATTGATGACTTGCTAATAGCCGTATTGAAACAGATGAATAACAAATCACAGCTTCAAAGAGAAACTGCAGAACTCGAATTTATATGCAAATTTGACTCAGTTGCCTTGGGGTTAAACAGGGACTATGGATTTTTCTCTCATTACAACAGGTGATTTGACCTCACCTTCCTCTATGTGCTGTTCCCCAGTGTTTGAATCCTAACACCAATTTTGATTTGCTGCTACAGCCTGTCCGGATCCTATGTCATACACTTCCCTGCATTTAATTTCCTCCCATTCTGTAAGTTTCCCATCTTCAAAGTGTCTGACGAAGTGGGATTTTCTCCCATGAAAGCTCATGCAATAAATAAATCTGTTAGTCTTTAAAAGTGCCACAGGACTCTGTTGTTTTTTATATACTATGGTAAACCAAATGTTAGAGGTGATCCTTTTTAAAGAAAGGAATGTTAGGAATTGACTTGAATGAGAGATGGACAATGTTTGCCTGAAACCCTGCAATCTATTAGTAAGTGTTGAAGCTGCAGGGCAAGTGTTAAGGTAGGCCATACTGATTTATTGGTACAGGTGCCTTGTTATCTATCCTGGATGTAATGGAGGTGGGAAAGAGGCTCTAGGTCCTGGCTTGAGCAGTACTGAGAAAGGAATTCTAGCAAACTTGGAGAAAAGGCTTGAGCTAAACTTTCCTCCCCAGCTTGTTGACTTCTTTAGCTAATGAAGCCAAACCCCAGGAAAGGAGAGAGTTTGGATTTGTGCGTCCTGAGTGGTAAGCATGGGTTGGGAAAGGTGTCTGCTCATAATGTTCTAGAAATATGGCTCTGCTTCTAAATATGGGAAGAGAAGCATTCTCCACATCTATCATTTATTTTGTATTTGTATCAGGAAACCATTGACTGGTTATACAACCTGTGGGTGGCCGGGCATGGCAGCGGCAACTTCAAAGAGCACTAACTGTGAATGTTTTGTTCCTCCAGCACTGAAAACCTGCTTATTTGGTTGCCTATGTTTATGATAACAAATAGACCGCTGGCAGAGGGAAGAGCTGATGATGGCTAGAACAGCACTGAAAATGAGGTGTCAGAACTGGGACAATTCCCAAGTTTAAACATTTAGCAAACTGACTTGGCATGTCAGGTTATTCAAGCCAGCATCACCTTTCACCTTCTTCAGGCATTTACTAGCAGACATGGTCTGAGATAGTATGAAAATCATTCCTGCTTGGCCAAATTTTGGTGCTGTTTTATATACAAACTGTTCCCACCCCTACTTTTGGGGGTCGTGGTGAGGGAGTTGTTCTGACTTGAGTAATTATACCTTAGAAGAAGAATGTATGAAATGGTCGATTCTCTGTTGAACATCCTGCTCCTCTTTAGAGAGTGTGGTATGGTTGGTATCTGAACTCAGCTTTGCAGGGGTATGTTTAGCCACATGAAGTAAGCTAGCTGGGTTACTCTGGGACTCTTTACTGAGCCTGGATTATCAAGAGGTACTGGTGACTTGAAGCAACATTTTCCATCTGTGTTTTGTCGAATGGGGAATTCACCACTGTTACCCAAGCTTTTGTGACCTTCAGGAGGTTAGTCACCTTCAGCAGTTTCTGTTGATTCAAAAAAAGGCTGCCCATTTATTCAGTAGCCTTATTTGTAAAAAAGAATAGTGCTTCTGATCTCTGCACTGGCTTCCATTTCACTTCTGAGAGCAATTTCAGGTGGTGACAGCCTAAAGACTTGGTGATGGCTGAATATTACTTGTAAAATAAAGAGTAGTTTTCAGTTTCTCTGCCTTCTGAGAGTCCCTTAAAATGATCTGCTAGTTTTGCTATGTCAAGGTTAATTTTTCAATGGCACTCTACCATACCTCTCCTCCTATAGACTGTAGGATATACTTCGAGAACCAGAGATTATAGGGTCAAATACTTCTTTTTCTGATAGAGTCCCCAAAAGCTGATGACTTACTGCACTTTCATATTATTTTGGACTGTCACACTTTTATTAATGTTAAATATTTATTTTGTAGTTGCCCTGAGATGCAAATCAAGTCAGGGGCCTGTTGTGCTATGATTTGTACACACATTGAGTAAACATAGTTGTTTTTGTGTGACCTCTTCCACAAACCTGGATCCTGGCCTTTGATTTGTTTGCTTCCTGTTTGTTATCCACGTATTAAGAGGAGAATAGTGTTTTTTTTGATGGGGCTGAGTAAAGTGTTAATTTACTATACTCAATTGATAAAGGGTGGCTGAGCAGGTTCTGTCTGGGCTGGTTAATTTTCATGGCAGTTTTGTAAGGCTAATCTTTGAAGATTGCCTTCCAGGAGTTGGGTGTTGCACTATCCCATACTTGACAGTTGGCTTCCCTTTTAGTTTCTGGTGAGTTTTCTCTGCTTTCCTTTGTGAGCTGAGGAGCCTGAGGGAGGATGAGTAATATGATGCTGCTGAAGCATTTGATTTAGGAGTGGATATGATTTAGGATATGATTGAAAGAGGTTGCACTGTTGGCTTTGATTGTGATGCCCACTTGTTCTTGAATATCCAAATGAAATGCTCTTTACCTGATTATAGTGGTGAGATGCTTTAAAGGGGTGGAACAGGGAAGCACATTTTGATGGAAGTTCTCTGTAACTGTGTGTGCTCATTCTGCTGTGCCCAGTCTTTAGGGGTTTGTTTTCTTGGCTTCTTAAACATGCAAAAGGTGGTTGGCTTTTTCCCCTTTTTTCTGGTCTATAGCTCCCAGGCTATCTAACACCCTACTAAGTAAAACAGGAAGAGGTGCAGAAAATCTTCATTTGTACACTGTAAACTTTAACTCAGAGTCACAATAACAATAATAGTGAGGAATACGCCATTATCACTCACACAGGACAGTAAGTGCTCAGAGAGAGAAATACAAAGATTAAATATAAAATTCTCCACCCCAAAGAGTTTCCCATTTAAACTGAAGGCGACCTAACAAGTGATGTCCATAAACTAGAAGGTGTATGGAGAACGAAGGTTACGGCACTGATAGACCATGAGAGATGCTTCTTTATGGTGTTAAAATGGAGATATAATGTCTGGAGTGAAGAGTTGGATGGATGTACTGAGAAAGACATGAGTGTGAGGACAGTGAGGAAGGATGGGGTCAAGAAGGAAACTCCAAGTACAGATGGTAGCCTCATCCTAATACCTACTTCTCTTCATCATCAGCTCTCAAAGTGTCATTAATCCCATTTCACAGATGGGGAAACTGAGGTATAGAGTGGCAAAGTGCCTTGCTCAAAGTTCTCCAGTAGGTCAGAGGAGGAGCTGACAACAGAACTTGTCTGCTGAGCCCCAATCCAGTGTTCTATCCATTAGACCACACTGTCCCTCCCATAGGTCTGGTCAAAGAGCTGCTTGTGATCTAGTCCAACCCCCTGCTAAAAAGCAGGACCACTCCCCCTAAATTATCCCAGCCAGAGTTTTGTCTAACCGAGCCTTAAAAATCTCCAAAGATGAAGATTCTACCACCTCCCTAGATAGCCCATTCCAATGCTTCACCACCCTCCTAGTGAGAAAGTTTTTCCTAATATCCAACCTTGACCTCCCCAGCTGTAATTTGAAACCATTGCTCCTTGTTCTGTCCTCTGTTACCCTCGAGAACAGCCTAGCTCCCTCCTCTTTGGAGCAACCCTTCAAGTAGTTGAAGGTTGCTATCAAATCTCCCCTCAGTCTTCTCTTCTGTAGACTAAATAAGCCTAGTTCCTTCAGTCTCTCCTCATAAGTCATTGTCCACTGAAATCTGAATGGTTTGCAACTGACTCACGGTTATCTGCTAATTGAAATTATTTGCAGAACAATTTCAGTGGTCATTTCCTGGTCTGTAGATCATTCATGAGGTGTTCTTTGAAATTATTGAATATTCAAGGTGTATATTCATTTTGACTGTTTTCTAGTTGGATGAGTAACTGCTTAGATCAGACTTCTGGTGCAAAAACTCGCAAGTGTGCTTAAAAATTTATTTTCCATGACAGATTTTTCTGAGCTTGGATTGCTACCAGGGCCAGATTAACCAGCGTGGGGGCCCTGGGATGTCCCCCATCATGACAGCCCCTGCATGGGGCCAGGCCCCCACTCTCCCATCTCTGGGGAGGGCCCTGGTGCCAGAGGGCACTCCCACCCCAATCCTGCTCTGGCCAGTCTGCCTGGGAGGGGGCTGGCTGGCATGTAGCGGAGCAGCTCTGATGCAGCACCCCAGGGACATGGGCCCTGGAAAGCTGCACTGGAGTGGAGGCTATGCCAGCTGGCCCCTACCCCTGGGTGGAGAAAACAGGCATTGGCTCATCCCTCCCTACACTTTCAGCCCTCCTTCCCTGCTGGTGCTGAATGGGGCAGGGGAGCTGGATTATAGTCCTTTTGTCCTGAGGCTTCAGCCCCGTTAGCCCTGTTGCTACAATAGTAGCAGAGAAACAGAGAATGGCCCAGAAAGTAGGTAAAGTGAATTTAATTTATTCTATTGATTATTTCTGGAAAACCTCTTGAAGGAGTTGCCCATCACTATATTTGCCATCATGACAGTAGCATGTCATGAACGCTCACAGCAAAGCAATGAAACCTATTTACTGTAGAGAGTGAGAGCCGACATATTAAAACACAGTATATGTTGCAAAGATTGGTTGATTGGCATCCTTTCTGGAAGCCTATAAGCAGTAGATAAAACACACTGTATTGCTAATTAATTCCTTCAGCCACTGAGACTATTCAGCGGGCCAGAATAAGCATCTGTCTCATTGGCTAGGATTATTAATCCGTCGTTGATTTAACTCATCATCCCGAGCAATGTGATGCCGTTACTTATGGTAATAATTCCAATTGTGCAGTTACTTGTTGCTTTGAAGTTTAAATGGTGGTGGGTAAGGGAGGATTATTTACTGAGTCTGGAATATAGCTTTGGTCCAGTTCTGAGTTCTAGTTTCTTAAAGTCAATGCATCTCTCTCTCAAACTGTTTCCCTTTCGTTCACTTACTGCCACAGAGACAAGCATATAAGCCTCATATGTTTTTATGTAGAGGTCAATTTTCTTTTTCCAGTTAGAATAATTGGCATATATGTAAACTGTGTTATGTGGAGTATATAGAGTAATAATTTTCCTTTTTCTAAAAATATTTTCAAGGGAATCAGTACTTTACAAGTGGCCTGGGAAAAAATAGAGCTAGTCCTCTTGCCCTTAGAATTTTTGGTTCTCATGTTTAAAAATAAAATTAAGAACAGTCCTAGACACACAAACCAAACTTAGATATAGACTTAAGGTTGCAAACTGATATTGAAAACTGTAGTTACAAAAATAATCCAACGTGCACATGTTAGGAAGTAAATATCAGGAAGTGGTGAAGAATAAAAATAATGAATGTGCTAGTCTCACTCTTATAGGCAGATCCTCAGTTGGTGCAATTGTCTTCTCCCTCCATTAACTTTAGCAGAGCTATGACTGCTGACAGAACTCCCACAGGTGAAGTCTTGATGGCCTTGAAGTCAAAGGGATTTTTGCCACTCCGTGTTTGTTTTGCTGAACTAGACTAACACGGCTACCCCTCTGGAACTTGTCAACTTGAAGCTGTAAACACTTCAAGGCTCTGGCGCAGAGAAACTTATAAAACTTTCTAACAATTTTGGGGATTTACTGGGTATGGATATTCCAGGAATCTTTTTTTTTTTTTTTTTTTTAAACAAATGTATCAACTGTATGATGGAACATAATATCTGCATGTGTCTTTGACTACTTTAATGCATGGAAATTAATTTTACTGCAAAATGTGGAAATTCATATCTTGTAGAACAATAAAGATCCAAGAAGCAGCACAGTGAAGGCCCAGATTCAGCATGTGAATGTTAAGCATGTGCTTTATATAGTTAGGGATCTGATTTTGTAAAGAAGTCAGAGGATTCCATGGATGGGGTGTACCAGCACAATGCAAATCCATTTTCTCAGAATAATGGGTTGGTTGGCCTGGCTTGGGGTTAAGGGAACGCAAACAAAATTTAAAGCCTGAGAAGTAATTTGCCTGACCCTTAATTGGCCCTTTATTTAGAAGTTACTGTTGGATAGGGTGAATTGGAAGCTGACATGCACAAAGAGGGGAAAGCTGAGTCAACTTTGTGGAGGGGTAATGCTTTGCAGAGCAGAATGATTAGAAGCAGCTTGTGCTGCTAGCTAGAACACCCATCTATAACACTTGCTGTGTAACCTGTTGTACTTTGCACCAAGATATTTTTGTCTGACAATTTTTTTTATAGAAACAGCAGCAGAAATGACAATTTCCAGAAGGGTAGGCATGTTAGTCTGTGTACGGCAAAAACAATTTGTTGGTCTTCAAGGCACCACAGGACTCTCGTTTTAGCAGCAAAAATGGAATTTCTATTTCTTCCTCTTTAAACGTCCAAATGAAGTTTCATTACTGATGTGTTTAAATATTTATCCAGTGAAGTGGGGAACACTCTGTTCTTCTTTCTCAAGTTCTTCCTGTGATTTTTGAGTTTCTCAAGACAGCCTGCATGACGCTATCGGCTTTATGCAATCATGTGCTTTTGACACCTGCTATCTGTGCCTGTAAATTCAGTCACATCTGAGACAGCTTCAGAAGTGCTCAGCACCCAACAGTCTACACTGAGAACACTTGAAGCATGGAGTGCCAGGGCAGCCCGTGGGTGCTCATTGACTTAACTAAGTGCCTAAAAGGGAACTGAGATTTCTTAAAAATCTGGCCATAGGCTAATGCTCCTCCAACCTGGGTTGTCAGCTCATATACCATGTGATCAATGGAGTACAATATTTCTCATAGTCACTGCAAAGCTGTTGTGAATATTTTCATTTTCCATTGGCAACTTCTGAAATTCACACTTTGTAGAAAAAGATAAGAGCTGGGAGTGCATGTGTTGTATAAAAGATTAGTGTGTGTATTATACAAATGGTAAATTGCACCTATGCTCCAAAGACTATTAAAGTCAACTATCTATAAACTGGAATAGAATTAGGAAAACAGCTATTTGTACATTTTTACCCTCTCTAATTTCAGACCACTCTCTAGAATCTACAACTGAATCCTCCAGTCTTGTTGGTCTGAAGCTGCTTTACTGGGAATCTTCTTGCTGTTGATATCCATGCTTGTTCTGGACAGATCATGCCTGCCCAAATACCTACAAATCTTCAAATGGCTAGAACCTGGGCAAAAGTCAATTGGAAATGCTGCTCTGAGATCCTCCAGAATTGAACCTTGGCCTCTGTTCAGAGCCCAGGCATCTCATGTTGCATCTGAATTTTACCGAGTCTCCCAGCTAGGAAAGGGAGTAAATCAAAAAGCAACAATAATACCCTAGCATTAGTGCCAAGCTAGTGAGCGGTGTGGGTTGTACAGATACCAAAAAGCATGTTATGGGTAGCAGAATCTTTATTAAGGACAATGATAATCGAGAAGAAAACAGCCCAGCTTGACTCTCAGCTCTCAGGGGAATTTCCGGAGCTGGACACTTAAGGGGAAACCTCCTACCCAGTTTCTTTAAACTGAGCTAATTTGAATTGGAAATCATGGAGACGCAATTAATACGGAAACCCATAATGCTCTTTGACAGCAACACTTTTGAGAACAGAAGCATTCTGTTTGTCTAATTACTCAAATCAGGTTAGCCATTTCAGATGTCAACTGACTTGGGCCATGTCTACACTGAAATTGCTGTCAATCCCCACGGATTGATGCAGCGGGATTGATTGAGTGGCCAGTGTAGACCTGTTCAATCAATCCCAGAAGTGTTCTCCCTTTAACATAGTAACTCCACCACCCCAAAAAGATTAATGCTGCGTCCAAGGGAGACCATTTCTCATTGATGCAGCCGAGTGAAGATATCACGGTAAGGGGAGTAAGTCAACGGGAGATACGCATTCTACTGTATGTAGATTGTTTATCTCCCGTTGACTTAGCACGGCAGTGTAGACAAGGCTTTAGACTAAGGGGCTTGGTCTGCAGGGCTGTAAAAGTGTGCTGTGATCATTTGAGCTCAGGCTATAGCGATGGGGAAGGGTCACAGACCTAGGCTCCAGCCCAAGCCTGGAAGGTCTATTTTGCAGCCTTGCATCCTGAGCTAGCTGTAGGTATTTCATGGCAGTGTAGACACATCCTAAGAGTAGGTCTTCCAATATTTTGCTAACCTACTGGAAAAACAGAATTATAGAAGTTGTGTTACCTGCTCTGTGTTGTCTAAGAATCCCGCTCTTTCTTACTATGAGGGGGGAAAGGCCATGTCCTCAAGAATCACTTGTTTCCTGCTTGTTGCTCAATTAAAATGTTTCTGTTTTTACACCGCGAATGTCTCATGTGAATGTTTGTGTGAGCTGCTGCTGCTCTCTGGTTGGGCTCCAGGTTGAGTCCTGGAGGCACAACTCTGATTGGCTGGCTCTTTGCCAACAGCCTGCCAAGAATGCTGATCTCCCCATTTCCACCGAGCATCCTCGCCAGGCAGGAAGGACCAGGGAGCCCCTTCTAATCTGAAGCGACTGCTTGGAACTTTAAGACAATTTCGAGTACTCCATACAAGTTATTGGGCCAAACAGCAAAGCCCCAGCTGCTCAGGATGAGCTCTCTTGAAAGCCACCAGCTCTTCCTCAGCAAGCAATCTGAAGGAGAGAGAGCCTGCAAACTGCTGCCCCAGATTCCCCGGCCCCAAAGTCACTGCATCAAATGTCTGGGCTGTGCATGGCTACCAGCTACCCCACACTTCAGAAAGACACTGTCTGTCACTCCTTCAAAGAATTCTGTGCTTGCCTCTCCTCCTCTTGCTCCCAACAGATATAACTGTGGACACTGTCCAAGGGTGGCTTATAAAAGTGCCAAGTACCACCAGACTCCCTGTTTGTTTTAGGGAGTCACCTGTGTATCTTACACCTTACCTTACACTTCTGAGTAGCTCCGCTGTTGTCAGCTGGCACATATGCACTCAGCACTTCAAAGGACACACTTCCAGACAGTTCCTACCCTGGTGAGCTTGCAGTTTAAACCAAGGATTTTCAACTTTCTCTTTCCCAAGGACACCCTCAACAAGCTATAAAAATTCCACAGCCCATCTGTGCCACAACAGTTTTTCTGCATATCCTGGCCATTAAAAGCCAAGGCTGGCATTAAGGAATAGCAATCAGGGCAATTGTCCAGGCCCCACACAACAGGGAGCCGCACAAAGCTAAATTGCTCAGGCTTCAGCCCCAATGAGTCTAATACCTGCCCTGCTCTCTGGTTTATTTTGGCAGATGCCCTGAAACCTGCTTGAAGTGCCCCCTACCACTCTATGGAGTCCCAGATCCCTGGTTGAGAATTGCTGGTTTAAACAACAGATGTGCAGGGAAACCAGCACCTGCAGGAAGACACTTTAAAAATATATATACTCTCCTGCATGCAAGGGCTTGAGACATGAACCTTCAGTAGGGATTTGAATAAAAGGGGGTTGGGAGGCTTGGCAAACTGGGATTACAGCTCTGCCAGCCTCCATTAGCTTTGCACACTGCAACATTGTTCTCCCTGTTATCACACTGATGGCTCTGGCACGGCTCTGTTTATTGATGCCATATTGTTTCGTTTATTGCTCCTGGGCACTTCACTGGTTGGTACCTTCCTTTACTGATGTAAACCACTTTCACAGGCTGCTGATTAACTTCTGCCTCTGATAAACTTGCTGCTGTTTTATTCAGTACCACCCCTCAATTTCCAGAGCGGTAGCCATGTTAGTCTAGTTAAGCAAAACAAAATGGTTAGTCTTTAAAAGTGCCACAGGACCCCTTATTTTACCCTCTTAACTAGCGCTTTCACAGTGCTATAGTCTCTTCTCTGCCTTTGTTAGTTCCCAGCTTAACATGCCTCTCCTTTTCACTCACTGTGGCCGCTATTGCTCTTTGCCCTGCCCCCACATACACCACTTCCCCCCTCTTAAACATGTCCCCTCACTGATACTTTGGATACCCGCCTCCACTGGTTTTCTTGGCCATTTCCACTCTCATCTCACCAACTCTCTGGCTCACTGCCTCCTCCACTGTCACCTTCATCCCAGTTTCACTGGTACCTCCTCCTTTCCCAAGTCTGGATTTGCACATTTGCTCCTTTCCACTCCTTTCCCTCACCCTGACACCTGCCTATTTCACTCCACCCTGGCCCTCTTGCTCTTGCTGCTGTTTCTGTATTGCCTGCCTAGTCATCAAGAAACTTCTCTTCTCCACTCTGACTCAGACCTGTGTGTGTCTCTGTGTGTCTGCCCTTTCCTGTAATGGCATCTCCTTTTCTCACTCCCTTCACCCTGAGGGCCACAGGCCATCAGTGGGCTCTTCCCATCTCCCTCCTGCCCATTCTAGTATGGCCTGGTTTCTCTTTCCCATGTCTCTTTTTTTTTAAAATCTACTTCATTTGTTTCTCTTCCCCCCCTTTTGTTCTATTTGGCTGTTAATTGAATTAGGGCTTTTTCCTCTTCCTCTCCCAGTCACTACCTCTGACCAGGATCTCTTCAACATACATATAGATGGCCTTCCTTGTGTTTTGATTTCTCTCCCCCTATGACTTTTTCATATCAAATGCTTATTTTTGTTTCTGCTCATGACTTTTTAAAACTGTCTATTTCCTCCCTGCTCACTTGCCCTGTTATCCAGTCTTTCTGCAACCTCTAGTCTATCAACATCTGACTCCTCAGGACTCTTTTTGGAGGTTGGGAGAGGGTGAATGGAGGGGAAAAAAGTGGGGAGTCTTCTCCTCTGGTCCCTTTCTTGCTTCTTTCATGCATGTTCTGGTATCCTCTCCTTGCCTGTCCAATTTCTCCTATTCCTATTGTTTTGTCTTTTTTCCAATCCCCAGAACTCTCTTCATGTGGATTTCTGTTAATGTTGGCTGTAAAATTTTTCCATCTGCCCCCCTTCTCTTTTGTCACTAAAGGTAAATTTTCTGACTAGCTCTTCCATTCAGTTGTAATTGCTTTAGCCACCAGTCACCTGTGAATCCCTCCTGGCACACCCAAGAGCCTCTTCTCTGTTGCATTCAATCTACTGCATTTGACTCTTATTACATGCATCTCCAACTCCTTTTCTCTCTGGACTTTCATGGCTCTGTATTTTTTGTGATTCTGCCCTTATCTCTTTAGCTGCTCAATCAATTTTCCCTTGACGGCATTTCCTTCTTCGTACTGTCTGTTGGCGTCCTTCAGGTATATGTTCTCCCTTTCCTGGTCTACCCCTACCACTAGTGCTTGGGTAACCTTTTCTGTTCTTCTGTCTTCCAGTTTCCACCTCAAGTTTGCTGAGCAAACCTCTCTCCAGACCTGACCACTTCTTCTCTATGCAGCATCAGTTTTCCCTATGTAACATCTCTCCTTCGATATTTCAGTCAGTGCAAGCTTAATATGTTGATGCAGCATTCAGTTTTCAGTCTTTCCCCTCTCCTTTGCTGTTCTGGCAGTATCCTCATCTTTTCTCCTCTGCTCCCCACTATGTTCCCTTTCCTTGCCATCACTTCTGCTGAAACCTTTGTCCAGGTCTTGGTCACTTCCAACTTTGACTACTGCTGCATCTTCCTCTCTACTCTCCCTGGCTACATCTACACTTAAAAAAAACTAAGTTGACTCTGTTAAGTTGACTTAACAAGGTGGACTTAAGTCGACTTAAAGTCGACCTTGTTAAGTCAACTTAGAGTGTCTACATTAGACACTCAAGTCAACTGTCTTTCTCCATGGACCCAAGGCTTCCTGGGGAGAAGGGACCTGAGGCTTCCTGGGGAGTCGTGGCAACCTGCGAGTCACAGCTCTCTTGTCCCTGGGGAGCCGCAACTCCCTTTTCCCCAGGAGCTGTGGCTTCCTTTTCAGCAGGGAGCCATGGCTCCCTTCTTGCCAGGGAGCTGGGACTCTTGGGGAGAAGGGAGCCCATCTGGGGACAAGAGAGCCACGCGTGGCTCCCTTCTGCCGCGGCTCCCTGGCTCCCCCTTGTCCCCAGCCTTAGGTCAACTTATGGAATTAAGTTGACCTAGGGCAACCACACCGGTTTTAGGTCGACTTAACCAATCGACCTAGGCATTAAGTTAACCTAAAGAGCAGTAGTTATTAAGTTGACTTAAGGAAGCCCTTAAGTCGACTTAATGAAAGTCAGGTGTGGACGTGGCTTTATTTAGGTTGATGTAAGCATCCTAAAGTTGACCTAACTTGCAAGTGTAGACATAGCCCCTGATTCTCTTCTTGCCCGCTCCTATTTCCATCAATCTGTCCAAAATTCATCTTCCTTGCTGGTTGGACCACATTGCTTTCCTCTTCAAATCCCTTCAATGGCTGCCTGTCACTAAAATTCAAGCACCTGGTGCTCATTTTCAGTGTTCTGCCCACAATGGTTACAATTGTCATGGCAGCCTAACTGCAATCAGCTCACTTTAATTCTACTGTCCTTGTGCATTTTGTTCCACCCAGTCCTCTCCCTAACTACACCCTTTGGTATATCCTACCCACTCTTGCCTTCACACCCTCTTCCATGTTGCTTTCTATGTCCAGTGCAGCCTTTCTAAGCTGGTGGGGGGCATGCCTGTTCATCCACATTGCCTCAAAATTCACTTCTTCCATTCTGCCTGTCATCAGCTAGCCTTGCTGGCTGCTATAGGAGGGAGGGTGCGCTCTTCAAAATCTTCATTGTTTTGAGTCCTGTGTTATTTAGAAGCCATCACTCCCCTCATGGTTTCAGTCAGCCGTTGAGACTGCTGGGACACTTCAGTTGACAAGATCTAAATTTGTAGCTCTGGAGGTAGGGCATTCTCAGTGGGGGAGAGAGGTCAGCTCTGGAATCTGCTTTTCCCCTTACTCAAAGTTGAGCATAGTTCTGTTGTCCTTCAAGGTGCTTACAAGGCCTATCTGTTTACCCAGACCTTTTATTGAAGGGGTTTAAGGAGTTTCTGTTTGTGTTCCTTATCATTAGTTTAGCTGACAGTGTCCCTCATTTTTGACTCATTGCTCTTATTGCAAATGTACTTTGGGGTGGGGTGGGGTAGGGGGTGGAGGTGGGGCGGTTAGTGAATGTCATAAATTAGGGAGGATATCCAATCTCTTCCCATAGTTGAAAAGTGCTTCAGAGATGTATAACAAAATACTTATTATAACTTCCAAAACCAAAAAACCCTACGCAACAAAAGCCACTCACAATAAATCTCTGTTGTTAGCTGAAGGGAAATTCTGTCTCCTACAAAGAACTATATTTTCCCCTCCTCTCCTTTATCATTTCTTCCCCATACCTGGATATTTCTGACTCTCTAGAAGATTGTTACCCTTTCTGGGGCTTCGTTGTCTTGTTTGCTTGTAACAAGCATGCTAATAACACTGTATGAAGAATAAAAATGGAAACACTGATATCTTTGAGTGGGATATAAAAGAGTCTTCCTGGCACTTTTCATGGCATACCTGCTATAAAACTCATTTCTCTCATGACACATCAAAGTCCCAGCTCCTTTTGTACAACATGTTGTCTTAGGTCTAGGTTTTCAGTGCTTAGTGATCTCTAAAGATACTGGTATGGAAAGTGCTGTCTCCATAAGAAGTTCAATTGAAAATGAAATCAGGAGAAGATGACTGGGGCACTCATGGGGTTCACTGAAGAGTCATCCAGCAATGAGTAAATGGTCTGACTTCTGCATAGGTTGATAGACAAACATCAGCTGGTCTGTTTTGCAATGATTAGTGGTCTTGGTTCAGTTCCTAGTATGGGTGCCTACAGCCCAATTTGCACCGTTGTTGGCAGAAAGTGCGAAGACTGAATAAGTATGAAAACCATCTCCCCTGGATGAGGCCCTTGAAGATCAAGCCCTTCTCAGAATCTTTTGGGGAAATCTGTACTGGAATCGCTTACTTAATAAATAGTCATGGAGAATGATCTTTTCAACCAGGATGTTCCTTTCCCCACCCTTCCCTCCAAAAAAGACAGAGCACTATGGCCCAGATCGCCAGTGGTCTTCAGGTGTCTACCTCCCACTGGAATTAATCCAGAGTGCCTGAGAAGCACCAATTACTCCTTCTCTGGCATGCGGAATTGGGAGAGAACCTGGTGTGATCTAGAGTCTGGCAGCATTAATCAGGGAGGCGGAGTGCTGATTACAGATCAAAAGATTGGGGAGCTAGTTAGAAGTCTGCATTTGCCTTGGCATGCTCTGAATATGGTTGGGCCAAAGATGAGAAAAGTTGAGGGAATCTTCTCTACACTGCAGTGTTGGCTTCCAATGCAGAACCCTTGTGGTGCGTGCTCTGTCAGCAGTCATGTGGGAGGCAATCTAATCCCTGACAATTCTCTATAATGTGGCTCATAGAGTTTGCAGATGACACTAAACTGAGGGGAAATGGTAGATATGCTGGACAGTAGGAAGAGGATACAAAATGACCTAGACAATTTGGAGGACTGGGTCAAAAAAAAATCTGACAAGATTTATCAAGGGCAAGTGCAGAGTTCTGCACTTAGAACAGAAGAATCCCATGTACTGCTACAAACTGGGAATGGCTAGGCAGCAGTTTTACAGAAAAGGTCCTGGAGATTACAGGGGACAAGAGGCTGGATATGAGTCAACAGTGTGCCCTTATTGCCAAGAAGGCAAATGATATACTGGGCTGCATTAGCAGGAGCATTGCCAGCAGTTCAAAGAAAGTGATTATTCCTCTCTATTTGGCAATGGTGTGGCCTTGTTTGGAGTATTGTGTCCAGTTTTGGTCCCCCCACTACAGAAAGGATGTGGACAAGATGGAAAGAGTTCAGCAGATGGCAATAAAAATGATTAGGTGGCTGGACACCGGAGCACATGATTTAAAAGGAGAGGCTGAAGGAACTGGGCTTGTTTAGTTTGCAAAAGAGAAGAATGAAAGGGGGATTTGATAGCAGCCTTTAACTACCTGAAAGGGGGTTCCAGGGAGGATGAAGATGGCAGTTCTCAGTGGTAGTAGATGACAAAATTAGGTGTCTTGTCTTTCCCAAGTCCCTAATTTTTCATGTTGCACATCTCCATTCCCCTCCACCCCTACTTGTTCCACAGAACGCGTTTAGTTTTTCAGGATACAAAACGGTGTAAACCTGGGCTTGAAAAACTGACCCAAGCAAAATTACTGGATAGATGGGGATGGGGAGATTGTCCTAAAAACACTGACCTTAATACTCAATTCTCTGATTCCTGCACTTGGAGATGGAAGAGCACAGACAGCTTTAAGATTAGACAAAGCCCTGGCTGGGATGATTTAGTGGGAATGGTCCTGCTTTTAGCAGGGGGTTGGACTAGATGACCTCATGAGGTCCCTTTCAGCTTTATGATTCTAAGTAATGTGTCTTCTCTGTGTAGAATGGGGGATTAAGCTATTTAGCTGCTTCTGAGGGGGTGGGAGAAGGGGAGGCATTACATAATGTTTGTAAAAGATCAAAATGTTAATGAAGCCGGTTTGTTGGAGCAATGTGTGCCCTAGGCTATATAAACCTATATAAAGTCCAACTTTCCTCCCATTCACAGGAGTGTAAATCAGGAGGCTTAAGTCGATCTAATTTACTCCGTGTCTACACTGGGCTTTCCTTAATTCGACTTAACCTGCTCCTTAAATTGAATTAAGGAAAAGTTAGTTCGAATTAATAACACCTTGTTTTAATTCGAACTAGCGCTTAAGTCGATTTTATTAAGTCAATTTAAGCCAGTGGAGACACGTAGTAGTGCCTAGCTGGACTTTAAAGTCAACTTAAAACGTTAAGTTGACTTAATAAGGCCAAAAAGGGGCCACATCTACACTTGAAAAGTTATCGACTTTTGTTAAGTCGACTCAATAAGGTCCACTTTAAGTCAACTTAAAGTCGACCTTATTAAGTCGGCTTTATAAAGTCGACTTAACTTTTCAAGTGTAGACATAGCCATAGGGCTGGATCCTGCATGATTGAAGTCAGTGAGAGTTCTTCCATGGATCACAATGGAGAAGGGTTGGGCCCTAAGCACATCTCTTCTGCAAATGTCTAGGAATCTTAATCTCTATTATTACAACAACAAGGCATGCAGAGGCAGCTCATTCTTATGGTATGGAACAAGTATTCCCTGAAGGTAGGATTGGGTGGGCCTGTGAAGTGTCTGGACCTGAGAGCTAGGAAACATCCCAAGAGCTTTAGTGACTCAAGAATCAGACAACAGAAGTTATTCATTGGGGAAAGTGGTGAGGAGACCTTTGACAGTGCCATAAACACTCTTCTGGAAAGAACAAAAAATCTTTATAACCTGGAGCAGGGCGGGAAAGGATGTGAAGGCAACTTAATTGAACAAAGGGAGTTCACTTTAAGGGGAGAAGAGTGTTAAGAATAATCTTTCATTAAGTAATAAGGCCTGGCCCAGTCATCCATTAGCAGCATGTCTTACTGCCACAGATAGGGTCAGAGACTGGAGGTCACATGGCTCAACTCCCATCATGATTGAGAGGTGCTGCAGACGCTCCTGGAGAACATCCTGTTATCCTCCAGCCATACCTTTTGAACTGGAACCATATCTTTCGGTGCATCTAGTGCTGTCAGCATGACTTCAGGTGGCTTCTACCAGTCATCTGGCCTTGGGTCTGTGCACTTTCCAGGCCTCAAATGCCTGCCTGGTGACTGTGCATTAAACAGTTATTACTGTGGTTTTTTTGAGAGGGTGGGGATGGAAAATCACTGTGGCAAATTTTCAACCCTCTGTTTACATTTAGATGAAAAGAATTAGAGAAAGCTGACATCTCTATAGGCTCCTAACACCAGGATCTGTATTGCAGGGGTGAAGAAACAGAGAGGGTGGGCCAAATTCCTGCCCATGGTAATTTCACTGAAATCACTACAGAGAGAACTGTGTCCATTAAGGCTAAGTGAAATGTGCCTGAGGCACTATGGCCTATTGGATTATGGGGGCGGTTTATTTATGCAATCTCAGTTTTGATACTGAGCTTGGACAAGTAGGCTGTTCTTGGTATTAACAGAGGACAGAACAAGGAGCAATGGTTTCAAGTTACAGCTGGGGAGGTCGAGATTGGATATTAGGAAAAACTTTCTCACTAGGAAGGTGGTGAAGCATTGGAATGGGCTACCTAGGGAGGTGGTGGAATCTCCGTCTTTGGAGATATTTAAGATTCAGTTAGACAAAACCCTGGCTGGGATGATTTAGTGGGAATGGTCCTGCTTTTAGCAGGGGGTTGGACTAGATGATCTCATGAGGTCCCTTCCAGCCCTATGATTCTAAATAATGTGTCTTCTCTGTGTAGAATGGGGGATTAAGCTATTTAGCTGCTTCTGAGGGGGCGGGAGAAGGGGGGGCATTACATAATGTTTGTAAAAGATCAAAGTGTTAATGAAGCCGGTTTGTTGTAGCAATGTGTGCCCTAGGCTAATTTCTTCAAAGCTATATAAAGTCCAACTTTCCTCCCATTCACAGGAGTGTAAATCAGGAGTAATGTCCCTAAACTCAGAGAAGCGTTGATGCAAAAATAATGTGAGAACAGAGCTGGACTCCATAGTCTGTTAAACTTCCTTGATGCTGTGTACCTCAGAACTCAAGCAAAAAGTGCTTTTTTATCATGCTTCATTGCCAAAAACATTGAATTTCCCTGAACTTTTACTCAAACAAACCTCCTGCCAAGAACTTTGGAGAGTACAATTCACACAACACAAAGAGGTGGAAAATTCTTCACCAGTTTAACTGCACTCTACTAATGCTCCACGTTCTTGAATATGTTGCAACAAAGTACACAGTTCAATAGAATGGCTTTATACAATGCACATCAGTTCCTCATTCCTCTCCTCTGATCTCTTGTCTGTATTCTCAAGAAGAGAAATATAAACCCAAGCAGCTATAAGCAATCACGTTCCTTTTCTCAGGGTACTATAATCAGTGCCTGCCCAGAAGCATTGTCACTTATATTTATACAGCACCTAGAACAATGGGGCTCAACTTTGTTGTGGTATTTAGATTCAGCCACAGCATATTTTAATGACCAATAAACGTAGGCCTGTATATAGACACTGGTCTCCGGGTTTGCCGCTTACCATGGGAACCTATAACAACAGGTTCTTCTGCAGATCTGGACAATTTGAACTGCAGGATGAGATGCTTCTAGGAGCAAAAACAACGAAAGTCCTGTGGCACCTTAAAGGCTAACCAATTTCTTTGGGTATAAGCATTCAGAGGCTGCGACCACTTTGTCAGATGCATCTGATGAAGTGAGTTGCAGCCCATGAAAGTTTATGTTAGTCTTTGAGGTGCCACAGCACTTGTGTTGTTTTTGCTAGATACAGACTAACACGGCTGGAACTTCTAGGAGCAAGAATAACATGCATGCAGGGGCAGCCTTTCTCTATTGGGGGCCCTAGGTGAAGGCCCACTGTGAGGCCCCCCTCTGTGGTTCTGCCCCCCGGCCCCAGCTCCGCTCCACGGGGCCTAGCTTCCCTCCACGAGGCCCCAACCCCCTAAGCCAGCTGTTCCTCTTGCTGCCATCTGAGGCAGGCGCGGCTTTAGGGGTTGGCGAAGCAGGCGATGGGGCCCCTTACTGCTCGGGGCCCTAGGCATGTGCCTGCTTCGCCTACCCCAAAAGCCGCCTCTGCATGTATGGGTATAAAAAAAGAGTATGGATACCAGGCCAAATAAATGAACAAATAAAACTGTCAAACTCCAGATCTTGGCAAAGGATGTAATCCAAAGTTCACTTTACTTAGGCTTTTATAACTCTTTCAAAGCAGTCATTCCAGTAAGTTGCTGCTGCTGTTTGAATACTGGAAATAATGTTTTTTAAACAGGTAATAAAATGTCAACAACTGGACTTTGGATTACATGACTTTTGTAAAAGAATCTACCTGGTGTGCACGTGTGTGACGAGTTTGTGTATCTATAACACCTTTCATTTCAAATAGCTTTATGAACATTATTCCTAAGAGTTATTGAAGTGCTGTGCTTTGCATATGGTTATACTGAATGTATTGTTAAGGGTGTTAATGAGCCACAGAGCACAGTTCTGAGGATGCATCTACACTTCCAAGTTAGGTTGACTTAAGGAGGCTTAAGTCAACCTAACTTACTCCCCGTCCACACTGGGCTTTCCTTAAGACAACTTAACCTGTTTCTTAAGTCGACTTAATTACACCTAGTTTTACGTCGACTCAAGGCTTAAGTCAACTTATTAAGTTGACTTAAGCCAGTGTGGATGCCCTAAGTTGACTTATTGCATAAGTCGACCTAGGGCAGGGGGACAAGGGAGCCCCACATGGCTCCCTTCTCCCTGGACCTGTGGCTTCCCAACAAGAGGAGCCATGGCTCCTTTTTGGCCAGGAAGCCGTGGGCCCGGGGAGAAGGGCTGCCTAGCTGGGGCTCCAGCAGGAGGGAATACACCGCTGGGGCTGGGGACCCAGTGAGGGATTATCTCCCCGCTGGAGTCCTGGCTGGGGACCCCCGGTGGCTCCCTTCTCCCAGGAAGCTATGAGCGACTTGTCCTGAGGAGATCCAGCCGGGCCGGGCTGGCTCTCCCCGAGACCGGGAAGCCGTGAGCGCCTCGTCCTGGGGAGAGCAAACCATGGGGGGGCTCGCTCTCCCCGGGACGAGCCAGTACTCGAGCAGCTTCCCGGCTTTCCCTCGACCTATCCAGTCGACTTGGAGAGTCTAGTGTAGACTCTCTAAGTCGACTTAATAGGGTCTACTTTAAGTCAACTTAAGAGTCTTGTGTAGACTCTAAGTTGACTTAATAAGGTCGACTTAAGAAAGTCAACCTAACTTTCTAAGTGTAGACTTAGCCTGAGGCAGGTAAATGAAGCACAGAGTAGTTAAGTGGTTTCCTCAAGGTTTCACTGCAGAATTGAGTGATTAAAGCTGGAGACAAGAGTCTCGCGTGTCCCAGGATATTATACCATATTCTCACAAAAGAAATGTTTTCCAAAAATGATTAGAACAATAGCAGGGCATGCTTTTTCTTCTCCTCTGAGAGAATGCAAGCTGAAATCCATCCTTAACTATAGTGCTCATTATCTGCAAATAGTGCAGAATCTTCTCCCTCTCCTCATATTTTCTCTGCTCAATCTAAACTTCTCTCTTTCACCTACTCCAAACTTTATCTCTTCTCTCATTGTGCCAGTTATGCTTGGAAATGCCTCTGAGGTCATTTTTGCCAAGTGCCTTCAAACTTGAAGAACAAACCCATTCCGAAACGTTCTCTACCTACGCAGCTCACTCCCCATGCTGGTAGTCTCTGCTGTTGTGTTGTCTTATAAAGTCCTTACGGGCAACAAATACATTTGTTGTGAAGCCTTTGATGATACTTATGTAGTGGAGGGCCAGATGTCCAGTCTAGCCTGCAATCCAGTCCATTTTTTGGTGGTGCAACTTCACACGTGCATATTTTGCACTTTAAAGTGTTGTGCATTGTCTAACTTTTACTTGCATTCAGAATTCATTGTGCACTTAAGTGTTTGGGAGCACAAAATTGCAGCCTCAACTATGGATGCTGCCACTGAAAATCTGGCCTTGAATTTAAAGTTTATCAGTGAGGAGAATGACCTGCCCTTTGCTCTGGACAGTATGAACAAGCACTGGACAGATAACCTCACCTTCACAAACACCCAAAGGATCTCTTGAGTTTGAGTGTTCTAGGTTTTTCGTTAACCTTTTCTAGTAAGTTCCAGAGGGGCAGCCGTGTTAGTCTAGGTCAGCCAAACAAACAAGGAGTCCTGTGGCATTTTAAAGACTAACACATTTATTTATCACGAGCTTTTGTGGGAGAAAATCCAGATTCATCTTCAAAGCGTCTGATGAAGTGGGATTTTCTCCCACAAAAGCTCCTGTGATAAATAAATTTGTTAGTCTTTAAAAGTGCCAAAGGACTCCTTGTTTGTTTGGCATGTCTAAAAGTTACCTGAAAACTGACTACTTTCCCCAGACACTTCTGCACAGAGCAATAATAGCCATAAACCAAAAAGCCATAAAGTGATCTAATTTTGGGACTAGCTCATTGTACATAACAAGTTGTCAAGCTTAATTAGGCAATTCTGCTCTTACTTTTAATAACCAAATATTTGTCTCCCAGCTATTCAGGTGGGCTATTACTGATATTAAATATTACTGGCAATTTTGTTTTTCACCTTCTTTTAACTTTCACGTTTTGTGCCAGACCATATTTGCACTTTTAAAAAGTAGGGGCTGATTCTGTTGGTTGGTATTACTGCCAAAGTGTTTTGTTGCAACATCAGAACATACGTCACTAAGAACATCTACAAACAGCGGCTTGGCCAACATCATCAGTTCGTATTCCTTCATGCTTGTCTCCGTTTTTGAAGAGAAGGACTTGTTCTTTCAATGCCATCAGTAAACTAACATTGGGTGAGCAACTCTATTTGCTGGGAGTGCTCTATCCTAGGTTTGGCTCTGAGATGTGGTCGCTGTGTATCGGTCACCATGGAATGGGGGAAGAAATAAATGACAATGGTGCTCTGCATTATCAACTCTTACTTCCAAGATGGGCACCACTTGAAGGTCTTGTGGAGACGCCCTAGACCTGGATACAGGTACTTAATGGATTTGTCGCTCACAGAAAACACCTACGAAATATTCTCTATACTACCGGTTTTCACACTGCAGATTATGGGCTGGTAAGCTGCACAATAGGGGTTTCACTATGGAAATTCTGTTGTACCAAACAAAGCTGTTGTCCATGCATTATTGTCAAAGACACAAAAGATGACGAAAGATGCCTCCAATTCACTATGAATCTCAGGGAAGCTATGCCATCGACTGCCCTTCCCCTAAATGCTGATACAGCCTGTAACACACCTGGGATGAAGATCCATATATATAGCTCACTGTTTCTGAAGTAGTGCTAAATACCAGCCTTGAGACTATTCAAGAGTTTGGTATAGGACCATCTGTAAATGAGCTTGAAAAACTATCACCTGCGTAGCAACGGGAAGTGCTGCAGGAAAGATAGAATTCCAGCTAAAGTTCTGAAACCAGAAGAACAGCTTATACTTAAATATCTGTACAACGTCAGCTACAAGACATGAAGGACACCAACCAACATCTTGATGCTGTGAAAAGGCAGATAATATAGGAGTGATTGCAACAGCTATGGAGGAATCTCTTTCCTTAGTGTTGCTGGCAAGTTGTTCACACAGATCATTCTTAAGATTGCCCGTTCTTGCTGAACAAGTATATCCAGATAGTCTGTGCAACTTCCATGATGGTAGATCAATTATTGACATTGTCTTTGTGCTAAAGAAATTGCAAGAATGAGGGAAACCCCTCTATGTGTCCTTCATAGATCTTCCTAATGGCTATAGACCTGGTCAGAAGAAAAATCCATTTCCATTTGCTAGCGAGAATTGGTTGCCTCCTAATCTGCTGCAGTCTGATTCAATCTTTCCACGATGGCATGAAGGCTACAATGCATTGTGATGGTGATCAATCTGACAGTTTTGAAATCGGCAGTGATGTCAGACAGGGATGTGTTGTGGTGCCAACACTCTTTGATACATTCTTTCTGCTTTGTCACGCTTTCTCGTATAGCCCCAAGGATGCGATGGAAAACTGAACATTACTGTTTGCTCTGAGACAAGCAAAGTCAAACACCTACTGATAAAAGAACTTTTTTGCTGATGATGCAGTGCTCCTCACACGTACTGAAGAGGAGTTCTAGCGATGCTGCAATAATTTTGTGCTTGTTTGTGACAAATTTGGACTAAACCTCAGTCTAAAGATAACAATAATTACAGTGCATGATGTGTTGACTACATCAGAAGTTTTAATAGGTAGCATCAAACTTGAAGTTGTGTATACGTTCTGCTTCTCTGGGATCAACTACATTGCACAACTTCTCTCTGGATAACTAGCTTAATTCTTTCATTGGGAAGGCCATCTGACCAAGCATATCATAGAAAGGTAGGATCGAAAGAAACCTCAAGAAGTCACCAGCCCTTGTGTGATGGCTGGATCAAATAAACCCAGAATATCCGTGACAGGGATTTATCTAACCTGTTTTTTAAGACCTCCTGTAATGGGGATTCCACAGCTTCCCTTGGAAACCTATGCCAGAGTTAACTACCTTTTATAGTTTTGAAAGTTTTTCCTAATAGCTAACCTAAATCTCTCTTGCTGCAGATTAATGCCCAGTAACAGAATTCTTTAGCCTGCCCTTGTGCCTAATTTTGGGGGGGATGGTTGAGGTGGGCAGTTGCCTTAATTAGGATTACCTGGTGATCTCTCGGTTATGAATTTCAAAAGTTTAACAATTTGCTGCATAATTATTGCAGCTATATAGTAATGAAGCCCACCAAACTCAGTGGTGCCAGTAGCATTCCAAGTGTGCCATGACTGGGAAGCAAGCCCCATAGGAGCTTCAGCAATTAGGCCTTGTATGTTCCAATAACAAATCAGACACGTGACTAAGCGAAAAGGCATTCTATTAGGGATTGGCTGGCAGGAAAGGAAAAGTTGAAAAGACCCTAGGTACAGAGGCTTAAACAGCTACAATTCAAACTGAGTAATAGCAATTCTTCTTTAGATCACTGCAGCAATCCATTTGAGAGTGTGTCCTTCAGACCTACTGACTGGGGTGCTCTCTCCTGTCCAGTCGTGTATGAGTAAGAATCCTTCTCCACTGACTTCCTGTCCCTGCCCAGCTGCGGCTGTTCTCCCATAAGTCCCACACACAGCTGTAACACCTATCAGTCACTTTCATGTATGTTCCTCCACTCATAGCTCCACATATGGTTCCTGCCTCCTGTTTGTCTCTAGTTCCCTCACTTGCAATGCAGTTGCTGCTTCAGCTTCCTTTCAGCTCCTGGCTTACCATGCAGCCACTGGTCCCAGTTCCTAAACAGAGCTCAGCCACTTCTCACTTTAGGATCGAAATGGCCTGGGAAAGGGAAGTGCAATGGGTGGCGTGTTGGTGGGAGTTGCAGTCTCTTGGGCTATGTCTACACTTAGAAATTTAAGTCGACTTAGTGAGTCTACACTTACATTTTAAGTCGACTTTGGGGGGAACTTACAAAGTTGACCTAGAGCATCCACACTGGACACCTAGGTCGACTTCTAGGGGTTAGTGGTACCTAGGGCAGGTCCATGGGGGCAGAGGGCTCAGCCTTTGCCCCATTGTATATAGGTACAATGGGGCAAAGGGGGACAGGGACCCTGGCAGGGCATAGGGGCAGGGTGGGCAGGGCTCTGCCCTGCCCTTTGGGGGGGCATGCCAGGCTCCCCCTTTGCCCCCCCCAGCAGGGAGGGCATTGGTGTAGTCCTGGGGTAGCCCTAAGTCGACTTGGGGCTACCCCACGTCTCCATTGGTTTAAGTCGACTCTAGGGCAGAGGTTAAAGTACGCCAGAATGCCGTTCCGGGGCCCAAAAATTTGGCAGGCTAGTGTTCCGGGGCCCAGAAACCCAGAAAACCCCAGCGGAACGCCTGTTTCTCTCTGCCCTGCAGGAAGGCTGCTGCTCAGCTGGGAGCAGCAGCCGCCAGCTGGGCTGGGGAGTTTTCAAATCTCCCACCCTGAGCATGCACCGAAAGAGCATGTTCAGGGTGGGTGGGGCCTCCTGGCCAGCATGACTCCGGACGCCCGTGCAGCTCTCTGGCAGCCAGGTAAGCTGGGGGGCCCAGGTGGGGGGCTGGAGAGCTGAGACTGGGAGTGCTGGGGATCTGGGAACGGGAAGGCTGGGTGGGCTGGGGAGCCGGTGGGGGTCGGGCGGGCCGGGGAGATGATGGGTACCTGGGGGGGAGGGGGGAGGAGAACGGGGACTGGGAACCGAGAGGGTCGGATTTGGGGGTTGCAGAGCCAGTCTGGGTTTGGAGACCAGGGGGGTTGAGGAGCTGGGGCCAGGGAGCCGATGGGGACCGAGAGGGTCTGGGAGCTGGGGCTGGAGAGCCGATGGGAACCGGGAGCTGGGGCCGGGGAGCCAGTGGGGACCGGAGGCCACGGAGCCAGTCAGGGGGTAAGAGCTGGGGCCAGGGAGCTGCCGGGCAACAGGGGGCCCGGGGAGTGCCCGGGCCGGACAGGACTCAGCTTTGGGGTCCCTAAGGGGGACTGGGGGTGTCTGGTGGGTCCCCCTGGCCCAACCTGCCTCCTGCCTGATCCCAGCGTGCAGCTGGGAGCCGGGCTATGGCTGCTCACCTCCCCTCTGGGCTTGGGGATGCAAGCAGCCCTTTCTTTCTTTTCTTTCTTTCCTTTTCTTCTTCTTCCTTTTGTTAACCCCCCCCCCCC